>JBBBVM010000053.1:4235359-5435359 GCA_037355625.1 Petunia x hybrida | reverse complement strand
CCATGGTAATCAAGTAAAGGTCACTGTCCCCCTCAATGCTGATGTTTATGAGAGTGCTAGTGGCTTGCCATCAGGTGGAGATTTTCGAGCAGACATCCATGACTTTGTGATCCAAATTGTCAAGTTCTTAAGTGATAATGGGTGCCCTTTTACTATCAATATCTACCCATTCATAAGCCTCTATATAGATTCCAACTTTCCAGTAGAATATGCATTCTTTGATGGAAATGCAACACCTCTAAATGATGGTGGGACAACCTACACCAACATGTTTGATGCAAACCATGACACTCTTGTCTGGGCTTTAAAGAAGAATGGGTTTGGGAACTTACCTATTATAGTAGGAGAAATAGGCTGGCCCACAGACGGGGACCGCAATGCTAACCTCCTATTGGCGCAGCGATTCAACCAAGGTTTTATGGCTCATATATCAGGAGGAAAAGGCACCCCTATGAGGCCTGCACCTGTTGATGCTTATCTCTTTAGTTTAATTGATGAGGATGCCAAAAGTATCCAGCCTGGAAATTTCGAACGTCACTGGGGAATATTCTCCTATGACGGGCAACCAAAATATATACTAAACCTTGGCACAACAAATTCTGGATCTTTAGTTCCAGCTAGAAATGTAAAGTATTTGGAAAGAAAATGGTGTGTGTTCAAGCCTAATGCTAATCTTGACGACCAGCAGGTCGCGCCTAGCGTGAGTTATGCTTGTGCACGTGCTGATTGCACAAGCCTTGGATATCAGACATCATGTGGAGGCCTAGATGCGCGAGGAAACATTTCATATGCATTCAACAGCTATTATCAGATAAATAATCAGCTTGATGAGGCCTGCAAGTTCTCAGGGCTTGGGACAATTACAAAGTCTGATCCATCTACTCCAAGTTGCAAGTTCGGGATCATGATCGAACCATACTATGGAGGTGCAGAACAAAATCTTGGTTGTACAAGGATGGCATTGGCTCTGATTCTCTTGCTATGGACAATCTTGTGACACTCTATTCCTCTTTTCTCTTAACTATCTAATTAGTTTAGGAAGTAGTTTCCAATCCTGCTGTGTAGCATATACTGTAAATTCGGCTATCTGGTGGACGCTAGGCATTTGTATTCACTAGAAGCTTTGCATGACGAACATGACGTTTGCTTCTAATTGTTCAATGATGACTTGTGTAAGGGTTGATGATTGAGAGGTGATGAGGCCTAATCTCTGAAACATCATGATGACCTAGCTAGTCGGTTTGGGTATTGTATTCTAATTAACAGTCAGCTATGGTCGAATCCATTTGAAAAGATTTGGCATCTTGGTCGAGAGGGGATGACATCTTAGTTGTTGATATACAGACAGTAGGCCCTAGGATTTCTAACTTTATGCTGCTTTTTTGTGCTTGTTACACTACTGAACTGAGGTCGGAGTAGTTTGATTTTTCTTCTTTTGTACAGTATACAAGTTTTGTATTTCTTCTTTTATATAAAGGTGTGGGGCGCTTTCTCAGACCCTGCGTAAATGCGAGATACTTTATGCACTGGGCTGCCTTTTCTTTTGGCCCTTATAAGGGTGTCTACTGGATTTTTAATTTGTCAAAGAATGTCCTCGTGGTTAAGTAATACTAACAGAACTAAAGTGAGGCATAGCACAATTGATGATATATATCTGTTGGTCTGAACCAATTTTTCCAGTCATGATCTTTCGTTGCCATTGGAGATCAAAATAGTGACTATATTCTTGGCTACACGCAATAAAGAAACTAATCAAGCAAATGTGAAAACTAGAAAACCGCAAGTATCATGCCTGTGGATTTACACTTACACTAGTATAATACCTGCACGATGCACGGTCAGTATACACATAGATTAATCAAGCAAATTATAGCAAAATGGGAAAGATAACTAAAAGGTCCCTGTCAACTTTAGCATCATCATCATCCCTTCCAGAAATTTACAACACCATCAAACAATTAGTTCTAAAGGGGAAATATGACCTTGCCCTCAACCTCTACACTAGAAAAGTGCACTCCCATGCAAACATTTTCCTTGTTCCTTCAATCATCAAAGCTTGTGCTCATGCAAAAACCCATCAATTCTTAGGCCATCAACTTCACTGCTACGTCCTCAAAAATGGGTATTTTTCAGAATCCACTATATCCAATTCTCTTATATCAATGTATGCTAAATTCTCTGAAACAAATGCTGCGTATCGACTGTTCGATACAATGCCTGAAAGAGATACCATCTCCTGGAATTCCATTATAAATTGTTATTACCTAAATGGGTGTTTATTAGAATCACTGGAATTGTTTAAAGAAATGTATGTTCAGGGTTTTGTGCCTAAGCCTGAGTTAATCGCTAGCGTATTATCTGCGTGTGTTAGGACCAAGAATTTGAGACTAGGAAGAGGTATACATGCTCTTGCAACAGTCGACGAAAGGATAGAGGGTTCGATTTTCTTGCAAACGGCATTGGTGGATTTTTATTGCAAGTGTTGTGAACCAGATATGGCTTTCGGTGTTTTCCAGAGAATGGAAGTGAAAAATGAGGTGTCGTGGACTGCCATGATAAATGGATGCATAGCTGAGGAGTTGTGTACAAAAGCACTTGAATTGTTTCGTGCAATGCAGGTCGAACATGTTAAGCCAAACAGAGTTACATTGACTAGTATATTACCAGCTTGTGCTGAGTTAGGTGCAGAAAAGTATGGAAAACAGATTCATGGCTATGCATTTCGCCATGGGTTTGACTCGGATTCTCAATTTTCATCTGCTCTTGTACACATGTATTCTCAATGTGGGGAAGCTTTGCAGGCTATAAAGAATATATTTGATAGGTCAACAATGAAAGATGTGGTAATGTGGACTGCTATTATAATGAGCTATTCTCGATATAAATCCAGTTGTCGAGAAGCTATAAAGCTTTTCAATGAGATGCAGCTGAGTGGGATTCAACCTAATGACGTTACTATATTGGCAGTAATATCTGCTTGTACTAATCTGTTATCAGTAAGGCATGGGCGAGGAATGCATGGCTATGTTTTTAAAAGTGGTCTTGACTCGCAGTTGTTCATTGATAACTCCCTCATAAATATGTACTCAAAATGTGGCTTTCTCAAGGACTCTGCTCGAGTTTTTGAAGAGATGTCTACTAGAGATTCTGCATCATGGAGTGCGTTAATCAGTGCTTATGGGACTCATGGTTTTGGAGATAAAGCCGTAGAACTTTTTTGTGAGATGAAAGAGAGTGGGATAAAGATTGATTCCATTGCATTACTTGCAATTTTATCAGCTTGTAATCACTGTGGTCTTTTTGAGGAGGGAAAGAAGCTTTTTGATGAAGTATCCGAGGATAAAAGTTTCTCAATGACTGTGGAGCTTTATGCTTGTTACATTGATCTCCTGGGAAGGGCAGGTAAGATAGAAGACGCCAGCGAAGTTATTAGTAGAATGCCTATGAAACCTAGCAACAGAATTTGGAGTTCCCTTATTGCTTCTTGTAAATTACATGGAAGACTGGAAGTTGCCAAACGTTTGGCTCATAGACTCGTCAAATCTGAACCTGAAAATGCTGCTAATTATGCTTTGTTAAGTTTGGTATATGCTGAATCAGATAACTGGCCTGGAGTGGAAGATGTAAGGCAAGAAATGAGAGAGAGAAAACTGAGAAAAAGCTATGGATTCAGCAGAATTAAGCTAGATGACTAGATTTTGGCATCCTTCTTTGCACTGAACAACTCTTCGGGGATACATTAGACATCTTGGCACCATGACATTCACTTGAAGGAATGAAAATTGAGAAATGTAGCTAAGTTCTTGTAATAGGCGCATGGCACATGGCTCAGAATTGCATCTATCCAAAGAGTAGAGGCACAAAGTGATTGTTAGGAAGTCTATTGATGGATTCAGTCATTCTAGTTCTCAGAAACTGATTATGATTCAACATTGATGCTTCTTAGAAAAGTACATGTCTGCAGTCTCAAGGAAGGGATTGAGTTTGTTCAAGGTCAATGAGAAAAGGATGATGTGCTTAACATATGGACATGTGAACCTTGAACATCTAAAGACACACGAGGCACTAAGATATACACGTTTATTTGCACAAGAATCAAGCTCCGCTGAAGGGGAATAAGGATCTGAGATTAATCTGTCAGTGCAATTAGGTGATCATTTTTTTCTATTGTTCATAATTTTATCTCCTTATACATTTAGTTCTCATTATTAATTGTCCTCGGATGGGTTGAAAATTAGCTCCCCGTCATGAATTCCATTCAACTTCTCATCTTGAAATCTGAAATTCCCTCAGTTTTGCAAGTGAAGTCCGGACAATAAGTGATTTTCTTGCTTATTTTCCAGCTTTTGATTGGCAAGTGAAAACATTTCTACAGTTTAATCAGTGAGTAGAAATTTTTTCCATATTTCTCTTTAATTATCGTATCATCTAATATCAGCTTAATTGATGTAAATATAAACTGGTCAAGTGGCTACCGCAAGGAACTTTAGAACTCAAGTCAGAGGTCATAAAGATTCTCGTTAATTCTTAAAACAACAAAAAGATTTCTTTTTAATACATTGTGTTCATGAGTGTAGCACCAACATTGACGGGGTAATGACTTCCCCCGGGTCTCTACTCATAAGGAAGTCATTTTCCACTAATTTCTGAGAAAATATTTTCCTCTCAACTCTTTAGTGCAACCAAACAAGAGAAAACAGGAATATGTTACTATTTTGAATACATTTTCCTGAGCAGCTCATAAGAAGTTACACCTTAAGTGACAATGCTGATAAGAATCTAAGCGGGTTGGTGACTTTATTCCAAACTGAGTACAGAAAGGTGCAAAAATCCTTACAAGAATTGCTACACAAGGTAAGATGTGTCTATCATTTCTTTCACTAATACAACCAATACATCAATTGCATCCTGAATCCGTATGCAGAAGAACAATTAAGATGCTCCTTCGCTAATGTGGCTCTGGATTACATACCAAATATAGTGCTGAGATACCAATTTGAGACAAACTCTCACCTGATAAACAAGGCAATCACATAAGTTTGTATGATTTCGAAGATTGCCATAGCTATCAACAATAATGCAGCATAATTTCAAAAAGACTCCACATATAACTCACATGACTGGTCATTTTCAACAATAGCGCAGCATAATTTCAACAATACCTCAACTATCAGATAGAATTCCGTACTGCAGTACTACTGTTAATAGGGGCCAGTAGTAGAAAAGGTCCAAAGAGAGTACTAAGAATGGGAAAGAGAAATGACGAGAGGAAGTATACAACAAAGGAACTTCAAAGGTAAATCCTAGGGGAAGATCCTAGGTTTCATGATAGACTAAACATCTTTCACAAAGAGAATTCAACTTTGAAGATATCGATTCAGATTTTAGTTGCCCAGGAAGCATCCAGAGATTTAAACGCGCTAATAAAATTGCTTAAAGAGTAAACTCCAGCTTGGACAACTAAATCTTGATGTTCGACAACTTAGGAGAGAAGAAAAAGTGTGGAATCCAAAACGCACAGATTGTGAATTGATCTTTGACAGGAAACAGTAGGATTCAACAGTAAAATATCACATATCACTTTTATGCAAACAAAACTCAAACTAAAAAAAACTGGCACAAAATTGGTAGCATGATCAGAAATGCTATAGACATTTCAATTGTAGGCTTAGCTCACACATGAGAAACCCAGATGGAGTTCTTTAGCAAACCATACAGAGTACAACAAATGCTGACAACATCCTGCTTGCAACTTTCAACCACATCTTGAATCTGAGAATTTGCAAAATATAACGCATAACTCTTGCTTAGAGCAGGTAAAATGTGTGCAGTGCCCGCTATCTGTTCTAGTTTCAGGGCATTAAACTGTTTGAACAATAAAACTTCCGTTCACCTTTTTGTAAAGTTCCACAACCCCTGTACTTTATAATGTATCTACCCTGATCCTATGTTCCACTGAGTCTTCATTTGCCTTGATGCGTCCATCTAAAAGGGGCAAGACATGAGTTTAGGTATTTTGCTGTGGCTCGCTCAAAATTCACTCGCTAAAGATATGGATGTACTCATACTAGATACTTATTCCCACCAGTACTGGCCAGCTAATGAGATCCAAGTCCATGTAATGAGGGTCTATCAAATGTCTTGGTTTCTAGAAAATTCTCACTGATTCGTAAAGGCTAACATTTGCTCCAGTTCCCATACAGGGAATAATCCAAATCCAGTATTCACCATTGACCATGCATTGGGATTGAAATAATGCTAATAGAGAAGCTAAGGATCCTAACTATTTTACGCGTAATAATTCTTCACCAACAGAAGAAAAACATCAGCCCCACCCCAAGCTAAACATAAAAATAAAATAAATAAATAAAAAAAGCAACTGAGCTTCTAAGCCATCGAAATAACCGAAGTTCAGAAATGTTGAAATGCAGTTCATAATCAGAAGCACAGTCAACACAAAAATCCGTACAAGGCAATTAAATCAACACAATTCAGATACTTGCAAGCTTGCACCATCTTGAACATCTTATATTTGTAACATCAAAATTATTTTAACATTGGAATGAAATGGGTCGAAATAGCACGGAAAGGATAGTTATGATTCATATAGCCGAACCCATCATTGGGACTCAAGCAGAATTATTGTTGTTGTACACATGAAAACATTAGAAGACAGGCATAAGTTGTAAAAACACCAAATTGTACATAAAGATTATACCCTCCAAAGTTTCAGCTCTAATTAGCAGCAGCATTGGAAGACACTTCCGCCTTAGGGGGAGGTACATAAATTCTTGCTCTTTTCAAAATCTCAGACACAACCCAGTGCTTCCGCTTGCTCAATGGTCTTGAATGATCTAACTTTACCTGAAGTAAACAAATAACCCAACACCTTAATTGAAAAACTAAAACAAATCTAAAAACTTCTCTTAAAAAAAATAGAAAAATCCACTTGCCCATCTGGTGGTATTTTATTCTTGTATTTTTCTTTCTTTTCCGAACCTGCTTTCAAAAATATTTTTCTTAAGCCATGAGTCTTTCGGGGTAAGATCCCAGTTGTGGTAGGATCATAGTAGGTATGTTGGTGTTTCGTCATTAGAGGTTAGGCGGACGAGAAGGATAGAGGGACGGGCCTATTATCTACTCGACAAGCCATCTAAGATTTCTGGTTTATGAAAATAAAGAATAATGATGTACATACGCGGTCGCCAATGTTGCATTCATTTTTGTCGTCATGAGCCATGAATTTAGAAGTGCGTTTCACATATCTGTTGTAAAGTTTGTTGTGGAAGAGCCTGTCTACTGCTACCACCACTGATTTCTGCATCTTGTTTGAGACAACCGTGCCCACCACCGGCTTCATCCTTTTTTCTCTCTCGCTGCCTAAAACCCTAACAATGGAACTAACCCCATTTTTTCCCTTTTTAGTGACAACCACTATTGCTTCATCAACCACCCAATTCAACTGTAAATGTCAAACTAGTCCCAACTTTTTTAAAGTTTACACTCATCTATTTTTATTTTTATTTTTGGTTAAAACACGACATTATATTACTTTAGGAACATTACATACGGAGTTCATATGGATGCCAACAGGATCCACGACATTACAGCTAACAGAAAACATTGGAATGGCCTTAAGCGCATTTAGGTTTTCTAGTGATGGTAGAAAAGTACATGTACTAGCCGAAATATGGATCACAAAACTTGTGTTGGTCCTATCTTCTTCAAAAGCTTGATAAGCGACAATAGAAGACACTGCATAGTGAGAAGTAACTTCAACATTGGACTGTGAGAGAGCTATTTTTGCCATGAGATGGGCAACCCTGTGTTTCCTTCCCGAAAGTTATGCCTGATTAATGGCATTTGCAGCTGGGATATCATTAACCTGCATGAATTAAATATATTAGCGTAAGTAGGAGAAGGCTTATCCAATAGGTTAATTATTTCCGTTGAGTCTGTCTCTATTTCAAGTGACCTAAAACCTTGATGGATAGCTAAAGATAAACCATGTTGAAGACTCAATAGTTCTACATGAGTGTGACTAAGACCAATTACCTTCCTATGGAAACCTAAAATCCATATCCCCTTTCGAGTTTCTAAAAACCCCACCAATACTAGCATGATTTCCATTAGGCTTATAAGAACCATCGATATTAAGCTTAATGTAGCGGTCTGTGAGTGGGAACCAAACCACTTTGATGTGTTTAGAGATATTCCTATGAGGCTCCTTTAAAGTGAGCAATTTAAATTTTAAAATTTTATGATGAATCATACTATGAGAAAGAGAATTGTCCATATTATTAATATTGTTATGATTTTGATTCAGCCAGAGATTCCATAATGAGAAGGACATAAACTCCGACCAGGAGTAGTAACGAATTTGTATGGGATCAGTAAGCTCACTAAGTTTAGTTAACCAGGCATGAGGATCAATGTTATTAATATTAATAGGGACAGCTTCCCAAAATTTTAAGGCAATGGGACAAGAAAAATATGATATAAGTCCTCACTACTATTATGACAAACTAGACACATAAGATCGATATTTAATCCAATTTTTCTAAGATAGCTCCTGGTAGGGAGTCTATTGTGCTGACACTGCCAAAGAAAAAATTTAATTTTATTAAGAGTATTCAAGTTCCAAATCCACGCAAAATCTTAGGTAGTACTAGAGGGAGTTTCAATTAAGGAGTAGGTCGATTTCAAAAAAAAAAGGCCATTACTATTAGGCACCCAAATAGGATAGTCAACGTCAGATTGGACCAAATTAGGGTTTATAGTAGAGGACCATAATGTCAGGTGGGAGAGCAAATGAGATTTTTGAAAAATCCCATGCATGGTCTCGAGAAAAGTCAGAAACAGTCAGCTTATGTTCATTCAAGGTTAGAGGACCACTGATTTGGCTTCTCAAGTTTTTTCTATTGGCCAGCCAGCTATGATCCCATAACAAAATATTATTGTCATTGCCTAGTATCCAGTGGGCACTATTAGCACAATAGGGCAAGGCGCTTTTAATGCTATGTCATACTATAGAATTTGACCTACACAAGGGATTATTAAGATATCTATTACTTATGACCTTGGACCAAAGGGCATTAGGCTTAGTCAGCCATCTCCAAGTAAGGCTTGTAAGCAAAGCAACATTTTTAATACGAGCCTTGGTAATGTTAAGTCCTCCTAAGTGCTTGGGTTGAGTGATAGTGTCCCAGGACAAAAGATGGAGCTTTTTCTTACAATCAGTAGTACCCCATAGGAAGTTGTGATGGATCCTATCAACAATGTTAAGAGTTTTAATGGGGAGAGAGTGGAGCTGCATTACATGGTTAGGTAGAGTATTAAGCGTGGACTTAATAAGAGTAGTTCTACCCGCCATGTTTAGAAATCTAATTTTCCAACTCGAAAGCCTGGTGTTAAGGTTATCGACAATAAATTGATAGTCAGCATGTCTTGCCTTATGGTTTAAAATTGGTAAGCCTAGATATTTACCAAAATAGTTACCAATTTTAATATTAAGAACCACCCCAAGATCAATTGCAATAGTAGGAGGTGTATTCTTAGAGAAAATGACTTTAGATTTCTCAAAATTCACCTTTTCCCCCGACATCTCACAAAATAAAGTCATGGTACTATGTATAGACCTAGCTGACTTCCTAGTGGCCTTGGCCATAAAAGTAAAATCATCAGCAAACAAGATATGCGACAGTTCAGGACCTTGAGGGGATAATTTAATAGGTTCCCAAAGATTTAGTTCGACTTGATGATTTATATAAACTGAAAGCAATTCTAGACATAGAATAAAAATATAAGGAGACATAGGGTCACCTTGTCTAATGCCCCTAGATGGAGAAAAATAGGGAGATTTAGAGCCATTAACTAAAACAGAAATTGTGGATGATATGATGCAAGACATAATTAAGATAGAGATATTCTTTGGAAATTTAAAGAAGGCAAGCATTGTACGAACAAAAGTCCATTCAATTCTATCAAATGCCTTGTCAAGATCAATTTTGACAATCATCTCACCTTTGCAACCATGCATACGATTGAATTTGCTAATGAATTCTTGAATAATGATAGCATTATCGGATGCCCTTCTATTCTTAATGAAGCTTGATTGACAAGGACTGATAATAGCTTCTAAATGAGGTTTAATTCGATTTGCGATGATCTTAGTAACAATCTTATAAACAGTATTACAAAGCCCTATTGGCCTAACGTTTTTCAAGATAATGGCATTTTTAACTTTAGGGATGAGACATAAATAAGTAGAATTAAAAGATGCAGGCATGACACTAGTGGAAAAAACTTGGTGACAAAAGTCCTTAACCGATTTTCCTACAATATCCCATTTTTTTGATAGAAAATAGGGTGTAATCTGTCTGGCCCAGGCGCCTTGTAAGATTTGAAAGAAAAAATCGCATTTGTAACTTCATAGTCCAAGAAAGGCATATCTAAACTAGATAAGTCTACCCCATTATACCATGATGCATTTTCATGCAACGGACACAAGTTACCCGAAATGTGATTAGTTGTATAAAGAGTCTCAAAATAGGATTGAATATGCAAAAGGATCTTACTTTGCTCAAAAACAAGATTACCGGAATCATCGTGAAAATGGGTAATTCTATTCCTACGCCTTCGATTGAGAGTAGTAATGTGAAAAAACTTAGTATTCGCATCACCCTCATTCAACAAATTAACTCTAGACTTAAGGCACCAAAATTCCTCCTCTTGTCTCAAAATAGTGTCATAATCCTTAATCAAAGATTGCTCCAGATTTGTAAAAAAGTACTAGTTGCGTAATAAGGAGAAATTTGAATGCCTCATAGCCTAGCTAGGGTTTCAGATTTCTTTATAAAAATATTGCCAAAAATTTCTTTATTCCAGGTTGTGATATTATCCTCAAACAGTGTAGTAGCATCTTCCAGTTGCCTACCCACCCAAGCATTTGACACAATGTGTCTAAAATCGGGATGAGACAATCACATAGTTTTAAGGCGAAAAGGCTTATTAGTATTGCTATAATTTTTATTATCTAGGGTAAGAAGTATAGGATTATGGTCTGAGTAAGTCTTAGGTAGATGAATTACATTAGCATCCTTAAAATGAGAAATACATTGCTCATTTGCCAAGCATCTATCAAGGCGTTCTAGGATCAAACCTCCCCTACGTCTATGATACGACCATGTGTACCTAGGGCCCTTAAACTCAAGATCTATGAGTTAGCAGTAATTTATGCAGTTTTTAAATCTAGTGGCATGAGATAAGCTAACATGACGGCCACCCCATTTCTCTTCTTGAGTTAAGGGTTGATTAAAATAACCCCTACTAACCAAGGTCCTTTATAATTATCAAACATATTGCATAACTTTTTTCATAAAGATTCACGAGCATAACAAGAAGTACTAGCATAAATAACAGAAAATAGCCAAGAAAAATTAAGAGCCGGATGATGTACCTTTATCATTGCATGAAGTTCATTGCCACTGAATTGAATTTCAGTAACAGTAATATGCGCATTATTCCAAAGCAAAACAATACCCCCTAACCGACCCTCAGCTGGGATCTCAGCATAATCAGAAAAATCAAATCTAACTCGAAAGTCAAGGTGGTCATCCAATTTGGTTTCCAAAAGAGCAACTACCACTGGCCTATAGGTTTCCATAATAGCACCAAAATATCTACGAAAATCAGGATTACCTGCACCTCTAGCATTCCATATGATCACATTTGTTTGTCTATTCATGTTCACATTAGGGTTAGGGTTATTAACTATGTCCTCACCAGGCTCAGTTCTTAGAGTGGGATTCACCACCACTGCATACTTGCCTACAGCCTTGTTGGCTGGAGCTCTCACATCGAGAGAACACTTGTAAAGAGTTGGATGACAAGTCAAAATGCATTTCCTATCCAGTCTTTCTCTGTAGAGGAGAATTGTTAGGTTTTTTAGGTTTGCAAACTCCTTGTGACTTTCCCTCTCCCTTAATACGATTTGCTCTAGTCCCTCTCTCCTGTTTACCTCTCGTTCTGGTGGATTGGGATGGTTTCTGGGAAAGGGAGGTGGTGGTGGTGAAGGAGGGATATCCACTTGCATGTTGGGTTGAGGTGCCATCTGAGGTGCCAAAGGTGCCATCACTGGAGTCACTAGTGGGTAAGGGCCATTTGGATTCATCGGCGCATGAAAGGGTCGATTCTGCACCAGGTCCCAAGGAGTGAAGATTGGATCCTGGGGAGGTAGGACTCTTGGTGGGAAGAATGGCAAGTCTATGAGTTGTTGATTCTGAGGGTACATGAATTGTGGCCACACGTTGTTCATGTAATTCTGCATAGTTAAGTGCATCCCTTCGTTCACCACTAAAGCTAGGTAATGGGGATCTTGAATTATCGTGAATGTTTGTATGCCGTTGGTAATCATTGGAACTATTAATGCATGTCTCCAAAGAGATGACTCCATCCAAGACTGTGGTACACGATTTGGTTGTGGAGGTAGGGTGAAGATTAGTGGTTGAATTTGTGGTATTTGTGGAGGAGCTTGAAAGTCGTTTTGCATGTTGTTGGTCTGATTCATGATGTATGTCTAAATTTTTTTCTTGAGGGTCGAGGACTTGATTTGTGTTTAAGGATGTGTCTTTGTGTGAAAAAAGGTCGACTGCCTTACTAGAATTTATAGAAGTGGAAATAGGGAGTGTACTAGTCGAAGGAGTAGAGGAATTAATTTGCATGGCACTTGACGTGTTTGAGTTAAATAAAGTGTCATACAATAAGGATTTTTCGTGCAAAATAGTAGAAAGTTCTGATACATTCGCCTCGTGGGCAGAGATGGACGGTGATTGTATTTGTTTAGATTGTGAGAGAATGGAAGTAGTAGCAATGTTGGGAGATGTGGAGATAAAGTTTGACGAAAGAGAGATAGCTGATGTGTATGTGTCCAAAGGGGGGATTTGGACAAGGCAATGCTTGTTGAATTTGCATGTTCTCTGATTTGTCCACGTCATGTGCCACTTTACACAAATTAGACTGACTAAATTTTGAGTTTAACAAGGCAACTATGTTTTTAGACATAGAAGCGTTTGACCGCGTGGTCTCCTCGTTTGAAAAAGTATTAACATGAAATTCATTATCTGATAAAGTGAGGGCACTAAATTTATTAGAGTCCTTATTAAGGGTGTTAAGATTTACTGTTGCATTTAATTTAGCAGTAGGTATATACTTACTAGGTTTAGTAGACTTAACTTGGTATGAAGATTTCGAAACAGTCGGCTTAAAGGAACTATCTCCCCCATTAAGAGTTGCATGCGTCTGCTCATTACTTGATAAAAAAATTCATGCCTTTCTTAGGAAAAGTGACTGTTTGCCATTGAAACTCCCCCTCTTTTAATTTGAGTTTAGGTTGCATTTGGGTGGTAGGAGTAATGGTATTATTAGTTTCCAAGGGAGTAATGTAGCAACACCTATCTTGGAGATGACTCAACCAACCACAAGACTTACAAAGTAGATTATCACCATCATAGATGACAAATTGTTTATGATTATTAATATAAATATGATTTTTGATCGGAATGTCAATTGGCACCTCAATGCACAAACGAGCATACCTAGCTCTAAGTGCAGATGATGTTTCAAAGTCCACATTTAGCAATTTCTCAAGTTTACACCCTATTTTCTTTAGGATGCCTTCATCAAAGAATTCAGTAGGTAAATTTAGCAGATGGATCCAAATGGCCGTAATTTGTAGCTTGATTTCAATGGAAACAAAGTTTGGTTCCCAACAACGTCTGGATAAAAAAAAAGCCATTAACAAACCACAGACCCTCCGTTAAAACTTTGTGAAGACTGTCAGTATGATAGAATTTAGCTATAAAAAAATCATCACCAAGATCAATTAGAGGAAAGTCTTCAGAAAGTTGCCACAAGCTTTTAATTTTCTCATAAAGATATTGGTGGTGCAACCGCTTGTCATGCAACTTGATAATCACTGAGTTAATCCAAGGTGAGTAAATGCGTTGTTTTTCCTCAAAAGATAGTGAAATGTGGTCAGTCGCGTCCTCTTCCTCAATTGGATGTTGCTGCATGTGCGGTTGATCTAGTGAGGATAGAAAAGGAGGTGTTATGGTGTCTTGAGCAGTGGGATTATGTAATAGCTTTTCTTGATAGGTTGGCTTTGTAGGTGATAAAGGTGTAGATGGTAATGGCTCATTAAAGATCGGATCTGGTGGTTTAGGGGGAACTGAGTAATCAGTTGTAGGAGAAAAGAGATTTGAATTTATTGGGAAGGAGAAAGTGCAGTAGAAAAAAACTAATGAGAGTTAGAAGGGGAGGGGGCTAGAGAGGGAATGGAGCTTCTATCTCTTCTTGCAACATAGTTTACACTCATTTATGTTTCAATAACCTCCTTTATTTATTAGTGTTGTGCTTGCAATTTTTGGCCTTTTTTGAGTTAACCACTTTTACTCTATTAATTATGTATAAAGGATCTAAAATATTTGAAATGTACTATGAATTATGGTAGTATCTTGTACAGTGAATTTTTTCGATGTATTCGATTTGACAAACCCACTAGCTACGACGTGTTCACTATTGGTGGTAGTGTAATAGCATAACAATCAAACAAACTATTATTTGATAAATCTATTAAAACATCATAGTTTATAGCTCTGAAGTTGGCTAATTGTTGAATAAGTGTTTCATGAACCCCATATCGGTTGTGGAAGGAAAAGCTTACCCACATCTGGGTAACCATAGTAAAAGTGATTAACTAAAGAGAGAGCGTATATTAATTAATTATGGTTGAGTGAAAATAATATACTTTTTATAAATAAATGACATGCATTTATTGGTTAGGTGTTAGGCCCAAGCCCAAGGGTGTTCATGTGTCGAGTTTATCTTCGTATCAGAGCCATAATGGCTCCAGGTCTTATCTCTTCCATGGACACGAGTCTAATTAACCCGAGGCGAGGGGACGTGCTGAGAGAAGAACCCAGCACACGATATTGTCCATGCGCGCCCACCCATGATGGGTATTGTCCTGGGTTTGGGTGTGCAGGGGAGAGGGTGTTGAATGAGTGTTGAATGAATTCCATGTTGGTTGTGATTGGGTATTGTCATTTATAATGCTTGACCAATCCTTATACCTTTGAACTAGCTTTTGGGATGGAGTTAGCCCTGAGCCCAAGGGTGCCCGTGAATCAAATTTATTTCTAGTTCTGAAGCTGAGTGGCTAAGAAACTTCTTAGCTTATATTTTTTTAACCAAGAATTTTTGTCCTCTTATATCTATGCATTGTGATTGTAAAGCGAAAAATAATAAGGCAAAAAAAAAAAAAATCTTATAATGGAAAAAATAGACAAATTCGTTTGAGACATGAACTTGCTAGGCAACTGTTAAGATATGGAATAATATCTTATTGAATATTATTATGCGAGGTCGATCGTCTGACTAAAACTGGGGAAATAAAATTAATTTTTCAAACTTTAAAAGAATGTGTGAAGGCTGACATATGTCAATAGAGATAATAACTCAACTTATGTGATTGGATATTCAATGAAGTATGCTCATATAGTAATTACTAGTTAATATTGATACTTAAGAACTAAAATATAAGTGCTTAACCGCTACTAATTGAGAGATTAAGTTGTAATTCTTAATGAATTCATACTCTTATAAATAATGTATTAAAATAATGCACACTTGGTGAATTTACATATATGAGAGTGGAGATCTGATAAATAACCAGGCACACACTTGATCGTTTCGCGCAAAAATATGTTGAGCATCAAAATCGTGGGGGTCAAAATGTTACTGGTCGAATTTTGCTTATAATGAGAATTATTGGTTCATAGAAATATTATATTGCATTTCACAAGTAATTATGTGAGTCAAGTTTAATCGGTCTATGTTTTGTTCATATTTCAAAAAATACCGAACCTATTGCATTTGTACCATACAAATCCAGCAAATATCTTCTTCGATTCTTCCCCTTTATTCCTTACCTCTTTTATAGGTAATATTTTGAAATATTTGGGAGATCATTGTTAATATACAGTTGGTATTTCAAAATATTGGTTACATGTAACTTATGCATGCAAGATAATTTACAAGTGACTTTATGCCCGAAAACCTTTAAATGGGTAAATGAATTCTTATAGTTGGTATGACTTTAAATCATTTTTTATCCATCTATAAATAGCCAACCAATTGGCCATTCTCATCATTCTCCCAAAAAAACAAAAAAAGTTAGAGCAACCGAAGTACAAGTCATTTTTCTAACTGGTAATCATTAACTATATACTCCCTCCATCTCATTTTGTTTGTCATACTTTTCTTATTAGTCCATCTAAAAAAGATTGTCATGTTTTTAAATTTGACAATAATTCAACTTTAAAGTTACTTTTTGAATCATTTATAGCTACACAATATTCATGGCTTATTTTAGATCACAAGTTTCAAAAATCTTAATTTCTTTATTAAACTTTGTGTCAAGTCAAACTATGATAAACAAATTGGGACGGAGGGACTATTAGCTAAGTATCCAAACCCAAACTTTCCTTATTTTGTTATTAATTAAAGTGTTCATTCTCTTTCTTTTCTACTCCTGACTTGTTGAGTTTATTATTTTATTTTGTTGATTCCTATTGTAATGGAAGGATTGTTTTTTTTTTCTAGAAAAGTCAGACTGTTAAAATAAACTTTTAGGACATTGATCAGCACAATTCAAGCTCTGTGTACTTATTTTGAAATAATATAATTCTTTCCTTTCCCTTTTGTTAAAACCATCACTATTTTTGTGTATCATTATAGCTATATTTGTCTTTGTTTACCAATAAAAAATACTTACTACCAAATATCGTATCAAAATATGTATGGAGGGAAGCTATTTCATACTCAATCCTGTTTGACTGAACACAAAATTTAATAAAGTAAGTAAAACATGTTAAATATATAATTTAAAATAAATTATTAGTATTTGTGCAACTATAAATCATTAATTAAGGGTAATCATAAATATTACTCAAATTGTACTAGATATCTGGTAGTACCACAAACTACTAAATTGGAAAAATAAGGAATAGTAGGATGAAAGTGTGAAGTATCTGGTGGATAGTGAGATTAGATTGAAAAACGGGCTAATTGTTTGTGGGAATAAAGTAAAGATGCCAAAAAAGATAAAAGAAAGCAAAGTTTATCTGTGCACAACAGAATCAGACCAAAATCCTTTATCCAAATTGTTCTCCCGCTAGGCTCTAACTTCACTATTCCAAATTAGACATTTCTTGAAATGATGTGTTGCACATTGTAATATGCAGTTTCTTATACTCTGAAAAATGTGGCTTGTCCTTAATGAGCACTTCAATGGTCTTATGTCAAAATTTATTATCTTTCAAGAAAACTAGTAACTCTCTATTTGTGCATAAACCAAATTGTATTGTTACAAGTTGGGGTAAGAGGAATTCATTTATTCCAAATGCAAAGAAGAAGCATTCAAAGAAGAAAAAAAGCTGGTGGAGAAAGTTTTTTCTTGAAGATGATGGGAACTGGTTAGGATTAAAAGATGAAGATATGCTTGATGGTCTTGAATCTGAAGGCTTAGGTAGTAGTAATGATAATGAGTTATCAGAGGATCAAAAGTTTGAAGCTTGGAAGAGACGAGCCGAGGCGATTGTCGAGTTAAGGGAAGCACAAGAAGATGTAAAGAATGAGGAGAATAAGAGATGGGAGGATTGGCTTGTCGATGGTTCAGTTGATTTAGGTAATGGTTCATCATGGGTTCAAGATTCCAATAATGGCACCACCATTGGAGAAGCTGAAGATGATATGGAGGAAGATTCTAGTGAATTGATACCTGGTAGTAGGGGCTTGGTTAAATCCATGAGGGATATGGTACTCGGTAGGGAAGACGATGACATGCTTTATGAAGATCGTGTTTTTGAGTATGCTTCATTTAACTCTGTAAGTAGTGTTTATTCTAGTGCTGCGCTCATTGCTTGGTTCTTATTCTCGTGTTTTTTTCAGTCTCCGTAATCGACACAATCTGGATATATGTCCCTTTACTTGATATTAGTATATCATTTGAAGCTTCAGTGTACATACAAGAGTCCCAATGTCTCTTGAGTATCTTAGATATCACAAGAGGGATTTATCTAATAGTTAATGGCTACCCAAATGGAGGTTTACCAAAATTAAGGAGCTAACGCTAGCGATCAATCTAATTTTCCTTTTCTTTGTTATGTTTGACTTACTCTAAGGCTCATGAATCTTGAAATATCCATCACATCTCATATGTAGGAGCCCTTGTACTCTTCCTGTTGCAGGCTAAGTTTTTGGCAGTGCTGATAATTGTCCCATGGGCTTTGGATTTTGTAGTTCATGACTATGTTCTAATGCCTTTTCTTGACAGGTAACTTCTGGTTGGCTTTGTTTATATACCTTTTGGTTACATGTCTGAAGTGATTGGTATTCGATCTTTTGTACCTAACTTAACGTGCTTTACTACCAAACATGATCGTACATTTCTTTTGCTATGACTTGATATTGATGGTAACCGCTGGAAGCACTATAGATAGCTAAACCATTCTCTGCTAAGTAAATGATTGATTAATGTGCCAAGACGTGTTACCATTTTCCAAGCATCTGCAGTGGAATCTAACTTGGACCCATTTTTGTTTCAAAGTTTGTTTCCCTAAGAGCCAATGTTCTTAGGCCGATCAGTTGGGCAGTCCATTTGCAACAGAATCCGGTGTCCAGGTGCACGATGAAAATGTTTTTGTCAGTTTCTGTGATCGAAGATCTTTCTCTCTATCCTCTCTTCATATGCATATCCAATAGTCTTCCCGGACCTTTGCTACGGCTTAGTGCTATTACAGACGCCAAGCCTAATTTCTGAACCACATGATCTAACAACTCTTTGCTTTTCTTTCCTTCCTATATATTTAGCTTATTGAGTTTGTTTTCTCATCCTGGCAGCTTGATGAATGCCCTGATGCTCTTTTTTATGAACTTTTGTCGCAAGCTTTGCTTGGCTTCACTTTTTATCTGTTCCAATAGTTCCAGGCCTACTCAAATATCATTTTTCGTGATCAAGAACTACTTGAAAAGGTTCTCTTCCTTGTTTCTATGTCATAGTGCAAGAGATTTTTCATGGGCAGTAGACTAATAACACAACTGGTCAAGCTTATTTCTTGAGATTGTGAAGATACATTGGATGAGCAAAGACAATAAATGTTATAGTTCTATTAAAATATTACATATCTTGCTTGCTTATTTCCTGTCCGGTACTTATTACTTGAGAAGGTACTTTTCTGCTGATTTGCTAGTATGATTGGAACTCTCATTAAGCTTTGTGTTAACTGTCTTATTTGTCATGGTCAGATATGTTAAGACTGTACCTTTAGCAGCAGAAATGCTTGATGTCAGGAGAAGCCAAAAGCTTGAAATGGTTAAGGAAATAAAGACTGAGCAAGCACGTTACCGCCTTGAGGTTGAGATTGGTAAATCTCCACCTTTGTCAGAAAAGGAGCTGTATCTAGAGCTGCGGCACAAAGCGTAAGTTTTACCATAGCTGATGGCTGTTTTAATTATGTTAATCTGAAGTGTTCCAAGAAATTTTGTTCATACTTTTGCCTTGTCATGCTTGTCTTACTTCCCATTTTTCACCTACTTATCCACCTGATGTTAAAAGACTTGGTATGATGGGAACAACTGATTTTTTAAGGAGATCAATAAATAAGGTTCCAACATTGGGGAACACAACAACAAGGATGGGCTTTTTTGAAGTGTGTGACTATCTCATCCAAAAGCTTAAGGTGGTAGAGAGGGCACACCTTTTCTTAATTATAACTTCAGTGCGACCCCACACGTGCATGCCTATCTATTTCATGGGCTAAGCACGTGGAAAAGTCTTTCTGTTCACGGGTGGTGGTGAGACTCGAAACCCAGGACCTCTGCATGCTCTAATACCATGTTGAAGTGTATGACCATCTCATCTAAAACCTTAAGCTTTAGAGAAACAAGCTCTGATTTATTTAATTTATTTTTTCAATAGGTTTGGCTTTGGTACCATGATAAAGTACTGAATCATGTGTCTAACTCTGCTCATGAACTAGCTTCCGGGATTGAGTTAGACCCAAGGTCTATTTTCTTAACAACGATGGCATATGTAGAAGTCTGATAGATATTTCCAAGGTAGGGTTAGTTGGACTGGCTAGAATTTGATCTCGAACTGAAGTAAGATCAAATCACAGTCCAATCAAAGCAAGGATCATGAAAAACCATCCTTCCGTTTGCATTATCATTAAGATCATTAGTAAATGACACGATGATCCTTTAGGGTTTTCACTTGATACAAATAACTCGTACTCCCTCTGTCCCAATTTATGTGCCACACTTTCCTTTTTGAGACAGTCCTTTTTAGTTTGTCCCAAAAGAATGTCACCTTTCTATAAGGGGAAACAATGTACCTTTATGAATGATTTCTAGTCACAAAATTTCTATGGCTTGTTTTAGACCACAAGTTTCAAAAGTCTTTCTTTCCTTCTTAAACTTCGTGTCAAGTGAAACCCACCTCATAAAATGGGACAGAGTTAGTAATTTCTTTATGATTTTGATGCTGATGAATAATCAATAATGTTAGACAATATAATATAAAAGCATGGATGTGGTTTCTGTATGAGGTTTGAGCCTTAGTCCAAACTTTAAAACAAGTCTGGGAGAGATTGGGTAACTTAAGATTAAGGGAGTTCCAGAGGAGACTGCACAATTGGACATCTATTCTGATGCACACTGGTTTAAATATCAGCTGTGTTCTTCAGCAGATGGTTATCATATCCTTATCCTACAAACTATAATTAGAAGTGTTATAACAGTTTAATTTATAACCAAACAAATGACATGACATGTTTACGACTACAAGTTTCGAAGGTCTTCATTTGTTTGCTTAAACTCCATATCAAGACAAACTATATTGCATAAATGGAAGGAATGAAGTAATTACTAATGCTTTCTAACTTTTCTGATAGTAATTGTAGGTGTGGACGAGATTAGAGATCTTCCAACAATCTCTTTCTCAACCATGTTTTTTTCTAAGTGAAGATAAAGAGGTTCTTAAAAATAAATAAAAGGGTTTATTCTAACTCGGTATTGCTGCAACTCGAGAACTGAAGATTCAAGAATGTAGAATTTGAAACAAGAATATAGAAGAAGCTGTAAGAGAGATCACGAATGGCTTTCTTAGAGAAAGGGGAATCTGAAGTTCTTTTTTCTCATCTTGTTGGTTGTCCTCAACAGCCACTTAAACACGTGCTTGCGTTCAAACTCCAAACTGTATCTTCATGGTATCACTATCTAAAGCACAGTTGTCGTCTTCCATTCATATGCAGACTCCTTTGGAATCTTCCTCTCCTAGTTACTTATCTGAGTCGCAATCATCTCCTTTGCCTACTAATAATCAAACTCTATAAGTAACACTCAGCAATGTTGTTCTCACAATTTTACCAACTCGGTCTTGGTTGCCTATCAACCTCAATAATATTCCTTTGCTACGTCCAACCACCTTCTGAAATTCCATCACACAAGCATGTGATCACTCGAGCCATGACGGACTCACTCAAATTCCAAGTCCTTATATGACGGCCTCTTTTATGCCAACCTTCTCTAAACCTATGTCGTACGCTTAAGCTTTATAAAGACCCCATCTAACTGTGCCCATGAGTGACGAATGTCATGCCGTTATTCAAAATAATAATCCTTAGTTCCTACTCCACCTAATGTCAATAAAGTGGAAATAAATGGGTGTTTTGAGTAAAGTACAAAGCAAATGGTGAATGTCGATAGGCTTAAGGTACATCTGGAAGCTCAAGTTCTTCCCAGTAACATGGTTTGGATTGTAAGGAGGAATTTGCACCATAATTAAAATGAGTGCCGTTGGTTTGGTTCTTTCCTTAGCATTGAAAAAATGTTGGGTCATGAACCAACTGGAATGCTTTTCTTCATGACGATTTGCAAGACGATGCTTTTACGAGGCAATTAAAGAGGTTCATTCATCTGAAATTCTAGAATCATGTTTGTAAGTTCAGTCGAGTTCTTTTGTTGACTCAAAACTCTCACCTCATGCATATTTTCAATGTTTTTCCAACCTATTTTCTCAACATTTTCTTTCGTCAATCTAATGATCGCAAGTTACTTATCTTTCATGAAGGCCCTGATATCTTGATTTTTCTCATTCTGTCGATGACCTAGCACCTTTAGGTTCTTCCAAACAGTTGATTACAACACTTTATCTCAACAATGCAATCCAAATTTTGTAAGACTTGAGTCCCCTTTGTTACATCTTGGCATCAAGTTATGATCATAGACAGTCTTTTGGTGGTCCAGCGCAAATACATTACTGATATCCTTAAGTGGTTTGATTTAGCTCATGCGAAACTTATCGAACTCTCCTTCATAGTTAGATTGACATCCTTCTTTGCTTGAAATATTTTCTTTTATCGTCAAATGGATGGGTGTCTATATATCTTTCTTTTATGGCCTAATCTCGAGTTTACTGTGAAGATGCCCCCACAATTTCTTTATCAACCTCACTTCATCAAAAAAATTCTCGTGCCCATCATCTTCAGGCAGTCAAGAGGATTTTTTGATACCTTTTTTTCTATAAAGCAATAATTTTAGTCATGTTTGGCTATGAACAAGCCTGTATACAAGAAGTATACAAAGAAAGTAGAAAACCTACAAAAAAAGTGATGGTTTTCTACAAACGTCGCCTAAACTTCTATACAAATTGGAAATCTATGGATGCACCAAAAAGAAATAAGGGATAATATGCTATTCTTATTTTACCAAAACCCATTTCTACATTGTCAAAAGCTCTCCTATTCATTTCCTTCCAAATAACCAATATAAGTGCAAGCGGCGGAAATTTCCATGCCCTATTGCTCCTTCTTCTACCCACAGTCTAACAGAACATAACCTCTTTTACTGTGTTTGGCATCACCCAAGATATACCAATCCATTTAAAGATTTCCCCCCATAATCTCGATGGTACTGAACAATGAATGAGTAATTGGTCAACATCTTCTCCTGAGCTCTTACACATAAAACGCCAGTGTAATTGATCTTCCTTTTTCTTAAGTTCTCCACCTTCAAAATCACCCTTCTAGTTGCTAACCAAGTGATAAAGCACGCCTTCTTCGGTACCTTCTGGATCCAAATCGAACTATGTGGAAAACGAGCCCCTCCCTAATCAACAAATTTTCGTAAAATGACTTAACAGAGAATGCCGCACTACTCCTCGACTCCCACCTCCAAACATCGTGGCTATCTTCTGCCATCAAACTTCCGAATTCCACTTCCTTCCATTCTTGAAAATTCCTCCTAAAAGTCAAATCCAGAACACCTCACCAACTTGTTGTCTTCGGGCTCGGACCGCTCGGTGGACTATCATCTCCTTCTGGCAAGTAATATTTTAGATGTTTGGATATGTATTACTCAAGATGTTATCCGCACACCGCTTGTGCTCCCAAAAACTGATCTTCCTCCCATCCCCAATTTTAAATGATACATTTGTGCTGAATGTGCTGAATGCATCCCACCCCTTGAAATATTTCTCCATAAACCACACCCGTAAGGCAAATGATGTTATTTGTCCTCCACCCCCTTCCAAACTCCCGTATTTATCCACTATCACCTCCATCCATAAAGCATGCTCCTCGTTCCCAATCTCCATAGCCAATTTCCTAATAAGGCCTTGTTGAACACCCCAAGCCTACCCAACACTTAGGAGTCGTGATAGCCTCCCAGTTTAAGTGAAAATTCCTTGTCCCACCTGACAAATACCATAGGAAATTTCTTTGCAATCATTCCAGCTTTCTTGAAATACTCGTCGGAGCCTGAAACAAAGATATAAAATATGTGGAGATGCTCGGTAATGTACTTTTAATGAGTACTTCCTTTTCACCTCTTGACAAGTATTTTATGCCATCCAGCAATTTTCTTTTCACCATTTTCTATCACTGGATCCCAAGTTGTGTGATCCTTATGTGTAGCACCAAGTGTCAAATCAAGATAGGTAGTGGGAAGAACCCAAATCTTGCAATTCAACAGCTGAGCTAAAATCGTCATCTCCTCCACATCTACAACTGATATGATCTCGCACTTTCTGAGGTTGATCTTTAGCCCTGACACTATTTGATACCATATCAGTATTTGTCCCAAATGTTCCAATTGAGTCCCGTAAGCATCACAAAAACCAAAGTATCATTGGCAAAGAAAAGATGTGACACCCTCACATTGATATTCCCCCAACCACTCCAGTGAAACCCCTTCAATATCTTCCTGATACAACTCTATCCACCATCCTATTCAACGCCTCCATAACTAAAATGAACATAATAAGAAATAAAGGATCACCCTGTCTTAGCCCTCTCGAGCTACCAAAAGTACTGCATGAATTTCCGTTCACAAGAACAGAGTATCTAAGCGTTGAGAAGCAGAATTTGATCCAGCTTCTCCATCTAACACCAAAGCCCATCTTCATCATTATAAAGTCCAAGAATACCCAACTTACATGATCATAGGCCTTCTCAAGATCCAACTTGCACAAAATACCCGGTTCCCCTTGCTTTCTTCTAGAATCAACCACTTTGTTATCCACCAAGACTGCATCAAGTATCTTTTGATACCTTAAAGGCACTTCCACTTATTGCTTGAAATTATACTCCAGTTCCTCGTCTTTCTTAACCCTCTTCTCAGGTCTGGATTGGGCAGGAGAGACTTCTGCTCGCTGCTCCCTTGGGTTTTGTGTTTTCCTTGGGGAAAATCTGGTTGCTTGGGCCACTAAGACAACCTACAATGTAGAGATTTAGTATGATGCTGAGTGTTCGTTCATCCCTTTAACATGTATGTTAGAAGAGAACTTGTGTTTTAATTTGGATTGATGCTTTGGTGTACTTTCGAGTCTAACTTGTACAGTTTATCTATAAGTAAATAGTTAACTCAGCCTATTAGCTGGAGAGGGCTTTCATACTATTTATCTCAGCTTGTTTGGCGATATTATATTCAAGTCTTTTGTGTTTACATCCAAGCATCTCACTTAAAATCCAGACATTATTTTTTTATTTCTGATATTGTTAGCCTCTTGGCCATTGCATTTGCAGGTTAGAGTTGCGGGACGAGTGGAGGTTAGAAAATCGCAAGGCATTCGCTAATATCTGGTCGGACTTTGTCTTTGGGGTCTCATTATTCATTCTTTTGTACTTCAATGAAAGTAAAGTAAGTTCTAACCTCAATGTCGGAACAGTATCTCTCTTCCTCCAAAATTTACCTATTTGCTAATATACTGGAATAATCTATGTTATTGGACAAAGTCGTTAACATGAATGATCAACTTGGACTTGCTGTGATTAAGATAAATAAAGGAAATTTTCTTTTAGTGCTAGTCACCCCTCATATGGTTGTTGTCGTTCCTTGCCTGCTGTAATTTTTAACCATTTAATACTACTCTATCCACTATCGGCGTAAAATCACTGCCACCAACCTTTTATCACACATCCACCACCGCTAGTCACCCCTACCAACAACCTCTACTATCAGCCATACCACATCCATTGCGCAACCACCTTTGCCCACCACCACCACCACCACTAACCACCTCTACCACCAGCCTGCATCACACAACCACCACTAATAACCACCTCCACTACCAGCCACTACCACGATCAACCACTGCACGACTATCACCTCTAGCCACCACTGTACTATCACCACCAGCCACCACTGCACAACCACCTCCACCAACAACAGCCACACCTGCCGCCACATCACAACTATCATTTCCTAGCACCTCCACTAACAACTGTCTTCCCCACTAGCTTGTACTTTTTTCAAACAAACAGTTTTTACACCACCATGTAATTTAAGATTCCTCTAATATTATGTGGATATCTATTTATTTATAATTTTATTCGAGTTTATATTTATTTGATTTTAAATAAAGATAAGTCATACACATTCATGCTACTGAGGAAACAGTCTTAATTATCCAGATTTAGAAACAATATCTCAATAATCAGTCATGTATTCAGATTCAACATCTTAATCTCAAGAGGGGGGAAAAAACAAATAGGGCCTTAGTCGTGATTTTCCTTTCAGAATTGGATTGGGTTTCTGAAGTGTACTTCATCAATTCTCGTAGTGTTTCTAAGTTTGAAAATTTTCTTGTGAATTTCTGCAGGTAAAGCTACTGAAATTTACTGGTTACAAGATATTAAATAATGTCTCTGACACGGGCAAGGCATTTCTGATTATCCTGGTTACTGATATCTTTTTGGGGTAATGTTTAATGCCATTTCATGCTTATGACAAAATTGAAAGTTCTAAAGGAACTTATGTGTCAATATAGCTGCTATTCGTCTTAGCTAATTATAAAATTGCAGGCTACTTCCACTCATTACTTTCCAATCACGAAGTAAAGAGTTTAAGTAACCTACAGTTTTTTTTTACTTTGATCAAGGGTTGAATTTAAATTTCTGTTGTAGCAGCACTTCAACTAAAACGAGGTGCAGATGTAAATGTAAAATTACTATGCTCATCTCCTCAAAATTTGTGGTGCCAATCCGAGTTTTGCTCTCTTTTTCTTTTTCCTATTTTCTTTTCTATTTTTTTGGTTATCTATTTGTGTCTATTGTCAGCATTCCCACTTCTTAAAAGTATATGGAAGGCATCCTTCCTGAGCTCCATCATGTTGGATAATGTGGTGAATATCTTCAGGTATCATTCTGAATCTGGTTGGCAGACTTTGCTCGAGGTTATTGTGGAGCATTATGGTCTTCAAGTTGATCAAGCAGTGATAACCATATTTATCTGCCTGGTTCCAGTTATAATGGATGCCTGTGTGAAGCTTTGGGTAGGTGCTACTTTTTCAAGACTTACACTCTTTAATTTTAATCTGGAAAGTGAAGAAAGTGTATACCTGTAAAGCCCTCCCTGGCCCTCATATATTGCCTTATTGGTTGGGTAAAGTCGAAGTAACTCTCCTGTGCATATTTGCTCTTTGATTTGCCAGAGAGCTTCCAAGCTTATATGCTGTAAAGTCCTCCCTGACCCTCATGAATTTAAAAGAAATGAATTTTCAGCATAAACCAGCTTGTTTTGCTAATATTCTTAGAAGATCCTTGTTGCTGTTTGTAAAAATCCATTTATTATGTGCACTTCGCCTATGGCGTAAGCAATGCAGCCCATATAATTATACTCTTACCGAAGACTTTGTTTTTTCTTTCCAGATGTTTAAGTTCTTGCCAAGGTTATCACCTAGAGTGTCTAATATTTTCCGGGAAATGACAAGGCATTAGAGAGACATTATCCATCTCTGTTTCTGGTTGCAGCAGTTATCGACAGGTAGAACATATGATCAGTCCCATGAGTCTTCTATATTTCAAATACTTAATCCCCTTTTTTTCCACTTTGCTTATAGAGGCTCCTTACCTGAAATTGGAGTGAAGCTTAAAGCACATTTGGTATTTTTCATAATGTGAATAGCTTGTCATCAAAGTGGCATCATTCCTTGAAAATCTTGTATCAGAATTGTGGGGATATTTGTTACCCCAATCATTTGTTGTTAATAATATTCAGATTCTGAACTCATTATATGATCTAAAATCGATATATAAGGATCC
Organism: Petunia x hybrida; assembly: GCA_037355625.1. Taxonomy (NCBI): domain Eukaryota; kingdom Viridiplantae; phylum Streptophyta; class Magnoliopsida; order Solanales; family Solanaceae; genus Petunia; species Petunia x hybrida. The sequence continues at coordinate 5,407,700 of JBBBVM010000053.1, read as the reverse complement.
TTTCAGTTGTAATTGTGCTTTCTTATTCACATCGGAGTGTTTAGCATTCAAAGCCACTAAAAAAGACTTAGCAATGTCAGAGAAACCGTAGATCAAGTGCAAGAAGCATTATCCAGCCAAAATATTTGGCTATGAGCTTAAAGTGGATTTCAAACTTCTCTTAGCGTGGCCACACAACAAGGTAAAGGAACATTACAGCTTAAAACCCTTGACCTAGTGGAAAAGTTGCATAAAAAAGCCAAGGAAGACTAGCAGAAATCAGGTCTGCTTATGTGCAGTTGGGTTGTTCATATGAAACTTGTGAGTTGTTCATAATGTGATCCACCCTACATAGCTTCCATTGCAAAACCAGAGTTTTTGAGTCAAAGATGGAGATTGGGTATGATATTATTTCATCTATCGGTCATTGATACCTTGATCATTTGAACCATAGGCTTAACTGAACCTACCGACGTGGTCAGATTTGATTAAGAATCCAGATAGAATATTATATTATTCTTAGCCAGCAACTAACAATATTTTAGTTATTCAGAAGCTATTTGATGAAATCCTCTTAGAATAAGAAACATTTTTATAAATATGAACAAGTCTGTCCACAGTAGCTAATTTTTCTTGCCTGGGAATCGTGCCTGGACTTAATGTAAGCTTTTTTTATAATGAATTTTGCCTGCTGTACACTTGTAACTCGCTCACAATATCTTGAGTAAATGATTCATAAGATTTCTTATAAGAGAGTTTTCCAATGCTTGAGCAAGAATTTCATCTATTTTGGCTCGAGGTTTGTTCATAATGCCCAACCTTGACCATCAAGTGTAACATGATACCGAATTCGAATTTCCAAAGCGCTTTACGCACATGAATATTGAAGAAAATGGAACAATAAAATTATTATTTAGTATTCTTAAGGGAAGGACCCGTAACAAGTGTCTCGTGGTTGTTGAATATTGAAGCTGACATTCTTAATTTAATCATTGTCTTGATATGAACTTCAACAACTCTTCCAACTTATAGTGCAATTCTCACCTCTTGAGCTAATTTTCGCGGTCGAGATAGATTCAAAGTCTATTTTATCAGCACTTGCAACAAGACAACAACATTTTTACATAAATAAAACACATTGGTCCCGTTTTAGACATGATATTAGAACCTTCTGCTTATTAAAGGGGACAGCATTTACAAAGTGTAGGAAAATCTATACATTGCTAGTTGGATCTACTGCTGGCGATGGAAACTATAGCACTAGTCCTAAGATTACAGAAGAATAAAATGCATTAATGATAAACTGGTTCTGTTTCGGTATGATTACTAAAGGATCTGTGCCTTGGAAAATTATTTCATCTCACTCTAATGGAATTGTAGATATCTATGTATTTCCCTGCAGTATTATTCCAGCTATTGTCAAGACGCATAACTTTCTGAACCACATCTTTCCATTCATCTGATTCTGCATAGCAATTGAGAAAATCACATCAATCGAACAAATAAATCTGTCTTAAATTAGGTAGATTCAATTATATGAATTTCCCTTATCCAATTAAATCTATGGGGATATCGGTTTTACGGCTCAATACATTGTTTTTCCATTCAAACTGGTCAATGTGGTCATAGGAAATCATTTACTCTAAATTTCGCCATTCTGAGGTGAATGAGGGTCTATTCTACAATCAAACCATATGTTTGGAAGTTGGAAGGAAATCAACAGGACAAGAGCTGCACATGGATATTCAAGGATAAAGTGACTTACTTTCTCGATAATAAGAAAATGCACGGTCTAAAGCCCGGTTTAAGGATCCTTCATCAATTCCTTCAAACACAAACCTACATGGTAAAGTATGTTGAGCACTTCAGAATCACATTAAGAATGCCAGTCAACTGACTAATGTGGAAAAAGATACATCACCGAGCAATTCTCTGACTGTAATTACCTCCCTTAAATTCATGACAGTTGCTTTATATTTAATCTACGTAAGCTGAAAATAGTGCTTTAAGCATGCATTTCTTTAAAACCCTTTAGCTTTGAAATCTACCAATATAGCCCGTATCATTAGTAAGACATCTTTTTTTCTTGAAAAAAATATCCATGCAAACTCGGAAAGCAGCTGCACCGGAGTTGGTTTTCATAGAGATCAGTGGAGATCAACTAAATACCATCTTTGTTGGCTATTTCTTTTAATTATTCACACAGTAGAAGTTCAGAACCCAGTTACTGATCAAATGTTAAAGGGCACGACTAACATCAATTCTGAGGATAAAACTAAGCGGGACTTCAAGAACTTGATAGTTACCCGTTACCAATCTCAGCATGAGATCGATCATCCATGTCAAACACTGTGTCTGCGAGACCACCTGTCTTCCTAACTATGGGTACCTGAAACAAATACAAAATTCCTCGTTACTGTTCCCTTCCTTCAACTGGAATGCCTTGTGTTTATGAAGGAAATAATTGGAAAACCACATTTGTCCTTGCTAGAAACACACAGCATCAAATAAAACCTTTCTGACAAACAGGAAAAAAAACAGATATCTACCCCAACTTTAACAACGCGAAATGTGAAAAAAAACTATTCTTAATAAAATTACTTACAGCTCCATAACGCATTCCAATCATCTGTGCCAGCCCGCAGGGCTCATACATTGAAGGCACTAAGACCATGTCTGCAGCAGCATAGAGCATATGGGACAGCTCCTCACTTCATAATTGACGTCATTTAAAAGAAAATTGATCACTTGAGTTACAATTCCCTCATGAATTTGGAGTATACAAGTGGTTTTTACAATTTGAAAGGTTCATTTGATCAGATAAAGAATAATGATACTAAAGTAGAATTTACATTCAAGTTTACATAAATGATTAAACATTACCAGTGATATTTCTCAAGGCTTAGAATATTAGATAATCAATTGGACTTCAAAAGTTAGATAATCAATTGGACTTCAAAAATGGTTACCTGTACATCAAAAGGATACGGATGTTGGAGCCTTCGTTATGCTACAAAGAGGACAAGTAAATGATATCACCATCGCATGGTCATTTAAAAAGGTTTAAATAACAACCAGATTTATTGGGCTACTTCAAACCAAAATAATGTTCTCTCAAATGCTGTGTTGATAGCTAGAGATTTATGTTTAAATAAGTTATGGTGGGCCGGTGGCTAATATATAAAATTACTAACTGCTTATCACTTGCAGCTTACTCCAGAGGAACACTTGGGAACTTGAAGTAGTTAGCAATTACTGAAGTAAAATTTACTTTAACTAGTTTTATCACTCTTCTTTTTCTGTGCCTTTTTCTCTTAGCTTTATCAATTGCCATTTCTTTCAGGTCAAATCCAGCACTTTGGTCTGCAACCCGACATCTAAATAATTAAATGCTTCCATTCTAAAATCCAAAAAAGATAAAGAGGAAAAACTAAAACAGTGATAATCAGCTGTATTATCACTGAGATGCTTCCATCTCTATTTCATGATGGAAAAAAGAACTGTGTAATGGTTCGCTCCAGCCAACCAGAATAGTTCAAGTCTAGAGTTTTTGGTTACCAAGTCTGCTAAACCTTCAAATTCTCTCTCAACTCGACCATCTGGAGCGCTCCCTAAAACAATCATCTGTCCACCCTGCAAAAGATGTCAGCAGCAGACTTCAATTACAATGGCCAAATGATAAAACCCTACCAGATGGCCAGAATATTTAAAAGACAATCAAAGGATAGCTGCAAACTTGTAATTGCTTTTAGTAGATCTAATAAGAAAAAGCTGAGGTGTAAATATTCCTTTGAGAAACAAAATACGATCTGAAAGTTGAATATTGCTCCAATAAAAAATAGGACCGAACCATTCTTTTCCAATAAAAAACGCTTAAGGTGTGCAAGGAGCCTAAACCTTTTTAGCAAGCACAAAACTGCTGGGTAGTCAGGATTTTAAGGTGATTCCGAAGAACAGATGTTAGTATAGCTGACACAACGAAAGCGGCAATAGTCGAACACTACTAGATAAATGTAATAGTAGAACATTACAGCACACATGTTTGTTTCTGTAGACTTGAGTAAGAACATTGGTAGCACCATCTATCCTGCATGTGTTCTCCAACTCCCCTTGCTCAAGTGAACCTATATCCCAGGTGGGAACTGGTAGCTTTATAATGTATGGAGATCTGAATTGAGATACATGAATCAGGATTCTATACATCTCTCATAGTTTAGACAGGGCATTATGTTGGGAAGTACAAAGAATCATCTAACAGGTTTTGTGCTTGTAATGGAAAAGTCAGGGTCACATCATCTTGATGACTCTCTTTTACTCACAAGATGATAAAAGATCATCCAACTTAATCTTCATAACGAATGTACATATGTGCTGTCTATGTACATTTAACTGATTGGATGGCTATTTTCCTGTGTCTAGGTGCACTTTTGGAAAAAAGGAGGAGATGGGGATAAACACTTACTAGTTCTTCCACATACTTGATTGCATGAGTGATGAGATGTAGACCCTTTTGAGCAACCAATCTAGTGATGCAGACAACCAATGGTACTTGATCAGCCATGCCTTCAAAAGGCAGTCCAAGTCCGCATTGAACAAATTGTTTGCAGATCCTCTTACCTTCAACTTTGCTTGCTTCCAAAACACAACGGTGGATAAGAAGAAAGTTGAAGAAAATATTCTTAAAGCTAAATATCATTACATAACAAAACAAAATTGTATTCCGCAAAGGAAAAATGACCAAAGCTAGAACTTTGCAAGAGATATTAACCATGTAAAAGCCACTTTCACCAGAAAGGAACTACTTTTAGTTAGTTGTGCATCCGTTTTTCTATAGAGGGTTCAGAGAAATCAAAATCGTTGACTCGTGGATAGATGACTACCTAATGGAACAAGCTGGCTCATTATTGGCATCAGACATGCAGAGCTTGTTCTTTCGCATAATCACTATACAGTACACAGAATAAAAACTAAACTTCCTAAATAATGGTGTTAAAAGAGAGGCTTAATGTAAGTAACGAGGAAACAAGCAGATCATCAACAGAAAAGAGGGAACAATGAGGGCACTGAGCTCTTCACTGTAAATGTGTTGTGCTCGAGAACTTGTCTCTCGTTGATTGTGTAAGGTTATTCAAAGGGGTTTATAATGTCTTGGGTCATTCCACCTATTGCTATCAGTTTTGGGTTCGATTCTCAGATTCTTTTACATGCCATCATAGACAAACTTTGACAAAGCCCATTTTTGCAACCATTTCTCTCCATCTATTTTATTGCTTTGCGTTTCTCCCATCTCTCTCTTATTTCAGCCCATTGAGCCACTATATTTTCTGCCGAATTTGCTTCAGGCCCATTCCTTAAAACATGTTGCGCCTACTCTTCCTCTCTGCTCTAGGCCCAAGATGATAAGAATCAAAAACGAACGCGGAAAAATAAAGATAGGAGTGAGACACTACTCGAACTCCCTACAAGGTAACCACGGAGAACTTGTTCCGTGATACCCTCGTATCGGCGTCAAGGAGGACCTACACTATGCAACTACCCTCGAGCCGCACCTGGGACTCGCAAATAGAATGATCGGGGGTGGTTTGGGGTTCAACTAGAATCCACTAGTAAACTCAAACCGTCTCAAAGGGTTTTCATTCAAAGAGAATCCACTCTTGAACATTGTCATTGACAATCAATCATTCATCATAATAGCTAACTTCGGAATAATGCTAAGCTATGGAGTATTTATAGGACTCATTCAAGACATAAGGAAAGGCCTAAAGTACCCTTAAGTAGATTCTAAAGTCATAAGCCACGTAGGGGCATAATAGAAATTACATAGGCTAAAAACTAGAAAATCCCGCAGCTCTTCACAGCACTAGGCGCCCAGCCTTCTAGGAGTAGGCGCTCAGCCTACTAGGAGTAGGCGGTCCGCCTCCTCTGAGTAGGAGGTCCGCCTGGACGAGATCCAGAGAGTGATCCAAAAGTGGGCGGTCCGCCCCTTTGACTAGGCGGTCCGCCTGCTTCCCTGAGTGCTTGAAACGCCTCGAAATGTGTCTCTAAGGCTCCTCGTTCCATGGCGTTCCAATGCATAAGCTCTTCCTTGGCCTTGGATGATGTTTTTAGATGGTTGCTCGATTTGGGTCTTATCATCCTCCCCTTCTTGAGAAGATTTCGTCCTCGAAATCAAGGCTTGGTCTCTCATGGCTCTAACAACTCCTCGGGGTGGCCAAGAATCTCCTCCGTTGTCCCTCTTGATCGTCACTTTGACATAGGCTTCTTCCAAGACCTTCCCCGCCGTAGCATGGAGCTTAGAACCTACAAGCAACGACAAGCAAAAACACACAAACGTCCTACTTTGAAAGTAGGTTAGTGCAAGAAGTGTGGAAAACACACTCTTGTTGTATAACCAAGTATCAATAAGAAGCACAAATAGCAAATCTCCAAAGAGAACAATAAGTACTTGGTTCACTAAAAGCATGCACTCAACACGATAATGAGCAAATAGGTCATGGGGGCATGAAAAATGCAAGATCAAGCTATCAAAACCCTCTTGAACCTTAAGCTCAAAATCAACATACCAATCAATCCTCAAGGTGTGAACAACATGTGGAGTGGAGTGAATCAAATAGCCCAACCTACAAGTAGGAACAAGCACTCCACTCCCCTTCTTTAGAGCATACTTACTCACACCAAGGGATTCCTCTTTCCCTTCCATTTCATCAACTAGGCAACCCTCCCCAAAAGTCAAGTTCTCAAGGAAGGCGTTGATGATGGACTCTTCTTCATCACAACCCCAACAAGCAATAGTAGGGTCACTCAAAGAACCATCTACCTCACCCGAACTCTCAATCAATGGGTTGTCTAAGGGGTCAAACCCTTCACACCATGGGGGTTCCATTTGACCACCCACCCTAGTCCGATACAAGTCATGTCCACTAATGAGAATGCCTTCAAATAAAGGATTGGTAAAAACATGCATCTCACTATCATGATCAAGCATAGACAAGTTATCAAAACTAGGTTCACTTGAGGAGTCATCATAGACAACCTTGTCCAATTCATGCAATTTGGGCTCCTCAAGGACAATTCCATCTTTACCACAACACATTGACCCACCAAATAGTAGCAAATCAATAAGAGCATGATCAATTACCTCATCTTCCCATTTGTCAAAGGTTGGTGGTGTGTCATAGCAAAGGTCACAATCATAGTCAACTACCAAATCTACACTAGGGAGGGGTTCAATGAACAATGAGCTCACATCATGATGTGGCATAGCATCCCTTCCAACTAGTGTTTCACAAGCACATACAAGTTGACAACTAGACTCTTCACTAGTGGTATACTCACTAGATGCATCAAAACCACCAACTAGTGTTGAGTTATCACAAGACAAGTAGCTAGTAGGCTCATGAAAAGGTGAAGTATCACTTACATTGGTAGTACTTCCTTGATCACTCACGAGGTTTGAAGTGTCATATGCAACTCCCCCTTCATGAAGCTCACATTGAGGCTCCAATGACTTGTCTTCAAATGTACCTACACAAGAACTTTCACAAGAAGAGATAGAAGATAAAGAAAGGTTAGAACAATGGGTGCTCTCACTCTCAATTTTTCCTTCCTCACCTCTCATCTCTCTCAATTTTACCTCATGGTCAAGTGTAGTTTGTGGTGACAATCCACTCACATCACTCCTCAATTCCTCTCCTTTTTCCTCTCTTGGATTGTCACCGGTCACTCCCTCACTTCTCTCTATCTTTTCTCTCTCAATTGGAGTGGAGTGACTCCCATTTTCATCATGCATTGGCAAAACAATGAAATTGTTTGCCTCGGGTTCAAGTACAATGGGTGACTTGGCTTTAGCCGCTTCCTTCAACTCCTTCATGCGTTTGTAGTCATCACTCACTTGCTTGGGAGTTAGGGGTTGGAGAACGAACTTTTTCCCCTCATGCATCACCGTATAGGTGTTGGCATGGCCATTATGAACCACACGTCGATCAAATTGCCATGGCCTACCAAAGAGAAGGTGGCATGCTTGCATAGGCACAACATCAAACATGTGCTCATCCACATAGTTCCCAATCTTGAACTTGATCAAACATTGTTTAACCACCTTCAACTCACCACACTCACTAAGCCATTGTAGCCGGTAAGGATTTGGGTGTTTTAGGGTGGGTATTTTCAATTGGGCAACTAGTGTTTGGCTAATAACGTTAGCACAACTCCCCGAGTCAATGATCATAGAGCAAAGGAGACCCATGACTCGGCATTTGGCATGAAAAAGGTTCTCTCTTTGTAATGTCTCAACATCCTCCACACACATGGCTCCTAGACTCCTCCTCACAACAAGGAAGGCATGGGCATCATCATCTTCTTCCATGGTAATCTCCCCAACATCTCCCTCCTCATCACCCTCTACTCCCTCATTTTCGGACTCACTTTCTTGCTCATACACCAAATCACCAACCACAACCATGGTTCTTTTTGTAGAGCATTCCTTAGCAATATGCCCAAAGCCCTTGCACTTATAACATTGAGTAGAAGTAGAAATAGGATTACTCAAGCGAGTTTTAGAATTACCTTCCAAGTGTGGTGTAGTCTTCTCATAAGGCTTCTTCACTTCTTTGCTAGCACTTGCACTTGGAAAGTTGGCACTTGGAGTCTTCCACTCTTTCGGCTTGCTTGTAGTAGTAGGAGTGTTGTTTTTGGACCTCTCTCCTTTGAGCCAAGTCTCGGCATCAATTGCGGCTTCAAACATATCTTGAAGTGTGAGATAATGATGCAACCTCAATTGAGAAGCTATACCATAGCTCAAGCCATTCTTGAATCGGATCATGGCTTCTTCTTCACTTTCGGTATCCATATCCAATGCCATCCGGATCTTTTCAAATTCATCATGGTACTCATGCACCGTTTTGACACCTTGTTTTAGATCATAGAGCTTCTTGAGTTGCTCTTGCCGATACCTTGGAGTTATGTACTTGGTGTTCATAAGACCTTTCAACTCATCCCAAGTCACATTCAAATGCAAATTCATCCTTCTCCTAGACCTCTTCATAGACTCCCACCAAGTAGAAGCATAGGCCTCAAAGGTAGAAATAGCATAGGTACCCTTTTCTCTCCTCGGTCATCTCATTGGTGTCAAAAACCCTTTCCATTTGTAGTACCCATTCCATGTATGCCTCCGGATCACAAGTTCCTTTGAAGGATGGAAGATTGAGCTCGACACTATTGAGGTTGTTGTTGTTGTCACGTACCCCATAGTTAGGCTCCGGTTGGCCTCCATAATGGTCATCATGAGCAACATACTCTCTCCTCGCATTCCTCCCTCCATATCCCATGGGTGGCCCTCGACCTCGGCCTCTACCCCTATCCACATTTCGACCCCAATTCATTGGCCTCCTAGGTTGATAAGGAGCATCATACCCATAGGCCTCATCACCATACTCGGCTTCCTCCTCTTCTTGAGCCTCAACAACTTGCTCAAGAGGTGGGACAAACCTAACGGGTCTTCGAAATGGAGCATTTCCTTGGGGATTGCCCAAGTTGAGAGGATTGCTCTCTTGTTGGGGATTGCCCAACCCACGCTCTCGTAGAGCTTCAACTTTGCTTTGTTCATACCTCTTGTTTAGCTCAACAAAGTGTCCGGGAGTCATAGGAGTGCTATAACTCGTGCCTTCTCCGGATTCAATTTGGACACTCGGGGTCCTCCTCTCTCCGGTCTCAACTTGATTCCTCTCGACGGTTTCAAGTCTCAATGAGATATCCTCTAATTTAGCCATAATGGTGGCCATAAAGTGCTTCATGGGATCATCTCCATCGTTTGCCATTTCACCTACAAAAAGCAACAAACGTTAGCAAAATACCTCACCCACTCCCTTACAATTGTTTCACTCGGCTCGCTCGTGTTTAGTGGGGGATGGATATTTCACACAAGTTTGAGTCTAAAAGCTTCAAGTAGTTGATCAACGAACCACGACTCAATCACTCAACTTATCAAGTCCAAATGCACTCCGGGGTGAGTGGAGTTAATGGGACTCGATTGGAACGATAGGCACTTTAAATGAGGACTTGAATCAAAAGATACTACGGATCTTCTTTGAATTCTAGTCTCCTTTCTAAGGCACGATGATCCTAATAGCTCAAAGTAATTAGCACTAATCGAGTAGGATTATACTCTAATAGCACTAACCGGAAGCAATGCAAGCAACAAAACACGAAAACCTAGAAGAATCTACCCAATTCCCAACTTGAAGGAAGTAGGCGCCCCACCTGTTTTGAGTAGGTGGTCCGCTTGGTTCCCTGAAGAGGGGAGTAGGCGGTCAGCCTACTAAAACAGGCGGTCCGCCTCTGTAAAATCCAGAGAGTGAACAAAAAGTAGGCGGTCCGCCCCTTCTACTAGGCGCCCCGCCTAGTGCAACTTCCAGCACTGTTCAAACTCGTTTTTCTTGCCTTTGGCACCAAAAAATCCAACAATTCACACGTTGTTCTATCAATCCGAAGGTACTCAAATGTTGTTTCAAGCACAAAGATCAAACCCCAATCAATTTTATCAAACCCCAATCAAAATTCAACAATCTACCATGTTCATCATGTTCATAGCTAGGGTTTCAAGCTTTTTCAATTTCTTCAAGGGTTTCAAATCTCAAATCATGGAATACAACTCCAAATCGTGTGTGTTGGGTACCAAAATAACGAGTTTCCAATAAGGATCAAACCCCAATAACAATCACAACACGAATCAATCCAAAATACAAGATAGAACAAATTTTTGGTATTTTTCAATTTTCCAATTTTTTTGTGTTTTCTTCTTTTTCTTCAACAACAAATAAGAACCTAAGATAGAAACCAACCTAAGCACGAAGAATCAAGGGTCGGGGGTTTGTAGAAACAAAACCCGAGCCTTGCTCTGATACCAAGATGATAAGAATAAATAACGAACGCGGAAAAATAAAGATAGGAGTGAGACACTACTCGAACTCCCTACAAGGTAACCACGGAGAACTTGTTCCGTGATACCCTCGTATCGGCGTCAAGGAGGACCTACACTATGCAACTACCCTCGAGCCGCACCTGGGACTCGCAAATAGAATGATCGGGGGGTGGTTTGGGGTTCAACTAGAATCCACTAGTAAACTCAAACCGTCTCAAAGGGTTTTCATTCAAAGAGAATCCACTCTTGAACATTGTCATTGACAATCAATCATTCATCATAATAGCTAACTTCGGAATAATGCTAAGCTATGGAGTATTTATAGGACTCATTCAAGACATAAGGAAAGGCCTAAAGTACCCTTAAGTAGATTCTAAAGTCATAAGCCACGTAGGGGCATAATAGAAATTACATAGGCTAAAAACTAGAAAATCCCGCAGCTCTTCACAGCACTAGGCGCCCAGCCTTCTAGGAGTAGGCGCTCAGCCTACTAGGAGTAGGCGGTCCGCCTCCTCTGAGTAGGAGGTCCGCCTGGACGAGATCCAGAGAGTGATCCAAAAGTGGGCGGTCCGCCCCTTTGACTAGGCGGTCCGCCTGCTTCCCTGAGTGCTTGAAATGCCTCGAAATGTGTCTCTAAGGCTCCTCGTTCCATGGCGTTCCAATGCATAAGCTCTTCCTTGGCCTTGGATGATGTTTTTAGATGGTTGCTCGATTTGGGTCTTATCATCCCCTCTTGGGCCTGCTTTCTCTTAGCTTTAAGTCCACTCTTTTGTCTTCACCCAAAAATAAAAAATAAAAATAAAAAAATAAAAAAAAAAAATAAAAGAAAATAGCAACTAAAAATAGAAGTACTAAACCCACTTGTAAATCCTAGAACAGTATTACGAATGCGGGAGGCTGCTAGAGATTACACTTGTCCGTCATTGGCTCGGTAGAGTTTTCAAAGGGTTTTAGAATGTGGTATTGCCTTAAAGTTTCTGGTTGGAAGGTCAGATCTTTTTACAGGTTGCAAAAGGTATATGCAAGTGTATAAGGGCTCGTTTGGTTAGCCAAACAAAAAAAATTAATTGTAGCATAAAATTCCTCATAAGTTAAACCATGTTTGGTTGGTTTTACAAGAAAATTATCACCACATAACTTAATATATTGTTTGGTTGGCTTTTTAAACTCTGCCGCAGAATCTGTGTATTATTTTATGCGAGATAGAAGATGGCATAAGAATATGTGGGTTAATATACATGGACTAGAACAACTAAATTCACCAAAACTCTAATGCAGTACAAAAGGAGACAGCTCTTAGAACCTGAGGCAATATGCTCAAAAGGATTAAAAGCTACCTTCCGGAGCTGACAAGAGGAGTACTATATTAGTAAGTGGGAGAAATGTGTAATGATAACGTCCAAATTTGGGAACTAAAGAATTATGGTTTTTCTAACTATAAGGTCAAGATTGGACTGGACGTCTACACGAGGCTCACTCGGGGGGAGTCGGTATAAATAAAGGTGTGAACTTCTAGATGCATATGTTTCTCTTCGCAGGCGAGTTCCCGTCATGCCGCACACTCAATGATCAATGACTGGTACTACCTATGACACAACTATCATAATTGATAGTATTAAGGAGTGGAACATAAGGCTTTTAGGAACAGAAATTGTTTTGGAAACAATTGACATACTTTATTAGCATCCTTACTTTCATTAACAGAATTAAAATATCTGCGGTAGCATTGATTATCTTTCCCTGTGCATTACCCCAAGACTTATAGTACAACTTGAGACCAAAAAGCCTATGTCATTAGACCATATCTACTCCTAATATGTGCTGTGTCAAAAAATTGACTTAATATACTTTTTAGTGCTCGTCTTTGTTGAGATACATTGGAGAAAGAGTATCCACAAATAATGTGAAGTCACCCTATTCCACTGTGCTGTGGATAGACAAGACTGACATTGTGACTATTTCAGCTTAACTCCTCTGCATGAACCCCCTGTCTATGTTGCTCAGACAAATGAAAAGGAAAAAAAGTCGTGCTTCCACTTGTCCAACATTGATGGGGTGACCATCTTTATATTTCCTTGCATTAATAGTATGCAATCATTAATAATATGTAATCTATTTGAATCGGTACCAACAATAGCATACCCTCTATGGGAAAAAGATTAGCATACCCCGTATGGGAAAAAGATATGCAGTCGCACCTCATAACGAACAGTATCTAAGTCATTCTACAGCATTATAGAAACTTACCATCAAATTTAGCAGGCAAATAAACATCTGTTGCTGGATTCCACATTGCAGTATCAATCCCATTTAAAATGCCAGAATACCTGAATGATCACATAACTCGATTTTACAGCTTTATTAGGAAAAGGAGTTACATAAAAAGCGAGTAAAGAGAAAATAACTGACATGATAATAAATGTCACATGCTAATTTTTAATCATAACGAGGGGCTGCAGCATGATTACTGAAGATTAATGTAACAAGAATATATAATTTAATGCAAGTGTTGAAGACATTACTTATCACGGTTTCGCATCAAAGCACTAGAAAGCCATCCAGAACAGAGTGTTTCCTTGAGGTAGGTTGGTGAAACTGTACTGAAATTAAGAAGAAAATTTAAAGAAAAAAGATGTTGATGAGATGAACTTGGAGATAATTCATGCATCTTGTATTTAGTTGCACGAGAAATAAAATTCCAATAGCTGCTACAAGCTCAGGATAGCCTCAAATAGATTGATCAATGGGAACTCATGACGTTTTCAAAGAATCGGACTTAAAACTAGACATAAGGGAAAGAAACGTAAGCAATGTCAACACTATGATGAAATTCTAATTCAAGAATTTATAGTGCATGTGAAATATACTACAACATCAAACCTTTTTTATAGTTGACAGGATTATCTTTTGATTCATAGTGGAGATGGTAGGAACCTTAACAGCATGGATCAAATGCAAGCCGGGTTTAGGGAGAAATGAGAAGGGAAATTGACCGAATAAACTGTGACCGATGTCAAGTGGGAAATGATTTTCGGACCAAGAACAAGTAAAACTTGAAGGAAAAATTGGTAGCTTCACTAAATTTAGCCAACTTACACTACAGCATTGCTGTATACAATTCCACCTTTCAGCAAACTTAACCTCTCTGGATTATGCCCAATTGTGCGATCATCTAAAGCCTGCAACATTGGGAACCAAGTAATTTATTCAGGGGCAAAAAGAAGTACTCTCGTGGTAAATAACACACAAATATGTGGCTGACAGAGTATAACATAAATATCCAGAGCTACGAACCACTATGCAGAGGCATTCGATTCCTGGCTATATCTTTAACAGAAACAATAATATAGACTGTACAAATTGTGATAACTAATATTCAGTAAATGAGGACACCTTATCTTCAGTTGCATAAGAAGATCCATCAAGACCAGACTTACTGAGTTGCTCTTGGCTGCCAAAGAAATTTAGAGGAAGCCCGTGAGAAGAATTTGGTAAATCTAAAAGGCATTGATCTACGATCTACCAACTATTACTCCACATCCTTCTATATAATCTTAGCTGCAGATTGAATTCTGGCAAAGAAAAAGGCTACATGAACTTTATTCCATTACATAGTTCAGTTCAAAGTTTTGCACAGAATGGACAGGACCAAAAGAATATCAGAGAAGGAATATGCATGTCTGGCAGATCAAATCCCTGCAGCTTTTGATAGAACTAAGAACACTTTAGCCTCATATACTAACAAATTGATGAGATAGTACTTGGAGTCCAGCTGCAGTGTCATTGACTCTATGCAGAAGAAAAGAGCTTTTCAGTTAGAAAGAACATAGTTCTTAAAGAATATGACGACGAAAACCACCATGCAAGAGAGCCAACCAAGACTTCAAGCAGTTGAAAAGAGACTGAACTTTTCCAAAATGTGACAACAGAAATCATCATTCAACCAGGGGAATCTGCTGAATGGTGCAAGGTATGGCTGATCAAACTTGTAACAGGAAAAGGCATGATCGGCCATGTCCCGTCCCGCAGTGCCTCATTTACCATCTCTAGATTGTAATAATGACTTTCAAGTTGCAAACTTTCCCTCACTACTAGACCCTAAAACTCCTATTTGGCTACGTAACTAGCCTCCTGATAAGAGATTCTTCCTTCAACAAATGAAAATAACAGTTCCTTATTCCTATACAATATCAATACCTTGAAGCCAACACAGAGATCCCTAGTTGAAAACCAACAGAAGCATGGAAGAAGCCAATTGGAAATTTCCATACTAAAATTAGTTCCCCCCTGTATGATTGCAGAAATGAGTGAAGGATTTTCAGATGGCTGGCATATCATCAGCCATTGACAATGGGAATTCCAGAACACAGAATACTGCCCTAATGCACACTCACTGTTTTGTATTTCAAAGTGATCTGAATATTATTAGCTCATGTTTACCTACACTAGATACCTTCCAAATTTATTTCCCGAGGCAAAATCAACAGGTGACATATTTCAAACATCCTAAAAGAGAATACACACAGATTCCTCCAACTGCAAAGTGCGAATTGAAAAATCACAAGGAGGACAAAAGACCATCCCAGTCTCCTTTGTTGTTTCTACAGTGTCTTTAAATTTTGCATCTTGCTAAATGTTTAGGGGATTAATATAACGCAATGGCCTCCTAGGACTAGATTACACCAGCATTCAAGAGGATAGATGTATGCGGAGCTTAAAAGATACTAGAAACATGAATCCATATTTCTTCCTCCATTTGTAGCCTAAAAGAGTACCTGCATTCTCCATAATGTTCCATGTTGTGAATCGTCAATACAATTCTCGGTTTCTGCACAGGAATTCAATGCTGAAAAACAAGCAGAAAGGTAGATCTGCTCCAGATCAATTGAGGGAATTAAAAACAGAAGCCCCTCGATCATACCTGGAGTGAGAGAAATTGGTACATATCCCAGTAGAGCAGAGGTAAAGCACCTGTCTGCCATTCATGTACATGAATGACATCAGGTTGTGTTCCAGTTACCTGAAACAGGATGTTGACCGGTAAAATCTGTCACAACCTTGACATTAACTCACAATACAGGAGTAAGGCTTGAAACATTCAGACATCAAAAATTTACTAAGTTGATGCTGCAACTAATCAAATAAATCTAGGCACTAAAGTTGATCAAGGCAGCAAACAATATTTCCATTGCTATCGTCACATAAAAGATTTCCTTCCTTGTCCAATGATGTTCTGAAGTGTACATAACTGATGGGATTAAACACATCAACCAAAAAAGAACTGTATAGAGTGGTCAAATTAGAATGAGCTTTAATCTATCTATACATCTACCAACAACATAACAACTATTACGCCTCAGTCCAAAACAAGTTGGGTTCGGCTAATGAATCCTTACTGACCATGTTACTCCATTTTAAATTCATCTCATGCCAATATTATGTCAATATTAATCTTTCTATACATCTACCATGTAGCAGTTTTATAACTCATGGGCTTTAATACCTGCAACCATTCAAGGCAAGCACGACTGAAAAACAAATATGCATCTAACTCATTGTATGACCCTCCATATATGTTTGTTCCCTTGAAAAAATGGTTGGATGGTTCAATCAGTATCACTGGAACACCTGAAACTTCTCCCCGATACGCATTACAGGCGACCCAGCTTCCATCATGATATGAGTTATAAGTATTGATCAAGGCTAGCTCATTAATAGAATGCTTAGGAATACATTCATAGAATGGAAGCATGACATCAACTTTATGGCCGCGCTTTAAACAGGCACGACCAAGTCCTGTTACAACGTCACCTAGACCCCCGACTTTGGCTATAGGTGCCATTTCAGCTGTCACATGAACAATGTGCAAAAGATCAGAATCTTGTTCCACTCCTCCAGCAGGAGCATCCGAGCTGAGGTGGTCCCAAGATGGAAACTCTCTTTTCCAAAATGGAATTTCATCATTCGGAGAAGGCCAATGAAGATCTTCAGATTCATAATCAGCTTCTAGTTGCTCAGCTTCCACCTGTAAGGGAAAAAAAAATGAAGTCCAGGAAATAACAGGGAATTATACTGTAATTACATTGTAACAAACAAACAGGTCTTTGTATTAACTATGTTCTGTAATTGATCACGCCTAACTGCGCCCTATAACAGGGACTAAGCGGTGTTACAAATATATCCGGTTCTTTAGTCCGGAGTCGGAGCAAAACAAAAAAGAATGATGATGGAATTTCCTTGACTGACCTGAGCTTTAATTTGAGGAAGAAGTTGAATCTTGAAACTGGGAGAGTGGGAGCATTTGTTGAAGAAAAAGGACTCTTGTTTCAACAAATTGGACTTACTGCTGATATTGTAGCACCAACTGTAATTAGTACAGTTTCCAATAGCCACAAAAGATGATGGGAATGAGAAGCAGGACGTGAAATCCATCACCATTGTCAACATATTTTGCATTCAACACACACTAGCATAATGTATAGTAGTAGTTATACCCAGGCCGAATGGCCCGGGGGGAGGGGTAGAGTTACACTTGCAACTGACAAGTGTACAAGGAGTTTCGGTGTCGGCTGGTGATTGGTGAAACTGATAGATGGGCCCACAAGTTACTTGAATATACCTTATTCTTCAATAGTATACCTTGTTTCAGAACTTGCTCATAATTGGACTACACAAACATATTGGATGATTTGCAATAATATGACACGGGAAGCTTTGGTTTGCCAAAAGTGAAAATTTCATAACTAATCAAATATATAACATGGTCCTATTGTTTAATAGACACATTTAATATACTACAAAGACTAATAAAAAAGATTCTAAAAAATAGGTTCATGCATATCCTGTATTCTTAAAAAGCTGCGTGAATTTCTCAAAAGATCACATAACCATAACTGAACATATTTATGGAATCCCACCAGGCGAAATAAAGGAATCCCACTAGGCACGTAATCAAGAATCTTTCCCACATATATATATATATATCCTTATATACAATGATATTTTCCCAAAAATATCGCAGAAATATTCATACAGTTTTAACGCATAAGGTATCTGTATAAATATATTCAAGAGGTATCAACATCCATATTGATCATTGTTTTACGTGAATATCATCACAATATATCGCCAATTAAGGTTTTAATTCAACATAAAAGAGAGTGGGTTGATGATTACAAATTTAAAAATTTAAAGAGATACTATAATAGTATGAAGTATGTATACACTGTATATTCATGTATTCACATTATGCTAAGGTGAATATCACTAATATATATGTAGTATATACTGTGTATATGCATATTTAAATAAGAATATCACTAATATGCAAGGTATATCCCTCTAGTATGTACAATCTGTGATTATATCACTAATATGTAAAAGACACCTTTGTGTTTAATTTTGGTTTTGAAATTTTTAACTTTTCGTTTACCGCTTTAATTAAGATATATCCATAAATTTAGGAGATAAGTCATAGTGTAAATTAAATAGTTAATTTTAGATTAATTAGTAATAATAAAGGCAAACTACATATACATCCCCTTAAAGTTGTCGCGAGCTATCAGTTAGACACTCCAACTTTTCGGATGACTTTCCAGGCACTTCATTTAACTTTTGAGTGAAACTTTTAAACACCCCACTCTGACAGTTCATATGCGTGAAGTGCAATTGCTGCTGATGTGTCATATGAACCAATAATTGCACGACACGTGTTTTTTTTTGCAAAAAAAAAAACTATTTTAATTGTGTATAAAAATAAATTCTACTTTTTATTAGAATAAGTAAAAAGAAAAAACACAAAACCCCACCCCCACCCTTTACTTTTCCCTACTTCCCGCGCCTTCTTTCCTCCATAACCACTGCCATAGCCAATGTACTTCTCCACCCATCTCCCAAATTATTTGTCTTTTCATCCCCATCTTTGTTTCTTTTTTTTGCTTTTGTTATTTTCCTTATCTTTTCACTATGTCAACTCAATTTTTCTTTTTTAATCATTCCACTGTTACCGGAGTTTAAAAATTTTCTGATAAGTATTGTGAATAAACCTCCCCTCATCCACCGCTGATGCTCCACTCTGCTCCTCTGACGCTGCTCTTGTAATTTCTTGTTTGTGATTGTCTTGTATTTTTATTGCACCGAGAATTATCAATTTATTGTTTTGTGGTTGCTGGTACAACAATGGTGGTTTATAGTAAAGATTTACATTTTTTTCAGTGGGTGGTGCAATATTAATGGTATTTTGAGGTGGAGTTTATGTATTTTCTAGGTTGTTTGTGGTAGCATTAATGGTGGTTTTGAGGTAGGGTTGGTTGATGGTGGAGAGGATTGTGGGGAAGATGAAGAATTAAGTAAACTTGTGAGAAAGTGGGGTCCACATGTTGAATTTAATGGAAAAAAAGATAAATATAATTTATAACAGTTTCACTCGCTTCAGTTTGTGTGTAAAACACACACTTTGCCACATCATCTCGAGGTATTTAAAGAGTTCACTTAAAAGTAAAATGAGGTGTCTAAAAAGTCATCCAAAAAGTTAGAGTGTCTAACTGACAGCTCGCGCCAACTTTAGGGGGCTATATATGTATTTTGCCTAATGCACTTAAACAGTCAATCCCAATATCCCACAAAAATAGGCACGTTTAAGGGACATTAATCAGTTTTTGAAAATGGCTAAAAAAAGTGATATACATAAGTTTAAATGTCTATATACAATAAATTAAGAACAATGTATCTATTTTATGTTAAAGACACTTCCAAATATCTATACAATGTAAAAATTCCTTGCCAAAATGCCCTCAATAACAGTGGTTTAGCAAAAATGTCCTCCATTAGTTTAATGAAACTTATTCCGGACGAAAATACCCCTCACAACTAATAAAAAACCCGCCCAGTCCCTCCCCCTCCTTTTCTCCATTCACGCGATCAAGAAAACCATAAAACCCCATTCCTTTTACAGATTGCTCTGTTCAAGAGAAGATTCAACGTAAGATTTCTTCAAGTTGCAAGGGTAAAGTTCTCTGCAACTATTGCCAAGAGTTTAAGCTCTAGTGCAATCAGCACCCTACATACACTTCTTGCCTATTGCCAAGACTCTATGGCCTGTTGCAAGTGCCAACTTGCAGAAAAAGTCTTTGCAACCCTTGGCTTATAGCTAAGAGTTTAAGCTCTTGTGAAATGGGCACCTGGGAGAGACTTCTTGGCTATTGCCAAGACTTTAAGCCCTCTTGTACTGGTTAACTTCAAGAAAAAAATCTTTGCTTTAGTTCTGCTGCAAAGGGAAACTTACACTGAAAATTTCTAAAGTATTGGCAATAGCCAAGACATTAACACTCTCTTTGGATCATTGTTACCTATTATTTCATAATGTATTGTTTTGTATTGTATCGTACTGTATTATAAAAACAACGTTTGAATTGATTGTATTGTTTCTCGTTGTTTAGTAACATTGTTATTGTTTGTTTTGATTGTATTGTATTGTACTGTAACTAATAAGTTTACTAATATACCCTTAGTTGTTCTAAATATTAGATTAAGTAATAAATTTTCTTTAATATAATTTGAGACAGTTTATATTTACTAGTTTATCACCAACTATACCTTGTAAATATATTCATGCAAATTATAATAAAAATAATAAAAAAATAAGTTAATAAGAGAGGCAGGGAACGTACTGTATTTTGAGAACAGGGGAGATGAGGTCAAAATAACAACTTGGGTGTATTTAAATAAGAAAATAGGGTAGAGGGTAAAATAGGACTACAAAGTTATAATTAGGGACATGATGGGAAAGTGTAAAAGCGTAACAATGCAAAACCACCAAATCGGTTGTAACAAAAAATGAGTCTTTTCATTGTTAGGTAACAACAGAACTTAACAATACAATACAACGAAATTAAAGTAACAACCAAAACAAACGTTGTAATCATAATAACAATACAATACAATACAATACAATGGGTAACAATGATCCAAACAAAGTGTAAACTCTACTGCAATGGGAGGCTTGCAGAGACTTTTTGCCTATTGCCAAGACTTTAAGCGCTGTTGCCATGGTCTCTACAACTATAGAAAAAAATCTCTACGACTATTGCCAATAGCCAACACTTTAAACTCCAGCGGAAGGGTCAACTTGTACAAATAGTCTCTGCAAGTATTGACAATTGTCAGGACTTTAAACTCTAGTGGAAGGAGCAACTTGTATAAATAGTCTCTGCAAGTATTGGAAATTGCCAAGACTTTTACCTATATTGCGGTGCAAAACTTGCAGAGAAAGTCTCTGCAACTCTTGGCAATAGCCAATACTTTAAGTTCCGCTGCAAGGGGGACCTTACACTAAAAATCTCTAAGAGTATTGGCAATTGCCAAGACTTCTACCTCTACTGCAGTGAAAAAGCTGGAGACAAAGTCTCTGCAACTCTTGGCAATAGCCAAGACTCTAAGTTCTGGTGGAAGCGACAACTTACACGGAACATCTCTGCAAGTATTGGCAATAGCCAAGACTTTAAACTCTACTGCAATAAGCAACTTGCAGAGAAAATCTATGCAACTCTTAGTCATGGTCAAGATTTTAAGCTCTATGCAAAACATGAATATCTAATAGCCATAGGCAATAAAAACCTTCAAATCACTGGAATCAAGCAAACACAATAAAAAAAATCTACAGGAACCTCAAACTTAATTAACAATCATAGATCGAAATGGAAAAACTAACAGATAAATATATAAACAATAAGTATAAAAAGGTAATAGGAACAAATATACGAAAAGAGAGAATAAAAAATCTCAAGTTTCCAGCACACAAAGAAGAAAGAAGGAGGCCAGGAATGGGGAAAGTGAGGAGGAAACCTATTGTGTGAATTAAACACAGTTGGGGGCAAAATAGTCCTTTCATAAGAGGGGTATGATGTGGAGGGCATTTACTTAAAATATTTGTAAGTGGGGGAAATTAGGTAAGACCGTGTCTTATTGAGGGCACTGGGTGAAATTTTTTGAACATATTAGAGCCTATTCGGGTGAGCTTATAAGCAGCTTATTTTAAGGGGCGAAGTGCACAAAAGCCCAGTTTTGGCACTGGTCTTTGGGCAAAGGCCATTAATACCAAAATATTTATTTTGTGACCACTTACATTACACCCACCATAAACGAAAAAACAAAAAAGACTAAATTACTCCCAGTTCATATATAAACAACACAGTTCGTTATTTCTGTTCATCTCTCACTTCTCTGTTCCCGTGCTGCTGCTGCTGAATTCTCTTCACCAACTTTGCTTTTCAATTTTCTTCACCAGTTTCGCTTAAAAATTGTGAGTATTCTACGTTTCAATTTTACGTTATACTGTTAGAACTGAATTTGAACTAAGTTCAATCCATGTGAAATGAATTTCAAAGAAATTAGTTTAAAATTAAGTAGTTTTAATACCTTGATGAGACGTCGACGCCTGAACTTCAGTTTTTAAGGCGTGTATATTCAAATATAAAGTGAAAAACTAGCTGAGGAATTAAATTCAATCAATCGAGACTGAATTTCACAGAAATTTGATTAAATAGTAGTTTTAATATCTCGATGAGACGTTGATGGCTAAGCTTCAGTGCTTAAGTCATGAAAGTTCATTTATAAACTGAAATAGCAACCTCAGAACTTAGCGATACTTATCGCCATTGTCGTGTGAAGTATCAGCACACTAGCACTGAAGTTGAACTAAATTCAGTTCATTAAGACTGAAACTTCAGTGCTTAAGGACTGAATGTACATTTATAAACTGGAAAAAGCAACCTCAGGACTTGGCGATTACTTATCGCCATTTTCACGTGAAGTATCGAACTGAAGTTGAACTAAATTCAGTTAATTAAGAATGAACTTTATCGCTTAAGTCCTGAAAAGTTCATTTATAAACTGAATTTAGGGAGAGAGCTTTCAATACAGGGCCATATAGATAGAACTTAGTTCAATCCTTGTGGATAGAACTTAAGTCCATATGAACTGAACTTCAATCCACAGGTAGTGGAGCTTTCGACGGCCTTATGGATAGAACTTAGTTCAATCCTTATGCATAAAACTTAAGTCCATATGGACTGAACTTCAAATCCATAAGGGGAGAGCATTCAAACAACCTTATGGATAGAAGTTCAGCGCCATATAGATAGAACTTAGTTCAATCCTTATGGATAGAACTTAATTCCATTAAGACTGAACTTCAGTGCTTAAGGACTAAAAGTTCATTTATAAATTGAAAAAAGCAATCTCAGGACTTGGCGATTACTTATTACCATTGTCACGTGATGTATCGAACTGAAGTTGAATTAAATTCAGTTAATTAAGACTGAACTTCATTGCTTAAGTCCTGAAAGTTCATTTATAAACTGAATTTAGGGAGAGAGCTTTCAACACAGGGCCATATAAATAGAACTTAGTTCAATCCTTAT
Organism: Petunia x hybrida; assembly: GCA_037355625.1. NCBI lineage: Eukaryota > Viridiplantae > Streptophyta > Magnoliopsida > Solanales > Solanaceae > Petunia > Petunia x hybrida. Next base: position 5,384,384 of record JBBBVM010000053.1, on the reverse strand, counting down.
GGATAGAACTTAAGTCCATATGAACTGAACTTCAATCCACAGGGGTGGAGCTTTCAACGGCCTTATGGATAGAACTTAGTTTAATCCTTATGCATAAAACTTAAGTCCATAAGGATAGCAGTTCAGCACCATATAGATAGAACTTAGTTCAATCCTTATGGATAGAACTTAAGTCCATTAAGACTGAACTTCAAATCCATAGTGGGAGAGCCTTATGGATATAAGTTCAGGGCCATATAGATAGAACTTCAGTCTTAATAGATTCAGCTTCAGGACTGTATAGATAGAACTTAAGTACATATGAAAACTTTCCCTACTAACACATTACTTTATTTTGGATTACTCATTCAATGCAAAATGGCTACAGTTTGTTTCGTTATTGCTTTCAATGGGAATTGGACAAAAGATTACAAGTACTTGGATCATGAAACAAAACTTCTACTTGTTAACGAAATGATCAAATTCAGAACTTTTATGGATAAGATTTACGAAGCAATACATTTCACTGAAGCTGTGAATATATGGTTTGATACTAGAATAGATTCGAGGAAAGGAATGCTTGTAACTACAAAGAAGAACTCAGGACATATATGCACTTGTTGAAGAATGATTCGTCTTTCAATAATAGCTGTTTTGTGATTGACAAGCTACATAATCAAACTCCATGCACAAAGGTTCCACACGAAGAGGGGAACCTGATAATGCAGATCGACTGCAATCAAGCAATTGAAGTGAATCAGACTCCATGCACAGAGCTTCCACACGAAGAAGGGGACTTGATAATGCAGATTGTCTGCAATCTAGCAATTGAAACACCTGGCATTGTTGAGACACTACAAACAAATAATACTCAATATCAGTCACCAGCGCCAACAGTTGAATGCCCTCGTAGCACATCGGCTGCCAAGAGCAAAAGGAAAATGTCCATGGTAAAACAGAAACAATCTCCAGCGATGATATTAACAGGAGATATATAATCAAAAAATGTAGCAGCATACTCAACATTTGACAACAAGGAAACCGTGATGAAGTGTTTTATCAAGATGGCAATCAAGGAACATTTTGAATTCAAGGTTATTAGATCAAATAGAACGAGATATGAACTGAAATGCATCGATTCCAGTTGTGATTGGAATATTCGTGCCAGAAGGATAAAAGATTCCTTACTGTTAAAGGTAATTAAGTTTTAGAATATGCATAAATGCTCCGTTGACATTAAGAAGGATGATAAAAAATATGCCACATCAACATTGATAAGTGAATACTTTCTCGAAAACATCCGAGACAACAGAACTGAAGTTATACCAACATTTATTGTCAACGAAATGAGAATAATACATGGGTTGAAATAGGATATCACAAGGCATGTCGTTCAATTCAAGCAGCAAACAGATTGATTAGGGGACGACCTCATGAACAGTATCATCTCCTCCCTTCATACTTGCATGTGCTGAAAGAGAGAAATCCAGGCGCGCACACTAATATAAAAATAGACAGTCTTAATCGGTAAGCATTTCTCAAAAAAGAATTCAATACCTATATGAAATTCAAAACTTTCTAAGAATTAACTTTGTCCTATGTTAAAATATTTCAGGTTTATGTATATGTTTGTTGCTGTCAAGACATCAATAGACGGTTGGAGGTATTGTCGACCAGTCATAGCAGTAGACGCAATATTTCTGAAGGCAAAATATCTAGGTGTTCTCATCATTTCTATAGCAAAAGATGCAAATAATCAATTGTTCCCTCTAGTTTGTGGAATTGCAGACTCTGAAAATAATGAAGCTTACACTTGGTTCTTCACAGAACTGCGAAAGACAATAGGTACTCGTGCTGAACTAGTGTTTCTGTCAGACAGAAACAAATCAATTGCGCATGGAATTGCACAAGTTTATCTTGATAGCCAACATGGTATATGCATTTACCACTTTGAAAAGAACCTAAACCAAAAGAACGTGAGAACCACAGTGATAAGTCTGTTTCAAACTGCTGCAAGAGCTTATAAGCGTGAAGACTTTCATAAGTTTATGTCACAATTAGAGGGAATGGATAAAAACACATTCAACTACATAATGAAAGAACCACCTGAAAGATAGGCTAGATCTCACTCACCGAGGCGGCGATATGATATGCTTACAACAAATATGGTTGAGTCGATGAATTCTGTATTACTTGAAGCAAGAGAGTTGCCCATTTGAAATTCAGGACTTGTTCTTCCCTCTTGCATTACTTATGTATCCTATTTATATCTGTGGATAGAACTTCAGATCGTATGGGTGGAGGAGTTCAATCCATGTGGATAGAGAACTTCAGATCATAAGGAGGTGGGAGGGGAGTTCAATCCCTGTGGATAGAACTTCAGATCATAGGGGGTAGGGAAGTTCAATCACGGTGGATAGAACTTCAGTAAAAAAAGAGGAGAGGGGGTTCAATCCTTGAGGGTAGAACTTCCATACATAAGGCATCAGGGGGAGTTCAATACTTTTTAATTGAACTTCAGTCCATAACAGTAAGGAAGTTCAAGTAGAGGAGTTCAATCCTTGTGGGATTGAACTTCAGTCCATATGATTTGAACTTCAATCAGTCCATTAGAACTGCACTCATGAACTCTTGCTCTGAATTAGTAATAGCCGATTTAAATACCATTTGTACTGACTTAGAAAAGTTATTAATTTTTATTTCAAATAGGTATTCCCAACAGGTACAACAACAGTCAATGTGCAAGATGAAGGAAAAAGCTTCAACCTCGACTTAAAGAATAAGACGTGTGACTGTCTTGAATTCCAGACTGATGAACTCCCATGTGTACATGCAATTTCATGCATTGAGAAAAGACGTCTGGTGAAATCTAAGTTATGCTCAAAATGGTATTCACGAGACTTTTGGTTAAACACATATCAAGGTGAGGTGAATGATAGGGCAGAAAAGCTCTTGGAATGTACCAGATACCGTGAAAACCCAAAGGATAGAAACTCCTAATGTCAAAATACAATGAGGGAGAAGGAAAACAAAGAGATACATCTCAATTGCTGAGTCTGCACGAGTCAAATCAACTAAATGTAGTCGATGCAAAAATAGAGGACATGATAGAACCTCGTGCACAAATAGTCCAGTTCTCCGACCCTACTCAAGGATATATAGATACTGCTACTTCCTTCATTATCCATAAACTTTTTTTTACTAAATATTTCCCTCCTACTAATTTGATTTCTTCACTTCTTTTTGTTGCATGAAACTGCTTGGTGGTGAATGATGGTGTAGAAATAATTGAAGACAAATCAAAAATTGCTGATAATTTCTTATCAACATTCAAGATATGAACTCAAAACTTTGATTGCAGTTTATTATAATTTGTTTGGATGGTTTTCATGTTTTTTAACTATTTTTTAATAAGTTTAATACTAGTATTTGACATAAACTACTTGTAGTTGAAGTACTTTCAGTCAATTAAAAATTGAGTTTGAAGTAATTTAGTCGAACACGACTGACTTTGAAGTAAATTCAGTTGAACAAGACTAAATTTGAAGTAGTTTCAGTCTATTTAAGATTGAATTTGTAGTAAATTCACTCCATCAAAACTAAATTTCAATCCTTATGAATAGAACTTCACACTAAATATTGATGTTGCACTTTTTAAATAAACTTCAATCCTTGTTGAGAGAAGTTCATCATTTGATTATCAAAAGAACTTCAACCCTTAAAGACTGAAAGTATTTTTTGATATTTTTATAACTTCAATCCTTATGTTAGAAATTCAATATGACCATATGAAAAATTTCAACCCTTAAAAGACTGAAGTTACATTTTTTAACCTTTTAATTAAACTTCAATCCTTATGGAGAGAAGTTCATCCTTTAAATATGAAAACTTCAACCCTTAAAGACTGAAGTTGCATTTTTTGAAGTTCAGCATATAGGGATAGAACTTCAACCCTTGAAGGTTGATGTCACATTTTTTGAAATTTTTATAGAAACGTCAATCCTTATGGACAGACGTTCAACCCTTAAAGACTGAAGTTGCATTTTTTTGAAGTTCTGTAAATAGGGATACAACTTCAGGGCATTTACATACCAATTGTTAAAAATATAAGTTCAATCCTTAAGTTTAAATTAATATTTATGGCTCAAATTAATCACAGAATACATTAACCAGAATTAAGGAAATGCAAACATGAACATACATTCCATTAGAAAATGTCATTTCTAAAATACAAACATCTAATTACTTAAAAACATAGGATCATATATAGACCAACAAAATATTGAAATTAAGCATTTAAACACCTAATACAAACAGATATTTAAACTCCTAGCATAGAAAGATATTTAAACTCCTAATACAGACCAACATGGGATTTAAACTCCTACAACTAATATTTCATCTTCTCCATTAATCAATCATGACTGGATCACTAGAAGTTCCTGCACCATTTATCAAATCATCATCAGATTCGCCTTTGTTGGGCCTTCCTTCATTGTAACGACAAATTTCACATTCAGAATCACAATCATCTTCGGGGACAGTGGGTCAAAAACTGTAACGACAAACTTCATATACTCGACAGTACTTTCAACAAGTTTAAAGTTCACATAATCGCCCGTATTCAGATTGTTTGCTGTTACAAATGTTGCCCACCCCTTGTTCAACCTTCGTCAGCTATTTTTTCCACTCTTAAGCTTCATATACCATGGCTTCCCATCACACTATAGAATGGAAGTGTTTGCCTTAGGAGGAAGATATCCACGGATATTCACTGGAAGAATCTACGAAAAAATAAAAGTATACATTAAAATGACAATTATTTTAAAATTTACTTTAAAGAAAATGTAAAATTTCAAAGGCCAAAGCTAATTACAAAATCGTCGGTGAGAGTGTATGAATCAGTCAGAGTAATTCAAAAGCTGGGATATTCCCGTTAGTAATATAGAAAAGGGTCATATTTTTCATCCCCATCATTTTCTAGTTTTTCATCGTGGAAGAACAATAGACAAACTAAAACAAGGAAGAAGAATAGACACAGGCTATGGATGCGGCTAAAGAAAATGAAATACAAAGATAATCTTTAGGATTAAAAAAGGACATCTTGGGACCTAGTCTGATTTAATAAAATTGGATGGCTCAGATTAAACTGGGTATGTTGTTGTTGTGTTGGATGACTCAGATTAAAAGAGAAGTTATTACATTAACTTCTTTCCTCAAGGATTGAAGTTAAAGTTCAACTTCAATCCTTGAGGATAGAAGTTAATATTTAATCCTTGAGCATAGAAGTTAATTTTATTCTATAAAAACTTCAATGCTTAGAGGCTGATATATGGTTTTTGTACATTACCACAAGTTAGCACTAAATTTGTCTACATCCATTAGAACTATTAAGTGATTCTCACTTTATCTCTAAGCAAACTCAAACTTATATTGTTAAGTAATTTCAGTCCATTAGGCTCAGCTGATATGCACAAAAACTTCAATCCATGCGGGGAAGTTAGTTATAAAAAATTTCCATCCTTAAAAGTCAAAAGTTCAATCCCCTGTGGGAAGAAGTTCAAGCTCATAATTTATAAACTTCCGCTCATAATTTAGAGACAGAAGTTCAATATTGTGAGTAGAAGTTCAAACTCATATTCCATCCTTAAAAGACAGAAGTTCAATGCTTCTGTGTAGAAGTTCAATCTCATAATTTATAAAACTTTCATACTTAAATACAGAAGTTCAATCCTTATGGGCAGAAGTGAAAACTCATAATATATAAAATTCAACCCTCAAATACTGGGAAAAAAGTTTAATCATTATTAAATTATTTGGATATGTATCAGAAACTTCAATCCATATGGGCAGAGGTTCACTATCCTTATGGATGGAACTTCAGTCCATATGGATTGAAGTCCAATGCTCATTGAGTCATTGACTGAAATCAGTCCTTATGGATAAAATACATTCATGCTAAAAAATATCACCGCAACAACATGGCATTTACATAAAATCTATGCATAATAATATGTTCATCTGTACATAATATCTATTTCACCATATATTACGTAAAAATATTACACAATACTACTAGGAATTCAGAAGGTAAAAACAAAAACATCTATAACTGACACATGTCTTCATTATGTTGTCCATAATCATGGTCAACCAATTCTGGTGGAGTCTCAAATCCATTCCTAGCCTTTCCACGGCCATGAGCCCAAACCTGACAACCAAACCGTGCCCTGTAATTATGAATTTGATCTGGTTGAATATCTTGAACATCTTTACCCCTGGTCAGTAGATCAACATACCATATTACAAAAGCGTCACAACTAGTCCTAAAAAAACAAACCAAAATAAAGAGTAAGACATATAAGTGGGCAGGGGGTTATAAATTTAGACAATTATATATAATTTGCACTAAAACTTGCACAAAAATGACAAGACTTACCCATCTAGTTGATTTGGTGATAGTACCCACTCAATTCTAAAGACCCTATTGAACTTATCGTCTTTAAATCATGTAGCTCTCCAAACTTGACATACTTCAAAAGATGTTGGAGCACAACAACATAACCCTTCATGTGGTTAAATTTTTTCTCTGATGGCTTCTTTGTGGTGACCATCGAATCATATACACGTATTTTCTTCTCGTGCATATCCAAGACTGTCAAAAAGTAATGTGTCGCCATTTCACCAGGTGTTGCTTGCAATCGGCATGGAAAATAGAATTTATCAACTCCACTCCATGGAATTAAAAACCTCCGTTCCAGGCCATGAAGATAATTGCACATACACAGCCAAATTTCATTACCTGGTCTTTTCTTTTTACCTTTGAAATTTTACTGATAAACAGAGCATATATAACTATCAAAATCTATATCAGTAATCAAAAGTGTATGAGGAAATTGGAACAAATGGTAGCATGCCCTCTTTCTGAGATAATACATAACAATATCGACATGCTTTTTAAAAAAAAAAACATGTTTAGTCAACACACAGAAAAGTAATAATGAATACAAAACAAACCAAAAACAGAATATGCACTAACATTATTAGTCACAGGGTAGACAACGTTTACGAACTCCAAAAACTACTGCTTGTCTGGCTTGATAGTTTCCAACTGATATGGATCATTGTCGTAATCATTATCGGGTATATAAGCAGTACGGTTATTCCTAATTAAAAAGATACATGATACAAAAACATGTTACTTTTCCATAAGGAATGAACTTAAGAATATCATAGGCAATGAAGTTCAATCCATTGGAATTGTAACTTCATCGATTTTGGAAACTTTGAAGTTCATCTCCATTGGACTGAACTTTCAAACACTTTTTCTCCCCTGTATATGGACTGAATTCACTGCATAGAGGAAGGGACTTGAGAAAATCATAAGATATTAAGTTCAACATCCTGAGGATTGAAGTTCAGTCCTTATAGATGGAACTTGAGTCAATCCTATAGGGACAGAACTTTCTACATCCTTGTAGACAGAAGTCCATGGCCATTTCATTGAAGTTCAATTCTTATAGATAGAACTTAAGTCCATATGCACAGGACTTCAATCAATAGAGATAGAAGTTCAAATGACATATGATTGAAGTTCAGTCCTTATAGATGGAACTTAAGTCAATATGTACAGAACTTCAGTCCTATAGGGACAGAACTTTCCACATCCTTATGGACACAAATCCAGGACCATTATGATTGAACTTCAATTCTTATAGATAGAACTTAAGTGCATATGCACAGAACTTCAATCCATATGGGCAGAACTCATAGGCTAAGAAGTTCAGTCCATAGGGGATTGAACTATAAGTTTTGAAATTCATCCCCTATGCACTGAACTTAAAAAACTACAGACAAGAAATCATAAAACTACAAATAGACTTACTGTTCAAGTTCCGCGCCATTTCTTTGAAATAGCAACCAATTTGCAAACTCCACCAACACTGCTAGATCAATCTTCAAGTAATAGAATGGACAACTACGTCTATAATTATCCTTCCAGTCAGTTATCTTCTTTTTAGTCTTTCTAGCAAAATATGGAGATAACAACCACTGACTGGGCTTTCGGTCCCTTTTCCCTAGAAGATGATGCTGCTCTGACTGCTTCTCGCCTTGGATCAACCGTTCTATCCCTGCTGGATGACTTGCCTCAGCATTTACCTTATTACTTTCAAGAACTTGTTTTTGTTTAGTCTCTTCTCTTCCTGCTTGCTTACTTGCCTCGGCATTCTCCATAACAATTTGAAGAGGCATCTCCTGTTCCTGTGTCATCACCTCTTCTTTGTCCGCTTCGTTGACTGACTGACGTTTGCCCACAAGACTTCCAAGATCAAGTTGTTCTTCAGTTAGTTCCCCTTCTCTTCCTGCTTGCTTACTTGCCTCGACACTCACCATAACAATCTGAACAGGCCTCTTTTGTTCCTATGTCATTACTTCTTCTTTGCCCGCTTCGTCGACCGACTGTCGTTTGTCCACAAGACTTTCAAAAGTCTGTTGTTGTTCAGTCAAATCACCTTCTCTTCCAGCTTGCTCACTTGCCTCGACATTCTCTATAACAATTTGAAGAGGCCTCTCCTGATCCAGTGTCATCACCTCTTCTTTGCCCGCTTCATCAATTGACTGACCTTTGCCCACAAGACTTCCAAGAGACTGTTGTTCTTCAGTCATGTCCCCTTCTCTTTCTGTTTGCTTACTTGCCTCAGCATTCTCCATAACAACGTCAAAAGATGTCTCCTTTTCCTGCGTCATCGCTTCTTCTTTGCCTACTTGGTCGATTGACTGCCCTTTGTCCAAGAGAATTTCAAGAGCATGTCCTTGTTCAGTCAACTCCTCTTCTCTTCCTGCTTGATAACTCGCCTCAACATTCTCTATTACAATGTCATGAGTCCTCTCCTGTTCCTGAATTATGCCTTGTTCTTTCCCCAGTTCATTCTCAATACACTGCTGCTGAGTTTTTGACATATCTTGCTGAATTCCTTCAGCCCTTGGTGTATCTTTAGCATCACATGAACCTTCACTACTACTTTATTGACTCGATGACAGTATATTAAATGTAGGCCTATCATCGAAACGTTGTTTCTTTAATTTCTTCTTTTTCCTTTGATATGTTTTTGCTTGGACAGGTGTAGAAACTACATACTATGACAACTCAATAGCAGGACGAGTCGACGCGTCAACAATAGACATAGAAGTTGCACCTCTTTTCCCCACACTCATAACCTCAGGACTGAAACCAACTACTTTCAGATCAAGGTCTCCACTAACAAGTTGTAAGGAAATTTCAAGAACTTTATTTTGTGCCGCAGTCAATTCACCATACATGTCCAATTCACCTTCTGCATGCAATTATGAAGGTGTTTTGCTGACTAACTCTCCTTGCGATTGTCCATGCAATTGTGTAGCTGATTTTTGACCTACATGCCATCACTGCCTTCTTTTCTTACATCTGAATGAGATTTCGATTTCCTAACTATACTGCCATCCCTGCCTTCTTCTTGTCTAACATATGATTGAGATTTTGATTTTTTTCTGAATGAAGGAGACTTTCTCTTCCCCAATTGACTATCACCAACTCCAGTATTAACATACCCGCCACTATAGACACATATATCTCTCATTCCAATGCTAACATTTCCTCCATGTGAATACAAGTTTAAGGAATGACCATAGCTGCTAGATTGTTTCTTGCCCCTTCTTACACTTCTACTTTTCCGCCTATTTTCCTCATGTTCCTCGAATTTTTTACCCAACTTCTTCATAAAATCAAGAACATAGTCAACCTTGTTCTCTAGACCACCAATATATCCCCTTATGCGGCGTCGGTGACTATGTAACCTCTTCCAAACTTTCATATTCACCTTCTGCAAAAATAAACCAATAAAACTCATAAAATATTCAATTAAAACAAAAACACAAAAAGATGAATGTACATGATACTTCAAAACTCACTTTAACAATTGCATCAACTAAATCTTGATCAAACTGCACACCGTGAGAAGTGTCCTGCCTCTCATCACCAGTATCCTGACTCTCATAACAAGTATCCTAACCTTCATGACCATTATCCTCACTCTCAGCACCGCTATCCTCACTCTCAGCACCGCTATCCTCACTCTCTTCAACACGATCAACAACGTTTTTTCCTTTTCTTTGTTTAAATGCAACAATAGGAGCCGCTTCTGCCACATTCAATTTCACCGACCTTTTTTCTTCCTCAGAAAGTACAATTGGAACCGTTTCAAATTTGTCAAACCTCTATTAAAAAAGAAACCATGAAAAATATATTAGCACTTTAGTAAAATAAGAATAAAATTTCTATATGCAGAGATCCTTATATATAGAACTTCAATCCATAAGGGGAGAGCTTTATGGATAGAAGTTCCAGGGCAATAAGATAGAAATTCAATCCTTATGGACAGAACTTCAGAAACATAGAATGTGCAGAGATAGAAGTTCAGTAAATAGGAAATGGAAGTTCAATCTTTGTGCATAGAACTTAAATCCATAAAGCTCAGTAAATAGGATGTGCAGAGATAGAAGTTCAGGGCCATAAAGATAGAAGTTCAATCCTTATGCATGGAACTTCAATCCATAAGGGGACAGCTTTATGGATAGAAGTTTAGAACATAAGATGTGCAGAGGTAGAAAGTTCAGTAAATAGGAAATGGAAGTTCAATGCTTATGCATAGAACTTCAATCCATAAGAGGAGATCTTTTATGGATAGAAGTTCATGGCCATAAAGATACAAGTTCAATCCTTATGAATAGAGCTTCAATCCATAAGGGGAGACCTCTATGGATAGTACTTCAGGGCCATATAGATAAAATTTCAATCATCATAGACAGAAGTTCTGAACATAGTAGGAGAATTTCAACAGGCTTAAGGATAAAAAAGTTCAAGACCATATAGATAGAAGTTCAACGCTTATGGATAGAACTTAAGTATTATATAAATAGAACTTCAATCCATATGCACAACACTTTACAACATTATGGATAGAACTTCAAGACCATCTAGATTGAAGTTCAAATCCTTATTGACTTACAAATATAGAAACTTACATTAACATTATGAAAATACTTCTCAACCAAACTGTTATACTGAGGATTATTAAACTTATAAACCTCAACATCCTTGGAAATCCATCACTGTTAAATGTACAAAACTTAGAACCAACTTTTGAAAATAATTCAACGAACCAAGCGCACAACACCGAGGGGAATCCAAGTACAGTATAGTATGCATCTTTTCCTGAACTTGCAACACTTTTTAGGGGTGTCGTCACCGACTTAACAAGTGTTTCAAAACCTAGACTCCCCCACGGATAAGCTGCACAAAGATCCTCGTTGTCAATGATATCCAGATAATGAACTTCCACCAAACTATTTTTTTGTTACAACACAAAATAATTGACTTGAGAATATAAAATTCTGCAATCTTTATTGCATCTTCTTCGTTGACCAGAGATAACGTGCTCCTTGATACCAAAAATGCACGAACGTCCGACAACTAAAGATTGCTTTTACCACCAAAGTACTGCTTCAGAAGCCTCATATCCATATTCATAGCAGGTCTATCAAATAAATACCCACGATTTGGAGAAAATCTCAAACCAGTGTAAAGATAGTATTCTTCAGGACCAAAATGAATTACATGACCAAAAACATTGAAGCTTAATCTGTTTGGATCACTGCTCACAATACGATAATAATAAACAATGCAGTAACCTCATAGAAGTTGTGTACGACTGCAACTTCACAAAGTTTCCAAACACGCCCTCTGAAAGCTTCTTAAACTGTGCTATACTGAACCTTGAAATTAATTCATCCAAGTTGTGCTCCCTCTGCCAATATGGATTCAAGTTGAACCAATTTTCAAACGGATACACTAGATTCCCTGCCGTTCCAATATCCATATTGCAAAAAGCTAACAATAAAAACAAACTATCAGTCGCACATACAAAATAAACAAATGCAGCAAACTTCAAACCAAAAACCTTAAATTGAGTATACAAAATAAAGTATAAAGTCATACACAAATTGAATAAAATAATATGACTATGTATAAAACTGAACTTCAGCAGAAATGAATAGAACTTCAGTACGTAGGTTTGGGGGTTGAATCCCCTATGGACAGAATTTCAGATAAGAGAGATAGGGAAGTTCAATCATTGGGGATAGAACTTCAGTATATAAGGATAGGGGATTTCAACCCTTTGGGATAGAACTTCAGTCCATGAGGGTTGGGGAGTTCAATCGCTATGGATAGAACTTCTATCGCTACCATTTCAGAACTTCAATCCAGTAATTAGACTGCACTTTAATACACCCAGTCTTATGCATACATTCACAAGTACACGGACACACATGCACACAGACATAAGCAAGTTGTATGGCATAGGAAGAGAGGAGTTCAACTCTTTGGGATAGAACTTCAGTCCATGAGGGTATGGGAGTTCAATCCTGTGGATAGAACATCAATCAATACCATTTTAGAACTTCAGTCCACTAAATGGACTGCACTTTAATACACCTCAGATTCCCACATACATTCACTCGTACACACAGACACACACACACACACACACACACACACACACACACACACACTCACACACACTCACACACACATAATGGGTAAAGAAGTTCAGTACATGAGGATAGAACTTTAATCCATGAGGGTAAAGAAGTTCAGTACATGAGGATAGAACTTCATTCCATGAGGGTAGGGGAGTTCAATCCCTGTGGATCGAACATCAATCAGTACCATTTTAGAACTTCAATCCAGTAATTGGACTGCAGTTTAATACACCCCAGACTCTCACATACATTCACTCGTACACACAGACACACACACACACATATAGGGTAAAGAAGTTAAGTCCATGAGGATATAACTTCAGTCTATGAGGGTAAAGAAGATCAGTCCATGAGGATGGAACTTCAGTCCATGAGGATAAAGAAGTTCAATCCATGTAGATAGAACTTCAGTCCATAAGGATAGAACTTCTAAATTTTACCCCAATCGCAAACATACAAAATACGAAAAGTAACTACTAACTATCAAACATACAAATACAAAAAAACATACAAACCAGTAGCATTTCAAAAATTCATTCCAGTAATCGTATTCAACTTTAATACACCCCAATCAAAACTTCATTCCAATAACAGTCTAAATTTTATCCCAATCGCAAACATACAAAAATATAAAAAGTAACTACTAACTATCAAACATACAAATACATAAAAACATACAAAATTAAACTTAAATAACGTTAAGTAACTTAATACGCACAAATTTAACACATATGTTTAAAAAAATACGAAAAAAAATGTCATACCTGGTTATACAAATTTCAGACTGCTTGTACAATCAAAATATGTTATTCGATTTACGTATTATAGTTAACACGAGCAAAAAATACTAGATATACAAAGAAATGAGACAAAAATCGAAGAGGATTATGAAAAACTGAAGTAACTGACAGTTTTTTGCATGAATGGACAGTGAAAACTTATGACAACCGTTGCATGAATTCACAGTAAAAACTGTGAGAAACGGTTTTGACAAAGACCTGTAAACTCTGACAGACTGAGGGGTAATTTACTCTTTTCAAGTTAGGCGCGTTTAATGAGCTTATTTAGTAGAGAGCAAAAAGTGGCCTCTAGTGTAAGACCAAAGAAAATAGTGGCCTCAAAGCAAAGACCAGTGCCAAAACTGGCCCCTGGACGAAAATTTTATTATTTTAAGTGGCTTATAAGTCAAAAACTGGCTATTAAGCCACTTATGGCTTATAAGTCCAAAATATTTCAAGTTGCCAAACATATATTAATGGGCTTATATGCTTATAAGCCACTTTTAAGCTCATCCAAACAGGCTCTAGGACTAGTTTTCTTAATTTTATAAATATGTTTTAATTTTTCTTGAATCTTCATGCTTTGTTTGGTGAAAATCAATAGTTATGATATTACTTAATTTTTCATTTTGCTAGTTTAATCAACTTACCATTGAATTTAGGAAAAATAACGAGGAGAACAAAAAGTTCAAATTATATATTTCTTTAGCTCCTTTTCTTAAAAGAAATATCCCTAAATAAACACGCAACCATACCCCCTAACTTTTGTAGCCACTCCCTTTCTAGTGTTTGTAGCTTCCACCACTTCTTCTTCTTCTTCTTCTTCTTCTTCTTCTTCTTCTTCTTCTTCTTCTTCTTCTTCTTTCACCACCGTCGCCGCCCCTTTCCCCGCCGGTGAAGCTGTCCCTAACTTCCTTCAGCCATCGCTGCTCTAGCCACTGCTGCCTCCCGTAGCCACAATCTATTGCTCCACCACTGCTTCCCTTCGTGTCCCAGATCTATCACTACTCCGGCGAAGCTGCTGCTGCTGCTACTGCTCCGGTGAAGCACCGACATTTATGGGACGCACCATTGCTCCGGCCTGCTCTTTCGCCACGACTGAAACCTGCAGATCTGTTGCTTCATCGGAGCTCCGGTGACCGCTGCATTGCTGTTTGGTCGCTGCAAATCTTCTACTGCTTTGCACTGTCGATCTGCTGCTGAGCGGAACTGCTGCAGCAGCCCGCCGGAGCTGGGTGGCCAGTACTGCTCTCTCCTTCCTCTTCTTCTTTATTTTATTTTTATTTAGATGGATGTATACATAATCTATTCAATTAAAACGTGTATGCACTACAAAAAAATGTGTATACACGAAATATAACTTTAAAATGTGAATGTATAACTGATAAATCTGACTGTACACACCATAAAATTGGGTGTAAGCACTATGTATATGGGAGGAGACTGTTTGTATACACTATGACATCGTTTGTACACACTATGTATTAGTTTTGTGTATATTGACTACAAAAAGTAAGAGCTATTGAAAAGTAAGGGGGCGAGAGTTGACTGACTGTTTTAGTAACTATTATTTGAATTCAAGTGAAAATATCAAATACGCCCATGTATTATGAGAAATTATTTAAAATTACCTTAGATAGATTGTCCGTCTATGTGCAGCCTTATTATTATATCATTAATCAATTATACTTTTAAAAATAAACTTGATGTGTTTTCTTTTCTAGGTGTAAACGTTGAGTTCATTTTGCTACTAAAAGGATATAATCACTAATTGGAGATTTGGATCTCCAAAAGAGTGAATAATTTTAGTTCTTCACTAGGCCTAAAGAAGTCTGATATGGGTATTCTTTATTAGTGACTAAGCGCCGGTCCATTCGGATAAAAAATGAATTCTCTGATCGAATCTCTTTTCACAAGAATAGTCGTACGTCATGCGCTAGTACGACTTCAAGATGTTTTTCAATTTGCATTTGAGTGTGAATGATGTGATGGTATTTTACCTTCACATTTAGCTCTAAATACCATTCACATTTAGCTCTATTATAAGAATGATGTTGTATTTAAGCTACTATTTATGAGCAAATCTTATGTAATCCTCTTTGTTTCAGGAAATTGGTAATTATATGAGCTAAAGAGCCAAAGGAAGCTAAAAGAATGCAAGGGAGCACAAAAAGGAATCTTTGGACTCAAGTTGGAAACTAGAGAAAATGCAAGGCAGATGGGCATGGGGGCTGCAAAATATAATCTATATTGGAAAGGGTGCTGCAAAATATTAGGCCTCAAGGCCAGTGCTGACAGACAACTCAATAAGAAGTTCAGCTGAGAAGAGCAAGGAGAGCAGAACCTAACCGTATGTCACCGAATGACTAGCAGAATTCAAAAAGGCGGTCGCACAAAAATCGGTCCAAGAGCCGATGGTCACAGAAGATCTCAAACTTGCTAAGATTAAAGAAAGGAGGTTTAGCTGATTATTCGGCTCTCCGGCGATCATGATTGGCGATAGCACAAGAGTCAAAAGAAAGTTGTCGGCGACCGCCGGATGAAATAAGCGGTTGTTGATAAATCATTTTTTTTCTCATAATAGTTGCATAATGACATTTTTATAAATATAATTTAGCTTTCAATAGAACACTAGAAATAATAGAATAGACCCTTAACGTAGATATGTTAAAAGGCTAAGTTGAATATAATTAGAATTAGCATAGTAATCCCACATTGGAAAATATGTAGTACACTATGTATAGTAGTTATAATTGAGCACTTTGTAAACACAACTTTTAGGGATTTATCAATAATGGTTTACTTCTCACATGATATCAGAGTATTGGTGAGAAAAAAAAAATAGGTATTTAGTCGTCACACTGCATTTTTCGGCGACAATTAGGGCTGTCGACGTCGGCCTCTCTCTCCAGTGGTGTTGTGCAAATTCGGACACCAACACAAGGTTCCTCTATATTTTTCGACCAAACCCCAGTTAGACTCACTAGATTCCGACCGGCCACGTGCCTGCACTTGCCATTAACAACTAGAGCCCTGCCAATGCGTCAATTCATGCGTCGAGAGCGTAAGCAATTTTTCTGAAAATGATAGATTTTGCAGGAAATATTTTGATTCTAGTGATCGTCTCTTCTTTCCGAGCCTGACCCGCTGATTTCTAGCCTGTTCTGACCACCTCTAGTTAGGAGTATTTACGGTTTGGTTATAAACTGATCCAAATATTTTATTGGTTTTGGTTTGGTTTGGTTTTTAATTTTTAAAAATCGACGGTATTTGGTTTGGTTTTGGTTATATAAAATATAACTGAAGAAATAATCAAACTGAACAGATATATATATATATATATATATATATATATATATATATATATATATATATATATATATATATATATATATATATATATATATATATATATATATATATATATATATATATATATATATATATGTATGTATGTATGTATTCAACAAGACTTGCAGTAGAGTAAATGAATTGGACTTAACTAATTATGTTCTTAAGCCCAACAAGAATCTAACAAGACAACAACTTAGGAAAAATAAAGTGATCCATTTGTCGTAAACAAGGTTCTCACTTATGATTAGTTTAATTACTATTGTCCGCCAGTAACTAGTGGCTCTCGGTTGGAACTTTACTTCCATAAAAGTATGGATGAATTGTATTACCATTTCGATTTGTATATGAACATGATATGCCATTGCTTATGATGGGATAGTATCATTAATTAAAAAAATACTTGGCAGATGGCCTGACTAGTACCAGATAAATTTGTTTTGTATTATTCTGCTTCTCTTAATGATATGCAAAACATGAAACGCAATTGCTGTTTTTAGCTATTTTTGCTTTTTCTTTAGTTTTTCTTCTGGGGGGAATTGGATGATCGGGCCGAGGGCTGCCCCCTCTTCCCCTCACAAGAAAGATCGAGCAGCATAGAAGCCTTGACTTCAAGCTTAGGTCTTTTTTTTGAAAAAGGGAACTAAGGCAACTTTTAGGTGCAGGGAAAGAGGTTCGCTAGCCTTTTCCTTAGCTTTTTTTGTCAACTATCTATCTTTCCGAACTAGATTAGACGGACTTACTTAAAATGAAAAAAGGGCTAAAAAAGAAGGACGAAGTAATTTTGTATATAAAGATATGGCTTTCCGGGTTTAGATCGAAATGGAATCCCCGAAAACCAGGGCTGGAGAGTCTTTTAAGTGAGTAAAAAAATATTTATGGTCCTCTAGATCATTTTCTTTTAAGGAGAATTCTCTTTATTATTTTTCTTACGGGTTCATTGCTATTTTGTTTGTAAAAAATCGATAAACCAAACCAAACCGATAATAACCAAATCGATGGTTTTAATTTTACTTGGTTTGGTTTGGTTTTAAGAATTTAAAAACTGATTAAATTAGTTTGGTTATGGTTTAAATCAAAAACCAACTAAATCAAACCGTGAACACCCCTACCGTCGGTGCATTAGTAGGCTTTTTTCTGGCCATTCTCTTTGATTCCAGCAAGTGCTTGTTTTTTCTGGATTTTTCCTTATTATGTTAGGTTCAACTAAAGGTTCTAATCATCTGCAACATATTTTGGCAATACTTTCAGTTGATTTTCAACTAGTTTCAAGGTTTCAAATCAACCATGTCTCTTGGATTCAACAATATTATCGATATTGGTCGTATGAAGATGGATTTGGGAAATTTAACGAGTCGTGGGATTTCCTTATCTGATTATAATAAGTTCCTTAAGTATAAAGAGGCTTGTAAGAAGACATCTTCATAAATCACAACTGCTGTTGAAACTAGTAATCCTGCAGCTTATGCTTCTCATTCTCTAGTCTTGGACCTTAGGTCATTGAATCAGGAGCATCAGATCATATTTCATGCAACAAGTCAATTATCTCTTCTATTTCATATCCTCAATCTCTTCCTACCATCACATTATCCAATGGTTCACAAACCATGGCAACTAGAGTTGGGCAAGTTATCTAATTTCCCTCTATTACTTTATACTCAGTTCTTTATGTTCCTGGTTGTCCTTTCAATCTCATGTTCATTAGTCGCTTGTGTCAAGCACATAATTGTTTAATAATTTTTCTCTATATAGAATCGCAATACATGGAGGATTAGTGTTACCATGCGTGAGTCGTATGGGCTTTATTATCTTTATCCTTTAAACACACAGAGCATGTTCTGTTATAGGCTTTCCTGAATCACTTCATAGGCGACTGTGACATCCCAACTTTTCTAAACTTTAGAAAATGGTTCCAAGTTTGTCTCATCTTTCTACCCTAGACAGTGAGTCATGTCAACTCGGTAAGCATACTCATTCCACCTTACCTTGACGTCTGGATAATTGAGCAATGTCTTCATTCACTTTAGTTCATTCTAATGTTTGGGGTCCTAGTTGGGTTAATTTTACTCTGGGACTCCGCTACTTTTTGAGCTTCATTGATGCTTATTCTAAGTGCACTTAGATAATCTTGATGAAAAATCGGTCTGAGTAGTTTTCAATTCTTTAGATTTTCCATCCTTTGGGATTCCTATTCGCACATTTCATAGTGATAATGCACCAGAATATTTATCTTCTCCATTTCAAAAATTCATGAATTCTCATGGGATCATTCATCAAACATCTTGTTTTTACACATCTCAAAAAAATGTGGTAGCTAAAAAAAAAGAATATGCATCTCATTGAAACTGCTTGTACCCTACTCATACAATCACATGTTCCGATGCGTTTTAGGGGGATGCAGTTCTCACATCATGTTATCTCATTAATCGCGTGCCCTTTTCAGCAATCCAGAATCAAGTTTCGCACTCTATTTTGTTCCCCCGTTCACTTTTGTTCTCATTTTCTACCTCGTGTCTTTGGAAGCACATGTTTTGTTGATAATCTTACTCCATGAAAGACAAGCTAGCTCCTCGTGCTCTTAAGTGTGCATTTTTGGATTATTCAAGTGTACAAAAGGGATATCGGTGTTACTCATCTGACCTCCAACGACACCTTATATTTGTTGATGTCACCAACTAAACCATACTTCACAGCGTCAGGCGACCACCAAGATATTTCTGAGTTGTTACTAGTTCCATCTTTTTGGGAGTCCATTGTTTCTACTGCATCTCCATTTTCTGTAGCTCCTCCTTCTATAGCTCTACCACTTGCAGTGCCACCCTCTCCACCACCTACAGTTACTCCTCACACAGTTTCACCTTCTCCACCACCTACAATTGTTCCCCCTGCAGTTCTTCATACAGTTATTCCTTCCCCAAACCTACCACTTCAGACTTTTCAGCGTCGTCCACTTGTTGTATCAGGCCTAGATGATTCACGTCATGTACCAGATTCTTTACCTACTATGGATCTGTCTCCTCTTAGTCTACCGATTTCAATTCGAAAAAGTACTCAATCCACAACTAATTCTAATCTTCATTATGTAGGCTTGAGCTATCATCGCCTATCATCACATCATCAAGACTTTGTGTCATCTTTGTCATCTATTTTTATACTTTAGTCTATAGGTTAAGAACTCTCTCATCCAGGATGGCGACAGGCTATGATAGATGAGATGTTTGCTTTACGTACTAGTGGTACTTAGGAGCTTTTCCCTCTTCCTCCAGGTAAATCTATTGTTGGTTGTCGATGGATCTATGCAGTCAAAGGTTGTCCAGACGGCCAAATTGATCTATTTATCGACCACCTGTTTGCAGAAGGTTATACTTAGATATTTGGCTAAATTATAGTGACACTTTCTCTCCTATTGCTAAAATAGCATTTGTTCGTCTTTTCTTATCCATGGATGTTCTCCGTCATTGGCCTCTTTATTAGTTGGACATTAAGAATGGCTTTCTCCATGGTGATCTTAATGAGGAGATTTATATGGAGCAACTACCTGATTTTATTGCTTAGGAGGGAGTCTAGTGGTCTTGTGTGTCTCAGTCACTTTATGGTTTAAAATAGTCTCCACGAGCATGGTTTGGTAAGTTTAGCACAGTTGTTCAAAAGTTTGGCATGACTCGTAGTAAAACTGATTACTCTATCTTCTATCAGAATTCTGCTCCAAGTTTGTGTATTTATTTGGTGGTCTATGTTGATGATATCATTTTCACTGGAAATGATCATTGATGGTATTAATAAATTGAAACATCATCTTTTTCAGCACTTTCAGACTAAGGATCTTGGCAGGTTGAAGTACTTTTTAGGTATTAAGGTTACTTAATCTGAGTCAGGTATTTTATTTCATAACGGAACTTTGCCTTAGACATCTTTGACGAGACAGAAATGAAAGGCTGTAGATATATAGATACACTTGTGGATCCTAATATTAAACTTATGTCAGGACGGGGGAGCCGCTTAGTTATCCGGCAAGATGTAGATGATTAGTTGGTAAGTTAACTAGCTCATAGTGACTCGAACTGCTATTTCTTTTCCTTTGAATGTGGTTAGTCAATTTATGGACTCTCTATGTGACAGTCATTGGGATGCAGTTGTTCGCATTCTTTGATATATAAAGTCATCCCCAATTAAAGGATTACTCTTCGAGGATCGAGGTCATGAACGAGTTGTTGGATATGCAGATGCTGATTAGGCAGGATATCTATATGTTAAACATTCTACATCTGGTTATTGTGTTCAGCTAGGAGGTAATTTGGTATCCTGGAAAAGAAAGAAACAAAATATGGTTATTCGGTATAGTACAGAAGCAGAATATCGAGCAATGGTCGTAGCTACTTACAAATTAATTTGGATCAAACAGCTACTCAGAGAATTGAACTTTAAAGTAATAGGTCATATGGAACTTGTGTGTGACAATATAGTTGCTATTCATATTGCGTTAACTTCAGTGTTTCATGAGAGGACTAAGTACATTGAGATTGACTATCACTTCATTAAAAAGAAGATACTATCTGGAGACATTGTTACAAAAATTTATGAAGTCATATGATCAACTTGCAGATATTTTCACATAGTCCCTTACTGACCCACGTATTGGTTATATTTGTATCAAGCTCGGTACATATGACTTATATGCGCCAGATTGAGGGGGAGTGTTAGAAACGCTAAGTTGTATATAATTAGAATTAGCATAGTAGTCCTACATCGGGAAAATATGTAATATACCATGTATAGTAATTATAAATATGGCTATTTATAAACACGATCTTTAAGGGATTTATCAATAATATTTTACTTCTCATAAGATTTTTTTTTAAAAAATCTTTCAATACACTAGCTGTGATTGGAGAGCATGCAAAAAGGTTTCTATAACCTTGTAAGAATTCCAATTTAAGTTCCCTTCAATCTTGTATGTGATTCTTGCTTGTTCCATCAATAGTTTTGTTTTGTTAGAACCTATTATGAGTAACTAAACTCATATTAGGGGTTAAGACACACAGAGTTGATTAAATTTCAATAGTTATTTGATTTTATTACTTTAAAATATTGGGTTATTGATTGTCTAGTTCTTGTTGTGCTTTATATCAAATTTGGGTGACTGCACCACTTGAATTTATTCACATCTTACTTTTTCATCACTTTGACGAGGTTAAATTATTGTGATTTTATAAGAACTAGCTAGGATTTGGATTTTGTTGGCTAAAATAGTCTAACCCATCTAAAATAAATTGTTAGGAATAGATTCTCTTTCCTAATGTCTATGAGCTAGGGATTTATGCGCTTCGTTTTGTCTTTGACGAGTATAATGAAGTAGACACTACTTATACTTCACAGGTTTTTAGTGATAAACAAGTTAGTTCGACCATTATCAATTAACTCTTTAGATTCATGTGATTAAGTCTATATGTATTATTAGAAATTCGATACAAGTTGTCTAAGCCTCTAGCCCATTCCTTATTGTTATTCCAATCAACTCTTACTCTTGTTATATGCTTACAATGGTGTACAAATAGATATAATTATTCAATATCCATTTAGGAATATAGAACTACCATATAATTGAATACTAATTTGCAAACACAATATTTGAAAAGTGCTAGTTCTCTAAGGAATCAACCTAGTCTTACCAAATTATATTTGCACCGACTGGTAACCTTTAGGGGTTTGCTTGGCCGAGATCAAATTTGGCGCCGTTGCAGAAGACTTACAGTTCAGTTCAAGATTGTTGTTTACATTAACTATTCAATTGTACTAGTTCTTATTCCTAGTTTTTTACTTTTAGTTTTGATTTTCTTGTGATAGGGAGACCATGAACAACCGAATGAATTCCTATCAGACACTTTGGAACCCGAATTACAACCATCCACAAGTGGATGAAGATGGTAATCCTTTCGGCCAAAATATGAATGACCTGCAATGGGATCAAGTTGAACAACATGAAATAGAAAGGATGAGATGTTATTGAAGGATGGCAATGAAGGCGATGCTATAATTTATGGTGATGATGATGAAGCCATTGCTGGTGTTCAAGGCAACCTAGGGGTTGTGGGTAGTCTTGGTGCCGAGGCCAACCCTGGTAGAGGACACTACTAAAAAAACCGGGATCTCCGACCGCCCGATCGGTCGCCTAATGGTCGCCCAGTCGACCGATCGGCGACCGATATGGGTGGTCGGAGAATTAATGGTAACAAAAAGCCCTGCGACCGAAAATTGGTCGACACTTCGACCACCATGCGACCGACAATCAGTCGCATAGTAGGATAGAAATATTGACCAAGTAGGAGACCGAAAGTCGGTCGCATAGGCTATGCGACCGACTATCGGTCGCCTACTTGGTCAATATTTGCCACTGACTTGGCGACTGAAAGTCGGTCGCCAAACTGGAAAAAACCTGCAATAAAAAACCTGTTTTCAGGCAGTAGCAACAGCAAAAACCAACAAAAACCAGTAGCAAAAACCTGTTTTCAACAGAAAAATGCATTCGAAAACGATAAAAACACTAATTCAAACACAACGCAACAAAATCCTACATTCAAAAACATCCAACAACATTAGTTAATTATGTCTTGAAATTGTTAACATAAATCTCCACAGGCAGTCATCCACAAACACAGAAGACTACTCGGTCGAGGCAGAGCTAGACCCGGACTCGGAAGAGGAAGAGGAGTTGCGTCGATGCTTGCTCTTATGCTTTCTTCTCGCTTTCTTTTTCTCTTTTTTGGCAAGGAGCTTTTTGATAAAGTCTTGTGTTTCTTGATTTACTCTCGACAGCTGTGCGATCTGCTCTCTCATTTGAGCCATTTCAGTAGGATCAACAGAGCTCGACGGAGAAGAAGTAACTGAAGTGCCCAAAAAGCGAGCATTATGCTTATCCGAAGCATATAGCGATCCAAGACCATAAGCAGACCCCTTCTTAACCCCTCCAACAGTTTCGACCCATATTTCCTTTTCTTTCTCGAACGTCAAGGGAGCCGGGGTGCTGCTTCCGGCGTCCGATGCTTGAGTCGATGTCCACTCTTCCACAGCCTTTGTAGCCTTTTCCTGAATAACATAAATATATTAATGATGTTAATAGAAAGACTAAACGTTGAAGGATTGGAGCGACTAAAGATCGAATTTTTCAAACTTACCCAAACTTCTTTTGCGCGGGGCTCGACCCACTCTCTACCGCCCTTCTTTGCTCCCTTTGTATGCCTGATCTTGTGCAGCTCGAGCACGGGAATAGTGCGCTTTTCTTTCTTTTCCTACAAATTAAAAATCATAATATGTTAGACAAAAAATCAACTGTTCAAGTAAATAATCAATCAATTAAACAACTGTACCAAGCGCATCTTCTGTGTAGCCGCGCTAATTGAGCCACCGGTATGGAGCGATCCACCCTTTTCTGTCTGTGTCAGTGAACTGGTATTTTCTGGATGATAATGTACTTCCCCTCCCTGGTTGATTGAATATAGAGAATGCTGGGTAATTGAGATCATTATTATCTCCCACATCATGCCGATCCGGCCTTGTGCGCATACATGGAACATCCTTGTCGAAGTAGTATGAGCAAAAATGTGAAGTTTCTCTGGACAAATATGCCTCGCATATCGACCCCTCGATTTGGCCTCTGTTTTTCACATCCCGCTTACACTTACCAATAATTCTACCAAAAGTAATCTATTAGTAGAATTATGTTGCGTAAAATATAAAGTAATTGAATAAGATATGGAAGCTTACCTCTCGAAAGGGTACATCCATCTGCAGTGCACCGGGCCTCCTAGCCGAGCCTCTTCAGCGAGGTGAACCGGTAGATGCTCCATCACATTAAAGAAGCCGGGTGGAAAGATCTTTGACAGCTTAGACAACACAACAGGAAAGTTCTGTTCCAACAAGTTCAAACTCTCTTCCTTCAAAGTCTTGCTGCAAAGCTCTTTAAAAAATAGGCTTGTCTCAGTTATTGGTTTCAAAACTTTATCTGGCAACCCATTGAATGCAATTGAGATCAAGTTTTCCATGAAAATGTGACAGTCGTGGCTTTTCATGTGATGGAGTTTTCCGCTGGTCATATCAACACACCTTTCTAAGTTAGATGCATATCCCTCAGGCATCCTCAAGTTACTCACCCACTCGCAAATCATTCTTCTCTCATCTTCGTCGAATGTATAGCAAGCCTTTGGAAGTAAAATGTTGTTGCCATCCTGGACCGCATGTAGCTCGGGTCGCCTGCAAAGTTTCTGTATGTCAAACCGTGCCTTCCAGTTGTCCTTTGTCTTACCCTTGACATCCATCACAGTATTAAGGACTGCCTCGAAGAATTTCTTCTCAATATGCATTGGATCGAGATTATGGCGCAGAAGGTTATCCTTCCAATAAGGCAACTCCCAGAAAATGCTCTTCTTGGTCCAATTATGTTCGACCCCAAAACCAGGTGTTTTAGTTTGCAAGTTTTCAGTTACCTTAGGAAGGTCCTTAACCCTGTTCCATATCTCTATCCCTGTTAACTTGCGAGGAGGCTCCTCATAATCAACCTGATTCTTCCTGAATGCATTTGTATTATTCCTAAAAGGGTGGTCCATTGGCAAGAATCTACGGCAACAGTCAAACCATGTCACTTTACCTCCATTTTTCAATGTGAAGGCCTTTGTATCTTCCATACAGTATGGGCACGCTAGCTTCCCTGCAGTAGACCAGCCAGACAACATCCCATAAGCTGGAAAGTCATTTATAGTCCACATCAAAGAAGCATGCATTTGGAAATTCTGTTTCATTGATACATCATAGGTTTCCACTCCTTCATGCCAAGTGTCTGCAATTCATCAATCAAAGGCTGCAAATAAACATCAATACGAGTTTTTGGGTTATGTGGACCAGGTATTACACAATACAAAAAAAGATATGGACTGGTCATGCACATTCCGGGAGGCAGGTTGTATGGTGTGACAAATACGGGCCAACAAGAATATGGCGTAGACGAGACATCAAAAGGGGTGAAGCCATCGGAACACAGCCCCAACCTTACATTCCTCGGCTCGCTAGCAAATGCCGGATACACTTGATCAAAGTGTTTCCATGCCTCACCATCTGAGGGGTGTGATAGAATACCCGCCTGCCTGGTCCGCTCATGATGCCACCTCATGTGAGGAGCAGAACTCATCGAAGCATACAACCTCTTTAACCTGGGTATAAGCGGCAAGTAATGCATCCACTTAACAGGTTTCGGCTTCTTTTTTTTATTTTTCTCGGGCTTGTACCGAGGCTCCTCACAAAATCTACATTGCACGAGCTCTGCATCATCCTTGTAATATAACATGCAACCATTAACACAACAATGAATCTTATGAGAAGTAAGGCCTAATGAGGAAACCAATTTCTTAGTGAAGTAATAAGAAGTTGGTAAGTCCATGTTAGTCGGCTTTAGTTCATTCATAAGGCCTATGATGGAATCCATGGCAGCTTAAGAAATACTATAATCTGATTTAATACTCTGCAATCTGACAGCAACAGACAACTTGGAATGTACCGAGCCCTCATGGAATGGACGACTTGCTTCCTCCAACATTTTATAGAATTCACTTGCCTCGGCATTGGGAATGTGCTCAGTGTTAGGCTGTGATGTACTCGGCTGCATGGGATCATTATCCGGGTACATACCAAAAGCATCATGAACCATATCATCCGTTCTATAATCATTCAAATTGTCTGGTTCCAAAACCGGAGAACTACTAGTGCCATGAATATTTTGAAGCATTTGAATGTGCCCCTGCAAATCCCACGGCTCTCCATGATAACGCCAAATATAGTAATTAGGCATAAACCCCCTATCTAACAGATGCAGTTGTACGGTCGTTATATCTTGGAGGGTGCAGCATTTGAACTTTATGCAGGGGCACTTAATTGTACCACGCCTTATAAAAGATTCGGTTGTTTTTGCTAAAGCAACAAATTCCTTAAGACCCTCTTCAAATTCAGGCCTTATCCCCCGCCGACCGGGAAAAAGTCGATTGTCCATCCACAAACGACGTGCATTAAAGTCCATATCTACGCAAAAAAATGAAAAATTGAGAACAATCTAATAGGAACGATTTTTAATAATCCTAGCCTTTTTTTGATATCCGGTGGTCCGTTTGAATTCCATATTAATTACTATTAGTAATGCAATACAATACGCATACAATTTATCCCATTTAGGCATAATTAATCCCAAACATCACAACCCTATATTTAAAGTTCATCAACCCAAAACAACTTACTCGACATCACATTATATAGAATAAATCAATTATAACTAACAACTAACATGTAACCAACATATATAGGCTCTCCATTATTTAAAAATATATATATAATTAAATTCGGATTATTAAACCAAAAAAAAAAATTACCTCAACTTTGTATGGGATCCAATCGCATGTAACTATGAGTTACCAATGTGCTATCCACCCAATAACTACAAAAAAAGTGCATTAAAAAGTCATTATATGAGTTTTTAAAAAAATAACAAAAATTACTCAAAAATGAAATTTACCTTGAATTAGTAGGTGTAGATTGTGTTAGATGTTAGGTTGGAGGTTATAGAGTAGTAATTTAAAGTAATATGGGGTATGTAATGGTGGATTGTTGATTATGTGGTGGGGGGGGGGTTCGATTTTTAGGGATTGAAAGTAAAATGGGTATGTTGAAAGGGGGAAAAAGGGGTTCTGCCCCGTTTTTAGTCACAGTTAGGCGACCGACAAGCGACCGATTATCGGTCGCCTAGCTTTGACTAAAAAAGTCAAAATTTTCGAAGACCGTTATGCGACCGATTGTCGGTCGCCACTTTTTTTCGTTGTCTGTGCGACCGAAAAATTGGTCGCACAGCTGTGGAGACCGATTTTCGGTCGCCTGATGGATTTATTGTCAACAATGCAAATCGGGGTGGCAATGGAAATAATGTCAACCGAGGGCTCAATGAAAACAAGGGAAACAATAGAATCAATGGTAACTAAGGGAATGGCTGGAACATCAATAGAAATCTAAGGAACCAATGAGGAAGTATAAATGTCAACAATTCCAACCCATACATTAAAAATCTTGAGGAAGAAGATAATTTGGTGGAAGGGTTTGCAAGTGAAATTGTGGTGCCTCCAATCCGAGGTAATGCTACTTTTAGTACACCAAATATGATTCTTCAAGGATTTGATAGAACGGGGCATTTTGGAGGTAACAAGAATAAGGATACCAATGAGCATCTCCAAAACTTTCTCCAAACTTGTTCGTTGTACAAGTCGGCACATGTGTCGGATGAATCTTTGAGACTTCGAGTCTTTCATTCTCTTTGCAAGGGAATGCTAAGATTTGGTTAAACAAGCTCCAAAGTATTCAATATACACTTGGAATGAAACGATGAGTGTATTCCTAGCCAAGTATCTACCACCCGAGAATGAAAATTTTGTTAAGGGACAAGGTTTGAATATCCAAGTAAAAATATTTGGAATCCCTTCCCGAAATTGGAGAAAAATTTCAAGATGTGCTAATTGAGTGTCCTGCTAACGAATTTTTGGATGAAATGTTGCTACAAGCGTTTTACCATTGCCTTTAGGTCCTAAATTTTTCAAAGCCCCAAATAGCAAGTACCTCTATCATCATATACTATGATATATAATCTATTTAATAATTATTGATAAAAGGTTAATTATAACAATTTCATAATTTTATTAAATCCATGAATTAAGTTTCTTTCTCTCATTAACTAATACTAGTAAATTTTTAGCTCTACAATTAAGTTTTATCCTTTATTTTATGTAAACTTATTTTCTTTTCTTCTTTGTGGCGATTGCACATTTCAATTTCGACTTAGTTTTTATGAATTAGTGCTTTCTTTATCTCATTTTTCTCAAAGTCTCATTACATAACCTTTTTTTATGAAATAAGTTTGAGTCTCTTAATATACTAGGAAAGGGAGCCGGTGCAAGCACGGCCCAAGCACAATGTAAAAGCTTTAATCCTTCTTTTTTTTTTCTTTTTTTAAATCCAAAATAAAAATATCTTTTAATATTTTAATATAATCTAACTTTCAACTTCTCGTTTTTATAGTTCATTTTTCGACCACAAGTTTAAAATTTTCTATTAGTTCCAGTTTATGCGATAATATTTTTTATTAATATATCTAAAAAATAATAATATATTTTATACTACATCTGTCTCTCAATAAGTGTCAATTTTCCTCTTTTTATGTTCATTAAGAAAATACTAAATTCTTAAAAATAATTTAACTTTAATTTCATATTTTAATTTAATGAGAAGGTTATATAGCCACACAAATATTATAATATTGTAAAAATAAAAATTTCAAAAACTCTTATAACCACATAAAAAGAGATGACTTATTTGAGACCATGATCTTTTTTAAAAAAAAAAAAAAACTTCTTTTTAACTGTAACACATAAATTAAAAGAATATTTTCCTTTCTCTTAACTCCTTTGGCATTCAACATTGTTGTAAGAGTAGTAAAAACGTCCTTCCAAATCACGGAGAAGAGAACTCACGATTCTATTAAAGCGACAATGTTGTAAGAGTAGTAAAAATGTCCTTCCAAATCACGGAGAAGAGAACTCAAGATTCTATTAAAGCGACAATTCTTTTACGTCGGAGTTTTACATAGTTTAAATTTTAATGCATGAATTGAACTCCTAAACTAAGATTTTTTTTTTAAAGTACACAAGTGTGACAAATTTTCTTTTTGTAGTTTTCTTTTGATTATGGTTAAACTTCATGAATAAGTGATATAGTATTAGTATGTGTACAAGTTATGTTTGTAGGGAACTTTTTATTTTTAGGAGGAGCCTTCGGATAACTTCATGTTCCAACCGAAGTATAATAACTATTAAGCACAAGAACAAATACTGACATGATTCCTTTTTGGAGTTCATTCTCAAAGTTTATCATATACAAATTACAACTATGCTTAATAAAGAGCTAAAGGAGGTGCACGAAATTCCAAAATAGAGGTAGCACATGTAAGGACGCATGCTTTTGTGTGGAAAAGACACCTGGCAGATGAGTAGATCAGAATAGGGGTAATTTAGTCAAAGCAGTGATAATTTTACATAGGAGCTACGGTATATAACTTTTTCAACTAATTACAATTAATCTATTTTAATGAATTTACGTAAGTGCCCTCAAAATTTCCAAGCAAGCATGTCAACGAAGACCTGCCTGCTTCAGCCCATTAGAGCGATTCTATATAGTAGAAATTTTAAGATATTTTTACGCTAATTGACATACTAAACCACTTAATTACAAAAAATACCGATACTTTTAAATAATTACCCTACATACCAACATTTTTTTACATTTTACAAAATATATAATTTTTCATTTCCTTTCTTCCCTCTCTACCCCAAAACCCTAACTTCTCCCTCTCTCTTTCTCTCCTCTCCTCCACCCACCCACCCACCCCACCCTCCCGTCGTTCCCCACCCCCCTCGTCGGCCGCCGCCATTGCGTGCTTTACCGCGGCGAATTGGAGCAGATCTGCTCCTCTCTTTTCCGATCTTCTCCTCTCTTTTTTTTTTTTTCATTTTGTACGTGCATATGTGTGTATTTTTATGTATACATATGTATTTTTTTAATACAAGTTCAGATCCGCTTCTCCTTCTTCTTTTTTGTATTTGAATATACACATTCAAATTCAGATCTACAAGTGTATGTATCTGTATGCTCGTGTATATACATGTAATAATTTTCAGCACACAAATGTATGTACGTGCATATCACTGTATGAACGTGTATATCCGAGCATCTATTTGTATTTTTTGTATGTATTTTTGTGTATATGTCAAGTAATAAATGTCACGCACATAAATTTGTATGATTCGTTTGTAGATCTGTAGATTCGTGTATGTATGTGTGTGTTTAGTATATGTATAACACAATTTTTTTGTGTATTTACATGTATTTTAGTTTAATTTCAAAAAAAAATCAATGTTTATATGTGTATTTATGTGTATTTCATTTTTTAATTCAAAAACACAAAAAAAAAAAAAAAAAAAAAAAACTGGTAGTGGATGGCGGCTGCCGCCTAGTCCGCCTGGGTGGGTAGCAGGGGGCAGTAGGAAGAAGGAGGAACCCTAATTTATTAGTTTTGTTGATTTTTGTATATAATGTGTAAAAAAATATTAATATTTTTTGTAAAATGAAATAATGTTGGTATTTTTGTAATTTTGATGTTAGGATTGTATATATTTGTAAATCTTCCAAATTTTACCCTAGCGCCGACTCTTGGGTAAAGCCCAGGAAGCCTCTGCTTCAAGCCTCAAACTAATAGGGAGCCCCACTTTTGTAAATATAGTTATAGCCTATAGGTATACTTCTTTCTAGTTAAAAAGGCACAGTAAAATTTTTGTCCTTTTCAATTTAAAAGGGAAAATATATTTTACTTGACATATTCAGAGGCCCCAATTGTGGAAAACTGTTAGCAAACCTGTAATGTCACTTTGCAATAATTTAGAAATAAATATATATCACAATTCATTTTATTTAACTTCTCTCTATAAAAAATTATTAAACCTTCCCCCTTCATCATTGCCTTGTACGTGCGCATCTATAAACACTAGGGTTAATTTCACCTGTGGTCACTAAACTATTGTTTTATTATCTCAAAGTCACTTTTGTTTCATTTGTTACTCAAAAGTCACTCAACTTTGCTCCGGTCTACAACAAAGTCAGTCAAGCCAGATTTTGTTTAAAACTTGCCGGAAAAATGATGTGGCATCATTAATTAAAAGTAATTTTTTTAATTAATTTTTCATCTATTAATTTATTCCTTAACCCATTATTCTTATTCTACCCAACCCAAGCACATTTCAATACGTCATCGTTGTGCATAAACATTTCATACCGATGCCATTTCTCTTTGCTCATGTTTCGTATTGAATTAATTAATTAATCAAATTGAGTAATGTTAGGCAAATTGGCTATGCAAAAAGGAAAAATGAGGAAAGGAGAATGAATAAAAATGAACGAGCTTAGATCGGTTTGGTTCGATTTTTCATTTATGAAATCAAACTAGTTATGTCGATTTTTAAAAATTTTAAAACCAAAATAACAGCTCGTTTGGACTATTGTTATGTATATGATTTCATAATGTATCTATTGTATTGTACTTTATATTTTGTTGAGTTCAACGTTTTGATAGATTATATTGTTTGAAGTCGTTTCATGATATAACATACTAGTAAATGAAGAGTGAATTTACAATATTGCCAAGAAAATAATAAGATACGGGATAGAGTTATTATAAAATAGATAAGATAAATGGTAGTAATATATTAAGGGGAAGAAGAGAGAAAAAAGACACTTACGGTAACGACGCGATCGCACTAAATCGGTCGTTACATAAAATGGGCTCTTCATCGTTATGTAACGACAGACTAACGATACGATACAATAAAATTTAAAAATAACAATTAATACAAGCATTATATCATAGTAACAGTACGATACAGTACAATTGATAACAACCATCCAAACAAGCTGATTCCAAACAAAGTTGAGTTTTTGTTTTTGGTTTTTCTCAGTTTTTTTTCTTTCGATTTTTCTGGGTTATTCGATTTTTGCTTGGTACCCCAGTGATTATATGGTAGATAATATTTATCAAATTTCAAAATTTTCACTGATAAAATAGTTATTTGTATATCTTCATGTAAGATATGACACTCTAATTTATATGTCTGTCCTTACTTTTGATTACTGCATTAAAAATAATTGACACACAGATATAAAGCCTTAAAAAAATGACGTGCCTCACGATAATACAACAACAATAACAATAACAACTCAGTAGGTCTCAATTGGAAACTAACTGAAGATTACTTCTTTGAAATGTCCTGTTAAACTAAATTGTCCTGTTAATCTTCAGTTAGTTAAAATATATTTCTAATGTGACTCCCTGACATGACATAATGTGGCAAAATAGTATAGTGAAATGGGTTTGTGTTAGGTAGAATAAGAATAATGGGTTGAGGAATTAGATTAATAGATGAAAAATTAATTAAAAAAATTATTTTTAATTAATGATGCCACATCATTTTTCCGGCAAGTTTTAAACAAAATCCGGCTTGAGTGACTTTGTTGTAGACCGGAGCAAAGTTGAGTGACTTTTAGGTAACAAATGAAACAAAAGTGACTTTGTGGTAATGAAACAATAGTTCAGTGACCACCGGTGAAATTAAATCTAAACACCATCTACAAATACTATCGCACGTTCTAAAATTTTTATATTCTTCTTCTTTATTTTTCCAAGATATATCTCAACTCTTGGTACTATTCTGAAAAGTCTACCGCCTACACAACTGCACTGGCATTGTTTAAAAAATATTATTTTAGTTTTTCCTCGGTACGAAGTATTGGAGAAATTATATTGAAGCAACATACATTTATTTACACATCAAAATTATCAGCTTCTTGAATCAGGTTCTATTATTCCAACTTTCAGTATTATTCTTATTTGATTTGTTGTTCTTGATATTGGTAGGTATTTATTGTCCTTTTAAAGATTTATTATAAGTTAAATATGTCAACTAGAAAATATGATTTCGGTTACTCAAAACTCCAAAAAAAGAAAAAGGAGAATTGAAGCTTTGATACAATCCCAAAAGGGAGCTCTCGATAATATTTAGCAACAAACAAAACCACTAATCCTGAAAGTTTAGGTGAATGTTCCCAAGATGAACAAGTCACTAACCTAGTTGAGTTAGATGATAACACCATTTGAGAAGAAAAAGAAGAAGTTAGTGAGGCAGTCTGAGATATATCCTCAAGAAAGCCAAGAATTTATAGATGAATTAAATAATTGCATTCCTACAAATATATATGATCCAAGTCAATGGACTAATATTTATACAAAGCTCAGGGATCTATTAGTAGAAAATGGACCCGTTAGAATTACTGACATAGGTTTTTCAAAAGATAAACTCTCAAAACATTTTTCTACCTATTATTTTCATAAATTGACGAACGGGGAAAGACCTGAAAGAAGGTCGTTCGTTTATTCAACAGACTTAGATAAAGTCTTCTGTTTTTGTTGCAAGTTATTGCATACAAGTTCTAATAGCAGGAATAGAAATTTCGCAAGTGAAAGTTGTAAAGATTGGAGAAACCTCAGTGCTAAGCTTACAGTTCATGAAACATCAAACGAGCATATTATTATATGGGTGCATGGATTGATTTGGAAACGAGATTGCACATAAATAAAACAGTTGATAAAGATGTTCAAGAGCAAATTAATAGAAATAGAGAACATTGGAAGAATGTATTGTTGTGATCAAAATTCTTGGGAAAGATAATTTGGCATTGAGGGGGAAAAAATGAAAAGATCTATCAAGAAAGCAACGTAAATTTTCTAAATCTAATTGAAATAATTGCAGAATTTGATCTAATGCAAGAGCATATTCGACAAATTAAACATGATGAAATTCATAATCATTACATTGGGCACAATATACAAAATGAATTGATAAGTTTGCTAGCAATTGAAAAATAATTACTAGAAAGAATTGATTATAAAATAATAATTCATAACTTTGCTTCTCAGAAAGTTAGGAAAATAGACTTAAAACAATAGACAACATTATGTGTTTATATGTGTGTGTGTATATAAGGCCTCTTATTGAAGTCTTGCTTTAGGCCTCCATCACTGTTGAGCCGCCCCTGCCAAATATCCATTGAAGGAAGCTTTGATGCCTAAGAGAAATCAGCAAAGAGTAGAGTGATTTTAATAGAAGAGGCACGAGAATCTTGTGAGTTGTGTCTAACTTGGAAAGTGTCTCATGTTATTTAAGAGGATATGTCATAGATCGCTCAAATGATGTAGTGGTGGTTATACTAGTTCACTCAATTGTTCATTTTTGTATAATGTGAGATATTATGATTAGGACTCCTTCCCACTTGCCAAGCTAGTTCTGAAAATGAGTCACTTTATATAGGTTGAGGCAATCAACCATCACATGAAGTCAAGAATTTATATTAGGAAATTCAAATTATACTAGGATATCATACTTAAAATTTAAACTACAAATTCAAGCAATTATTGATAGAATAGCGGAGTAATAGAGCATGAAGCTCCATAAAGAAAGATACAGTGGATTATATAGTTTTGTAATATTATATAACTGGATCTACTATTAAAAGTCGCAAACGGGGCGAGTATATAATGTTCAACCTACGAGGGTGCTTGATACTAGCAACAAATTCAAGGACGAAGTGGTTCTCACCAAATAACACATCAAAATGTCTTGTTTTATTTATGGGGTTCATCTTCCATAATTTTCATCTCATTTCGTTAACGGCTAAATCCACAAATTTTGCATTTTGAAAGATGGCACTTTTGACTTAGTATGTTGTCGAAGAGCGTGCAGTATTCAATTGGCTATTGAATGCAATGATAATACTGATACTGGAAGTTAAAAAGGATGTTTGGGATTACTATATCTTAAAGGGGGAAAAAACAAGGAAGATAACACCTACTGCTTTTGATGCAAACATATTACTGCAGAATAAGATCAAGCATCAGAGATACAAAAAGGTAGGATGTGGAGTGATCAATATGTAACATCTTCAGCACCTGATAAAATTTTATCAAAACAAAATAAAAGTAGAGTCTAACACCGCCTTAAAATGACATGTATAAATACACATACCTCTATTATCACTAGTTAGAATTTCAAATCCAAGGAGAAAAAAGATTACAACACAAAATCAAACAGTTCTTATCATAATCTTAACCCTTTTTCTATCTGAATAAAGAACTTATACCTCATAGATACACATGGCAAAACTTTGGAATCAGTTTTGTTTTGCCTTCCCAAATTCTTTACTCTTGCTCTTACTGCCTACAGTTACCTTTTTCCAGATCAATCTGTAGTCATAGGTTGACTGATGCAGCACCTGAAACGGGCCTTTCTGACTGTTGTCAGGATCTCTGTCTCAGCAACCTCAAGCATTCTGACCACATGAGAGAAAGGTGGTCTATTGTCGGGGTTAGCATCCCAGCAGCGAGTCATGATCTCACCTAGGACAGGTAAACAATCATTGGGGATGGTTGGACGGACACCTTTGTTGACAACTGCAAAAGCTGCTTGCACAGCTGTCATGTTCTGGAAGGGAAGCATCCCAGTTATGAGCTCCCACAGAACAATCCCGAAACTATACACATCAACCTTCTGTGTGTACGGTCGGTGCTGGATCATCTCCCTGCAAAACACGGAAACTTGACTCAAGTAGCCGACAACTAAAACACATGCTTAACCACAACTATGACAATTGTTAATATCTTTTGCAACAGAGAACAATCCCGGCATATTGCGGAAAAAAAAAGGAAAGAAAAGAAAACGAAACTGTAAATGAGACAGTACTGCTAAATTGTAAATATGCAATTTTTCAGGGAAAAGGCGAGAGGTATTCCTTTCAACTAAACTAATTCAAAATTCCGAATATAGTATAAGTGGATGTATTTCAAAGAGTTGCTACACATGCCAAGCTATGAGCATTATTCGATATGAAGATTCGCAACTGGGACAACCTTTCCTGCATCAATTTAGTACTTGACAAGTTCCTATATATTTTCCTCAAGGAAGTCATACAAATCTACTCATCCACACTTCTCATTCCTCAAACTCAGAACAATTATAATGGCATTGATAAATCTTGTGCCATCACAGCAAGGTGGTCTATCTCAACTAGACCAGAAGATTCAAACATCACCAGAGCCACTACATACCCTCACTCCTGTCACAAGAAGTTTAGCGGTTTCTTATGCCCCCACAAACACTATCTCTTCGCTAAATGCCTATATAAAATTGTCCAATTGGAAATGGATTATTTGTCTTAATTTTTTAACAAATGCAAGCTTAATCTCCCATTCCTTGGTTTTCGGAAAATGTCATTTCATCTCCCAGGACAAGTTTCATCTCCAATATTTGAGTTGAAAGCTAGACCACGAAAACTTACTACACATTTGCATGCTAGACATGAGAAAAATAAGAAAATAGGTGTCTTGCCAGCATCCACAAACGCTCTTCTTAAAACTTAACCAAGTAATGAATCCCCAGCTGACTTATCATAAAATCTGAATCTCCAACTATTGGAGAAGGATATAACTTTCCCATTCCATCTCTTTATCCTGGATTGGCCATCTAACTCAAGGTGTACATCCTAACTGCCATGTCAAGCGGAGAAAAAAAAATAATAGTAAGATAACAGAAGTAATATTTTTTTATTAAATTTTTTCTTTTCTTTAAAAAATAAAAGTATCAAGACTGACACCCTGATAAGATCAGATGTCTTCTGCTTAGTCAAAAGTAGCAAAATTTAATGAAGTTCCCAATAGAGAAGGCAACCAAGTAGTATAACACAACAAACAATCATCAGTCCAACTAAGCGAAACCTCAAATAAAGTTGGGTCAGCTATATGAATCATATGCAACCCTTCAGCTCTCTGCAAGCTCAACTGAAGCGAACCTTTTGTATTAGTCATTAACTCTTCCCTGAAGTTAACAAACAAAAACACGGGGTTTTTTTTTTTTTTTTTTTTTTTTTTTTGGGATGAAGAAATGATTGTCTTTTTTTATGTTCTAATTACATTATTATGAAATCTATTTGACAACTACTAAAGTAGTCGTATTCAAATGCATATATTGATAATTGACAGTACGGTGCACACATACAGAAGTTCAAAACATTTTTTTGGAAATGTCATAACTTTTCTTTTTTTTGAGAATGAAGTGTAATACATTATTTTTAATAGGAAAATGTAAAATATGCTTATGCATGTGAATTCGCATCTTCCATATTCTGATGTGTTAAAACATGTAGAGCACTCTTATGAACGTGAATCTGTATATTCCATATTCTAGTGTGTTTTTATGATAACATACACATGCTATATCATCCTATCGAAATCCTTTAGAAGATCTGATGCAGGCACTTATTTTTCCCTATCTGAGGAGATAAGTTCTCCTGCAAGAAAGATCTAAAGTGTTTACAGTATAGAATGAAAAATCTACATTGCCTAAACGACCCCTTGGAAGAGAAATATGATCCTTGCAAGATATGGAAGTTCTAAGAAATGATGGTCTTCAGATAAGGTGTCTACCTCATATGGATTAAGAGAGGGGACCGGGTCACTGGATGTGGAGTTACCAGGATTATAGGCTTTAGAGTCTCAAATGGTGATTGAATCACTTTTTTGGCTTGACATGTTGCGCAAAGGTTCCCCAACTTCTATACCACAGTCGATAAGAACACCACAGCAGCCAAAATTATAAAAAGCAAGGCAGACCAAGTGTACTGGGATGTACCTTTTAGAAGACTAATCCAGTATTCAAATGGATTGATACTGATGTTCCTACAGAAAATATATAGTCACACATAATCTGGAATGAGGAAAGAAATATGGTGGAGCAAGCAAGAAATATATTTCTCAATGGATCATAATATAGATGTTTGCCTGGGCTGCTGAGTCAAGGCTAAGATGGAAAGGGTATGGAAGTATAAAGCACCTTGGCATTCTTTACATAGATTGCCATGCGGGACGCAATCCTAACAACGGATAATTAGAGGAGACAATTTGTGGCAAAGTTGCGCTGCATGAGTAAGATCCATGGATGGATGTAAATTATTTGAACAGTATTGTCGTTTTGCGAGGAATCTTCCAGTTTAGCACCCAAGGGTATGGTCGGCAATGAATTGGGGTGAAAATCATGGGAGACCACGTAGCAGCAAAAAATGCAAAGTGATTTCTTCTCATCTCCCTCGGCTTTTGTGGGCAATGTTACTCTAGCAAATAACCGCTGGAATCAAGATGCGCGCAAACTAACTCGAACACCACCGCTATAAGAAATGTATATAATGTATGTGTAACAGTTGGATACCCTCTAGAACAGCTGTCCATGCTCATGCTATAGAGAATTGGAGGCTGAATAGGATGGAGACTAGGAATAGGGAGATGTGGAAGATGGCAAAACTTACTATATTTTGGACACTCTGAGAAGATAATAGACAAACCTTAGAAGGAATCAGGACCAGCATTTACAGCCAAAGGAGATCATTTATTTTATTTACTATGTTAACGCAAAGGGTACATCCCTGGCTGTAAAGATAGTTGAAATTTCGGATATTAATGGCACATATCTTGTATATCGTTGACACTTTTTTGGTGAAAAGATTTTGCCTTATTCAAAAAAAAAAAAAAAAAAAAAAAAAAAAGAAGAGAGAAGAAGAAGATAAGGTATGCTCTTGAAAAAAGCAAAAGATGCTGATCATACGAACTAGTTAAAACATATATCAAGACTTCAAGTAACAAGGATAAGGGAAACAAAATTCTCTCCTACTCAACAAGTATAAAGATTGCTAGAAGAGACTTTTGTAGAAATAGAAAAGTTCAGAAGAGCTAGCTCAAATTGATCTCCAATCATCTAAAAGTCCACTTGCTTTGAGAAGAATATACCAATGTTAAAATGCCTCAGAAGGAACAATATGTTCTGGTGCCTTATTATGCTGAAGAATTCACTTTTATTAGTTTACACCTACATTCAGGAACTTCCCACAAGCATTGGACTTCATTCACTAATCTTGTCAAAAAGAATGCCAAAAAGATCTACTGAGTATAGGAATTACAGGGTATACATCCATCTTCCATGTGCATAAGAGGCATTAAAACTAAAAATATCTGCAGGACTCTATAAACTAAAAAGTTCAAACTTTTTAAGATAAGGCATTTTTCAGGACACAAAGTCTCCAAGCATATGAGAGCAAATGCTTTGACGATCACTATGTTGCTCGGACTCTCCACGGGATTGTGAGATCCTCCAAAAGTAATGCATTTTTGGAGGATCTAACAAGGATACAGCAGGCATTTTTGGTGGAGAGTGAAAGCAACTTAGGTCAATCACGAAAGTTGTATTTTTTAATCTCCTTATTTTACTTATAAAGTTTTAAATAGCGAAGGAGAAGAAACCAATCGTGGAGCAAATTCTGTCCAATTTTAAGTCAAGAATAAGAGATGATATTAGAAAAATGATGAGCTACTTAAGCTGAAGTGTCTAAAATTACCAAACAGAAATGTTTTCGATTACTATTGCACGGTACGAGCGCCATCACATGTTTTTTTTTTGTTCGTTCAGTGAAGTAGCACCATGAACAATTCATGATCAGAAAGTTGGGTCAGACGAAAGAAGACACACTGAAAAATGCACTGGAGGCCTGGAGGGAACAGAGGGGGAAAGACAAATATATAATGAAGTAAACCCTTAAAACAAAGGTCAAAACGAGCTTCTGTATATTGTTCAAGATGGGAATTCCTTAAAAAGACATTTTTTTTGAACTATGGTTCATCTCTTTCAGAACTCCATGAGCTGGACTGAAGTGTGGCAAACTCAAATCCACAAACAAAGGAGAACAAGAAGAAAGGTTGGGTGATCTTTTGAAAGAGAATACTAGTCTGACATTTCTAGCAAGAGGCATACATAACTATATTGAAATTTTGACTGGAAGAAACTTTTCTCTCGTAGCAATACCAGGCATACAATGGGAACATTACGACGATTAGTCTGGTCTTTTTGAAAGGATATACAGATCTTAAACCTATCCTCCTTTCTTTTCACTCAAGTTCTATCTTCTGAAGGCAATGCAAGGTGCAGTTATAAGATCATCAGATAGAAGACATAATCAAAAGTGCATGTTCAGACAAATATCACTTTGGACATAAACATCTCTTACTGTTATCATTTATCTAATCTCTTTGATAAGTTTTTGGAGAAGGTAAATAGAGGGGGGGGCAGAATATGTATATATGTAAAACATATGAATGAATTCTACAAAAAGAAGGAAACTGCAAACCACAAAAACAATCCACCAAACAGACAATGTAGCTCTATGCAGTGGTTTCACCAAACGACGAGACTAGAATAAGACAATAACATTTAACGAGGCTGCTAAAAGGTCAGAGGCTTACGGAGCCATCCAGCGGTATGTTCCAGTCTCTGGTGTCATTCCTTCAGTCTGCACCTCAATACGAGCAACCCCAAAATCTGCAATCTTAATTGATTTATCAGCAGAAATCAGTAGGTTGTCGGATTTCAGGTCACGATGTATCAGATTCAGGTCATGTACATATTCCATACCCCTTGCCACATCCAAGGCCTGCTTTACTGCTAACTTCAACGGCACAGATCGATTTTGTCTCTTCGTGAGAAACTGACGAACTGATCCTCCTTTTGCATATTCGGTGACAATACACCACACCATGGGTTTACGGCATGCACCGATAAACCGGACTATGTTTTGATGTTTCAACTTTGCCAACATCATGACTTCCTGCTGAAACTGTTGCTCCATCAAATGAGCCCTCTCAAGATCATTCTCCGGCTTCTCTAGAAGCTTGATAGCAACATCTTGGCCATTGTAAGTTCCCTTGTAGAGTTTCCCAAAAGCCCCTTGCGCAAAAGCTGGTCCCATGTTAAGCTTTCTCAAATCAATTGTCCACTCATCATAATTCTCAAGCCCGTTGGTAGGAAACCGAGGATCCATCAAAGCTTTAGCTAGGGCATCATCACTCAACCCATGAGAAACTTTTCCCTTATTTACACTAGCTGCAACAGAGTAGTTATTGTGGACACGCTTGAGTCCCTGGTGGTTTAAAATACGAGTGTGGGAATCATTCGATCCGACACTGCTGTTATCCATCGACATAGCGACAGAACCTCCGCCATTGCTCATCTGCAAGCTGCCATAACTGTCGATCGACATGTTCGACCCCTCACCGAGCTTATGATAAAAATTTTGCGACAGACCATAATGATCATGATTTTCATTTAAGTCTATAAGTCCCGCAAACTTGGGAGCCTCCAACATTTTTCCCCGTCAAAGCAGCTGCAGCAATAAAGACAATAGCTTCTTCTGCATGAGGATTTGCAAGTCAAGAACCCTGTAAAAAAGTGCTGGACTTTCAGTTAATTTAAAGGATTATTACACTGCTTAACAATGGCTAGGTCGCTTATATTTCATGTATATTATGTGTATAATCTATGTAATGCTGACTATGGCGGCTATTTCAGTAATTTAAGGCCTTTGAATTAGCTAAATCGCTCAGTAACTGAAATGACAAATTAATTACTGGAGAATATAAACTATCTTGAATCACATGCAGAAAGACCTTGAGAAGCCTAAAAAATTGTATGTAGAAGAAAACCAAAAAATTATTTTTTTCTTCCAAAAAGATGAGGGGTTTAATAGTAATTACAACAAAAACGCGTCCATTTTCTAGCAAGAAAGTCAGATACTTGAAGCTTAAGCAGAGAAAGTAAAGCTAATTCTAGACCAAAAGTAGGTGAAAATTTCCTTAATTCGAAGCAAAAAAGTAAAGAATTAGGTGATGGAGGGGATAAAATATTACCTCGATCGAGAAAACAACACGATCGATAATTCTGCAACACCCAAAACAGCTCTAGTCTTTACTAGCGGTAAAAGTAGGCAAGTCAAGGTAAAAATTAACTTTAACTACTACTGTAGTAGAGGCTAGAGAGAGAAAAGATGAAGAAAGAGTAGACAAGAAAAATAATAAAGGCACACCCACTGATGAATCAATGAATGAATGTTTTAGCTTTTTTAAGAGCTGTGGGGTGTGCTCACTCCTACCTTATTATAATACTCCCCGGTCCATTTTAGTTGTGAGGTTTTGATCAATATTTTGAGATATATTTTTTTATCATATTAATATGAAAAAAACTGCAATATGTAGTACTTTTTGTGTAGTTTTTTAATATCTAAATTATAATTTTAAAATATTGAATAAATCTAGTTCAATTTAATTATGAATATTGGTCAACTTGACTCACGAAAAGCAAAACCTTACCGATAAAATTAAGCGGAGGGAATACATACTATTAACTCCTCTCTAATTAATCACTATCTATCTAATAAAAAACTGGCCTTAACGCTTTGGAAATGGCTTAAAAAATGTCTCCATCATTAATTTTCTGTAATGCTTGTCCTCACCATGAATTTTGTTGCTCATTTCTACCCTTGCTACTAACACCCTATTTTTTTCTTTTCTTTTAAATTATGTGGTGCTCTATAATTAGTCCATTCCAAATAAAACTACCCAACCCCGCCATACAACCCACCCCAAACCCATAAGAAAAATACAACTCGTCCCAATTAAAAGTCTTTTATCCTGCCTAGCCCTTTCATCTCCCCTCTTATTAATCACTAACAATTAACCTAACCCCTCATTTTATTTCCCATTCACCCTTCAAAAAAACTCTTAAAACCATTAAATGAACGAATGATTACTTTGATGGTTTGATCATTTTTATATGTGCATGTGTAAAGAAATCCCTTGGAAATAAAGGTAGCGCAGAAGGAAGGAAAGAGCGAGATGATGGTTTTTGTTGTTCCTGCAAAGTGAAGATCATTCGCTTGGTGAATAAGATGGGCCACTCTTTTTTGGCTTGCTAGATAATCAGCTATCACACGGCTCTCAAACTCAACATGTCGTGGATCTTGGGCGACAAAGTCAAAACGCAAATCCTTTGCCCCATACTTTAAGATGTTCCTCCCCACCGATTAAGGAGCGAGATTGCTCGTGATAGGCAATGCTTTAAGCCGCTATCATTCGGTTCGGATAAGTCAAGTTCCTTCGGTCGCTTCGCTCAGGTGGTCTTCCTTTATCTTCCCTAAAATTCAAAACTCTGCTTTCAAGTAAGTGCTCTTACTTTCTAAAAAATTATTTTTTATTCTAGGGTTTAGTATATATTGGAATCTGAACATTTACTTTGATTTTGTTATTTTTTCTGCTATTTAATTCCTTTTAAGTGTTTGATTAGTAATTTTCTAGAAGCATGTTTTCCTATCTTAGATTTAGGGTTATTTAGATGCTGGTGGGTCGGATATTTATTGAGAGTTGTCCCCATGTTTGCTGACTTTATTTGATTATTGTAGCTTTATTTACTTATTTATTACAACATGTGGTCCATACATGCTCTAGTTTTGTCCAACATGTGAATTAGAATTTTTTTTGGACTAGTACCATTACTTTATTATTTTTGTATTTTTAATTATCTGATGTGTCCCTTTTTTGGCTTGCATGTTATTGGTTTCCAAAGGATACTTGAAAAGGTTGAATTGATTTTTAACTATGGGGGTAGGTGGGTATTGAAACCTAAATAGTCTTACCTTAAATGGAAGAATCAAGTGGCATGTGTATGAAGTAGATTTTCTATCTTATATTGACATATGCTCTGAATTTATTGAAAAATAGGGTTTAGGATGGTGAAACAAGTACTAGTTATAAGCGTGTGGGCAAAAATACGCCATCTATGATTACAGGGATACAAGTCCAGCTGGCTAGACTAGACTTAGCTTACAAGTCACTAGGCGCAGAGGAAACATGCTTGCTCCTCAAAGCCACGACCGCTCAGCCGGCACAGACATATGACGCAAGGCATACATCCCGCCATCTTAGGTTTCATAGTCTCCTAGTTAGGATTCCATATAT
The DNA here is from genome assembly GCA_037355625.1 of Petunia x hybrida. Lineage (NCBI taxonomy): Eukaryota > Viridiplantae > Streptophyta > Magnoliopsida > Solanales > Solanaceae > Petunia > Petunia x hybrida. Next base: position 5,340,140 of record JBBBVM010000053.1, on the reverse strand, counting down.
ACCACCCCTTGAGTCTATAGGTCCATGGCCTTATTAGTCTTTGTATTTTATCATAATTAGGATTGGGTAAATCTCTACTATAAATACCCCCTCCTTACAAGTGTATTGTACATCAAGCGATTCACACTGGATTCGGCTATTCTCAAGGAATAAAACTCTTTACTTTCTTGTCTATTAATTTTCTCTCAGTTTTACGTACTTTTACTCCGTATTTACTGTATTGCTTGTGACCCTCTAACAAATTTAATTATTTTACATAAACGACCAGATTTAGGCCTAACCAGTTTGGCGCCCACCGTGGAGCCCGGCAATTGTAGGTTTCTACGAAGGAAAAGGCGTAGTCAGATGACAACGACAACGACAACGTTCCCAAGAACACTACCGATCCAGTAGACGATTCTGTAAAGGATCCCAGTGATCCTAGCAAATAGGCGAAGGACCCTGCCAAGGATCCGATTCATGTCGTCAGTGATAGAGAAGAAGATCAACCACACAGAAATAACTCCGGGCTTAAGGAATTCCTAATTGGTCTCTTAAAAAACCAGGAAGAACGGGCAGAGCAAAACTCGAGCAAAATGGCCAAAGCCATGGCTCAAAAGTTAGGAGCAATATTTTATGGTTCGTCTCAGAGGCCCACGTCCCCGTGAGGACCAGCGCCCATAAACAAGGGACCAGCATCCGTGCCCTATCGGAGAATCAAGATAGATGTCGCCCCTGGAAGTTCCACAGTAGTCAGCAACCAAGACCCCAAAGGAACACCTGTCATTCAGGACATCTTGAAGGAGATGAAGGCCATCCACGATCTGATCGGTAACGTGCCAAGTGCTCCACCTCAAGTTACCATCATAGATAAGCAGAAGTTTTATAAGCATGCATATAAAGCAAGCGATGCATCGGTCCACGTACCAAAGTACTTCTGCCTGCCGGATAACATAAAGTACGATGGAACTGCCGATTAGAACGAGCATATTGCAGCTTATTATACAGCCGTGAAAAATAATGAGATTAGTAAAGAAGAAACTCAATCCGCTCTGGTGAAGAGGTTCAGCTCGACCTTAACTAAGGGTGCACTCGCTTGGTACACTCAGCTATCAATGGATTCAATCGAGTCATTCATCCAGATACAAGATTTGTTCAAGAAGGTGATTTTCGAAGCCCGTAAGCAGGAGAAGCGCATGGAAGACATCTTTGAGATCCGGTAGCGTGACGACGAGCTATTAAAGGATTACTTGGAGCGATTCCAAAGGGAACGCATGGAGCTCCCTCCAGTTCCTAATAACATCGATGTGGTAGCTTTTGCCAAGAGTCTGAACTGTAGGGGCTCATTGTCCACTCGGGAGTTATAGTGGAGTCTTACACAACACTCGGTGATCACATGAAGTGCCCTACATCAGAGGTACACCGAGAAGCTTCGCCTTGAACCTGAGCAGTCGCAAGACCTCAGTGAAGGCGCACAGAGAAAGCGAGCAGGTAGTCTACTCCCAAAGAAAAGGGTGAAAAAAGAAGAACAAAAAGAAGAATTTATAATCAAGCAGGGATAGGCAAGAGAGGCAATTTCCGAGGCAACAGATCCTACGAGAAAAGTGCAGAATCTCACAGCTTCAAAGATTTCGGGCTAAGGGTGAATGCTGCAGAGCTGGTCGCCCAGCACTTTAGGAAACTAGGCTCTAGGGTACATTGGCCGCCCACTATTAAAAGCGCATCTGGAAGGAGCTCAATTCCTTACTGCGATTTTCATCAAAGCAATGGCCATGCCACGGTCTACTGCAAGGCCCTGATCCTAGAAATTGAGCATCTGTTGAAAGAATGACATCTCAAGGATTTGATAGAAGAGGGAGCGAGGCAATCAAGAGCGCCTGGCCCTAAGGATAAGCCAAGCGTCAATGCAATCTTCGCAGCGACCAGGTTGATCATAATTCGAGGGACTGAACCATTGAAACTACTCGATAGTCCATTTATGTTCAGCCCGGTAGCAGAGGAAGGGGGTATCAAGACGTTCTTATAGTCTCGATCAAGGTGCTAGCTCTGATTGACCCAAGGAGCGATGTCAACATCATTCGATGAGAGACACTACAAAAGACAGGCCAGCATCGACGAATGATTTCGAGCCCCAGTAGGATAACCAGCTTCAACAACATCTGCAAAAAACCTGTCGAGGAACTAGCTTTGTCGGCCTATATTCTAGGCATGATGAGCATAACACTCTTCTAGGTACTGATTTAATCTCTCATATGACGTTATCCTAGGGTGGATGTGGATACACGATGTAAAGAGAATACCCTCAACACTTCACCAAGTTTTTAGATACCCGACCCTGCGTGGGATCAGCGACTTATGGATTGAGCGGTCCTCGCTTGGAGAGTGTTCAGTTCACGAAAGAGGCCTCGCTACAAGGCCGAAAGCAGAAGTGAATATTATTAATGAAGACTCTCTATGGGATGCGTCTCTTGAGCGAAAGGCCAAAATAGCAGTAGGGAGCTAAGAGAGCAGGTGTCAGAGACAAGTCATATAATTCCTAAGCCTACAGAACTGTGGTACCAGCTCTCCAAGGTATTGGTAAAATATGAAGAGCATGGATGGCCGATTTTTTGTTGTCAGGTATTGACACAAGCAAAGCTACATCTCCTACAGCTTCCGGCAATAACTGAACTAGTTCAAGGAGAGCACCTGCTGTTGTACGTCACGATCTCGAAAGTGGTGTGGAACGCGGTCCTTACACGGGAAGAAGATGGGAAATAGTTTCCCGTAAAATATGCTAGTAAGGGACTTCTATGGGCAGACCGATGCCTCCCGTTGCAAGTCTAGTTCGTGGAGGTCATAATTATGGCAATGAAGAAGTTGAGCCAGTATTTGCATAATCATACAGTCAGTGTGGTTTCTTCAATACCACTGTAGGCCATTCTGTCAAACCCGAGCTCTTGAAGAGGTTAGCGGGATGGGCCGAGGAGCTTGGAGAGTACGATATCATTTATCAACCACGAGCGACTGTTAGGTCAGAAATCCTAGAAGGCTTTGCTGCAAATTTTATTGAGGAATTTGCATCAGAGGCAGAGAAGTCAATAAAAATGCAGAGACGATTGAGCCCGAACGCTGGGTAGTCCATACGGGTATGGATCTCGAAGGAGAAGAGGCCGACCTTGACCTATGGATTAAAACACTCACTGGTTGAATCTTTTGTATGGCGACAAGTTTCCTGAGCAATGAAGCAGAATATGTAGCCATAACCGACGCTATTGACGTAGCCTACATATTAGAGATAGGGAGATCAGTCTCCATTATGGCTCCCGATTGGTAGTTGATCGAGTAAACCAGATCTTTTCTATAGAAGGTGTTTGCACACAAGACCGGCAAGCAAAGATAAGGGCACTTCTGAAAAATTTTCAAAAATGGAAGTTTATTTATCGGGAGGAAGTCCTAGAAGATGGCAAAGCGACTGAAGATATGAATACCAGCTCGGGCAATCAGCCGACTGAGATCAAGTTAACCCCCACGGACCTGATGAACCTCGAAGTTCCAAGCACAGGATCCGGTATGAATTGGTGAGTTGCACTACTAATGTACTTGGACAAGGAAATACCTCCATGGGATAAGGCAGAAAGCAGACAGTTGCGAAACAAGCAGATCATTACTGTTTAATTAACAGGGAGCTATATCATCGAGTAGTTAGCGGCCCACAGGTCACACATTGGGGTTTAGTACCAGTAGAAGAGGGAACTTCGGAAAACACTTCCAAGCCTCCAAAAAACTCACTCTCCATCGAACACATGAATCTTTCGAAGACAAGAAAAGGTATCACTGTCATTCGGCTTAAGAAGTACTACTCTTGAAAGGTCGACTAGACCTCCATACTTGAGACGTGTATTTTCTTCTTTCTTGTTCTTCATTTTTATCATTATTTTATATGAGCATTTAGCCCCGTCTTTGTTAAGTTTTTATTTGGCTCCGCGCCCCCTCTATCAATAAAACTACTATTCTATTTAGTCAGTTTTTACAATCAGATCCAAATATTCATAGCCCTGACACAACTTAAGTTGAAGTAATAAACTTACTTTTCGTGACAAAAGTAGGGTAAACTACTCGCTTAAAGCTAGATCACTTCTAGTTCAGTCACCAGACATTATTCGTAAGTTGAAATCGTCAATTCAACAAATTGCACCTACATGTCGGTGGGGAAACTCGCCCTTATAGTGCCAGAAAGTCTTAAAATACTCGAGTAAACAAGCATATACGTTCTAAATTGAACGAAAAAATGCTCTGTTACATACAGCGGGCTATAGACGTCCCGTGACCGGCGCAATATAAAGCCGTCATTGCTGATGCAAATGAAGCGTCCAACAGTGCGCACACCCGTCTTTAAAAGGCACAAGCTCAGAAAGGCACCCACAACATGTTGCTTGACTACACTACAAGTAACTTCACAAGTATGCATAAAAATATTGATGAATGATCGTTTCATTAATATCAACAGCCCATAGGCTCACAATATACAATTGAATTATTTTGAATACATCACTGTTCATTACATGCATTCTTATGATACGAAAGGGACTAAAATAAAAATTGCAAGTTTATTTGAATTAGATATGGCTAAGATCCTTCATTTGGATTGTAGCTCCTAATAAGAAGGCAACCCAAAGTTTTTCTTGGCATCAAGAGATATGTCAGCCCGAGCAATCTTCGGCACACAATCACTGACATAACCAAGGCCTGGGCGTTCTGTCCGCATCGAAGGACCTTGGAAGTGTTTGAGCACAGGAGAAATCTTCTCCCGTCACAACGAACAAACTCGAAGGTCTGCTTCAAACTCTACTAGTCAAACGGGCATACACAACCCTGCAAATTTTCAAGCACAACTGGGAGCTTATCAAAGACGAGAAGGCTTGAGCTGGGAACCTACTAGAAGGGTGACTCTTCCCTCGGGTATCTTACCACCAGCGGCTGAAGACGTTGCAATAGCAATTTAGCTGGACCAGTCGAACCAAGAGACAACCTAGAACTATAAGCAGAGTTAGAGCTTGGTATCTCGCTAATTGGTACAAGGTTGCATCCTCTTGACTACCATGAAACGAAGCCAGTCGTTGGGGAATCAACCCGAAACCATCAAAGGAGCTACCTGAACGCCGACGACATCCTGAAAGAGAAGCCTCACGACAGCTGAAAGGACTAAGCATCCCGACCCCGCATGACATATTACAGCAACCGATGTGTTAGGAGATGAGCACATCGTAATCAGTGCACCTACGACATCGAAGACATTCCAGAGAACGTCATTAGAATCCCGATCAAACTTCATGACTCGGGAGACTCCGTTCATCTAATCATGGATGGAGAAACAGAAGAAGAAAACTGCGGAGGGTCTTTTGCCTACAGTTTTCTCATGTACCATCCATTCTAAATGAAGGAGTTGTTCTGGAAATATCAAACCAGGATCAAAGGCGAACATTTTTTAACAATAAAGGTTATTATTTCATGAGGTAGATTTGAAGAAAATAGTGTATTTCTCTTAAGAAGGTTTGTGATTTTTGTTCATCATGAAACCCCTATTTATAGGCGAAGTGAGATAAGGATGAAACGTAAAACGGTCAATGTAATTATGGCCTGAAGATATGAAATAATTCGACGTTGTAAAAGGCGTTTATGGGAAAGGTGGATGGAATCAACATTTCCAATTAGATAAAGACACATGGGTTTCTCGAAAAAATCAAGCGTCGATGTCGATCAAGTTGACTGCGAGTTTCAAGGAGTCTGTGAGATATCTTTTCACATCCTTTTTGGATATCTCTTTCACTTCGTGGCTGCATACGACAATACTCAGCAAGTGAGAGGACTGACTGGGTGGGCAAAAATATGCCACCTATGATTACGGGGATACAAGTCCAGCTGGTGAGACTAGACTCAGCTTACAAGTCATCGGGTGCAAAGGATACACGCCTACTCCTCAAAGCCACAGCTGCTCAGTCGGCACATGCATAGGACGCAAGACATACATCCCACCGTCTTAGGATTTCTAGTATCCTAGTTAGCGTTTCGTATATATTACCGCCTTGAGTCTACAGGCTTATGGCCATATTAGTCTTTCTATTTTACCATAATTAGGACTGGGTAAATCTCTACTATAAATACCCCTCCTTACATTGTATTGTACATCAAGTTGTTCACACCGAATCCCGTTATTCTCAAGGAATAAAACTCTTTACTTTACTTTTCTCTCAATTTTACTTACATTTCCTGCGTATTTACTGTATTGCTTGTAACCCTGTAACAAATTTAATTGTTTTACCTAAATGACCAAATTTAGGCCTAAACAATAAGGCCTCATGGTAAGTATTATACACTTGTGGGTGATGAAGATATAAGAAAACTGCAATCCTTATTATGTGACCAGAATAAAGTACTGCATTTATTTACTTTAAATGATGGTGAGGTGTTACTGCATGCTCCTAGTATTTATCACTTTAATGATACCCCACCTCTTTATACCCCACCTCTTGATACTCCATTCCTAGATACCCTACCTCTTGCTACCCCACTTGTTGAGAAAAATACAGTAGAAGTAGGGACTGATTGTGATTCAATTGAGGAAGAAGTTATTCAATTGTTACATAGTGATTATGACAATGATGAATTAGAGTTGTTTAGGAAGGAAAGGAACAAAGAAGTTACTCCAAAACTAGACACCACCTTGGAGTTAGAACCTGGTATGCCTTTTAGAGATTTGAATAAAGATAAAAGAATTATTGGTTATTATATTGTGGCTAATATGAGGGGTCTTTGGGTACACAAAAGTGATAAGGGAGAGTTAGTTACAAATATCAAGCAAGCTTTCCATTTAGGTGCTAAATATCTAAGTGTAATTAGAACCAAGGTTTTATGATCAAGAATTTGAACAGTGAGCACAATTGTGACAAAACTAGGAGAGATACTTCCAACACTTTAGCACACTAATTCAAGAACAAAATTCAGAGTTGTTCTAAATATAAGGTGAAAGAGATGAGAGTGGACATAGAGGAACGGTTTATGCTTAATATTAGCCATTCAAGATGAAGAGGGTTAAGAATCTTGTACTTGAAAAGTTGAAGGGTAGTTACATAGATTACTACAATAGATTAGAGGCTTATGCTCAAGAGTTGAGCGAAAGCAACCGTGGTTCTGATGTTGTGATAAATATTTCAAATGATGCTTAGGTAGAAGGCAAAAGGAGATTCCTAAGAATGTATTTGTATTTTAATGCATTGAAGCAAGGCTAGAAGGCAGGTTTAAGACCTTTAATAAGTCTTAATGGCACTTTTCTCAAAGAAAAGTGAAAGGGGGCAGTTGCTGGTTGTTATGGCCCAAGATGTAAGCAATCATTTCTATCCTCTTGCACGGGATGTTGTTGACAAGGAGACATGTAGGACTTGGAAATGGTCTCTGGAACTTTTGAGAAGTTCTATGGGGTTTAAAGATGGTCAAGGTCTGACCATTATCTTACACATCCAAAAGGCCAGACTTAATTTTCTTACATCTTTATGTTATTGTTGCCTTTTATTTAGCATATATCTATTAACATACATGTATGTAAGGTTTATTAGATGATGTTTCTAATATGATTCCAAGAGCAAACCAAAGATTTTGTGCAAGGCATGTAGAAGCTAACTGGGAAAAGAGATGGAGAGGTAAGGAAATGAAGAAATTGATGTGGTGGTCTGCCTGGGCTACATATGAGGAAGAATTTAAGGATCAACTGAAGATCTTGAGGGTTGTATCCAAAGAAGCAGTTGAAGAGTTGCTTGTTTATCCACCTCAGTGTTGGTGCAAGTCTTACTTTGACACCATATGCAAGAACAATATGGTGGACAATAAATTTAAAGAATCTTTCAATACATGGATTCTAGAATCAAGGTACACACCTATAGTCAGGATGTTGGAAGATATTAGAGTGAATGTATGTGATTATTTTTCAGTTCTTGAGTTTTTATTTTGTTGCTTATACTTATTTTCTATGCCTAGGTTATGTAATTAATGAGCACTAATGAAACAGAATGTAGAGGTTGGAAAGGGGAGTTCAGCTCTTATGCTACAAACATGTACAATGAATTTAGAGAAACAATACAATGATGTTATGTGGATTTTAATGGAGATGATGGCTAACCCTGACATGAAGAGCTGCACATGTAGGGCATGGTACTTGACTGGAATACTATGCCCTCATTCCATCAAAGCCTTGCTTTTCAATAAGGTTGATCCATTCAAGTGAGGTGAATTGGTGATATTCTAATGAGTGTTATTTGTTGGTGTATGAGCACAAGTTACAACCTGTCAGATGTGAGAAATTCTGGAAAGTTGAGCCTCACCATGCTATGGAACCACCACTAATAACTAACATGGTTGGACGACCTAAGGTTAAGAGAAAGAGAGAAAAGGATGAGGATTTGAGGGAAGGAGTTGTGGAAATATTCAAGGAAAGGCTTTCTTATGACATGTCGATATTGTAGTGCCCCTAGACATAATATGAAAAAGTGTCATTTGATAAGTTTCTTTCTTCATCTTGCTTCTTATGATTTAATAAACCATATGTACCTTATTAATCTTGTAATCTGTTTTGTAGGTTAATGGAAGGCACAAGCATTTTTTTTCTAAGAACCAAAAAGTTCTCCAATTGAGACAACACCCCATGATATCCAGCCGTTAAAGTTTGGGTTGATGCTCACTCCTGGAATAAGCAAAGAAGCTGCTGCAGAATTATGTTCACAAACAGAACCAGTCAACAATCCAGTTACAAAGGAAGTGTCTTCTACACAACAATATTCAAGTTCTAAAAGGGTGTCCACTCAACCATCTTCTAGCAAACACATACCACCACCTCCATTTGATGATGCATGTAAAGATTCTGAAGCTGAGTTGAGGCCTATGGTCATTTATGAAGCTAAGACTAGGCTGCAACAAACAAAGCTGCAGCACAAGCAACTGGAACAAGAAAGATTCCCTTTGTGGGAAGTGGAAATGGTGGGGTGAATCTGCCAAAGGATCTGCCCTTTGAAGCAAAGAAGCTGACTTGAAAGGCAAAACAGCTGTAGCACTAACTAGTTGGTAGCAGAAAAGGAACAAAAAATTGGCAAGTTGAAGACTAAGAGGGCTAAGAAGTAGGGACTCTCAATGTGGGATGTTCACTTGGCTTTTGTCAAGGCTTGTTTAAACTTTAGTATTGGCTATTTTTTGCTTGTCCTATTATGATGTTGAAGCTTCTATGTAATAGCAAAACTTTAACTAGGAACTCTTTTGGTCATGCTTAATTTTCTATGTAATAGCACCTTTTACTAAGTGTCAATGTATGACAATAGTATTTGGACCTTGTTTATGTGAAGAAATATCTATTTTGTGTTAGTTTGTTGTATTCAAGAGCTGCACATGAAAGACAGACTATTTTGTATTAGTTTGTTTTAAGTTGTCTTGTCTTTTATGTGTATGAGCATAATTGCTTTACTCTACAATTCACATAACATAATATTCAACTCATTTGATGGAGGTGTTAGAACCAAAACACCGTGTTTTTCATTGATGAGCACAACATAATTACATCATGACTTAAGATTTTCAGCCACCAAATACTAAACTCTAGACAAATTTGGTAGCAATAAAACCAATAAAAATTGACCAAGAAACAAGAAGATTTTTTTTTTTTTTTTTTTTTTGCATCACAACAGTTTCAACTCTAATTCACCAACTTTTTTCTCCAAGATTGGAACATTTTTCAAATCTACAACATTACTACCAACCAATTCAGCAACAATGTTCTGTAAATTCTTTCTTTCTTGACGAACTTCATCCAACGATCTTTTTGGATCATTGATCACCATTATAGCATGAGGTGGATATTTATCATCACGCTATTCCCAAAAACCACATGAAGGAGCTTAATAAATACAAGCAATACTCATTTTCATCAACAAATATACATAAGATATAGAAATCAAAAGAAGAAAATATATTACTAATAGTAGATCGAAGACATTTGTAAAATCGCCGTCCAGTATTCATAGAAGTCCTCGTTGTTAATTGGTTAGCAATCAACCCGCAATGACATCTACGAGATTGACCTTGGTCACGAGATGAAATTGAAGATGGGTTCGTTCTAACCCAAATGAATGAAATAGAAGATAATTTTGAACCCTAATACTAAGTTGGGTATTTGAATGAGGAAGAAGGGGTTAAAGAAGACTTTTAGTTTGGGCGGGTTGTATTATTCTAATGGATTTGGGGCATTGTATGAGGGGGTTGGATATTGTTATGGGTTGGGTATATTTATTTGGGTCGGACCAATTATAGAGTGCCACATAATTTAAATGAAAAAAAAGAAAAATTAAAATAGGGTTGTTAGTGGCAAGGGCGAAATGATCCACAAAATTCACGGTTAGGAAAAACTTTGCCGAAAATTAACTGTGGGGGCATTTTTCAGCCATTTCGAATAGGATAAGGGTAGTTTTGGCCTTTTTCTACTATTTAATTCATGGAAAAGGGTCAAAATGTGGTAAATGAATTAAAATATGGAAATTTTAATGGCTATCTAGTATTTTAACCGCTCAAAAATAAACATCCAATAATTATAATTTTTTAGAAAAGTATTCAAATTTAAAAAAGTATTCACGCATTTTTAATAACTAGCAATAGTAAACCTTTCAGAAAATTTAAACTAACCCCAGAAAAATTTCTTGAGATTTAGTTCAAAGGTCCTTTAAATTTACCGGGACGTTACAAATTTTAAACATTTCTTGAGACTTCATATTTGCACTCCATGTATTTTCCTGGGGCTCTGAAAATTTTAGTTCAAAGTCTCAGAAAATTTTTCTGGACTCTAGATGTTGTTTCTCAAAACTTTTTTATGCTTCTTTAAATATGGTTATTCTTCTAAAACTTTTCAAATGCTGGATGTTTCTTATTTAGCACTCTAGAACTGGCTATGGGATCTAATTTACTCCAAAATATTAGGATACTTTCCATTCAAAAGGCAGCATTTTTGTATCGGTAGGTGTCGTACATCACCTGCATTAGAGTGTGGTACTTCCCCGCATCCTTGTGTAGACGCGGGATGCTTTGTGCACTAAGTTGCCCTTTTTTAAAATTTAGTATTTTGATTTTGTATCTGAAAAAATAAAAAAATTTAAGTGGTTGTGGCTCTAGTTATTCCTTGTTTAGTGCTCTAAAAATTGACTATCGAGCACAAATCTCACTGTTGATTGTTCACCTAGGATTTAGGATTTTTTCAAAAGAGCACTTCAAAAAAGAAAATTACAAAGGAATGATCATATTTTTTTGTTACATGGACATAACACATTGCTTATTTATGAAATTTGGGTTCTTCATCCAAAAAAAATCCTGGCTGCCACTTACCCCCCAGGCCCCGACCCGACACTGATCCAGCGGCTTCCACCCTCCCGCCGATGGCCAGTGACCCGAAAACTTCAACTCATACAATTTCACCGAAATTTTTTATTTTTTCGCCGGAATTACTTTTTTGGTTTCACCAGAGATTTTTATTGCCGGTTTTGTTAATATCATTATTTTTGACAAATTTATACACACAAATTTACCAAGAAGTAAATTATACATGTATATATATAAATAAATATATAGAAATACAAAAATATATACACGAAATATTGTAATAATATACGCATATCCATAATATGAATAAAAGTAATTTTATACACGTTTTATATATTTAATATGCATACATATGTGTATACAACATTTTATATTTTTATATAGTGTGTACGCGGTGTATGAACTTATATAAAAATGTATAAAACATACAATAGCATTTATACAACGTTTTTATAACAGATATACATATAAATTTAAGGAAAACCCCCAGATTTATACAAATTCTTGAAGAAAAACACCATATCCATACAAGTTTTCAAGAAAATCACAAGATCTATACAAATCCTTAAAAAAAATTACACATAAAATATATATTTCTCAACATAATAATCATGGATGCACAATAAGAAATGAAGAAACTGAGAAGAGATCTCACCGGAGTTTCGAAAGAGAAAAAAAGAAGAAAAGGAAAAGTTGTGGCGGCGCCATGGTGATGCAGCGGCATCAGAGAAGCATATGAGGTGTAGAGAAGCAGCGGTGGGAAGTAGCGGCGAGAGAAGATGTAATTTTGGGGTGTTACGCTTCCTCTTTAGATGAAAAGATAATGAGGGGCTCACTACAAATAAACAACACTCTTAGCGATGGTGTTTTTGCAGCAATTTCGATAAACCGCCGCTAGATTACGTATTGTAGCGGTTTAGGCAGCGGTTCTGTTAACAACCACTAATAATGGAATTTAGCAATAGTTTTGATAGATTTCCGATGGTCCTTGAGAAAAGCTGCAATTAGGCATCAAATATCAGCGTTTTCTAAGAATTTACCAGTAGTTCTGGCAACCCATGAGATTTAGCAACAGTTTTATGTAGCTTCACAGCAGTTCACGAAAATGATAGTTTTCCCAAATTGGTCCTAATTAATAAATTTTGGCAGTTTGTATTGGTGTTGGCGGATCAGTTAAACAAAATTACTTGTTCCATTACATTGTAAGCAGAAGTATTGGTGGGTCTTACAGGTAGGTTGCGGTGGTAAGTTGATTACAAATTGGTTCATTGTTCTAATTGGGCTATTAGTCTTCACAATTTTGGCAGCTGAAAATAATTGTCTTTTGAAGCGGTTCTAAAACTGCAGGCAAGTGCTAAAAGACTTAATGGCGGTTCTGCCAACGGGTACCACAAACCGGAGCTAAATAGTTTTAATACAGCCGCATAGGCAGCGTCTCAGAACTGGAATATTTTTTTGCTGCAGTTCAAAACCGCCGAACCTAATTTTCAACCGCCGCAAATAGCCATTTTTCTTTGTAGTGGCTGTAAGGTTTTTTTTTTTTTGGGGGGGGGGGGAGGGGGGGGGGGAAGGAGCTAATGAGTTGCTATATATGTGTAATATTTGTTTCAAATTATGGCAGAAGTGGGTCGACTTGGGTAAGGTCTCTAAATTGTGGCCCATATTGGTTAATTTTGTAGATTGGTTGTCTTCTAATGTAAATCCATAGAATTCATGCTTGAACTGAAAAGGGGCCGATCCAAACATCAATCAGGCAAAATTACACCGTATCAAATTAGGTATCTTTTTTTAAAACATAGCAACATTTTACACATTTACCAAACGTAGCAATACTTTTTCCAATACTACCAAACATACCATAATCTAAAAAACTCTAATTTTTTTCTCCTCTTCTCTCTCTTCCTCTCTCTTCACTCTCCCCTCCCCTTCTCTCCATATTTACTGTTACCGAAAATAAGAGCCGCCACTGCTCCACCACTCCATCCATCGTACACCGCCGCAGGACCACTGCCTTCGGTGGCCAGGAAAAACACAAAATACATCACCTGACTCCTCTCGGCCTCCTTGTTCCATTTCTGGTTCTATTTTCCCCAAAGACACCACCATTTGTTGTAGATCGGGAATCAAAGGGGCTGAAAAATGTATAAACTCTGGCGACAACCATTTTTCCCGGTCAAATGATATGTTATCAGGTTCGTCTTCCTCTTCTCTACCCGTTTCTGAACTTAGTTTCCTTTAAATATCCCTCTATTTCACCGGCTGCCCATTTTATTATTCTTTTTCCCTCGGGATGGTCATGATGATATTGTGGCTAGAGCAGATCCGGTGATTTCCGGCTAAGATCCGGCGACACCACTGTCTGATCTTTTTTTATTTTGAGTTTTCCGGTGGATCAAGGCGGAACCGTGGCGGTTGGTATGTATGTTTGGTGTTTGGGGACTGTATGGAATGTATGCCGTGTGTTTTTTCATTGTATGTGCGGTGTATGTACTGTATATATAGTGAATATACATCAGACATACAATGTATTGACACTTTTCATACAACACATATACATGTATGTTTGTTTTTTGTTTCTCCGGCAGTGCACAATGGTTGTTGGTGATGGTGGAGGCAAAAGAAACTGTTTTCATGTGTATATCCAATGTATGTCACCGGACATATACTGGATATACACCTCACATACAATAGGTATAAGTGTATTTTTGTGTTTATTCATTTGTGTATGTTGTGTATGGCTTATGTTTGTAGATTCACACACTTTACATACACTGTGAATACAAAAAATATACATGTGACATACACTGAAAATACACAACACACACATGGCTTGTATGTAGATTCACACACTTTACATACACTTGTGAATATAAAAAATATACATGTGACATACACTGAAAATACACAACACATAAAGTAGCAGTGCTTGGGGGTGGTGGCTGGGGTTGGTAGGAGGAAGATCTAGGGTTTTTAGCAACCTTTTGTGCATTTTTGCTATGTTTTGAAAAAAATTGTTGCTATGTTTTGAAAATGGGAAAATGTTGACATTTTAGTGTAAGAAAGAGTGTTAGTTTGTATAATTTTGTGAATTGCCCCATCAATCAATGGACATTATTTAGTGCATAAAATAAAATATGGCCAGATTTTCCAAAGTAAATGAGTAATAGCCACTGAAGCCTACGCCTGATTGCCCCTTTTCGGAAGTTTGAATGTTTCTCAACATTTTTTTGAGTTATAAACTAAGTATTAAAATCATATATGGATCAAACATCAATAAGAGATGAACAAAAGCCATGGGCTTTTGAATAAACCGTAGAATTGAAAAAAATATAAAGTTCGAAGTTAAATAGTCTCAAGTTCAGTATTTTTTGAAGAATATTTACTTTTTTAGCAAAAGTTATAGGGTTTTTATACTGGATTTCAACCTCTAGGATGAACAAATTTAAGTTTAGTTTAAAGTCAACATTATTTCTTGAAATTTAGTACTTTTAACTACAAATCTTAGGGTTTTATACTAAACTTTGAACTCCATGATAAAAACAATGTATTTAAAAAAAATCAAGAATTTTTCCTGAAATTCAATACAAAAATACAAACTTTAGCGTCAAGCTCAAGTTTTTTTTTTCTTCTATTTAGCATTTTTTAACTACAAATTTCAAGTTTTAATACTGAGGTTTGTTCTCTAAGTATAAATATACGAACTTTAGCTCATTACTCAATATTTTTTATTCAACATTTTTAATTACAAATGCCTAGCACGTTGTGGGGTTCATGCATACTAGGACATGCATGTTTTTTTCCTCAATGCTATGTTTTGAGTTACATTTCTTTTATAACACCTTGTTATGCGCTTGTATAGCTTTGACATAATATTTATAAGATACCATAACATGATTTATGTCTGATTTGATAACCTAAGCATGGCATGCTTGTTTGCATTTGCATGATACATGATATGATATACGCCAGTTATATATGTGATTGCAATGCATTGTCTTACTATATGCATTTTCTAAGAATGTTAAAATGCACTTCTTGATGTTCGTGTTTGATTGATGAGATATGATGTTGCTATTATCATGGCTGACTATAGATCGATCTTATGACAGAAATGGTTTAGCTGGATACCCACTATGGATGACTTAGTATCACACACAATGGTCTGCTATGGATGGTCTCTTGCTACACATAGTCCATTGACACGATTCAAATTTCTGGCTAGGTCGTGTGGGCACCCGACATCCGTCTCTAGACCCGTCGGGCAAATCCTTTCCAATTGAATTAATAAAATAGACATAAACCAACTTGAAAGAAGATATGAAACTCAAAAAGACTTTAACATACTCGTGTGTGTTTGTGTGTGTATATATAGACACACACACACACACACACATATATATATATAAAAGCTCTACAAAAAGAATTACAACTGTCTACTCATTGCACTAGGCTTAAGGCTTTCCAGACCAGACATATAAGAGTACAAAAAAAGTATATACATCTCCCAAAGGGAGCAAAACTAGACTATCAATACAGAACTAGAAGTGGTGGCCATCCTGGACAAGAGCTAGCTCATTCTGACAGGATCACGCCTTCGCTCCTCAATCTTGAGTCGTACCTGATCCTGGAATGAAACATGTTGAAATAAAATAAATAGACAAGAAACAAACAGAGGATGAGTCAAAAGGACCACGTAAGTGGGGGCGAGCTAGCTACCTCAAAGAAGCAAATAAGCTAGTCAGAAAGAAGAGAGAATGAAACTTCAATCAACCACACATATCAAGCGTACAAAAACATAGAGTAAACAACCGTTCATCCCACAAAACAAATACATTGATAACATAGAACTACCAGCAAGATAATACATAACAATCTTTGTGACAAAAGAGTATGAATGATGTATAGTATCACATGTGCCCTAGTATCTTATCGGAACATGCTCCACCGTGTTTCAGGCGAACTCCATATTGCCTTGAGAATGATGCAAACTCCATATTGCCTGTGCAACTATATCCATAGTGCGTCCAAAGTGATGCAGGCTATATTCATACTGCGTCAAGAGAGAAGGCAAGCTTATCCATAGTGCCCCAAAGTCCCATTCCAAAGTGGAACACTCATGCCTTCTAGGAGAATACAAATTTATAACCAAATGGAGCGGAATACTCCAGCTCCTAGCCTAACATAAATCTTAGGCGGACTACTCCAACACCTAGTATATCATAACAGCCCTTAATCAATATCCTTAACCACTACAAATCACCCACGTCTTAACATAAAATTAAGCTTATCGCTCACCAGTTGATAATTATAGCAACCATAGAACTCTCTATTTCCAATTTCATATCTATTGTAACTTCAAAATTCTTTATCCTTAATGGTTAACTTATGATTCAAGCCTAACAACCGATATCAATAACAACAATAGGATTTATATTTTTAACTTTCCATTATACGCGTTATAATCCAATAACTAACTTTCATATCTATATCCAAACACATTCATTCTTGGCTCGATACCATGTCCAGGGCAATAAGTAGGTGTCAACTCAAAATTCTTGAACTTAAACACAGCTCGTGTTGGACATAAAAATGGAACAAGTGCTTGAACCAAATCACGGTTTGGAGTAACTTCAAGCAGATCAACCAATCTTCCTAATTTCTCTGGCACTGCAGTTCTATCTCAATCATTGAAACCTCTCCACCATCATAATTTCAGTTTCTTTAGGACTTCTATGACTATGTAGATTTTGCTAAATTGATCCATTTTTCTAACCTATAAGACAAAAGAGAGACAAAATTCTAAATCTGATTATGCTCAAAACTTGTCTAGGACTGAAGATTCGCTATCACATAGCACATAATAGGTGTGTCATTGGGTTTCAAGAACCCATTGATGTAAGGGCTATTTTCCTAACTATGGAGGCGGTACCAAGGACCGGGTCCAGACTAAAGTGTAAATGCATGCATGCTCCTAATCAGAGACTCTAGAGTGGGTTTACTAGACACAAGGCTGAATTGTAAGTGGCAGGAAATCTTGTGATCGAATTACTCCGACGAAAACCTGCCGATACACCAACTCTTCTTAAATGGTTCTTTAGTGGAAGATAGTGTGGGCGCATACGCCTCCCAGATACTTTGAGTGAGTATTCAAGAGACTCCCAGGAGTCGGGAAAATATGAGCGGAATGTCAGTTTGTATATGTGCTTAAATAAGGGTGTAGTGACATGCTTTCGTGGCACACAATTGCAAATAATCAGTTAAATTAACTAAACATGCTATTTTTGCAAATAAACACATAAGTAAGGCTAATTCATGAAAACCTTATGGTTAGAACCTATAAAGTTCCCCACCAGAGTCTCCACGCTATTGAACCCCAAAAATTACCGATTTAAGGGCAAGTTTCGGGTATAACGTTCAACATTATGGAGACTCCAAGGGTTTTCTTTAAAGTCGCCAACTAATTTAGAAAAATTAGGAACCAATTTGTTAATTAAATGAGTGCATTATCCCTTTATTAATGAAAGTATTTTCATAGATTCTTTGGGTAAGTGATTCATTTAATATCGAAAAAAGGTCCTTACTATTGGAGCACTTTCAAAAATCCGCTAAAAGGCGGTTAATCCGACGATTTTCATGAATTTTATGACACGACCCGTAATCCGGTTAGGCCGTGCGGGCACCCGACATCCTCCCCTAGACCCGTTGGGCGAACCCTTACCAATTAAATTAGAAAAATAAAATTAATAATTCATAAATAAGGACAAGACTTAAAAAAACACAGAGATATTGATACCTCTAAGCTGTACAAAAAAAATTACATCTGACTACCCAATATACAAGGTTTAGGGCTATCCAGACAAGACACCTAAGAGTACAAAAGAAGACTAATACCTCCTTAAGGGAGCAAAATGCAACTGAAACAATAACAAATAAACTGGTTGCCATTCGGAATAAAAACTGTCTCACCCTGACAGCTGAAGTCGTCTTCGCTCCTTCACAACGTGGCGAACTCAATCCTGGAGCGAACCTGCCGAAACGAAATAGATAGATAAGAAACAAACAACAAACAAGGGTGAGTCAAAAGGACTCAATAAGTGGGGCAGACTAGCCACCTCAAAAAAATAGGATAGCTAGCCAGAGAGAAGAAACAGATTAACTAAATTCCTCTTATTTAAATTACAAAAAGGCAGAGCCATATAATAACCGGAAACACGTATGAAGCCATAAACTTAACCAGGAATACGAGCCAGAAACATATCAACAAATAAGCAATGCACGTATAAGCAGAATAGTAGTCATGTACCGCAAGTCTACCTAATGGTATGAAATGAGATGAAATGAAATGAAATATAATGCAAAGGGTCACATGTGCCCATCATCCCATCCTGAAGCGGAATACTCCTGCATTCGAGGGGAATCTAATCTGATAACCAAATGGAGCGGAATACTCCTTCTCCTGGGGCGGAATACTCCTGCCCCTGATATGATATAAACCAGAGGCAGAATACTCCTGCACTCTCCTGGGGCGAAATACTCCTGCACCCGATATAATGTAAAGCTGAGGCGGAATACCCTGCCCTCAGTATCTGACATAAGAGCGGAATACTCCTGCTCCTGGGGCGGAATACTCCTGCACCCGATAAAATGTAAACCAGAGGCGGAATACTCCTGCACTCTCCTGGGACGGAATACTCCTGCACCCAATATGATATGCAATGTAATGCATATGAATGACATATAATGCATATGAATGTAATGTGATGCAATAATAACCCTTCACCGGCGGGGGAGTCTCATCGACAGCCGGGAAGTAGATGCCAACTCACAACCAGAGTACAATGCTCAGATCCTCAATGCAATACCAACAACAGGATATAACATATAATATACAATGTAAATCCAAAGCTAAGGTGTAATGAGTACGCCTATCGGCAGCTACACACGTAAGGATCACGTGGTAGAAATCCACGAGACCAGGTGCCTCCAAAGAAATGGATATAAACACTTACCTCTTCCAAAAGTTAGTACGGCTAATCAACAACCGCTTTATCCTTTGGTTTCCTTGCCAAACGATCCACTCTATTCAATAAGCAGAAAATATATCAAATAAGGCTAAAGACTTCATTCCTCACATCTTAGGGCTATCCAGTTAGGAACCTGATACCCTATTCACATACGCAATACACAAGCCAGGCCTATGTACAGGGTTTAAGGTCACATAACCAAACCCCAAATAAATTACATTTATATGTTGCCCATAACTCACTGAATACGAATATATAATTAATTCCACTATCGGGGTCCAATTGACCCTTTAAACTATCAGTTGAACTTATTAAAACGATGTATAATATCCCAATTTTTACCGTTAAAATATATTCAAACACACCTAATAAACTCAAATAATGCATTAAGATCATTACCTGACTTGTTCAAGGTAAAAATTCTATCTTTCTCTGGCTCTTTTCTCATTTTCTGGCATTTTTTTTCCTTCTCCGTTTCTCATTCGATTTCTGCTTTTGAATTTGTCATGTTTCGGTTCCTTATCCTTGGTGCTAAGGGAGTTTCCCAAAGCACCGCCTAACTTTTGTCCTTACTTTCTTTTCCTTTTTTTTTTCTTTTTCCTTTAAAATTCGCTGCTACGGTAAAAATTAAAATGATACCCTACGATATTCGAAATAATTTCAACTTTTGCATACCAGTTATACAATAAATATTTAACATGCTTGCTAAGGCGGATCTCAAATCGGACTCCCGAAACTCAATATGCAAATTAAATGGAAAAAGGTCAAATTATTTAACTTTCGGCATTTTAGCGGGAACTAGCCGAACAATCTCGAAATTCACTTTCGAAAGTTCACAAAAGTCACAAATAATCATACGAACCTAACGACGCTTTCAGATTTCGAATCGGAGCTCATTTGCCAAAACCGAGCTTGAAAATCTCTTTTCAATATTTATCGACAATAAAAACTGAAACCTTCTTTCGATGCCTACCAAACGAGGTCAGATTTAGCTCAAATTTTACAGACAGGTCCTAATGGACCTTACGAATATTTTAAAATTATCGGCACGCCAATCGGAGTCCTAACTTCCGAAACGACTGACTGAGGTCGTCTTATTCTCCTCCACTTAGACTCTCGTTCGTCCTCGAACGAACCTAAGTCTAAGAAAAATTCGCACAGGTAATAAAAAAATTGCACGACCTTCATAAGCTACTCCATGAATATTATCTCATGATTGCAGAATTAGAATTATAACACGAACACCGAACTCTTGGAATAAAATATTTCTGGATAATATGATAACACCATTGCCCAGCTTATTTTAACTAAACTTACCCTTCCTCGATCACAAGAGGAGAGTTCTACATTTTCGAAACAAATATACATAAAACTTTGAATGGGTTAACATGATTCAGCCGATAATCACCTCTTCGATATATGTTTCAATATAGAACAGGTCGATGGAACTAAGAATTAGCTCACGCTTGATACAATAGAGGGAACTTTTGAAGTACTTTGTCACTAGACAGTATATAAGATTTGATGCAAGCTATATTATTTTTACGAACGCACTATGCAACATCTCAGTTGATGTTAGTGTTGTTCCGCAAGCTCCTTGTGGGAATGTAGTTACTCATATCCTAGTGTATGTCAAAGGTTCATCTAAACAGGGTCTATCATATAAGGATAAGGATCATGCAAATACTACTAGATAGTATGATGCAGACCAGGAATGATCTTCAGACTGAACATCTACTTCAGGGTATTTTTTTTGAATTGGAAAAATTATGACTTGAGAAAGTGAAAATAAAAGAGGCATGTAGTTTGATCATGAGCTGAGGCAGAATACCAACAACAAAGTTGATTACATGTGCATTTATAACGCTAAAGTAACTTCTCAAAGAGTTGAGGTGTGAAGGAGATATGCCAATGATGGATGGACGACAAGCTGCACTAGACCTTTAACTCTAAATTTTTCATGAAGTAAACAGCATCAATATGAGGATCCAGTTCTAGTTGAATACAGACGGATAGCCAGAGGAAAAATGGAGTCACCATACAGGGTTACTACTGACGGTGTTCTCATGTATAAAGATAGACTTTGTTCCTGATGTTGCAAATTTATGTGGACAAATTATGATAGAGGCACATTATTCCAAATACATTGTTCATCCAGGTTCGACAAGATGTACCATGATCTTAAGCAGATTTGTTGGTTGGACGGTATGAAGTGTGACATGGCAGAATTTGTGGTTCAGCGTTCTAATTGCCAGCAAGTTAAAGTCGTATCATCTTTCCAGACTTTATGCTTTCAGCAGATAGGTACGTATATATGATCAGGTTGCCAGCTTATCTCCAGCATTAATAGATTATTAGAGGGTTTAGCAATGATTGACACTCATTGTAGGTTGATGTCGTGGCCTGAGGTTGGGTCTTGACAAAAGTGGTATCAACGCCTTAGAGATTTAGTATTACCATTCAATATTTGGAGGAAGATTCCTCCACTTAAAGCACAAACTCATGCAGCTATTTGAATAGGAATAACCATCCTCCCACGGTCTGCTGGACTAAAGAAGATTTAGCTAAAAGTCGAATGTAGGCAGACCTAAGCTACCAAACTACCCTTTCGAGTTGCCAAACAGCTGCAACTCTCGAGTTCACAACTCCATACCTTTGCCATAAGCACCGCCGCCTGATGGATCAAATCAGAGGTCAGATGATGCCTCTCATTACCCTTAGTAGCCTTGAAAAACAACAATGTACCTACCCGGCTACCTTGACACGCACTCTGGCTCAACACAAGGAACATCACAAGAGGCTACTAACCGCCCAAGCTCACTAGTGTCGGAAGAAGAAGAGATGACAATAAAATGAGGATAGAAATAATTAGATCTTTAGGAAGCTCATCTTCTTATTTGCTTGGCTACCAGAGCTAGACTATTTCCGAGTCAGGCTAGCCAAAGAATCGCAATTGAAGAAATAAATATTAAATGAACTCTATGGAACAACATCCGTGCCAATTTAACTTCCCAATAAGAAGGAAATTCTGACAATTTACCAAAAACCCATTTTATAACCCAGACAAGCTCATAGGATAACATGACTTTACTAGCATTTTAGACCAAGAGGAGATACATAGATCGAATATTACTTACTAATCACTTTGCACCGGAAGAAATAATAACACTTTCAGATGGTGACGAATTAGGATCCCATTATTCTACCAACATTGAATTCCGTTGAGAGAGGTAAATCGATTTGACATAATAATAGAACGTGTCACAAAGAGATTCCAAGCAGACCATACCGACACTCTCTCCCAAATTTTCTCATATTTAAACCAGATCAACTAGGAGGATCTTAGAAATGCCAGTAATAAATCATACAAGAAACTCACCCCTCTACCGCAACTGATTCTTAATAGAATAAGACAACCATTTCCAAATTGATCGGAAGAATCAAATTTTACTCACATATAAGGTAAGAATAAATACTTGGGTATACTACATCAGATACCTCAACATCCTGCCAGACTGGTAGTTCTTAGAACTCCCTCTGCGGCTGAGCCGAGCCGCTACCCTGATAATTAATTTTAAAAGAACCACTACCACCACGCTCTTGACCTCTATCGAATGAGGGCATAACTCTGGTTGATTAAGATCTGAATGAAATTCTCTACGACTGTGCAGGTGCCTGATGGCGAGAGAAAGGACGACTGCCTACTTACCGGAGTAAGGAAAAACTACTTAAAGGATAACCAGACTCACAACAATGATAACATCTTTTCACTGAAAATGGAAGCTGGACAGAATGTTGATAGCTGTAAAGAGAAGACTGAGTCTGATCTTGACGAGCTACTGGCGCACTCTAAGAATCACGCTCTGCAAGCTGAGATAACCTGGCAAGTAACCTCCCAAAATAATCAAAACTCTTATCTCCAAAGGAGGTACCATGGTTATCCACTAGGGCCATGGGATCTCTTGCTCTCCCGCTCTAACTCTTCCCCCTCTAACTCATGGTATGCATAATACCTTTGAGCAATATTAATAACGACATCAAATGAAATCCCGACCTCAATCTCTCGAGCCGTCTGGGACCTTAATGAAGAAGAAAGGTCACCTATAAATCTTTGAACATTCTCGGAAGGTTCATAAACTTGTTCTAGTGCATATCCAACCATCCTATAGAATTCAATCTCATATTCTGAAACACCAACAGGCTAATCAACAAGCTACCCTGTCTAAACCACTTAAATTGGTGATGCTTTTTTTTTTTCGCTGCGCGAAAGGAACTTTTCCCCAAATCTAGAAGAAAAATCGAACCAAGTTAGCTAATAAGAGAGCGGCCCACCAATTCAAGGCTGGACCCTGAAACTGGAAAGCAGATTATCAACACCATGCCGCTTGATATAATCAAGAGCCTAAAGGATACGCTGACATCATTTTATTTTAAAAAGATTTGCGAGGTTTATCTGATGCATTGCTTAAGAATGTCAGAAGGTTCAACCGTGTAAAATAATGCAACATCTTCGGACACTCGGACCGAGCCATTACTCAGGCAAACTAACCAGCCAAAATAACTAGAGGCACAACACATGCTGTCTCTGGAACACAATTTACTGCAGCAATATTAACAACCGTAATAGGAGCTCCCTGAGACCGAACGTCTGCACATGCGGCAACCTGATAGGCTGCCCAGCGAATAATAGGTTCTTGCGGTATCTGCGTCACCAAGATTCTCAAAAAAGCATCGTAGAGAGCAAAGGGAACCACAAGGCCCTGCTCCCTTGCCCATCGCAAGCTCGTACAGCTGGGACCTGTAACTAGATCGTCAGCACGATCAAAACTCTCGGGGCTTCGTCAGTGATAGCCCCAGGCTAGACTGCTTCGTCTTGAACTCCTACCATTTGCTGATTTGTTGCACGAGGGTTCACAATTACAACGAAGGAATTAACAAAAATACTTTTGCATCCTAGGCCGACGCACAATCAGAAAAAAAGGAAGTGAAACTTCCTAAATGCCATCATAGCCTCTCGTAGATAAGTACGGACGTCTATGTACCCATCAGTGAGACTCTACTAGACACTGTGTTAGTCTGGATAGACTCTAAACCGGGCTCTGATACCAACTGACACGACTCGGAATCCGGTTAGGCCGTGCGGGCACCCGACATCCTCCCCTAGACCCGTCGGACGAACCCTTACCAAAAAATTTTAGGAAAATAAATATAATAATTCATAAATAAGGACAAAACTTAAAAAAAATACAGAGAAACTGATACCTCTAAGCTGTACAAAAGAAATTACAGCTGACTACCCAATATACTAGGTTTAGGGCTATCCAGACTAGACATCTAAGAGTATAAAAGAAGACAAATACTTCCTGAAGGGAGCAAAATGAAACTGAAATAATAACCAATAAACTGGTGGCCATCCGGAATAAAAGCTGGCTCACCCTGACAGTTGAAGTTGTCTTCACTCCTTCACAACGTGGCGAACTCAATCCTGGAGCGAACCTGCCGAAACGAAATAGATAGACAAGAAACAAACAACAAACAAGGGTGAGTCAAAAGGAGTCAATAAGTGGGGCAGACTTGCCACCTCAAAAAAATAGGATAGCTAGCCAGAGAGAAGAAACAGATAAACTAAATTCCTCTTATTTAAATTATAAAAAGGCAGAGCCATATAATAACCGGAAACACGTATGAAGCCATAAACTCAACCAGGAATACGAGCCAGAAACATATCAACAAATAAGCAATGCACGTATAAGCAGAACAGTAGTCATGTACCGCAAGTCTACCCAATGGTATGAAATGAAATGAAGTGAAATGAAATATAATGCAAAGGGTCACATGTGCCCATCATCCCATCCCAAAGCGGAATACTTTTGCATTCGAGGGGAATCCAATCTGATAACCAACTGGAGCGGAATACTCTTTCTCCTGGGGCGGAATACTCCTGCCCCCGATATGATATAAACCAGAGGCGGAATACTCCTGCACTCTCCTGGGGCAGAATACTCCTGCACCCGATATAATGTAAAGCTGAGGCGGAATACTCATGCACTCAGTATCTGACATAAAAGCGGAATACTCCTGCTCCTGGGGCGGAATACTCCTGCACCCGATAAAATGTAAACCAGAGGCGGAATACTCCTGCACTCTCCTGGGGCGGAATATTACTGCACCCAATATGATATGCAATGTAATGCATATGAATGACATGTAATGCATATGAATGCAATGTGATGCAATAATACCCCTTCACCGGCGGGGGAGTCTCTTCGACAGCCGAGAAGTAGATGCCAATTCACAACCAGAGTACAATGCTCAGATCCTCAATGCAATACCAACAACAGGATATAACATATAATATACAATGTAAATCCAAAGCTAAGGCATAATGAGTACGCCTATCGGCAGCTACACACGTAAGGATCACGTGGTAGAAAATCCACGAGACCAGGTGCCTCCAAAGAAATGGATATAAATACTTACCTCTTCCAAAAGTTAGTACGGCTAATCAGCAACCGCTTTATCCTTTGGTTTCCTTGCCAAACGATCCCACTCTATTCCAGAAAAATATATCAAATAAGGCTAAAGACTTCATTCCTCACATCTTAGGGCAATCCAGTTAAGAACCTGATACCCTATTCGCATACACAATACACAGGCCATGCCTATGTACAGGGTTTAAGGTCACATAACCAAACCCGAAATAAATTACATTTATATGTTGCCCATAACTCACTGAGTACGAATATATAGTCAATTCCACTATCGAGGTCCAATTGACCCTTTAAACTATCAGTTGAACTTATTAAAACGATGTATAATATCCCAATTTTTACCGTTAAAATATATTCAAACACACCTAATAAACTCAAATAATGCATTAAGATCATTACCTGACTGTTTCAAGGTAAAAATTCTATCTTTCTCTTGCTCTTTTCTCATTTTCTGACATTTTTTTCCTTCTCCGTTTCTCCTTCGATTTCTGCTTTTGAATTTGTCATGTTTTGGTTCCTTATCCTTGGTGCTAAGGGAGTTTATATCCCAAAGCATCGCCTAACTTTTGTCCTTACTTTCTTTTCCTTTTTTTTCTTTTTCCTTTAAAATTCGATGCTACGGTAAAAATTAAAACGGTACCCTACGATATTCGAAATAATTCTAACTTTTGCATACTAGTTATACAAAATATTTGTAACACACTTGCTAAGGCGGATCCCAAATCGGACTCCCGAAACTCAATATGCAAATTAAATAGAAAAAGGTCAAATTATTTAACTTTCGGTATTTTAGCGGGAACTAGCCGAACAATCTCGAAATTCACTTCTGAAAGTTTACAAAAATTACAAATAATCATACGAACCTAACGGTGCTTTCGGATTTCGAATCGGAGCTCATTCGCCAAAACCGAACTCGAAAATCTCTTTTCAATATTTATCGACAATAAAAACTGAAACCTTCTTTCGATGCCTACCAAACGAGGTCTGATTTAGCTCAAATTTACAGATCCTAATGGACCTTACGAATATTTTAAAATTATCGGCACACTAATCGGAGTCCTAACTTTCGAAACGACTGACCGAGGTCGTTTCATTTTAATAAATAATAACTTAGAAATTTAATGCTAGATAAGGTATATAAATAAATAGGTAATAAATAAATAGATAAATAAAGGATAACTAGTTAATTTCAATGATTAGGTACTTGAACAAAAATACATAAACAAATAAATAAATAAATAAATAAGGAAGTAAGTAAGTAATTACTTTATTAATTAAATAATAAATGAATAGATAGAATAAATAAAGAGATAATTGAATAATTAATTAAATAAATAAATACTTAAATATATAATAAATATATTAATTAAATAAATATAAATTAAATAAATAAGTAATTAAATAGGTAGACAAATGAGTAGTTATTGTTTATAATAAATTATGACTTAAGGGTATGAATTTAATTTTTGTTTTCATTTTGCACTCACTAATTAACAAAGTATTTTTAATCTCCAAAATCAGTTGGTAAGTCCCAAAGAAACAGGAACATGTAATTCCCTAAAGTAACTTTAAACCTACAATGAGATTTCTATTCTACAAAAATTCTATCCTATAAAACTCCTAGTTTGGTTTACAGGGATCCTAAACATGGATTCTACAAGGACGGAGAAATAAGAAGTTTAGAAGATTGAACCCGTAAATACAATTTTAACTCCAAGCACAACATTCATTCACCCAACGCAAATGCAATCACTCATATGCAAGTTTTACAAACTCGTTTTTCCAAGAGTGTTCATGTCAAAACCAGAGATAAAGAAAATTAGCATACGCAAATAATGACACGCATTGAAACAAATGAACATAAATCAAGACCGCAATGGTCACCAAGAAACAAGACCGCACTGGTCGCAGGCAAATAAGATCGCATTGGTCAGAGATACAAAAGACCACACTGGTCACTTATACAAAAAGACTGCGCTGGTCATAAACACAAATTAAGACCGCACTAGTCACAACTACAGAAAGACTACATTGGTCACAATCATAAAAGACCACACTAGTCACATAAAAGACCTCAGTGGTCATAAATAAGCAAGATCGCACTGGTAAAAAATAAGCAAAACCGTACTGGCCAAAACATACAACTTTACCTGAAGCAGTTAGCCAAGTTTTAAACTGCATAGATGAATTTATACAATTTCATGAGATTCAGTCACTACCCCATGACATTTAAATCATTCAATCCAGTTTGATTTATCTATTACTTTACTAGGCATGAAGTTACACTAATGCGAATGTTTATTACATACTATAAGCCGATTGAAAATCTCAGACTCCCTTTAAGCAAACTCCCTGAAAACCTTGTAAACAAATGACCCTTTCAAACACTTCACAAATGAAGCTAGACAATCAGATAACTTACAGCTAACACCCTACATCGAAACAGAACCATAACAGATCACATACTACTTAGATGCTACCTGAAACAATTTGCACCTACCTGCCAACAACTATACCTCTGCAAACCACCAGGGACAACCTCGATACCTCGATACCTCTTACATATAACTAGAACTCCTACAGTACTTCAAGACAAACCATGAAACCTACAGCCACTTCTAGAACTTGCAGACACTGAGACTCCCTACAAACCACCTGCACAACCTGAAACACCAAGAAACAAACTGTAACGACCCTCAAATAGTCGTTACGGGATCCGAGACCTCGATTTACGTGTCGACAGTCCCAAAAGCTCCGTTAGGTCATTTATGACCCGTCTGTGAAATCTGAGTCGAAACGGAGTCCGTTTGATAGGTTTTCGAGAAAAGGATCCGTTTATGAAATTCCGGAAGGGAATTTGGGGTTTCGATAGGTCGTTTTGAGTAAACAAACCCCGATGGAAAATCCGAGCGCACCGTTAGGTCCGTCTCGTCATTTATGATATGTAGCAACCTTCAAAATTGAAAACGGACCTCGTTTGATAGGACTTTTGATAAAGTCCCCATTTCGGAAGTTTAAAAGAGTTAAAAGAGGTTTCCGAGCTCGATTTGAGCAAATGAGCTCCGATGAGAGATCCGAAAGTTCCGTTAGGTTCGTATAGTCATTTGTGACTTGTAGCAACTTTCGGAATTGGATTCCGAGATCGTTTGGTTAAATTTTGCTATTTTGGCGAAAGTCGAAAATTGAACCTTTGCCGTGGGACCCACTTTTTGAGTTCTGGAGGTCCGAATTGAGTACCGTTTTGACGAGCATGTCACCCAAGTATTTTATGACTTGTGTGCAAAATTTGGGATCATTCTGAGCTTCGTAGGGTCCCGTTTTGCCCCTAAAACAGTAGAAACTCTGGTGCGACTTTTCTGTTCTGTTTTGGCGCAAACAGCCGGATAAAAGCTGATTTTTCGGCCAATCCGTAAGGAATTAGGAAAAACTCAAAACATGAAATTTGTAGCCCTTTGAGTTGTGGTTCTAATGGCACCGGTTTCCGGTCATTTGGACATGACTATCAAAAGTTATGATTTTTTCAAACGAAGCTGTCACAGAGGCAAAAAAAAAAAAAAACTGCTATAAAAAGGCCATTTCGGGCCATTTCGGTTCATAACTTATAAAAATCATTTGGTGAGCTCTTGAGGCGATTTTTGGGTATTTCTTTAAGACCCAATCATACTTACACTTAAGGTAAGCCCTTTCAATCCATCTTTATGTTGATTAACACAAGAATCAAAGGGTTGATTCTTGGAAATGGGTTAGAAGTTAGAACCCTAGATTCTTAAGAATTGGGGAAAGACATCGAGCAAGGCTCGCATGTGGAATCTAAGTGTATTTTTGGACTCACGGGAGCGTGGGGAGTCCGGAAAAGTACATTTTGTAAATTTAGGGCTCGGCCCTACCCGGGGGCATTTTGGTAATTTTTACCCTAGGATGCCTATAGGCTTAAATAGCTATAATTGAGCACTCATATGTGCTATATCTTGTCTTAATAGACCTAGTGGAGAGTCCTTCGCGGACAAGGCGAGCGGGAAAGGAGATTCTTCCCGGCATTTGAGCCCGAATTTCGAGGTAAGTGAGACTTGACCTCTATTGTGCTTGTGGACTCTTCCTTCATGCTAGTATGCTTCATGTACGCATATATGTACCTAACAATGGTTAGGATTAATGATGTGAATTACTTGCTATTATTGTTTGTTATAAATAGCGAGATTGTGACTCGACCGAGGTATGTGCCGGTCTAAACGCTACGTCGAGGTAGCTTAAATTTATACCGTAGTAACGCTTGCTACGCCATGCTTAGATAGCAAGAACTTGGGACATGGCCGAGGATGTTGCCGGCATGTCATGATAAATGTCTTGCCGAGGATTTTGCCGGCTTTTGTATGATATTGGTACTTGATTTGTTCACGTGCCGGGTTGGGTAGTGCTGTCTATACGTAACCTTGGGTTGGACGACATGGGAGTAGGGATTGTACCCCCAGACTGTGGTCGGGTTAACCTTCGCCTTACGTTCAGCTAGCATAACCAACCTGGGTTACGGTGACTGTGAAATATTATCGTTATTAATATTTCTGTTATTATTTCTGTTATTGTTATTAATGTCGTGGATATTAATACTGTTAGAGGGACACTTGACAGGGGGTGTGGTGTCGCCTATACTATGAGATGTGTCACACTTGACAGGGGGTGTGGTGTGGACACTTGATCTTTGAGATGTGACACACTTGACAGGGGGTGTGGTGTGGTCACTTGATTTATTGAGATACGACGCACTTGACAGGGAGTGTGGTACGATCGTAGACAGATTTGAGATGAGCCAACGACTACGGGTCATTGGTCTACTTATTCATGATTGCGATAGTGACTTCGAGTCACGGTATATGGTTGATACTTAGTAGTGGTGTTGCTAGTCCATCGTAGGTCTAGGTTAGTCGGCACGGGAGTAGAGATTGGACCTCCAAACCGCCACTGAGTTGACCTATGCCTTACGTTGGATGGGCATAATCCTTGAGACTTCTGGTTACTACTTGTGTGTATGGAATGTGTTACATCTATTTGTGATTTCACTACTTTATTGTATGATTACTATAGTATGTTGTTGCTTATGATGCATGTAGCGACTTGTCCCGCAAGGGTACCTTAGCGGGCCTGTCGGTGATCTTACTGGGCTTCGGCTCATAACTTACTCTGCTACGTGCGCAGGTCCTTCATCCAGTCAGCAGCCCGGACGTTAGCGGTTCCCGAGGCTTCTGAGACTTTTGATTGAGGTGAGCCGACCACACAGACCGTGGTGGCATACCGCCGGAGTCACTTAGAGATAGGACTCAGATTTCTTTGATGTATATTCATACTTTATTGAGTCACTCTTAGAATGCTCCAATTCTTTTGTGGATATATTCTTTTGGACTTCACACTTTTATATTTATATATCCATTTATGATCTTTTCACATTATTGTTCTTTTCCGCATCTTGTTTCATTGGTTCGCCTAGGCAAATGTTGTTTAGGTGCCATCACGAGCCCTTGGAAATTGGGTCGTGACACAAACCTGCACACACTACCTAAGCCAACTGAACCACCATAACTCTCTCACAAACTACCTGAATCTCTGCTAACCTTAAAAACCAAACCTTTCATACCCTCACACTCTTAACAAGCCTACTAAAACTAAGAACTAAGTAGTGTTGAACCCTCCCAAAAATGTACACAAGTATGCACCGGGATTTGATTTCAACAAAATGGGACTCCAAAGGGTTTCTTTGGAGTCGCCACCTAATTTAAGGATTATTAGGAACCTAAGTTAACTAAAGAGTGCAATTTTATTTCTTTATTTAAAGGAAATTAAATTAAAATTAGAGATTCTTAGGTAAGTGGTTCTATTAAATTCGAAAGAATGTCCCTAACGGGAGCACTTTCGAAAATCCGCTAAAAGCGGTTAATCCGGTTTCACGAATTTTTACTTAAAGATAATTTAGGATAAATTTTAAATAAAATAAATAAATAATGAATAATAAAGAAGATAAAATTGATTATGAAAATATTTGAACAAAACTTAATGATTAATTAAATGAATAATGAGATAATGGTCAATTGATTAATTAAAAGAATAAGTAAAGATTAAATGAAGTTAGATGATTAAATAAAATAAATTAGATAAATAATTGGATAATAATAAAGGAGTAATTAATTGATTGAATAAATAGATAATAAATAAGCAAATAAATAACTTAATTAAATAAATGAATACTTGTCAATTTTAATTAAATAAAGGAGTAAATGAATAATAATTGATTAAATAAATAAATAAATATTTAATTGATTAAATAAATGATTAATTGAAATTGAATAAATTAGATTAAGTAAATAAATAAATAAAGGATTAAAATTTAATTGATTAACTAAATAATTAGATTAGATAAATAAATAATTGAATATTTAATATAATAAATAAAGAAGCAATTCAAATGCGAATTATGACGAGGGTACGGTTTTTTAATCGAATTTATTTTTGCACTCATTAATTGACAAATGATTCTAAGCATCCACAAATTAATTGGCGATTCGCAGAGAAATGATACAAAGCATTCATATAAAAAATAATTTAAGTAATTTACAGTAATTATTCACAATTCAAATACCATTTCTATTCTACGGAGCTCCTAAAACATGCTTTTCTAAAGGGGACGGGAAAGAAAGAGTTTAGAAGGTAGAACCCGGATAGAAAATTCAACGCAAGCCCTGTATTTTACAAGGTTTTTATTTTTTCTTTCCTTTTACATTTTCGGGGATATCAAGTCCCGAAAATATGGAGCGGATCAAATGACTTCCCATGCACGTAGCCATCCCCGTTTGTGAGTTCAACAACTCGATCCCAAGGAGTGTTTTCATGTCAAAGATACAAAGAGAGAAAAGGATTAGTACCCAACCAAAGATTCCAAACTATTAACGCAATAACGGATAAATGCAAGCAAAGACATATAGGCAACACACTTTATTTCTTAAAAAGATCATTCAAACAAACTTTGTACTCATTGTTTCAGATCGCACACATAGGGATGGTTAAGAATAATGACAAGTAAAGTACAGATAGATACATGTAGATTGATCCTTAAATTAATCATTTACAACCCTTTCATTACTAAGGAAATTTGATAACGAACAGGGCATAACAAATTAAGGAGAACAAAATGCATTGATTTCCTACTTCAACTCACGTTCTTCAAAAAGGCAAAACCCAGGACATTTTAACTCCAGATAGCACACCATAGGGGAATTCAGATCTTAAAGGTCAGAACTTTTATGCATAATAAACTTCTTAACATGTGCCGGACAAGCAGAATGATAGAAACATCTAAGGCGATGAAGATTTATGCTAAAATTTTATTGCAACTTACACTAATTTAGTTATCAAGGTATGACTCTTTCTATTTAAGCTTAAGTTGATAGAAACTGACTGAACTAATTCACAAACAAGCTGACAGAATCATCCCCATTGAATTGGCTAAATAAATAAATATGCATAAAGACATTGATTTTTCGAATAAACTTCAGAAGTAACAAAAGTCAGTTTTAATGCAGACCACACTAATAGAGCTTAAATGCAGAGAGTAATACAGGCAATACTTTCTGTTCATTTAGCACAAACTAGACAGAGTTCAAAGAGAAGACTCCTCAACTTCAACACATTATTAGAATACCCATAAGCTTAAGCTTCAGAGAAACCAACCTTCGTGGTGCCTCAAACAAAGAAAACAGATCCCAACCTTAAACAAATTATCATTTTAAGCAAGCAGAGAATAGATACCTAGAGAGATGCCATTCACAAAACAACCTGAACCCCTTCATCCTCTTCTAACACTCACATACACTAGGAGCAAAAGCACACACTGCACCACCTTGAACCTCCATATACTACCAGGAACCAACTTGGATAGCTCACCCCTGAACCTATCTGCACTTACACCAACCAGAGCTGAAACAACTCCCTTACTCACTTACAAGACCACCAGGAAGCTAACAATACGAACTATACACAATCAGAACTCCTCCTGAACAGAAACAAACCAGACCTAAAAGCCCCTACCTGCAAACAACTTATACCACTCTGAGCCAACTACCAGAACCTATAAAAATCACCTACACCCACTAACTAACCATCTGCAATACTCAAAACAACCCTATATACACTACTTTGACACCAGACTGCCCCTCTTAACTCACACATGCACCTTGCCTTCATTTCACCCAACTATCCATCTGCACACATACACCCTCAATAGAACACCCTAAACCTGAACACACAAACACATTCCAGGACCCTGCACCCCATCACAGACCTCTAAAACATCCACCAGAAACTAGACCCCTGCTCCTTAACTCCTCTAACAACTATAAAACTACCTGAACACACAATAGCTCTAGGCCCCTCTCCCCTGCACTCCCTCATCAACTGCATACTAACTAGAAACCAGCGAGGACATCTCTCCAAAACCATATACACACCTCCTTACTGCCTACAAACTATGAACAAGAGCCCCTTACACACACACATCTACACTCTCTACCTACTTTTACTCCCTCAATAACTAAACAAAGAGCTAAATACTAATGAATACCCCTGCACCCTCTCACTGCCCAGAAACAAACAAGAACAACCATGAACAACCTGGACAAACACCAACCAAAACTCCCTTACTCCTCTAGCATTTGAAACACCTCTTCTTCACTGTCTGAACTCCATCACACTTACCTGAAACCCATATGGAGACTCCCTACACTTGCAGAGTAAGCAGGGAATCAAAGCCAACACCATCAGCCCCCTAATCAAACTCCTACAACTCTGCACCTCACATTCCCCAACTGAACTCCTCCTAGCTTTTCACAGCCATTCATAGGCACACCAAGAACCAAACATTTTGTTAAACACAACACAAATACTCAGAATCCTAAGACTAGCATTACTAAGGCAGAATCAAGCTAGAAAAATGGGTAAAAGGGATGAGCATGCAGACATAACCTCTTAAGAAGGCCTAAGAACAAGAAGGCATTCGAATGCGAACCTACTGTTGCTCAAAGAGATAACAGGAACCTACATGAACTATGACAAAACTGATTTCCATTCTCTTTTCTCAGTTCAAACTAGAAACTGAGAATAATAATTTTCTTAATGATATATGAACCACAGAATCGTAACAAAACTATTATTAGCATTTCAACATTTAACTCTTTTTAAAAAAAATCATTTTTACTACTCTTTGTCACATAAAAAAAAGGAATCAGGTTAGATTTTTAGTGGTAAAATAGTTAAGGGTTTTACACCAGAATTCAGCAAGTTAACAAGAATATAAATAAGAATGAAGGATCAGAGATTGAAAATAAAAGAGGAAAGGGTTGTTACCTTTCAAAGGGCAGTGAATGGGGCGAGGGTCCGAAGCGCGACTCGACTAAGCGACGCGAGCAAGGTCGACGAATCAAATGACAACGCGAATAATGAATCGACCGCCCAAAAATAATAAAATCCCAGAAACAATAATACTATTTTGAGTGCTTAGAACTGAAAAATAAAACTTCTATGTATTTTATGAACTGTGCCACTTTCTATATTTTCCTTTGTGAGTTCTCCTGCGGCTCCCCAAAACTGAAAGAAAATGAGTAAAATGAACAATATATACCTGCGCACCAGGGTTTCGAATTTAGGCTCCAAAAAATTTAAATCCCATGCTCAACTTTGCAATTTATTGTTAGATAAGGGTTAAAATCGTCTCCTCCTAAAGGTGGTACAATTTTAATCCCCATCTAAACAAAAAATGCCCGTTGGGATTAAAGCCAAGGGCTCGGATGAACTCGCCTTTGAAATGCACGATCAAGATTGATACAGCTGGGTTTGTACGGAGATGGTGATGACAAAGCAAAAGAGGACCAGTTATTACGAGTTTTTGGACGGATTGGAGGAGATTTTGGGAAGATTTGAAAGGGAATCGGGTCGCGATGGGAAGAAACGGGTCGCGAGAGGGTCCAATGGGTCAAGGGATTTAAGTGGGTTTCTGAGAATTGGGGGAAGGGAGTATTATGTGTGTATATGTATTTTGCGCGGGGTAAGCTAGGTGCAGGGTTAGGATTGCGCAATTAGCCTATTTTAGGTAAATCAAGCTATTTAGAAATTGTAAGGGCAGGATAAGAATTAGGTTATGCAGTGCACTTTTGGCCTTCTTTCATCAAAATCAATTGATTACTTTAGATTTCAAATTTTGATCTTATTTATTTATATATTTATTTATTTTTTAAAATGATTATAATTTCCGGGACAAAATTGGGTGTCAACAAGTAGGACATCAACATCCTTCTTTTGCACATCAAGATACACCCTGAACCCTTCATGCCACTACTACCAGACATTCCCCCAACCTAAAACACCCCAGCAATGCATGCAACATACCTGCAAACACCGAAGCTTCTCTACAACTACATGCAGCAACTGAGACAACACATACACACCTTCCTCAACCACCAAAGACAACCCATCAAGCAACCTCAGAAAACCTCAAGATTACCTCTAACAACCTGTAAGCCAAGAAGATATTCCCTAATAGTCTGCAGCAAGCAAGAAGCAAAAATGGTTCAGATGCAGCCCTACAACCCCCTCAACTCCTTGATTAACACCCAGAAATAACATTTGAACCCGTGCCTTCATTCCTCCCCTACAGAACACCCTGCAGCCAACCAGACCTCTATAAACGACTGCAGCAACCAGACTTCCTCTACACACACACCTACAAGCTCTCGGACCTAACCCTTGAACCCCCTAGCTTCTATGCTCGTCCTAGACAAAACTACTACTCCCTGCCTAAAACTTCAACATCTAGCCAATGAAACACCATATCATGTGACCCGTTTATACCTCATAGCACAAGAACAACTCTTCCATTTCTCCAAAAACATCCTGCTAAACAATAACTGCTTTCTAAGACATGCAGACACCTACAAACACACCTGCACATCCCTTACAGTTCCAGAAACAAACTATGAACATGATAACACCCTTCACATACTCCTTAAGAAATAAACTCAGACATGCAGCTACTCTTACTGCCTCACATCCTCCCAAAAACCATAGCAGACCCTAAAATAAACTCCTAGGACTCTCTGCTACTGCTGCTAGCTACAAACACACACACACACACACACACACACACACACACACACACACACACACACACACACACACACTCTCAACTCACAAAGCATAAACAACCCCTTCCAATGCCCATAGAACAGTTCTTTGTAGCCAAAAGAACACTTAAAAATTAATCTATACTGTATAGATGCTACCAAGACAGTTTCATGAAAAGTTACAATCAGATCATGTAGAGAAACTATTTTAATCGAATGAACAACCCTGCATTTCACCTAAATATTTATCATGTCAAGAAAGCAATATTTCAATCTTTACTATCTTATCCTTATACCTAATCCTAAATGGATACGAAATTCTAACTTTACTTTATCAATCAATCTAAACAACTCCACACTAACAGTCACCTAGCCAAGCTCATTTTACATATATTTCATGGTAATATGACATAAATAGACACACACACACACACACACACACACACACACACACACACAAAAAAGAAAATAAATACTAAAAATGATAAAGGTTTGAAAACTGACATGTTTAGGTGCAGTGAAATGAGGCAAGATTGAAGCGTGACAACTCAAAACAACCCGATAACTCGAACAAAAATAAACGATAATCAAATCCCAAAAGTGAAGAGACAATAGCACTATCTTTATGAATCTTAAAACTGAAGAAATAAGAACCTTAAGTCGACGTTATATTCTATCGTTTTATGCATTGCAAAGCCTTCTATAAACTCTAGTTCCTCAAACTGAAAAAAAGAGATGAGGACATAAATATTTATACATGCATCTAGGGTTTGAGAATCCTCTTTTGAATTTTAAATTCTTGTTCAAAATGGACATTACCTTGATAACTAGGATTAAATTGCACTCCACACCCTCTGATTAGCCTATCTACGCCATATCATAAACATATCTACATACACCTACATTCATCAGACCCGATCTACTCCCATTTCACCATTTCCCCCAAAAATCAAAACCTAAATACCCTAAATCACTATCCTCCTCTCCGCCGCACCCCAATTTCCCCCTAAAAATTCAACAAATCAGTCCAAATCTTGTACTACCGTGGTCCCCTTCCTCCCCCACCCCCGTATTTCCACCTCATCTCCTCCGTACAAGCTGTGTTGGATTAAGTTTCGGGCGTTGATTGACGATCTAAATCATCCGGTTCGTCCATTTTTAGGCCACAATGGATGTATCCTTGTGTATAAAGACGAAATTGGTACTATCCAAGGGATCAGACCATTTTCGCCCTTGAAGAATTAAGAGTGTGTTTTATTGGCCTAATATGAAGGTGGATATCAGCAAGAGTGTGTCTGAATGTGACTCTTGTTAAAGAGTGAAAAGTGAAAATATCCTACCTCCTGGATTACTACAGCCCCTTCCCGTACCAGCTGAACCATGGCAAGACCTTGCCATGGATTTTATTGAGGGACAAAAGGATGTCATACTTGTAGTGGTTGACAGGTTCACAAAGTATGGCCACTACTTGGCCCTAAAACATCCTTACACAGCAAAAGACATAGCATAATTGTTTTTAAATGAGGTCTATAGGCTGCATGGCCTACCCAAAACAATAGTCACAGACAGAGATACAGTATTTTCAAGTCAATTCTGGCAGAGGTTGTTCAAAGCTATGGGAACTAAATTGAATATGTCTACATCTTATCATCCTCAAACGGATGGTCAAACAGAAAGGCTCAACAGATGCCTAGAAGGGTACTTGAGAGCCATGACCTGCACCAACCCAGAGCAGTGGGCCAAGTGGCTTCCTTTAGCAGAGTGGTGGTACAACACCAACCACCATAGTGCCCTTAAAACAACCCCTTTCCAGGCACTCTATGGATTTCCACCCCTTCAAATTCCCTTAGGCTCTCTACCATTCACTACTAGTTCCACTGTGGGAAACTTCCTAGCCCAACGACAACAAATGCTCTAGAAAGTAAAGGAGAACCTGACCCAAGCCCAAGCCCGCATGAAATTTTATGCAGACAAAAACAGATCTGAGAGAACATTATCAGTGAAAGACATGGTTTATCTAAAACTACAACCTTATCGACAAAGTTCAGTCAACGTACGTAGGAACTTGAAATTGAGTGCGAAGTATTATGGACCATACAGAGTTTTACAAAAAATTGGGAGTGTGGATTACCGATTGGAGTTACCGCCGGGTTCCCAGATCCATCCGGTCTTTCACGTCTCGCAGCTGAAGAGACGCATAGGGCCCACCATGAATCCTCAACAGCATCCTCCGCTCTGTGATACAGTTGGTCAGATATTAGTGCAACCTGTGGCAATTTTGCAGCGGAGGGTCGTGAAGGTGAATAATACAGTTGGCGTAAAGGTCCTGGTACAATGGACCAATTTGGGGAAAGACGAAGCAACTTGGGAGGATTGGGGATACATTCGCAGCCAGTTTCCGGAGTTCGTGGCTCAACTCCGACCTTGAGGACAAGGTCGTATTTCATCGGCGGGGTATTGTTAGGTACTAGGGAGTTGTCGGCTGATTAGAATAATTTGGGAAATTAGGGTTAGTATATTGTACAAAGGGACCACGTCAGAGGCCATGTCAACAAGCTTCAGCAATAAGAAAAGACCAGTTGGATTAATGAGACTTTGACTGAATCCAGGTGGACGGATCAGATGCATCATTCATTAAATAGGATCGATGGTGAAGATTAAGCCCTAGGCTTCTTTTAAACAACTGAGCTAGAGCCCAATCAGTTATGCAAAAACCAGTAATCATAACTACTTTCTCTCTCCTAAATCTCCTTCCTAGATTCTCCCCATTTCTCTTCACTTCTCTTTCTCTCTCTCTCATTAATCCACCATTGTTGCAGGTTCTTCTTAGAAGATTGTTGCAGTGGAAGCTTATCCCAATTTTAGGGTTCCTTTATCCTTGATTAGTTTGCAATAGTGAGATAGTTACAAAATTCAATCAATAAATTTCCAATTCCTTCTTGAACAGTTTTTCATTTTACAATTTTCATAACATATTTAGATCTGCGTTACTTAATTCATGCTAGTTATGTGATCAACTAATAATGAAGCAATAACATTAGTAAAAACTAGCTTATGATGATGAAATAAATAACAAGGAACAATGATAAAACAAAGCAATAAAGATCTTATTGATTGGCAGTGACGCTAATGCCCCCGTGACAAAGTCTGAGTCAGCCTTCTCAAGAGCAAAGCAACAAGAGAAACAAATAACAATGGTAGCATTTCTGCGTAATAAGAATATTCAAAGTACAAGAGCGTAATGAAGTGTATTCAGAATGTAGGGGTTACAAATTAGGGGAATGGAGAGTATTATAAGTATAGAAACCTTAGATTAGGTAAACTCTACTTCCCCTACATATCTCCACATCCAGCTGACCGTAGGGACATGATAAGATTCCTTCCCAAAAATAGCGGAGTCAGTTACAATGCTGATCTTATTCGTTTAAGTATTCAGTTGATACTTCCTCGGCGGCTGGGAGTCCAAATGAGATCAATTCGACAAACTCAATTGGAAGTCATCCACTAGGTGAGATGATTGTGGTAGATCTGACTCTCCGACAGATTCTTCACCTTTATTCCCCCTGGGTCTACAAAGCAGGAGTAATGACTCTGCCAAAATGGGGGCAGAGAGCTTTGATCTCCAAAAATGATGATGATCTTTGAAGCTGGGATCAATGATTTGTCACCATCCCTACTTTGCAATTGACTGCTCCCGGAGCCGCACTGCTTTTGGAAAAGTGGAATGAAGCACGTAAGTAACCTCCTATGATCTTTTAATTCCATGTTGCGTGGGTCTATTTGACAAACTCTTATGTACCACTGCCAAAGTAGAATTTGAGCTCATCCTCGGCATCGAGGATTGGCTGATTTTTGCCTTTTCGAAGACCATCAACGAGGAGAGAACCTGAAAGCATATCCTCCAAACTCCAGTTGAGAGCCAAAAACCATGGTAAGTCAATTTTCATATTTTTACTTTCTAAGTTTGTCTGTTGTTGCTACCTCAAGAATGATTCTTACCAAGCATAACGAGAACCGAGGGTGAGTTGAGCGATAATCAAGAGGTGGAGGAGGAGAAACCCTGACGAGGGGCAAGCCAAGAAGAAAAAGAAAGTTGACAATCACGCTGTCAAGGCGTCCCTGCGAGAAAGCTAGCGTGCAAGGAGCAGGAGGAGAGGAGCCAAAGAGGCTAAGGCGGCCAAAACAAATAAAGAGGTCGACGATGAGGAGAGAGTAGTCGTCTATGATGCCCATGATTCAGTCACCTTCGTTGACACTGCTTCGGAGATGCCCTTGAAGCGAAGAAAGAAATAATAGCGAGAAAAGTCGGATGAAGCAGCGGAACAATTGAAATTGATTGACGTGGATCAAACACCCGCTATCATTCCATTCGTGGCCGCTTGCCCGCCTCTGGTAATCGAAATTACATCAGAAGCAGATGCTAATCCCGAAAGGGATGTTGTGTTTGCGAGCCCGCGAGGTTTACTTCTGCGGGTGAGAAAGAAAAAATGCTCCCTCTCGAACGAGAGGTGGAGCCCGATAAATCCAAGTTTAATGAGAGCTCAGGCTCATCGTTCTTTGCATTGGAGCATGTTCAACCGGTAGCCCCCTGCCAACGGGAGATGATGCAGCTAGCTATGTCACCTTAAAGTGGGCCAGTAAGGCTGGTGAAGCTTCAGACCGGACTGACTTGCTTGGGTCTTCAAGGTATGCTGTTGACTATCTCTTTAATTTGACTTGACCGGGAGAATGGACTCGCTGAATCGATATAGCGACCTGATGCTCGTATCTCATGTTGCATATGATGCTCTTCGAGTAGGAATTCTGCTTATCTCTTCAATCTTTTCTGTTTTGTTAGATCCCATTTCACTTTTTCAGACAACCTTTATGGCAATCGAGTTAGAAGGAAGGATTAGACAGCTAATGGAGGAGGTTTCTCATTTGAAGAGGAGGGCTGATGTACTGACAACCTGTGGAAGTTATTTCTTTGAGAACTTCAAAGTTCTTAAAGTTGAGCACACCCAACTAGTAGTGAAATATAATGAGCTTACGAAGAGCCAAGCCCAGTAGAAACCTGTACTCGAGGCAGAGATTCATGAGCTGAGCGATCAACTTGCCCTGAGGGTGGATGTTGAGACTCAGACCAACAGAAGCTTGCAGAAGCTGAGGTTGAGTTGAATGACAAAGAGAAAAAGATCCGGGATTTGAAAAAGGATCTCGA
Source organism: Petunia x hybrida (assembly GCA_037355625.1). Taxonomy (NCBI): domain Eukaryota; kingdom Viridiplantae; phylum Streptophyta; class Magnoliopsida; order Solanales; family Solanaceae; genus Petunia; species Petunia x hybrida. The sequence goes on along the minus strand of JBBBVM010000053.1, from coordinate 5,297,908 downwards.
AATTATGTCGAGGGTTAAGGCTTCACTTACATCCTCCAATAAAGACATATTTCTAAAAACCAATCCCTTACTATTCGGAATCATACCTTGGAGATAAACTTGGCTGGCCAAAAGAGGGAGTTTGAAGATCGATATGAGGATCGAAGGGGGTTGATGATCGCCGATGCGAGGCGTGATATCCTCCGAGAAATGTCTAAGAGAACAGTTGTTGATCAGACCAAGATAGAAGATGCTGAAGAGACCGTGATGATGGCTTGCATGGATCTTAGGCTTCCCTCAAAATCTGACTCCAAGGAAGAAAACCAGGACGACACGAACGCGGAGGCTAGAGAATGTGAGAACAAAGATGAATAATCTCACCTTTCTCCATCTGCTAATCCGACCGCCTCAGCTTCACTGATCTCCAATGTTTTCAAGGCTGTTTTGTTTGCATTGTTTCCTTTTGACTTAGTTTTTTATTTTTTGAACTCCCTTTCGCAGCTAGGTAGTTGATATGTAAATATTTCAAACCTTTAGGCTTTTTCAATAAATCACACTTTCCATTTGGGTTTCTTCATATGCGTTGGTGTTTAAAGATAGCACCATTTTTTTAATGCTCAATGAATGTGTTCGAAATTAGAAGTTACTTCAGAAAGAGAATAATAAATCGAATAAAATAAATCAGGCCCGTCGTACTTGTGCATATGAAGAAGAATGTCTCATTTTTATTTATGTGCATGAATTTTTTCGAACACTCAGTTCGAAAAAAAAAATTTAATTAAAAAGTGTAAATTAGCCATTCAACTAGTATTATAGTAAAAACCATATGTCTGAGTGTTAAGGCATAGAGGTAGTCATTCTCATTATAACGAAATCGACAGCTAACGGACGTTCGGTACATTGAATGTTTTCGGCCGCTAATGGGCCCTCTATATGAAACATGTTTGGCTGCTTACAGGCCCTTTGATGTACTATGAATTTGGTCTCTATTGGATGGTAATTATGAAGAAATCTAACTCGGATAAAAACAACTTATTTATCCAATTAAAGACGAATTAATCTTTTAATTCCATGTTGCACGGGTTCCAAATGTATTCCCTAAAATGTGTGTTCAGGTTTATCAACTAAATTTTTATTTGATAAGGCACACTCAACCATTTATATCAAGATTGGGCATTCCTAATTTAGATCAATATTATTTAATTTATTCTAGTTACGTGATCAATTAATTAATGAAGCAATAACAAAGGTAAAAACTAGGATAATATGATGAATAATAAGGAACAATAATAAAACAAAGCAATAAAGATTTTATTGATTGACTATGACGCTAATGCCCGGCCTCGCGACAAAGAGTGATTCTAGCTTCTCAAGAACAAAGGAACAAGCGAAACAAATGACAATAGTAGCAGTTTTACGTTATCAGAATATTGAGAGTACAAGAGCGTAATGAAGTGTATTAAGAACCTAGGGGTTACAAATGAGGGAAAGAGACAATATTTATAAGTATAGAGTCCTTGGATAGGTAAACCCCACTTTCCTCACGTCTCTCTACGTTCAGCTGACCGTTCAGCTGACCGTTGGGACGTGATAAGACTCCTCCCCAATCAAACCTCATCCACTGGGTGAGCTGACTGTGCATAGTTTCCGAAGTTTGCTCATCACTCTCCAGTCACCGAACACGCGACAATTATGTCCGCCAATACAGCTGACCCGCATCACTAGAGTCTTTTTTATTTAAAAGGTTTTCTCTCGGTCAATCAAGTGCTTCAATGGGTAGAAAATCAAATTTAGTTTACTTCTATCAAATACAACTCATAGATAAATTATTTCATAAACTTTTTCTTATACAATTCACGGAGTAGAACATTAATTATGAATCACACATTTCGAAGTGGCTTAACAAGGATAAGACCAATAAACATAAGGAGAAACAGCTATGTGGAAGAAAAACAAATATGAGTAATACTTCGTTATGAGCCTTTATGACAATCTTGTTTATTAGGCCATGTTGTGAGGATATAGCCTGACCGGAAGTCCCTTTGCCGGAATCGGCATCGGATTGACGACAATCTTCTCATCGGAGATTATTTTCTCCCACCTGAATCTTTTAACAAGATGGTGCATGAAAACAAGTATTTCTAGACGAGCATACTCTTTTCCTGGACACATTCTAGGTCCTCCACCAAATGGTACAAATGTGTATGGAGCTGGTCCACTTCCTTCAAATCTTGAAGGGTCAAACTTTAAAGGGTCAGGGAAAACTTCTGGATTTTTATGTGTAGAATTTGCACTCCAATATATCTGTCAATACACAAGGACAAGATTAGTCCCTCTTAATTTTCTTGCTTGGTGAAAATTGGATTATATTTAGATGGATATTTTTACCTTCCATCCTTTTGGGATAGAGAAACCATTGAACATGAAGTCAACAATGGCTTCCCTGAAGGCACCTTGGAGGGGTGGAGCAAGTCTTAAAACTTCACAGGCCACATTCCATGAATATCTCATCTTTTTAATGTCTTCCCAATTCAATAATTCTCCTCGTGCCTTTGATTTTGCAATCTCCATTTGCTCTATTTTGATCATATAGAAAAAATGGGAAAACCATATCAAATTAGTGATAACTATTGCTAGAAAGTAATACCACTATTTGTTAAGACCATCTAATTGCCATGTCGAAAACAATGTACGTACGATTTACCTTTTGCATGGCAAATCAGTATAGCATAGTACATTGGAATACTTATAATAGGTAGTTGAGGGATGGGAATGGCGACCCTCATTAACACCAAAATAACGTGGAAACCTAACATCTTGCCGCCTCTCCTAATAGATACTCTCTCTCCCCGTCCTAAAATAGTTGACATCTTCATTTTTTTCACGTCAATTAAAAAAATCATTAAATAGAGTATGCATTTGACTATGTTATCCATATTTAATGGAGTATTTGACTATTAAATTTATTGAGAATTCTTTTAATTATTAAGAGTACAGTTAGAAAAGACTAACAATTTTAGTCTTGAAATCCTAAAGTGTCAACTAATTTAAGACAAATGGTTATTGTTAAAATGTCAACTAATTTGGGACGGAGGGACTAGATACTATCTTAGTTACATATTACTCAAGATAGCAAAAATTAACGACGTACAATTGAGACATATTGGATATATTACACGTAAACATCCATTAATGTCCATTATTTAATTTTTTTTCTTTTGTTTCTTTTTGGGGTAAAGATCAAGCGAGGTACCAACGCTCAAAAACTTAAATTTGGTAAAACATTAACACTGTTATGATTCAGTTAATTAATAGGAATTGATTTAGTTAATTCAACATTCCTGTTTCCATTTACTGAAATTTGAAACCAGTTCACGCGCTAATGAACTCTAAAAGGAAACAAGTAAATGATTCTATCATGTTCGCAGGTTAATTATCTTTATCTGTCGGTATTGATTTTCCACAAAAATACGTTGAATGAAATTAAGTTTTGAGTTAGGTGGCTATTTGTTCAATGAAATTTTGTCTTTATTAAATTCTAGAGTCAAAGGTTTGTCAGTGTTCCTAGACTAAGTGCAAATTCTGGTAACATTCTACTACTGGCTAATTATCGCGCTCAGTCAAGTCTACTGGCAATTTCTTGAAAAATTATTATAACCGCTACTAGTAAAGTAAAAAATTGGATTTTACTTTCCTTTTATATTAGCCAAAAGTATATATAGATGAAATTAATCATGCCTAAGCGAAAATCATCTACCGGGAATATATCAGAAAATTCAATTATTTAGAGACGTGACCTATAACATAATATAAAAATTTATATACTTACAGTGGAAAAATACTTTTACATATCACTAGTTAATTAAACTTGTTGCAACATATATGTTGAATTACTTTATTTTGCGGGTAACATAACTAGTTCCTCTTATTGTTAATTACTTGCAGTATCTTTTAGCTAGCTGATGTGATCATAATTTAAAAACTGTATTTAGCTAGTATATAAAAATCAAACTATATGAGAAGCACGCATGCTATGAGATTGAAGGATCAGAACTTGGGTTACCTTGGTAAACTCCTTGGTAAATCTCAGGAAGCTCAGCAAGGTACTTAACAATAAAAGCACAAGCAGAACTAGCAGTGTCATGACCACCGATCAACAAACCTAAAATCTTATCAGCAATATCTAGCTCATGCATGAACTTTCCATTTTCATCACTGGTCAATAACATATGTGACAATATATCTTGAGTTGGAGATGCTTTTCCCTCATCCAAATCAATCTTCCTTTGTTTTATAATTTCCACAAGTTCTTTTCTAATAAAATTCGAAGCCTTAATAGCACGATTAAATGGTGTACCAGGTAAATCTATCGGAATAGAAATTAAACCCGAGGCCAAAACATCAAAGGGATCAGCAAGTTTAGCCACATGATTAGGATCTTCCACACTAACAAATAATCGACAAGCTAACCAAAAAGTGTAACGTTTAACTAGTGGGAAAACGATAACTTCGTCTTGATTTTCCCATCCAGAAGAGAAGTGACGTTGTGCTATATGGTCCATGATTCCAATATAACGTTGCAATGCTTCGGGTTTGAGGAAATTAGGAAGCATTTTTTTCATCTTAATAGCTTCTTCTTTTGAAGAAGTTTGGGTTGAAGATGGGAAAATTTTGTCCACTGAACTTGGCCACCATGCTTGTACTAACTTGTTTTCATTGGAAAACAAGAATTTATTGCCAGAGGCACCACAAAAGACTGCAGCTTTTTCACCTAAAAGATGAGTTTGAAAAACGTTGGAGGAGTATTTGGTGATGCGATCAAAGATAAATTTTTCAGGGTGGCCTTTCCAACCAGTGGAGAGAAACTCAAGGCTTTCTCCGATTACAGGCCAGCCAGATTTACCAGGAGGAAGGGGGTTGGATATGGTGGATTTGTTCTTAATGCTGAAGAGAGTAAGGAAAGAGAGGGATACCAAAAGCACAAAGAGGCAAAGAAGAGAGACATAGAAGAACTCCATGTCTATTGGTGTGTTCAGCACAAAGAGGAAATGTTACTCTTTTGTTACTTGAAGAAATTCTGGAAATGCTCTTGGTGTGGTTTTATGTGAGTTTGGTGTTTTGTGTTAAAGCTAAAGCATGTATATAAGCACGTATGCTTTGTGAGGTTGATATAATGTGAGGACTGGCAATTAAAATTCTTTAATTTGTCTCATCTTTGTAGCTTACTGATTAATACTACTCCTTTATTAAAAAAAAATTAAAATTAATTTTAAGTAGGTGAAACTGAAGGGGTGGCTGTTTGACCGAGTGTGTCAATACTTCTTCATAGCTTAATTTCTCTCTCAATACAACCCATTGAATTTCAAGTTTGTGCAGTACGTTGCTTTTTCTTTTACACATTTGTGTAGTCATGGAAAACAAAAGGAGAAATATAAGCTTTCACAGTTTTACGTGAAGTTTAATATATGTGTGCAAAACTTCTAAATTTGATCCGTCTAACTAATATACAAGCAATAGTGTAAGAAAACTGTTTTACAATCAGGTCATAAAATATCTACACGTGATTCCGATAAAAAAAATTTAAAATCTAATAATAATGCAATTATTTGGTACAATAAGTAAATGTAATATGATAGTGTAAAACTCTCCTTACTTTGTAAATATATCTTAGATAAATTACATGGAGGCTGTATAATAGACAATTAAGCCTCGAAAATATGATAGTAGTATAGTTTTAATTTGAAGCTTGAAGAAAAATAAGGTAAATACGAGTTATTGTCAAATGACGGCAAGCTTTGTTATTATCAACTCTTGATGCTTTATAATATTCCTGATATTGGACAAAGTTAACTGCTTCTAAGATTAAACTTTGGCATTTCGTTTATGCAGACTGCATCCATGTACAACAAAATTGGGAATCTTGTAAACTTAGGAGCCGTTTGGTTCCTCCAATTAATTAACAATTTCCTCGTTGCATAGCTAAGTATCACAATTGGTTAGAATTTTCGTTTATGCATTTTGTTAAAAATAATACTCGTTTAAATTATGTAGGAATTAATGTATTAGTTTTATGGGGAATAAAATGTGAAATACGAATATAGATATTAATAATATATGTATTAAAATTTTAAAATAAAAAACTAACCGTCATAATAGTAGATTTTTTTAATTCTTTTTAAAAATAAATACATAATTTAAATTATATAATATATATTTATTTATAATGTATAAATGACTCGACAAGACAACTTTTATAATGTACTAATACCCGTATAACAAATTTTTGTATTACTATTACATGCATGGCTAATCTTTGCATATTAGCATAAATGTTGAGTTTACTAGATCCTATAGGATCCCCCTCCTTTCTGGGCACAAACTATGGGTGTCAAACGGGTATACGAGTCCGGGTTCGGATTGTAAAATTGTAACCCCGCAGGTTCCGGAAACGGGTTTAAATTACGAGTTCTTAACGGGTCCCGGTTTTGGGTAGGAAAAAAAACCCGTGCGGGTTCGGGTCTTAGCGGGTACGGGTACGGATTCGGGTCTTAACAAATCAGGCTTGAGTCCGAGTTTTAATTTTTTTTTAATAATATTATTTTAAATACTTAAAAAAAAGATGAATGATAGAAAAAACTGAAAGACTTACTTTATTTAAGATACTTGAACTATTAAAGTATTGAACATTAAAATTCTAAATTTGAAAAGTGCAACATCAAAACTAGATAATGAAAATTCAAATTACAAATTTAAATATGCCTATTTTTTTTGTAATTTCTTCAATGTCATTTTCCTGATGCTCCGGTGTAGGTGCCATTAATAGTGCTTGATCACTTAACAGAATTTCTTCAAGGTTATCATTTTGTTGTAGTGAGTCTTCAATTCCTTGATTTTTTCGCTCCGATCTAATCCAGTCTCGTAAACAAACTAGAACATCCAAAACATTATTACCCAAAAGAGTGACGGGTATCACTTATTTGAGGTATATATCGAAGTTAATAGTTGAAGTTCTATACCATATTTGAGTAATATATATTCAAATTGTTGATTTGTTATGGAATATCAAGTTTCTTTTTTAATTAAATAGCTAAACTTGTTTCTCTTGAACATATTTCACTAGTAACAATATGGACACAAAACGAATTAAACCATGTGTGAAAAACTTGTGTATACCTTTCTCTACATATACAAGTTTTAACACTCAGATTATTTTAACGGATATGGATACGGGTATATCCAGTAATACCCCATAATTTTGAGGGGTCTTAACGGATACGGGTACTCGTTAAGAAAAAAACCCGTTCGGGTAGGGGTATTTTAGGGGGTTTACGGGTCCGGGTTTTTGCGGGTCCGGATGTGGTCGGGTTTTAATGAGTCCGGGTCCGGGTTTTGACGGGTAGACCCCTACCCGTTTGACACCCATAGTACAAAGGATAAGCTCTGTCTTGTTAGCTCCTATCACCTGTTAAATTTGATGATGACAAAATATTAACTGAACATTTAATCAAAGGAAATCTACTCTTGCACATATTTGTTCAATAATTAAGAATTAGGTGAAGATTCAAATAATTATATGGAAAAAAAATACTGTGAAAGAAAATACTGTGAAGATCCAAATAAATATGAGAAGAAAATATTGTGCAACAAGAATATGCTGAATATTCCAACAAATAGGGGAGACGATATAATATGATAAGAAAATGTATGTTGAGTCTAACTTAATCCCAAAACTAGCTCACAAGGTGATAATTACTCAAACCCATATAAAAAGTCCAATTTCCCATTCCACCATCGATGGGGAACACAACATTCCTATTCACCAAGACCTGACAATTGGAACGTGGACAATGCAATTTATTGGGTCGAATATCATATAAATCAAGAATTGGGATTGGTCTGACTTGAAACGACCTTAGCTAGTCGTTTTGGGAGTTAGGAGTCCAATTACTGTGTCGATAGTCTTAAATGTTCCGTAAGATCTATTAGAATATTTCTCTAAAATTTGAGCTGATTCGGACCTCGTTTGGTAGGTCGTGGAAGAAGGTTTCAGTTTCAGTTGTTGGTAAAGTTTAAAATAAATTTTCGAGTTCGATTTGAGCAAATGAGCTCCGATTAGAAATCTAAAAGCGCCGTTAGGTTTTTATGGTCATTTGTGACCTGGGTAAACTTTCATAAGTGAATTTCAAGGTCGTTCAGATACTTTTCACTAAAGTCCTGAAAGTTAAGAATTTGACCTCTTCCCATGGAGCCCCTATCTTGTGTTTCGGGATCCGATTCGAGATCCGTCTTTGTGAGTTTGTCATATAAGTAATGTATGACTTTTTAAAAAAATTTGAGGTCATTTCGAGCTTCGTAGGGTCCCATGTAGACCCAAAATAATGACACTAGCTGTTGTTGGTGCATTTTCAGCACTGTAGCAAGTTTTCAAAGGGGTATAAAAAAGTTTTTGTCAGCTTATTTCGATCCTAATTCATTTCAGTCATTTCAAGTCGGTTCCAAAGCCAATTTTAAGTACTAATTCATTGCAAAATCATAAGAAAGTGATTATTCTGAGAGGTGTAGGAATGAAAAAGAAGTTGTCCAATGATTGATTTGACCCAAGACTTGAGGTAAGTGATAGTATGCATTTATTTGAAGGCCTTTGGCCTTATGGATATTCTATTCACGCATTCTTTATGTAAATAGCTGCTGACATGGCGTACTTACTACGCCACAGCCTTGATATGTATCTTCTAACTACATTTTCTGACTAAAAGGTGTTATATCATATACCAAGTGCAGGAGTATTCCCCCTCAGCTTTATATTATATCGAGTGCAGAAGTATTCCGCCCTAGGAGCAGAAGTATTACACTTTACTTGGTTATCAGATTGTATTCCCATCGAATGTAGGAGTACTCTGCTTCGGGACGGGATTACGAGCACATGTGACCCTATTCCATTACATTTTATGTCATGCCATTCCATTACTTGTATTTATTGGCCATTTATGTCTACATGCATTGATTACGTGCATTACTGATCTGCTATACTTGTCATAACTTGTGATTCTTTTTCCGGCTTTTCTGTTTTTTCAATTGAGGCTAGTTATTCCTCGAGTACTGAGTCGTTATGACTCATTCCCTATCTGTTTCTTGTGTTGTCTTTTCACTTCGGCAGATTTCGCTCCAGAACCTCGCCAACAGCGCAATTGAGGAGCGAGGACGTTCCAACCAGCTTTTGTTCATAGAGGGCACCAGTCTAATCCTAATATTATATTGGTTTGTTTTGCTCTCTTCAGGAGATGTACATATTTTTGGACTTCTTAAATGTCTGATCTGGATGATTCTGGACCTATATTTTTAGGTAGTTAGTTGCATTCCTTCTAGCAAGCCTGTATATATGTATGTTTAGCTTATATATATAGTCGGTTGCCCGCACGCCTTAGTCAAAAATTTGGGACATGTCAGTCTGTATCAAAGCCCAATCTAGAGTCTTTCTAGCTCATGAGAGTGTCTAGCAGAGTCTTGGTGATTGGTGGAGACGTCCATACCTATCTAAGAGAGGGTATGGTGCCATTTAGGCAGTCTCATTTCTTTATCCTCGGATCGTGCATGGGTCTTCTTATTTGAAGTTAAATCTCTTTGTTAATTCATTCACAATAAATGGTGATAATGCGCGCGTCTGCTCAGCGAGAGGAGGAGGAGCCTGAGGCAGCCTATACGCCAGCTGCTATGTGAGGTGGAGGTCTTGGCCATGCTAGAGGCCGTGGCAGAGGTCGTGGTCGAGGCAGAGGTAGAGTTGCCCAGGCCGCGCAAGTAGTGGATCATGTTGATCTAGTTGCTGAGGCCCAAGCAGTGCCATTTCCTAGTGGACAAGGGGAGCAGGGCTTTGTAGTTCCCCCGGCTCTCATGATGCTTTTATGAGATTATTAGCTATGTAGATGCCCCATGATATTCCAACTAAGGGAGCCCATATTCCAGTTTCGAATATTGCTCCAATAGCTTATCCTCCAGTAAATCCTGCTCCTGAGGTAGCAGGTGTTGTGCCTCCGGTTATTCAGGCTGGTCAACCAGCCTTAGTAGCAGTTCAAACCGAGATTCTATAGAGGTTGCATTATTTTATCAGGCTTAATCCTCCGACTTTCTCTGGTCATTCATCAGAAAATCCGCGAGAATTGTTAGATCGATGCCAGTCTATTTTGGAGGCTCTTTGTTATCTCGAGCAGTATGGTGTTGATTAAACTACTTTTCAATTTTAGGGTCCCGCTTTGGCACCGTGCTTTGATCAGCTAGGTAGGGCTTGCCTAAGCTAAGTTGGAGTGAGTTCTTACGCCGATTTGTAGAGAAGTTCCCCCCTCGTAGAGAATAAGATAAGAAGAGGAGGCAGTTCGAGAGGATTGGACAGGGTAATCTGTCAGTCTCAAAGTATGAGATTTTATTTTTTGAGATGTCTGTGTATGCTCCAGATCTTGTTCGTGAGCTTTCTGAGAAGGCCATACGTTTTATTGATGGACTTTCTCCTTATTTTCGGTCACGCACGACTCGAGAGATTGAGGCCGGGACACTGTTTGATATTGCAGTCGACATTGCTTGTCGATATGAGGGCTATCAAAAGTTAGACCAAGAAGAGCTAGAGTGGGAGAGTAGAAGATCCTGTAGTCCAGGGAATCCTTCTACCTCATCTAGAAGTAAGAGTTATCAGGAGGAGAGTAGGCCACTTGTTAGGCCAGTTCTGCTTCCGGTGTGTTGGTTTCACAACGTACATGTCCCTTTTCAGAGTCAGTTCTGATTTTGTCCTCGAGATTAGTTGTAGTTTGATCAGCATCGATGTGCTCGAGGGTGTTTTATCTATCAGGATCCACGGTCTCATAAAAATGATTGCCCTTATTTCCATCAGCAGAGTGGTAGCCATCCTTTCCCTGGCCCTCTGGCATTTATGTCACCTCAGGGTGTTCCTTCAGGGTCGCAGCCAGCTAGAGGTGCACCACCACCCGATATAGGTCATATGTGTGGTTCTGGTGGTCCTTTTATATGTGATTCTTAGAGTAGAAGCTAAGCTCATCCACAGACACAGCTATATGCATTGCCAGCCAACCAGAATGCCGAGGCATCTCCAGCTGTTGTTACAGGTATTCTATCTACATGTGGTTGGGATTCATAGTCCTTTATTGATCCAGGATCCACATATTCCTATGTGTCGCCTTATTTCTCTTCGTGTTTCTATGTTGATTTCATGTATCTCTAGGATCCTTTATGTGTTTCCACTCCTATCGGAGACACTATTTTGGTGGATTGAGTCTATCTGACTCTTATTGTATCTTTTGGGGGTCGAGAGACCTAGGTAGACCTTCTGGTGCTGGATATGGGTTATTTTGATGTTATTATTGGCATGGATTGGTTGGCATCATGTTATGCCACCTTGGATTGTCATGCCAAGTCAATAGGGTTGTCTCTTCCTGGTTCAACACTGATGGTGTGGCAGAGCTCTCATTTGCCACCTAAGAGGCGTGTTATCTCTTTTTTAAAGGAGAAACGGATGATGGATAAAGGTTTTTCAGCATATATTTCCATGGTTCGAGATACCACTATAGAGATTCCATCCATCGACTTAGTTACTGTAGTGAGGGAGTTCTCTGATGTGTTTCCAGATAATCTTCCAGGACTTCATCCTGATCAGGAGATCGAGTTTGGAATTGATGTGGTGCAAGGGACTTAGCCTAATTTTGTCCCACCTTTTCGTATTGCTCCTTCAGATTTGAAGGAGCTGAAGGAGCAATTTCTTTGCTCGATAAAGGATTCATTAAGCCGAGTGTTTCTCCTTGGGGTGCTTCTGTTCTGTTAGTGAAGAAGAAATATGGGACTATGCGAATGTGTATTGATTATCAGCAGCTAAATAAAGTCACCATCAAGAACAAGTTCCCCTTGTCCCTTGCCTCGTATTGATGATTTGTTCGACTAGTTACAGGGTGACAGATTCTTTTCTAAGATCAATTTACGGTCTGGCTATTATCGGTTGAAGATTCGGGAGTCAGATATCTCGAAGACTGCTTTTAGGACTCGTTACAGCCTTTATGGATCTCATGAATAGAATATTCAAGTCGTTCTTTGATTCCTTTGTCATTGTATACATCGATGACAGTCTTATCTATTCTCTCAGTTACGAGGAACATGATTATCATTTGAGGGTGGTTCTTTAGACCATCCGTGATCGTAAGTTATATGCCATGTTTTTGAAATGTGAGTTTTGGCTTGATTCGGTGGCATTATTGGGTGATGTGGTATCTAGTGATGGTATTAAAGTGGACCTAAAGAAGATTGAGGTAGTTCAGAATTGACTTCGACCTACTACTCGGACAGAGATCCATAACTTCTTTGGATTGGCAGGTAATTATTGTTGGTTCGTTGAAAAGTTTTCTTCTACTGCAGCTACTCTAACTCGCCTGACTTAAAAGGCGGTTCAGTTCTGATGGTCTGATGAATGTAAGGCGAGCTTCCAGAAGCTCAAGGCCTTATTGACTTCAGCTCCAGTGCTATTTATTCTTTCTAGTACTGGTGGATTTTTGGTTTATTGTGATGCGTCCTATGTGGGTCTTGGATGTGCTCTTATACAACATTGTTCGTGTTTGCTTCCATACAATTGAAAGCAAATAAGAAAAGTTATCTAACTCATGACCTAGAGTTGGCAGTTGTGGTCTTCACTTTGAAGATTCAGAGGCACTATTATTATGGCGAGTCTCGTGAGGTGTACACCGATCACAAGAGCTTGCAGTATCTTCTATCTCAGAAGGATCTTAATGGCCGGCAATAGAGGTGGCTTGAGTTAATTAAAGATTATGATTTCACAATCCCTTATCATCCTAGAAATGCAAATGTGGTAGCAGATGCTCTGAGAAGGAAGTCTATGGGCATCATGGCTTTTTTTTTATGCTGACATAAGACCTTTGGCTCGAGAGTTGCAGTCCTTCGGTGACCCCGGAGCAAGATTTCTTCGCCCAGACTCCAGTCAAGTCTTGGCAGGTATTGCAGCTCAGTCTTTCTTAGTAGGCCAAATTAAGCGAAGACAATTCAAGGATTCTTATCTACAAGAGTTGTGTGGTCGTGTCTTAAGTGGAGGAGTTCCTTGCTTCCATTTAATAGCCAACTCTATGCTCCTGATGTCGGAGATTTGAGCCAGCTATTGCTATGTGAAGCTCATAGCTCGCGTTATTCCAGTCATCCCAGTATTATTAAGATGTATTAGGATCTCCGAGAGCTATATTGGTGGAAGGAGATGAAGAGGCATATGTTTGATTATGTGAGTTGTTGCTTGAACTGCCAACAAGTTAAGTTCGAGCACCGAAGACCTGCAGGGTTAGTTTAGGCATTGGCCATTTCCAAGTGGAAATGGGAGCGAATCACTATGGATTTTATAGTTGGTCTGCCAAAGATCCTGTGGCGACATGACTCAGTCTGGGTTATTGTTCACAAACTGACTAAACCAGCTTACTTCATTCTTTTGAAGACTATTAATTCAGCTCAGAGATTGGCTTAGATTTTCATTGAGCAGGTGGTTAGGCTGCATGGCACTCCTGTGTCTATCATATCTAATCATACTTCCAAGATTACTTCCCAGTTCTAGAAGTCTTTCCAGAGGGAGTTAGGGACCCAGGTGCAGCTTAGCACGGCATTCCATCCTCAGACTGATGGTCAGTCTGATTTAGTTATTCAGATTCTGGAGGATATGCTAAGAGCTCGTACATTGGACCTTGGAGGCCACTGAGATGATCATTTGGCCTTAGCAGAGTTCTCTTATAATAATAGCTATCAGTCCTCCACCCAGATGGCTCTATTTGAGGCCTTGTACGACTGTAGGTGTCGCTTCCTGATTGCTTAGTTCAAGTCTCGAAATGTTGAGGAGATGAGTTCAGAAATGGTTTGTTATTATCTTGATATTATTTGTGTTATCTAGGATCGTCTGCAGGCCGCTCAGAGCAGGCAGATCTCATACTCGAACTAGTGAAGTCGAGAGTTAGAGTTCGAGGTTGGTGATATGGTATTCTCGAAAGTGTCGCCGATGCGAGGTTTAAATAGATTTGGGAGGAAAGAGAAGCTTAGTCCCGGGTTAATTGGCCCCTTCCGTATCTAGAGAAATATTGGTAAGGTGGCTTATTGGCTCGATTTGCCAGCTTCTATATCAGTTCATCCGGTTTTCCATGTATCAATGCTCCGAAAAAGTATCTGGGATCCTTCTGAGGTGATGTAGTTAGATCCTGCTTAGCTGAATGTGAATCTAGTTTATTAGGAGTTCCTAGTTGCAATAGTTGCTAGAGATCTCTGGAAGCTTCGTTAAGCAGATTCTGATGGTTAGAGTGCGATGGCATACTCGTTCGATGGGAGCTTGAGTCTAGTATATGTGAGAGGTATCCTCACATTTTCGATGACTTAGGTTCGATCTTGATCTCTAAAGCCTAAAAGTTCTTATCGTTCTTTTATGATTCTGCTTCCATAATTATGCAATGGTATCTGTTGATAGCCTAGAAAAGTTTGTTCAAATGTTCTTGTCATTTGAGTTCAATCGGCTCCATACTCTGACTCGTTTGAGGACGAACGAGAGTCTAAGTGGAGGAGAATCAAATGAACTTAGTTAGTCGTTTCGGGAGTTAGAACTCTGATTGGCGTGCCGATAGTCTTTAAATTTTCATAAGGTCCATTAGGACATGTCTGTAAAATTCGAGCTGATTCGAACCTCGTTTGGTAGGTCATGGAAGAATGTTGCAGTTTCAGTTATTGACAAAGCTTAAAAGAGTTTTTCAAGCTTGATTTGAGCAAATGAGCTCTGATTCGAAATCTGAAAATGCTGTTAGGTTTGTATGGTAATTTGTGACCTCTATGAACTTTTGAAAGTGAATTTTGAGGTCGTTCAGATAGGTTTAGCTAAAGTTCCAAAAGTTAGGAGCCCCTATCTTGTGTTTCGGGGATCTGATATGAGATCCGTCTTCGCGAGTATGTCACATAAGTGTTGCATGACTTGTGTGAAAATTTTGAGGTCATTCCAAGCTTTGTAGGGTCCAGTTTGGACCCAAAATATGGCACCGGCAATTGATGGCGCACTTTCAGCACTGTAACAAGTTTTCAGGGGTATAAAAAGGTTTTTGTCAGCTTATTTCAATCCTAATTCATTTTCATTTGAAGTCGGTTCCGAGGCATATTTTAAGTACCAACTCATCCCAAAATCATCATAAAGTGATTATACTGAGAGGCATAAGAAGGGGAAAAGATGCCGTCCAGTGATTTATTTGACCTAGGACTTGAGGTAAATGATAGTATCTAATTGACTGACAGCCTTTGGCCTTATGGATATTCTATTCACGCGCTCTTTACGTGAATAGCTGCCGACAGGGCGTACATACTACGCCATAGCCTTGATATGCATCTTCTAATTACATTTTCTAACTGAGGGCTGTAATGTTATATACTGAGTGCACGAGTATTCCGCCTGAACTTTATATTATATCATATAGAGGAGTATACCACCCTATGAGCTGGATTATTCGACTTCACTTGGCTATTAGATTGTATTCCCAACGAATGCAGGAGTATTCCGCTTCGGGACGGGATTATGGGCACATGCGATCCTATTTCATTACATTTCATGTCATATCATTCAATTACATGTTTTTATTGGCCATTTATGTTTATGTGCATTACTCATCTGCTCTACTTGTCATGACTTGTGATTATTTGGCTGCCTGTTTTTCAAGGAGGCGAGTTATTCCTCTCTTACTGAGTCCTTATGACTCATTTTCTATCTGTTTCTTGTGTTATCTTTTCTCTTTGGCAGATTAAGCTGCAAGACCTAACCAACAGCGTTATTAAGGAGCGAGGACGTTCCAGCCAGCTTAGTGAGCTAGCTCTTGTTCACAAAGGCCACCAGTCTATTCTTGATGTAGTATTGGTTTGTTTTGCTCCATTCATGAGATGTAAATATTTTTGGACTTCTTAAATGTCTGATCTGGATGAATCATGACCTTCTGGCAAGCCTTTATATATGTATGTTCATCATATATATATATAAAGTGTGTGTCTTTTTTTTTTTTATATCATTTGAGTTATATATATATATATATATATATATCATGGAGCTATGAATAACCCAAAAAGGTAATTTTCCCCAATACTCGGGTATGTGCGAGATTGACTTTTAGTTTGACTTTATGAGCTGTTTATCCTAAAATTTTGAAAATTTATCGGTTAGCTTATGCTAATTGTACTCCCTCCCGTCCCATTTTAAGTGTCTGAGTTTGACTGGGCACAGAGTTTAAGAAAATAAGCAAGACTTTTAAATGCTTTGGTTAAAAATTAAAGGTGTGTATAATGTGGGACATTGCCTTTAAATCTTGTGGTTCAAAACAAATCTTGAAATTAAAGAGTTAACAAATATGGAACGAGACACTCTTTTTTGGATGTACTAGAAAGGAAAGGTATACACTTAAATTGGGACAGATGGAGTATTATTTATTGTTGTTCATAAAGTGGACTTCTTCAGAGATATTTGAGCATGAAAAAAGACGATTTTGAACGTTACAAATCGTTGGACCGAGGTAAATGATTTTATCCATTCTTTGGTGATCTTTTGGCATGTAGACATCTATGCATGTTTCCTCTTGTGTATAACTGCCGGTTTGACCATACTTCCTATGTAGGTTCATAGTTAAGCATGCTCGTGTCCAATGGTGTACTTTATCACTTGGTTGAATATGTTAATGGAGATCATTGGATCCTGTATTGGGTTGCACACCTTAACAACCTTGCTGAAAACTATTGGATCATGTGGTCTTGTTGCATGCTGTAAAAATCTTACCGAAAACCATCATGTCCCCAGACCAGGTTGCACGCCTTTAGAAGATCATGTGCATGTGGTAATCTATTGTGTGATATTATGATTTCTTGATTACTATTTAATGTTGTTTCTTTCAACCAACTTTTTTACATTTTTACATAGGTATCTAGTTGGCCCCACATACCGAAAACATTCGACCCACTCATGCACTATTATCCTTCATTGTCTTTATGTGTTTGTGATAGAGTTTATATTGGGTATTAGCGAACATTGTGGTGAATCAACCCATCATCCGTGGCGGCACTTCTTATTTTTTAATTCTATTTTGTTATATATTCCTTCCTTGAATTGTATAATTTATTCGATCACCTTTGACATTTATGATTCATGGAAAGACGTAAACCTTTCTCTTGTTATTGGAATATTTTCTGCTTTCTGTTAGCTCTGATTAGGGATGACCTTTAAATAGCTAATATGTCCATAGTAGTTTATTTTGTTATTCATTTGTAATTTGAGTGAATTCGCGGTGCCCACGAGATTAGTTCGGGTTCCCTCACGACCAGTACTATTTTGGCCGTGACACTCTATGAAAGAAAAAAATATGCAGCTTATACAACTCTACAAAGCTTTCATATCTTATTCTTAACCATTCGCTGTATCTTACAAAAGTTACTGCAGACTTACAGTGCTTGAAAAAGAAAAGGAGCGAAACCACGAAAGAGAGAGAGAAGTTGTGTCAAGTATAGTTTCTTGGGTCCAGTGGTTGTAAAGATACAAGTTTTAAATATTAGGCAGAAGAGATACTTTTAAGATTACTGGTAATGACTAATAATTTAAGAGCTCTCAAGTTTTCTTATTTTGACTAAGCCCCTTCAGTCCTCATCTCCTCTATCCACCACCCTCATCTACACCTCCACCATCCTCTACTGCCCTCCACCAATGGATTGTTTTAAACATCTTCCAGATTTTTCAACATCTAGATTACAACCCCTGCTCTAGTAATCTCTGTATTAAAATATCAATATAACATGTTTCTAAACCAAATGAGGGGTTAAGCATTTTCATCTTAATCACTCAGAAGTTAGAAACCTTTTTCAGTATGAACTATCAACGAATCTTGAAATTCACAGCCTAGTTATGGCTCACAATGGAAAAGTTCAAACATGGAGTAACCCAAAAAGGACATGCAATGACCACACCTTTACCAAAAACTTGCACTACGTGTCCTCCAATTGACTGGTTGTGGGTGTTTGTCCCCACTTACCATAGTTTTAGCAAAACAACCTCTAGCTCATTTTTTTATATACAAAAATGTTATTTTATCCTTGACTAATTACATAAAACTATATTTCTATCTTTTTCCAGCCGTCATCTTCTCTCTTTTAGTCAAAATTAGGGTTCCTTGATTTGGTTTGTGTTTTTCTTACTTCTATGTTTCATCAGTATCAAAAACCCTTGTTTTGAGAAAATTTGTGGGTTTAAGTTGTTCTGTCCATTTTGTACTTTTCTTGGAACATGATTGTGATTTGACGATAGAGGTGTCGGTAAATTGTAGTTAAGAAAATACAAACTAAACTTTGTACATATGTAATAATATGACCCCTAAATTACTAGAACAAGTGTTATTTCAATGGCGTCCACTTTAATTGAAGCAGCAATAGATTGACTCCAAATATTCTTACTCAATCTTTAAGGAATCATGCTTATGAATTTTATAGAATATACAATTTATAATTGAATGGTAAGATTCATTGAATGTAATCTTGATCATGCTCAACTACGTCATATAAAAGAGACTAAGTGGTCACAGAAAATATAGCTCGGTACTTAAAGTCGCGAGGTGAAATCCCATTGACAACACGACTCCTAGCAGTTAATATAGCTGAACTAGATATCCAGTTAATTTTAAGTGTATATATTTAATGTGGGTTGGTTCTATCAACTACTTAACAAGAAATTAAATAACAAAAAATTAAATATAGACTTGATTCAAGAGATGTGAAACCTATGATTGATTTCTTCAGATCCTAACTTGTGCTAAATTATTATGCTATTAGTTCTCATTGAATCTTCCTATCGAACAAGTGCTCCAAGTTTACAATTACTCACTTCTGATAAGTAATCATAATTTTTACTAATCAACTCAATTAACCTATGAAGATAGGGAGGACCACACTTATGGTTCACAATAAGGATCAATAGTAACAATTCACTGTTTTGACAACATAAGCAATGCTTTTGTTTTAGGTTGAAATACTGCTATGTGTTTAACCCTAACTGATGAATCTATTCTTAGTAATCATAAGAATAAGGGGATAATTAATTGCGGATCCTACCAATTAATTAGCATGAAATTCGTAAACAACATAGATAGGAAGAAGTAGCCAGGTTCATTAATAACACAATAATTATTATCACACAAGCATATGGAGTGGTTCAATTAATCCTAGAGTAGATGATTTAGCCACTCATAGTCATGTTCTAAGACAAGAATTAACTATAAACATACAAAACCACATGGATATATGGATGAAGTAGAGCCTTGAATCTTGATCTTTTCTCCTCCCTGCCTTCTTTTATTGTGGAATAGGTCAAAAGTCTCGTCCAATTGGGTTTCAAGATGTATTTATAGTGTAGAATTTGATATAGGATGAAATTGCCATTGGAAAAGCCAACCAAACTCAGACTAGTGTATTTTTTTGAGATGCACATCGTGCAACACATAGTTCCGTAACTACTGCAGTATGAGGTGTCTGCACGGTGTCCAGCACATAGTACAACCTGGTCTTTTCATTCGGTTCGTTCCTTCTTCGTCCGTCCTTTGTTTGCACGACCCTCTGGCTTCTACTCAGGCTTTAAAATACTTGATTTCACTAAGCTTTGCTCCACGAACGCTTCATATCATCAACATAATTTCTACAACATGAAACACACCAACTGAGAGAAATTCAGCTCAAAGTACTAACAAATATCACAAGTAGAAGCATGAATATGAGACGAAAGTATAGGAAATATAGTAATATCTAGCCTCGTATCAACACCCTACACTTAAACCTTTGCTCGTCCTCGAGCAACTTATACCTGAACTCAAGATGCACCAAAACAACTCACACAATGACTTGGGTTTATACAGGCACTTAACAAGTTGCATATGCATTAATCAAGCTGTATTCACATAAAATCCATGCCAAGAATATTTAAAAAACAAATAAGTCCATTAAATCAACCTCTCAATCACACATTAACTCCAGACTCATCAATAAGTCATGCAAGTACTCACCCTATTCAAGAGACTAATAAAAGAACTCACTTCTCGTAAATCATGTGCCCTCATAATCAAACTAAAAATTAGAGAAGGAATTCACATAAGAAAATGATCATGAACAAAAAATTCACATATAGATGAAACCCTCAATCTTAGAAAAAGAAACACACATGCAACACAAGACGTACCATAGGCTTGCCCTTAATGTAAGACTTGACTAATGTCTATCTACTCGGCTAAGATCAATTAGGACTTCCTGTGGTTGTAATGTAAGTAATGAGACGTGTAGGACATATATATGGATAATAGTGACTAAACAACCCAAGTAATTTAATACACTATAATTAATTCAAGTATTTTTTCTCGCAACCAATCTTTCTTGTACCATCACAGAGTCAATTTTTGACAATCTTCATCTTAATCAAAGGTAGGAGCTAATGATATGGACTACTCTTTATTTTCTTTAATCGTTCAAACATAATTTTTTTTCAATCCATATTTCAAGTATCGCACAACATTCAAAGATTTTTTTTCGTGTAAATCCCTCCAAGAACATCCTCCTAAAGAATCCTTTGTCTTCCTCAAACAACGACAATTTTCTTCTTTCTTAACTAGACTTTTAGGCTCCTAACACCACAAGTAAAACTCACAGATATTTAGCACAAGAAACAGGAATCCCAATGGCTATCAAAGAAAAGGCTATAGGCTCAAAAGGGCTAACTAAGGTCAAACTTCACTGGTAAACATCTAACTCTGAGCCATCAAACAAATTGGCTATGAAAGTAATGCCCATATCACTCCCTAACCGAGCAAATTTCTTATTTCGCTTTGCACACACACTGGGCAAGTTCTAGACATCAAGTAGTAAACATGGAAAAAATAAAATTCTCACTCATACACGGCACATAACTTACTCAAAATGGTTCAATTCGCGATCTTAAACAAAGCAAACACTCAAGTAAATCTAGAGTCAACATCATGATCAGAGGCTTCAGACAAGACACTCCATGTTTCTCAAGGCAAAGTGGATCATGATAAGATACATGCATGAAGTTCACATACCCCAAATTAAGTATCTATATAAAACTAGTCAAAGTGGAGCCAAGACTATCCTATCCATTTACTACACTCTTTAATCCTTAAAAAAAATCTAATCCTAAAAAAAAAAAAAACTACCTATACTCAGTTCAAACTACTTCATTTGTAAAAGAGACGATTCACAATGAAAAATCAAAAGAGATTATTTGTACAAATAGAAAGACTCTCACCTCACACTTAAAATCATGCATTGTCCTCAATACTTTAAAATAAAATCAAAGGGTGATAGAGCAATTCCCTGGGGCTCTAACCCCGAAGAACATCCTTGTTAGCTTCCTTATGAAACGAGGTACTTAGAATTCCCCAAGCAGGACTTCATCTTCAAGCATGCTGGGTTGCAAACATCCCACACTTAGACTCCAAACCAGTCGAAGCCTGCAAAACAAAGAAACTCACCAAGTGAAAATATTTGTATTTTTCATTTTTTTTCTTTTTCATTTAATATAATTACAATTACGTATTGCCTCCCAAGAAGCGTCTTATTTAATGTCGTGGCACGACATAACCCAATGTCTATACTTTTTGAGCCACCTTGAGTTTATGAACCACCTCCTCTATTGTAACTCAACTCTCTGGTTATGCTCTTGAGGTGGCACAAGTTCTTGCAAGTCAAACATTAAGTATATCCTTCTGTACATTGCCACCAACTTAGGAATATCCCTAAATTTTCGGCTATGCTCTTGGCCAAGCACCATATATACCATGTTTTACTCACTAACCTTCAAACGAGGATTGTCATCGTGCCTAGACGGATTTCAAATTCTATAGTGTAAGCATCATATACCTCATCCTTCAGCTCTTCAATCGACTCAGAAAGATCAATTTCCATGTTACCTTCTAAAATCAATGTAGAAAAGTGTCTAGAATACGGTGCAACCCGCTCAAACTTCGATTCGTTACTGATATCCTATTTTCGGCACGACTCAGAGTCAAGTAGAATTTATGCTTCAAGTTTATCGTCTGACTCTAGTACCACATCTTCATCATCAGCATCTTCCCACGCCATATTGCTAAATGGTTGACTTTCAACCCTTGTCTCCTCCCATGGAAATTCAATTTTTAGCTCTTCAATTATATCCATGATTTCTTCTTCTAATTCCATGTCTTCTTGGCTAGATTTTTGAATTCTAAAGAATACAGCCAGTTGATTTACTTGAACTTTCAAACGGCGAATAAAGTCTCGACACGTTTCTCGAATCTTCTTTAGGTCATCCTCATGTTTTCTCTCAACAAGTGCAGCCAACTGATTCACTTGAGCTTCAAAGCGGTATAGTTTTGCTCTACGTCTATCAAGAATCATCTTCATGTCAGCTTCATATGTTCTCTCTGCATCATCCACTTCATTGCACCTACGATCATCACAAGAGAAAAAAGAATCATCATAATAGGGGCTCGGGGATGAATGAGATGTATTAGCACAACCATAATAATGACCACCTTGACCACCGCACAAATTACATATATAAGATTGACAATGTTGCCACGAATATTTTTCTTTACAATTAGAACACAAGTGGAGACAATAAGATGAACCATCACCTAGCCACATACAATTTTTGTATGCCATATTTTTTTATAAACTAAAAGAATATGTACAGAGGCGAAGTTGATTGAACTAACAACTCAGCTATTCTAAAAGCTAGAAATACAAAGTATTTTCCGGCAACAGCGCCAAACTTTGATCACGCCCCGAGTAGAATTTTTCAAGAGTAGGATCAGATATTAGCAATGCAAAAGATTAGGACAAAATAGAACGAATTGTCTTTACACTCCAGTCCTCCATCCACATGCAAGAAGATACAGAAACAAAGTTGTGATAGAATTCATAATACATTTTAAATTTGAAGTGCTTTAAATTTGTTAGCGATACTTTTTCTTTTGCGATAATCATCAATTATTTTTCATTTTATTGTAGTTGCATAGATACATTCAATTCACAGTTTAAATTTGACCCCTACTTTGCCTTGAAACCTTGGTTAATAGACATAATTTTTTCTCAAACTCTTTACCCCTGTTGCAGCTAAAAATGCCTTGAAGTATTGGCAAATAGGCAACACCTATCTCAACCTGTTCAACACCTTCTTCTAAACTAATTGCCCCTGAACTATTGCCCGGACATCACTTTATGTTCATCCATTTACCCTCGTCTCCAAATAATTACATCTACTATAGTCAGGGCAACACTTCCCTGGTATGCAAATGGTGATTGAAAAAAGTGTTACTGCCTCTCACTGGCTTATAACCGTTTGGTCTGTTATAAAATATGATGAGTTTTCACCAACATTTAAAACTCTTCATTGGGTGGAGCTTAAACGCTATAAAACCCACCAAATATATAACGAACTGCCATTTCATTTTAAGTTTCAATTAAGAAAATTAGATGTTTGAATAGCGATGTAGCAAGTTGGAAAGAAAAAATTAAAAAACAAGATGCAGAATTTTTGAATTTGCATCACAATTTTAATAAAGTACTCGTACAAATCAAAGAGATGGTGCTTATAGGACGCATAAACGACGATGACAGATCAAATATTATGGACGAATCTACTCCTCCAAATTCACCAAATTAGTGCTATTTTGTGATGTTATTATGTCCATTTAAGATTATGTTTTTTTTTTTGATACTTTGAAGCATATTTTATAGAACTTTTGTTTATTTTTTTTTAATTTTATTTTTATTCAATCTATTTTGGCTTCGTTTCTCCCTTCACCCCTCTACCGTTGCGTTTACCTACAAGTGTTGGCAAATAGGCAACAGTTTCCCCGATCTTTTCTCACATTCTTCAATCTAACGGCCTTGAGTTGCTACCTAGGCAGCACTTGAAGCAAGGAAAAGGAGGAAAAATTTGTTCTACTTAAAAAGGCTTGTCTTGGACGCCTATTTAAGGGTAGTAAATCATATTTTCTCTAGGATTTCCTTATTTCTTTGTTAAACACTATTTCTAGTTAGTAATTCTTAGGTATTTCTTCCACTTAAGCTATTACTAACTCTTGAGCTAATAGGATTTCGTGCTTAAATTCAGAATTTCCAACTATTGTAGTATTTTTTTTTTTTTGACTTTTTGTGCTCACTTTAAAAAGTTGTCCGCCTATAGAGTCTCATAAATTCACTCACTGAAGAGAACTAGTGAACATGAAAGGTCGTTGAGGAACTCGATCAATTTAAGGAAGCCATTTGTAACAAGTTTGAGTGATCCTACCCACTAATTTGAGTGAACCCGAGTGTCATTCAAAATGAGAAAGTGAGTGAGGTAATTTCTAACCTTAACATATTTTCTAGTCTTTGTTTGTGTGCAGGTACATGGTTGGAGTAGTTGATAAACAAGAGGGTGTTCCCGAGCTTACTTTAGCCGATCTTTGGGCCGAGATGAGAGTAATGAGAGATAACTTAGGATGATATATTGACAGCATGGGAACCCGAGTTGACAATCTTGAAAAGGAACAGACATCTATGACTCCAAAATCTGCTTGTAATGCGTCAAACTTGGGCAATCCCCAAGTAGTTATGCCAAAACCGAGGTTCCACAAATTGAAGGTGATTGTTTGTGGTTATAAGGGGCTTCGATCTAGAGCTTGACGACTTGAGTGAAGCCATGCTTATTTCACCGGAAGTGGTTGATCTTTTGCACTTAACATGGGTGAGACGAAGGTATCCATATCTCTATGATGGATATAATGTTGAGTGGAAGGTCAAAGTGGTAGTGTCACATGGAGAATACCTTGAAACGGTCTGGTGTGATGTGTATCCTCTTCAAACATATGATTTGTGTTTCGAGCAGCCATTGTTTTTAGATCACCATGTTCCATATGTGCGAGATTGGATAAGACATATAGTGGACGATGAAGGATGTCCTCTATTGCTATTCCTGCTTACAAAGAAAAGTCTCAATAGTGCCTATGCTTCTTTTATGCACGTAGAGAAGTGTAATAATCAAAAGAGAAAGTTTGGGATGACTAATGTAGTTGGGCTGCCACCAAAGAAATAAGAGGAAGTAATTGAAAAGAATATGAGAGAAAAGAAAGAAGAAAAGAAAGGAGAAAATTCTTTCACTCTAACACTTGTAATTCTTCCTTTTCCTCTAGTTGTTTATATTCTCTTGCAGGTACTGTTGGAAACAAGCTTGGGAGTGAGCACCACTTATTGGAGGTTCAAGATGAGAGCGCTTTAGAGGCTGTCCATAATGTTGAAGGAGCTGCCTGTGTCGACTCTAAGCTTGAGGAGGGAGAGAATGAAAGTAAACAAGGTCAATCTTGTGACCTTCAAGGTAAGTCTACTACACTCGATACTCTAGGAGCTAGTGAAGAGCAAGTTTAGTGATGTGAGTATGAGTAGTGGTATGTCTTGTTTGGACCTTACGTCGTCGCTGCCTTTCAATGGAAATTTAAATAAGGTTTGTGATGATACACTAGTTGTTCTTAAATGTGCTCCTAAAATTGAAACTACTTGTGTGTTTGATGTAATGAAAAATAGTGTTCACTTGTGTTGAGAGTCTAGATATTCAAAGTAATGCTTCTAGGGATGTCATTGATGAAAGATTGCATGCTGTCCTAGAAGTAGAATTTAAACATCACTTGTTTGATCCTGGAATTGAAGGTGTGGAGTCCTTTTTGAGTTCTTTTGACGTTGCAACTGAGCATGACAATGAAACTGAATTATGTGATATGTTTGGTTATGTCGATGTCAATGGTGATGTGAATTTAAGTGAGTTATTTCTTATGAAACTATTCTTACTTAGAGATACTTGTTTAGATATTGAGTTTGAGTTTCTTAAGATTCTTTCTTGTGATGGAAGTAACTCCTTGTTTGATAGTAGTTCACTTGGTAGAGGACATTGTTGTGAGAAGGAAAGTGTGGATCTTTCTTTAACTCCTGCTTCTTCTTTGTGTTGTCCAAATGACAGCTTTGAGTATGGTTGTAATTCTTATTTTGAAAGTATGCTTATTGAAATGGATATTATTGATGAAGTTACACTAGGAAAAATTTTTCTTTACTATTTATTTGCATATGATGAGGGTGATGAGGGTGTTAGAAGTTCTTGTGAGAAGGATGAAAATTCTGATTGTTACACATGTCGTGATGCTTTTGCTTACTCTAGGATAGATGATGGCAAATATTTGTATCTCATGATTCATGCTTCTCCGGTATACTACTGTTGTGATTAGATACATTCTTGTTCCTATAACTTGTTGTTACAATCTGAGTTTCTTGAGACATGTGTTATGTTTGATGCTTTGACCTCGTTGGTTTTTGACTCTGGAGTTGTTCTTAAAAGTGGTTACTTGTTTGACTTAATGGTTTTGGGGTGGGCTGGTACAATATTCCCAAATCTAGGTTCGAGATGTCCTACTTGTATTGTGCTTAGCCATGGAAAGCATTATGTGTGCTTTAAATTAGTGAAACAAGTGGAGAGCTGTTGGAAAGATACTCCTTGGAAGTTATTGTGGTATGCGACCAGAACTTGTAGACTCCACGAGGACGGTATATTTTCTTGGCTCATGCTTATATTTGGACTTTCTAAGGCCATGAAGGTTAGTATAATCGTCTTTGCACAGTTTGGTAGCATTCTTGTGCCATATCATGGTTATGTGATTTTGAGGCTACTTAGCTATTGCCTAGTTGAGAGATTTTTATACTCATTCATGTCTATGTTTTGCAAGAATCAGATTCGAGGACGAATCCTTTTCAAGAGAGGGAGAATGATGTAGATGTAATCCATAGAGGTGAGGCCTTGATGATGAGCTATAGATGTCGTGATGTTGATGCTGGTTTGATTTCGAGGTCGAAATTCTTTCAAGAAAGGGAGGATGATGCAGTCAAATGGAGGATGATTCTAAGAGCTGAGCTAAGGAGTTATCGGACCTTCATCAATCTTAGATGATAGCTTGGGGAGGATGCTTTGGAGAACATTTATTGGGGCAGCATGTTAAAGGCAACAAGAGACACAGTGGTTAGCATTGGAGAAGAAGGGACGATTGATGTATGTTGAGACCGAGACTTGGAAAAGTCAACGAGCTACTCAACGAGCTCATTCTTGGGCGTTGGAGAGCTTAATATTTTGGGCAGATTTTTGGTGCTCTCAACGAGCTCCTACTTGTTATTTTACATAGACAGTCTTAGTTAGGTGAATGGCACTTTATTAGCCCTGCATGGTCACTTTAAAATAGCCAGCTTGTGGCTTTTACGTTTAACATTATAGACATCTTATCTACACCTATAAAAGCATGCCTTAATCTTTTATTTCATTCAGCACCTTGGATCATTACAAAAACAAATGCAGCTTTTTGCTAAACATAATACATGTTGGAAAACTTGTTCTTTTTTAGTAGAATTGAATTGAACTTGTTCCTTTCCATTGATCAAGCCATTTTCAGGTCCTTAGTTGTCTTGAGGGTTGTTTTCATAGCATAGGTTCTCCTTGGATTCATCAAGAAGGTAAGTGGACTAGTTCCTACTTATAGTCTTAGTAGATCAAAGAGTGTCTTGCTTCTATCTTTTTATCTTATTTCTTGTTTTTTCTTAGATCATATTGCATCAACCCCACACCAAATTCTTCAAGCCAATTACCTTGAGTTGCTGCCTAGGAACAACCTCATGTCTTAAGCTTAAACATATTATCAATAACATTACTAACTGAAAATTATTTGCGCCAAGAGACTACAAAAAATTTAAACTAGTAATGACGCACATGACACCAAAAAGAAACATGGACTTTTGTGACTAAATAATTCAAACATAGCCGATAGGGAACTTCATTAACCAAAATACTCTAATTTCTAATAATGCAGCATATGTTACTTACTTAGATATGATTCATTGACTATAATATACCAAAAAGCTATATAAAAAAAACTTTAACCAAAATCACATGAATAAATTGCAACAATTCACATTACAAAAATACATAAGTCATTAATAAATCACACATGTTCATTTCTTTTTCCCAACAGGGCATGACTTTCCAACTTGTCCTTCACAAGAAAGAGTATTGAGCTTTATTAATCATCGCCTATCTTCTCGAAAGGAGTATCGTAGCCATAATTTGACTTGGGCTTGATGACACCACAAAGTGGTAGCCCAATCAAATCGCTAATCTTTCAGTTGGGTAAATCTCATCTTTTAAATATCATTACCGCTTATTACCAAGTCAGAAAAATTAAGCAAATAATCACCACGATCAAATCTAAATAAAATTTAACAAAAGGTTGAATACAAAAAAATAAAAAAAAAACCAACAACCCAATAATAAAAAATAAAATTATCAACTAAATAGTTGAATATCACTGAATAATACCTGCTTAGTGCTCTCCTCACTACAACTAAAAGGTTAAAATTGTGGGGCATTTTTTTTTAAAAAAAAAAAAATTGTTATAGCTTTAATTCTCCACAAAATGAATTGTGGCGGTTTTTAAAAACATCATAGTTACCATTGCCATGATCAATATTGCAACGGATTTTTAAAACCCCCACGACGACCCCACAAATAGAATGTCAAATTTATGGAGGTTTCAAAGACAATTAGTTATGTTTTGTAACCCCTAAAACATGATCCAAATATTTTGAAAAATTATATGGTGGAGGCTTATAACCCAGACAATATAATCTAACTTTTTAAAAAAAAAGTTATTAGACTGTAGCATCGTTAAAATAATTTTACTACCTTATAACTTAAATAAAATTTATTAGAAATAACTACAATAACAAATACACAGTTTTTGGTAATTAATCAATTTTATTGGCACCGCAAATATAACTCTACAGCTTCAACACATCCAGTCTTTTCAAAAAAAAAAAAAAAAAAAAAAAAAAAAAAAAAAAAAAACTCTCTTGCACAACTCCTTGGCCGATCTATATGCTATATATTTACAAAACTAGTACCAATTAACCAGAAAACAACTTCCCAAAACTAAAAGTAGTGTTTCTTGCAGTAGTTATTGCGACACAAGACTGATGCCATTATTTTCATATGACACCAACATACTATTCTCTAATTGATGTGTGAAATTGAAATCATGCTGCTACACAGGGGATTTGAAAAAACTGTACATCCATCTGTAATCACCATAAGTCCAATGTTTCCTAAAATATTTGCATGCAGACCCTAAGAAGAGAAAAAGAATGTTAAGCCTAAATTCTTATTCCATTTAATAAGTTCTAATCATCCTCTAAGTTAACAAATTATTTATTTTTCCTCTGCTTTAATCATAATCCTGCAAGAAGCTTCTTTGTACCTAGTTGTGTACTTTACTAATGATGTCTAGAAGTCCGGGGTCTTTGGAAAATGTCAAACAAAAAGAATCGCCCTCATCTGTGGACACCAATTAATAAAAGCTAAGCTCAAATTACTATATACTGCAACTTTGTCAACACACCTTTTTTAAAGTCCAAGCTTAATTATTAGAATACAAGTTCTAGAATTTCATAAGTACCTAATATGTCGTTACTGAATTAGACATGAGCTCTCATATGTACTGCCCCAGCATCTACACCAAGATCAGCCCTACTAGCTACACCAATCGCT
Organism: Petunia x hybrida; assembly: GCA_037355625.1. NCBI lineage: Eukaryota > Viridiplantae > Streptophyta > Magnoliopsida > Solanales > Solanaceae > Petunia > Petunia x hybrida. The sequence goes on along the minus strand of JBBBVM010000053.1, from coordinate 5,268,249 downwards.
TGTTCATCACCGTAGATAAAACGAGCATCAGCTCCACCTATTTTTCTTTTATCTGGATGAGGTAGGTAACATGATCATGAATTTAGCTTTAGAGTTGTGTCAAAGTTGATATTCCTCAAAGAAACAAAATGAATGAAAACAAAAGCTTTCCACTTCAGTGTAAATGTAAGTTGCAATATGTTGCACCGTATCATGTTCATTTGATAAGTAATGTACATGCCACTAAAGAGAGATTATGTAATATGTTCATCTACATTTTGTAAGAAAAAATCTCAGCACTAGGTACCGATGTGACCGAGTACCTAGCATTGAGAAACTTGTAAGATGATTTTTTTTAAATCGAGTACTAGCAGAACTTTCAAGATAAGACACCTCCTTCTCTTGTTAGATCTTTCACACATACATTCAAGTTCAATCCTACAATTGACAAGACACTGCACATAGTAGGAGTATCATATTGGAGTTTTGCAGTCAACTCCTTGAAAGATAACCATCAAAGAAAAAATTACATAAGCACCAGATTTATAGAGTTTTCCAATATGTGTCCAGAACCACAGGTATAAACAATTTACCTTCCTCTTCTCATCGTTTTGATGCTTTATCACCTCCAAAGGCCAATCTTCAACTAGCTTTTGAAGTTCAACTATGAAAATATACCTACTTGAATTGCGTAGTGTCTGCAATAAACATCATGCACTCTAAGCATATAGCTTTGCATATATACACAATAAATGCATTGAGGGCCAAATATTGCATCAGCATGATGAGTGTGCGAACAAGAGAATAATAGGTAAATTTTAATAATAATCTATGTCATTCATTGATTACTCTTACAAAAATTTAATTGAAAAGACAAAAGGAAGCGGTGGAGTAAGTTCATTTATTTGTTCAGTCAAAAAGCAAAAGAGGATAAGCAAATAGAGATATGCATGTCAAACTTCTTCATTAGACATTAGTTTATCAAGCACAATATAATGGATAGAATGTAAGTAAACAATCACAAGAAAGCATCACATGAAAGATATGACTTCTTTCCTTAGCGTGAAACTGATTGATAAGAAGGGCAAATATAATGACTCATAATAACAATCCAACAGACAAACTGAACAAAAAGAAGAAACGAAAAAAGCATAGAGTAGTAGTATTATACATGTGTTCGAAAAGGCGCTCCACTGATGTGATACGAAAGATGTATTGTAGTAACCTTCAAATACCAAGAAATAAATACCAACAAAAAAATTACCACATAATTTCAACTAAATAGAATAGCGATGTTGCAAACGAATTAAAAAATAATTTAAATATACAACTGGCCTTTGAATGTGGTTGCATCAACAATCCAAACATAAACAGGTTTGATACGAGGTAAGATATTACTATGTTTTCTATACTTTCATCTGTATTCATGCTTTTACTTGTGATTTTTGTTAGTACTTTAAATAACATTAATTTTAAATACATTATTGATATAATGTCTAGATTCCTTTTATTTCTTATGTATAAATATCGATATATTATCTTGTATTTTAATCAATGAATCATTCTAGTGTTACCATAACTCAACACTAGAATATTCTCAATATAAGTTACTAAATGTTGTAGTGCATAATATTCTACATTAACATACTCGAATACTTCTATGTTACCATAATTTAACAATGTCTTTGGTTCTATCTATTTTCTATTAGATAGTAAATAAATTAAAAGATTATTCGGAGAGCAACAAAGAGCAAGTTCTTCCTCAAAGTCATTTAACCTCAGTCCCTCATCTTTAATTTTCGGGCACTCTTCTACTATTTTTTTTAGTTTACCCTTATTCACTCCAATAAAATTTATTTCAGTTTACAAAAAACAGAACAAAGATAAAGAACAATGTTAGTAAACGTAATTACCTAAAGTTTGCTATATCATACTAATATAAAAGTGGGAATCCTCAAATCAAAATGTGAAATACCAAAATACCCTTCTAAAATTGATGAATTATTAACCTTTAAATAAATAAATAAATGATGACTTAGTAATGACATATTATTATATGCATTGTACAAGGAAGTAGGTACAACTCAAAGGTACCACTATCTTCGTTATCAGCAATTACAAGAAGAATTCGATGAGTCGCAACTAAAAGAATATGAACCAATTTCTCTTTAATGTAAAAAAGGTATCCCAATGGTCACCTATTACTGATATAATAACAATGGTGCATGACAAGAGATGAGTACCCCAAAACTACTTGCAATAATTGAAAATCTCACATTCTCCTTTTTTGGAGTGTATTAATAGAAGCAGGGGCGGAGCTAGTCTTCTAGGATGAGGTTCGGCCGAACCCCGTAACTTTGGCCAAACTATGTATATTTATCTTGAAAAAAATATTTAATATGTATTAATTATTAATTTAAAACCTCCTAACTTAAAATGACTAGAATTATGAACCCCAAAACTCCAAAATCTGACTTCGCCTCTAAATAGAAGAATTGTCTTCTCCATTCTTCAACTAATTCTTTAGCAAGAATTATTAGCTATATGGGAGAGAGAGTCATGGTACATTAGAAGCTCTTGACAGTTGACTCTCAGCAAAACAACACAAGAAAGATGTCATATATAGATTGCTTTTGGCTCATTCACTCTCCTCTGTGGTCATTCCTTTTGATTTTTAAATAAAGAGGTTTATATTTCTGGTTTCTTGGTCCATTTTTTTTATTAGTGAAATGTTCCTTCAAAGATATGAAGTTGGACCGTATCTGATATATTTCAGAATAATTTTAAGGATTCCTTTTCACTAACTCAAAATTTTTAGAGAGATCCTGAATATCATTTTTATTTCTTCGTTAGTTAAAAGAATGTGAAACTAATTATTTTCATTCATGTATAAGGAAGAATATTCACTAATTCTTTCTCTTGTGGACGTACAGAGAAGAAGAAGGAAGAGGACTACGGTGAATGATGGTATCGTGACGAGCGAAAAATAATAAGACAAAGGAGTTTTGATATTAAGAATTATTGAATTGGCCGGTACTATCACTGAAAATTTAAAAAGAAGAAATTAGATCCTAGAGTTGTCAGTAGATAAGGTACTTCGATCCTTTTAAACCATCTAATATTTATAGCTAAGATAACATTATGTTGCTGCTGGAGAATAAACATGATTTGCTCTTTCAAAATTATTTGTCTATGACCTTTTAATTATATTGGGAGTAAATTTAGTAGGGCTAATAGAGTGAAGTCTAGGGCCCAACTGTCCTTGATTTTTCAGATATTGTTCTCAATATTAAAGGCAAGAATTTTTCAGATATGGTTCTCAATATTAAAGGCAAGAATTTTCCTAATGACAAAGCAATTCACCACAAGCTAATGTATAGGAACATGGTCTATGAATTAGTGATATGTGAGCAGTGGGAAAAAGGCAAAACAATATTATATGTTGAGATATTCCAGCTTAAAATGAATTTTGATAATCTAGAGTTTTCTTGATTTTTGTTTTATAGCTTGAACATAAACATTAAGAGCATGTGTTGGGTTATAATTTATTTATTTTTATATAAAATTTGTATTCATCGGTATGTGTTGGGTTACAATTCATTTATTTTTATATAAAAGTTGTATTTATCGCTATGAGACCACATGCAAATCAAAGGAAATCAAACTTTTACAAATGTTGATGTCTAAGCTTTTAATTTAGAGGTCTATATGATTATTGTTTTGCATTTTGCTTTAAAAATGTTCAATGTTGCAAGAAAGGAAGAATAGCATTATGGTAGTTCGACTTTTCACTTTTTGGCTTCCACTTTTATATTTGTGTTGATAAAAATGTTTAAGCTTGAAAGATAAAATTCATCACACTATACAATATAATGATCCTATAGCAGCTTCAGGTGATATCTAATCAGTGTACATTCAATTGTCAAATCAGTTAAATAGGTTCACCATTTCATCTTGTATTTTCCATAATAAATTTAGTATGCCGTATAATATATATTACACTCAATGATAGAGGCACACGCGCAAAGCACGTACCCAATGACTAGTTTCTTAAGGGTGCACAAGTTAAAGATGAACTTAAGATGGAATAGAGGGAATATCTATTTACAAGAATAATTAGACCGGCCAGGTCAAGTTATCTCACATTTTTTTATGTGATACGCTGATTATAAGCGCGTCATGATACATGCATCCCTTTTTCTTCTACTATCAATGCTAGTCTCGACAATATTGTTACTATGGATATAATAGACTATTTCAAAATTTTTGTCATGTTTGTTTGGTTCTCTAATGTAAGCCGAAATCTTGGCAAAGTCTTTGTATATGGGGCTTGGCTCCTCTTCATTTTCATTAGCTAAGGATTCTGGTTGATGTAATTGCTATTGCTAGGTGTCAGGGTTGACACCGCTTATTACAGCCACCGAGTAACATTCACGAGTTGTTTGTTGTTCACTTCTAATTCCGTGCACTACCTATAAAGTCAGAAATTTAAGAACTTGGTACAAAGTGGATATACCAAGTGGATGGAACGGCCCCCATCGTGTGGATCCATAGCCGCCCCAAGATGAATTTATAGGCCATGTCTCCACTCATCATCTGAAAAACGGTCTCATTCTCAACTCCTTTCGCACATGTCTTTTGTCTCACTTGAATTATTAAATCCCGAAAGCACAGTAGATTTTGGTAAAATTTTGTTTGACAATTGCAACTATACCACTACCTTAGACTGAATGATGTAAACTAAACTGCCAGCATCAATCAATACCCTTTTCACATCTGCATCATCAACTCTCATTGTTACTACTAAAGCATCGTGATAGGTATGTATTCTCTCATCAAAGTCAAAATACCCGAACACGATGTCATCGTTCATAATTTCTTGTGTTCGTTTGTCACGCGTGAAGGACACCTTAGCAACCTTCTTTATTGTATAAGTTACTCCATGGACCTCATCCCCTTCGAAAATAACATTCGTCGTTTTCATTGGCTTTGGAGGCTGGGGTCCCCCCATGTTTTTAGCAAAGTTCTCCTTTCCTCTTTCAGTCAAGTTCTTCGTTAATTCACCTTTCTCAACCAAATGTGCCACTTCGTAGTGCATGCCTTGCAGTCCTCGGTCGCATGACCGTGATCACTATGGACACGCACCATAAACTTGTGTCCCTATTGGCCGGATTAGTTTTCATCCCCTTGGAAACTTTCGCCCATTTCCCTTAGCACGTTGACTAAACCAGTGGTCGAAATAAAAAAGATATGCTCCATTATTTTGGGAGGCAGCGGGTCCTTTGGTGCCAAAGATGGAACCGACGGCTCCTTTTTAGGTTGGCTTCACGAAATAGCGGCCTCATATCCCTTTATGTTTTGACGAGGGAAATTGTAGGGCTCAAATCGACCTCTATCATTTTGCCTGTCAGTTTCCACCTTTCCTTAAGACTCTGGGCAGCCATAACGTCTGTTGTAGAAGGCCAATTGCAATTCTTCCTCCTCCATAGTAATTTTCGGGTCACACTTATGATGGAGATCACCTCGTATGGTCGGAGTGCGTTCTCTCAATCTTTCCCTCAACTTTTTGTAGGCCTCCAATGCATTGCTGCTCGAATTATTCATGAAGGCTAAGCACGCCCATCTCTGCTCGACCTGAGGGATGGTCATATTTTCCTTGTTAAAACTGTCTATAAACTTTAATGTTTCATTCGATCACTATTTGATATTTAATATATCATCTACTCTCCGTTCCATTTACTTAGCCCCCGTGTGTGCTCTGATGAATTTTGCTGCAATCTCATCAAAGCTCGTGATCTCATTTTCGGACAATTGAGTGTACCAGGTTAAAGCTCCTCCCACTAAGTATTTCACAAAACTTCATTGAATTGATTTCTTCATCCGTTAGGTCATTCGCTTGCAGGGCTATTGCAAACAAGGCCTCCCTCGGATTAGTGGTTCTATCATAACACAAATTTTCAGGCAACTTAAACTTTTTAGGAATCAGTAGTGGAGTGGCACTTGCCTTAATCGGCCGCTTAAAAAATGACTTCATAGTCACATCCTCCGTAAGCTTTGGAGCCCCTGGAAGCTTTTCCATAAATAATTTCATCTTCTTAAATCTCGTCCACTGAATCATTCAACATTGTTTGCAATGTAGCCATCAGATATGAGGCTAGATATTGCAATAATTTCTATACTTTCGCCTCGTGTTCATGCTTCGACCTGTGATTTTTTTTATAGTTTGAATGGAATTGCTCTTATTTGGTGTGTTTCACATTGTAGGAATTATGTTGATGATATGCAGTGTTCATGGAGCAAAGTTTAGTTAAAACAGGGGTTTTGAAGTCTGAGTAGAAGCTCGAGGGTCGAGCTAACCAAGGCGTGGAGGAAAAACAAAGAAAAATTGAAGTCCCAGGAAAAGTGGCTTACGGCAACGCAGCGTGCAATGCACTATGCGCCCCCGTAGGCCAATTTCGGCAAAAGTGAAAAAAAGGCACTCTCAGTAAATCGACCCTACGGCACCACACTGCGCAATGTGCTGTGCAGCGCCGTAGGCTTAAAATTCTGACATTCTCAATCTGACTTTATTTTGGATTCCCGACTTGTGTGGGTGTATGGGGATGGTATAAAAGCCCTGAAACACGTCCCAAAACACAACTTTTGACCTATTCCACATCCAAAGGAGGCAAGGAAGAAAGGAGATCAAGATTCAATGCTCTACTTCATCCATTTATCCATATTCTTGTTATTTTGTATGCTTTTAGTTATTTCTTGTCTTAGAACATGACTATGATTGGCTAAATCACCCATTATAGGGTTGATTGACCCACTCCATATACTTGTGTGATGATAATTGTTGTGTTGTTAATGAACCTTGTTAATTCTTTCTATCTATGTTGTTTACGAATTGTTTGTTATTAATTGGTAGGATCCCCAATTAATTGTCCCCTTTATTTTGTGATTACTAGGAATAGATTCATGAGTTAGGGTTAAACACATAGTAGTATTTTAACCTAAAACAAAGGCATTGCTTAGGTTGTCAAAACGGTGAATTAGGAATATTGATCCTTACTGTGAACCATAAGTGTAGTCCTCCCTATCTTCATTAGTTAATTGGAATAGTTAACTAATGAAAGTTATGATTACTTAACTTTAGTGAGTAGTTGTAAACTTGGAGCACTTGTTCAATAAGAAGAGTTAGGGAAAATTGATAGCACAATATTTTAGCACAAGTTAGGAGTTGGGAAAATCAATCCTAGGCTTTCCATCTCTTGAATAAAATCTATCTTTCTATATTTGTTATTTACTTTCTTGTTTAGTAGTTTTAGTATAAAATCAAACCAAAGATATAAACTTGAAGTTGGTTGAGTAGATAATTTAGGTAGATTAGCTGCTAGGAGTCGTGTTCTCTGTGGGATTCCACCTCGGGACTTTAAGTACCGAGCTATATTTTCCGCGACCGCTTAGTTCTTTTTATAGGGCGTAGTTAGGCGTGATCAAATTTTGGCGCCTTTGCCGGGGAATACAGTGTATTTATAGCTTTTAGGATAGCTGAGTTTGTTAGTTCGATTAAATTTGCCTCTGTACATATTTGTTTACTTTATATAAAAAAAATTATTGCATCAGGAAATAACATGTGGCTAGGTGATCATTATTATTGTTGTGCTAACACATCTTATTCTTCCCCGAGCCCCTATTATGATAGTACTTCTTTCTTTTATGGTAGTAGTAGGTGCGATGAAGTGGAGGATGATCAGGAAGAGTATGAAGTTGAATTGAAGAAAATCTGGGATAGACGTAGAGCACAACTAAGTTGCATAGAAGCTCAAGTGAATTAGTTGGCTGCATTATTGGAAATTCAACAACCTACCCAAAAAGACATGGAATTAGAAGAAGAAATCATGGCTATAGTTGAAGATCTAAAATGTGAATTTCCATTAGAAGAGACAAGGGTTGAAAGCCAACCATCTAGCCATATAGTTTGGGAAGATGTCGATGATGAAGATCTGGTACTAGAGTCAGACTATAAAATTGAAGCTGAAATTTTAGTTGAGTCTAAGTCGTGCCAGAAAGAGGATGTGAGTAACGAATCAAAGTGTGAGTGGGTTGCATAGCATTCTATGCACTTTTCTACATTGATTTTAGAAGGGGACATGGAAATTTATCCTTCTGAGCCGATTGAAGAGTTGAAGGATGATGTGTATGATGCTTACACTCTCGAATTTGTGATGCCATCTAGGCATGATGAAAATCTTTGTATGAAGGCCAGTGAATACAATATGGTATATTTGGTGCTTGGCCAATAGTATAGCCGAAAATTTGGGGATATTCCTAAGTTGGTGGCGACGTGCAGAAAGAGATACTCAATATTTGATTTGCAAAAACTTGTGTCACCCAAAGAGCATAGCCGGAGAGTGGAGTTTCAATTGGGGAGGCGATTCATAAGCTCAAGTTGGAGGATAAGCTCAAGTTGGAGGAAAAAATATTGACTCTGGGTTATGTCGTGCCACGACATTAAATAACGCGCTTCTCGGGAGGCAACCCGTGATTGTATTTGTATATAAGTAAAATAAAAAAAAATGAGAAAAAAATGAAAAAAAAACGATTATCTTTTGAAGGATATTACTTGGCGAGTTTCTTTATTTTGCAGGTTTCGACTGGTTTGAAGTCTAAGTGTAAGGTGCTTGCAACCTCATACGATTGGATGAGGATGTCCTGCTTGGAGGAAGTATGAGTACCTCGTGCCCTAAGGAAGCTCACATGGATGTTCTTCGGGCTTAGAGCCCAGAGAGTTTCTCTATCACCCTTAGTTTTATTTTTATTTTTAAAGCATTGAGGGCAACACATGATTTTAAGTGTAGGGTGGGAGTCTTCCTATTTGTGCTAATAATCCCCTTTGATTTTTCTTTGTGCATCGGTTCTTTTCTAAAGGAAGTAGTTTGAACTGTGCATAGGTAGATTTTTTTTAGGATTAGAGTGTAGTAATTGGATGGGTGAGTCTTGGCTCCATGATTTGACTAGTTTTATATAGATACTTGATTTGGGGTATTTGAACTTCATGCATATAATCTATCATAATCTATTTTTCCTTGAGAAACGTTGAGTGCGTTCATTGAAGCCTATGACCATGATGTTGACTCTAGATTTTCTTGAGAGTTTGCTTGTGTTTGCTTTGTTTAAGAGCACAAATTGAGCCGTTTTGAGTAGGTTATGTGCCATATGTGAGTGACGATTTTATTTTCTCCATGTTTAATACTTGATGTCTAGAACTTGCCCATCGTGTGTGCAAAGAGAAATGGAAAGTTTGTTCGGTTAGAAAGTAATATAGCCGTTCTTTTCATAGCAAATTTATTTGAAGCTTCAGAATTAGATGTTTACCAGTGAAAATTTGACCCTAGCTAACTCTTTTGAGCCTGTACCCTTTCTTTGATAGCCATTGAGATTTCTGTTTCTTGTGCTAAATACCTCCGAGTTGTACTTGTAGTGTCATGAGCCTAGAAGGCTAGTTAACGAAGGGGGAAATTGTGGTTGTCGGAGGAAGATAAAAGGTGCTTTAAGTGGAGGCTGTGTGAAGGGATTTACAAAAAAAAAAAAAAAAAAAAAAAAAGTGAAAGTGAAAGCTTGAAATATTGTGCAATAGCTGAGGAAAAAAAACTATTGTTCGAAAGAAAGAAGAAAAAAAATAGTCCCTATCATTTATCCCTACTTTGCTTAAAGAAGAAGATTGGTAATAGTTGACTCTATACTGGTAAAAGAAAAAATTGTTTGGAGAAAAATACTTGAATAAATTATGGTGTATTAAATTGCTTGGGGTGGTTAGTCACTATTACCTATATATATCCTACCCGTCCCATTGCATACATTACAACCTAAAGAAGTCCTAATTGATTTGAGCCGAGTAGATGGACATTAGTCGAGTCCTACACTAAGGGCAAGCTTATGGTACGTTTTGTGTTGCATGTGAGTTCTTTTCTGAGAGTGAGTGCTTCATCTTTATGTGAACTTTTGTTCATGATTCATTCTCTTGTGTGAATTTCTTCATTAAACTTTGGATTTATTGTGAGAGCACATGATTTACGAGAAGCGAGCTCTTTTATTAGTCTCTTGAATAGAGTGAGTACTTGCATGACTTATTGAGTGAGTTTGGAGTTGATAGGGGATTGGGAGGCTGATTTGGCGCACTTGATTATTTTTAAATATTCTTGGCATGGATATCGTGTGAATAAAGCATAATGAGTGCAACGCAACTTATTAAATGCCTATATAAACCCAAGTCAATGTATGAGTGGTTTTGATGTGTCTTGAGTTCAAGTTATAAGTTGCTCGAAGACGAGCAAAGATTTAAGTGTGGGGTGTTGAAACGAGGCTAGATATTGCAATAATTTCTATACTTTCGTCTCGTGTTCATGCTTCGACTTGTGATATTTTGATAGTTTGAATGGAATTGCTCTTATTTGGTGTGTTTTACATTTTAGGAATTATGTTGATGATATGAAGCGTTCGTGGAGCAAAGTTTAGTAAAAACAAGGATTTTGAAGTCTGAGTAGAAGCCCGAGGGTCGAGCGAACCAAGGCGTGGAGGAAAAACAAAGAAAAATTGAAGTCCCAGGAAAAGTGGCTTACGGCAACGCAGCGTGCAATGCACTATGCGCCCTATAGGCCAATTTCTGCAAAAGTGAAAAAAAAAAAGGCACTCTCAGTAAATCGACCCTACGGCACCGCACTGCGCAATGTGCTGTGCAGCGCCGTAGGCTTAAAATTCTGACATTCTCAATCCGACTTTATTTTGGATTCTCGACTTGTGTGGGTCTATGGGGACGGTATAAAAATCCTAAAATACGTCCCAAAACACAACTTTTGACCTATTCCACATCCAAAGGAAGCAAGGAAGAGAGGAGATCAAGATTCAAGGCTCTACTTCATCCATCTATCCATATTCTTGTGATTTTGTATACTTTTAGTTATTTATTGTCTTAGAACATGACTATGATTGGCTAAATCACCCATTCTAGGGTTGATTGACCCACTCCATATACTTGTGTGATGATAATTGTTGTATTGTTTATGAACCTTGTTAATTCTTTCTATCTATGTTGTTTACGAATTGCTTGTTATTAATTGGTAGGATCCTCAATTAATTGTCCCCTTTATTCTTGTGATTACTAGGAATAGATTCATGAGTTAGGGTTAAACACATAGCAGTATTTCAACCTAAAACAAAGGCATTGCTTAGGTTGTCAAAACGGTGAATTAGGAATATTGATCTTTACTGTGAACCATAAGTGTAGTCCTCCCTATCTTCATTAGTGTTGCACTTGGTGTACCTTCGTAAGACACTGGGGGTGAATAGTGTCCTTACCCGATTTTCAAATTCTAAAACTTGCTTTTAACCTTCTGCGCCTAACTTACAAAGAACCAGGTTCCTTGCAAGTTTCACCTATCTCTGAAACTAAACACAATGCGGAAACGTAAAGAACACAGAGATTTTTACGTGGAAAAATCCTTGCTCAAGGGATATAAAACCACGACCCAAACTCTTGGGATTTCAACTCTTCCACTAAAGGAAAACTCGAGCAAGTTTTAGACTACAACGTAATGTAATCAAGGAACTAGAACCCCCTAGTACCTAGAACCTTCCAAGCCACACGTTAACTGGTAAGGTTACCTCTACTTAACCTCAAAAGTAATCTCTACTTAATGCTTCTAAACAAGCGAATAGATTACAACTCAATAACCTATAACAAAGAAACTAAAACAGCAGACTTATCTATGAAACTGCTCCTTCGTAAGGTTCTGCTGCTCAGCCTTTGTTCTTGCACACAAAGCTTCTCACGATCTGATTGTACTTGATATGCTCTGTTGAGATGTCTTTTGTGCGTCATGATTCTGGTCAAATTAACTTGTATATATAGGAACTAGACTTAGCCGGATCCAACTAAGTTTAGGAATCCTTTTCCTCTTTGAAATCAGTTTAAACAAGGTTACCCATATTTCCTTATTTAAAACCTAAGTTAATTTGCCTTATATTCCAATCCATTGTCGTTTAGAAACCGCGTCCTTCTCAGCACCGCCTCTAGCTTCTTCTACTTCTGGTAGGATTGGAACTTTGACTCCAGCCGTTCTCTTCTTTCCTTTTTCAACTCTGACTTGAACAACTCGTTGAACAGCTGGTCTTCTCCATTCAACTGTGAACCTTTTCATGGTCCACGTAGCTCCAGGTCCTTTGTCATCTTCAAAACTCATCCTTCAACAAATTTCCCCTTTTCGATGATGACAAACCATGTTGTCTCACCGAGGGTTTATACTCTCAAAAACCTATACAAATCAAACACTAACCACGAACCAGGGTAATAACAGTTAGGCGAAAAATAGGTCACAAACATATAATGAACTAATCAACATCTAGCTTCCCCCTTTTGGCATCATCGAAAAATTTCACAGTTGTAGGAACCAGTTTAACTTAAATTAAGTCTAGTTGACTCTAGTGCCAAAGGCAGCAAGCCAACCTTTAAACGGCAGGAACTTGTTTCAGACAATAAATACTAGCAGATAGGATATTTATATCAACATACGTACCAAACTGGCTTCAACATCCATAGCATCATTCAAATATTGCAAACCAAAATATAAGATTGTCTTAAAAACAGGCCAAATAAAAGAACCAGGAGGGGAATAGGAAATGAAACTGGTTCAGAATTAGGGAATATCAAGGATCTTAAAGTGAGCAAGCAACAAGGCGAGGCGACGCAATTTTCCTTCTCTTTCACGCTCTAGCTCTGCATCCAGCCTTGTGTTTTCAGCATTCATCCAGGCGAGCTCATCATTTTGCCTTTCAAGATGCCTCCTGAACCCCTCAATTCTCCTGTCTACTCTATTGTTCCTCCTTTCCTCAGCATCATCCTCTATAGGCTCTGGTTCATCAGCAGGTTTACCATCCAACACATAGTCACTGGACTTCAGAATGTTCCTCCCAAACAAGTCATTGTGGTCCGGCTCAGTCCACTTACCAGCAGGCACCCCAAAGAAATCAAATACCTTCCCCAGAAGAAACCCATAGACCAGCGCATGTTTGCCTAACCCCATATCAGCTACTCTACCAATGTTCTTGATCATCAATTCAGGCAGATTAATACGAACCTCTCGATCTAGCAGGTCTATATAGGTCATATCCAGAAAGTTGGCCTCACTCCTCCTCTCTGACCTATGCAACAGGTTCTTCAGCACAAATTCAAAAAGCAACTGGTAGAAAGGTTGCATTGCCTTCTTCTTAACTTGTGTAGCCCTTGCCAGTCTAGGTCTCCCTACAAATTTCTGGGTTACCTCCAAAGCAGACACACCATCTCCTCTAGCCGGCCACAAGTTCCTCATGTACTCGCTGTAGCCCTGAGAGGGAACACCAAAAATCTCACCCAGTTCCATACTATCAAACTGGATTACCAGCCCCTTGACTATGGTTGTCACAATACCTTCACTCACTGTGCAATTGGAATAAAATTCTCAAACCTCTTGCTCTCTCAGTTGTCTAGCACCATCACTGAATAGGTTCAACCAACCTTGAGCTCTCAACTTAGCACCAAGTTGAGTCATACCCTCTAGCTCCAGGTCAGTTAGAATTTTACCCTTCACCATTGGTAGACCTCTAAAGTAGGTCACCCTTCTCTTCTTGTCTTCCTTGTCATCTCCAATCACCAGCTGTGATTTGGAACCTCTCCTACGAACCTCAGGTTCCTCCACAATCTTCTCCTGATGCTCTCTCACAAAGCCATGAGTCGCAGGTCTTCTCACATGACTCCCTGTTTTCTACTACTTTCTCCCATCCCCTCTGCATCACCAGAACTTCCCATTTTGGAACTACCTACAAATTCTCCTCCCTTCACTAACCTCCGTTTCTTCATAGCTTGTTTTTGTTCCTGAACCATGGGCCTTTTTCCCAATCTCCTCTGTTTCTCCACCACCACAACGTCCGTCTCACTGGAGGAACCTTCACTAGCTTGAGGAGTGGGATTGGGCTCAAGCAACACAACATCTAAAGGTTCAGTAAAACCTACACCTTCTACATTCTCTTCCACATAATCATCAATATCTCTCAGATCTGCGTCATCACCAGCTACAGAACCAGAGAACGAACCAGGTTCTATCTCTGGTTCCTTAGCAGGTTCAGCAGATTTTCCTTCTCCCTTATCACTAACAGCCTTTTCTACCATAGGAACTGTCTCAGGAACAGGTTCCTCAACTATGTTCTCAGTTTCTTTAGCGACCACTACAACAACCTCTGTTTCGACAACTTTTTCAGGATTTTCTATAACTACACCCTCCTTATCTCCTACTTCATTATCAGCTTGTTCTTCTAAATCTACAGGCATAGAGGGTACACTAGTATCGACAACTACAGTACCAGTAGGAGAACTAGGGTTTACCTTTTCAGTTTCTTGGATGATTTCTTGAGTCGCTTCAATAATCCCTTCCTCCGTACCAGTTTCTGGAACACTTTCCCCCTTACTAGTTGCTTCCTCCGACAACTTTTTCTGTCTCAATTTTGCAAACTTCCTCGCCATAGCCACAGAACGACTCGTAGCTAGTTTCTTTGCCTTTTGATTTAGTTTAGATAATTTGAGTTTTGGAGAAGAGAGTTGAGAATCTACTTTGGAACTGGTCGACATTGTTTTTCAGAGGATTGTGTTTTAGAGAGAGAAAATAATTTGAGAAAGTTTAAAATTTTCAGCCGATAGAAACAATGTCTATGATCAAATAGTGGAATAGAGACAGGTTTAGGTTTATCGGGAAGGGGAACGGGTTGATGGGATTGGAAAAAGCTGCTGCTACTTATTGCACATAGGAGCTGACGCCATCAAGGTTCAAAAAATTTGAATTCTAAAAGTTTTACACTAATCCGGCGCCAAGTGAGGGTGATTAGTAATAGATTAGGCCACGTAAGACAACGTTATATTCAGTAACTGATATAGAATATGTACCTGAATGTCCATGCACCAGTTTCTTCAATTATATCCTAAATTTCAAAAATTTGCCAGTATCTAAGTCATGAAAACAGGTTTCAAACAGGTTAGCAAGCAAAACAATTAAGTTTTCATAGTAGAATCAACTAAGCAAAGTTAAGCTAAGTAAAACAAGGAAAATTCACTAGCCAATTATTGGGAGAACCAGGTGCTGCTTCGTTCATTGTATCTTGGTCATCCCTAACTCAAGTCTGTTCTTTTTGAATTGTACCATGTTCAATGCCTTAGTAAAGATATCAGCAATTTGGTCCTCAGTCCTGCAAAAGTTCATAGTAATTAAGCCTTTCTCAACATTGTCCCTTAGAAAGTGATGCCTAATATCAATGTGCTTTGTTCTCTTGTGCTGGACCAGGTTCTTGGCAATATTGACTGCACTGGTATTGTCACAAAAGATTGGAACTGGTCCACACTCGATTCCAAAGTCCTCCAGCTGCTGCTTGATCCATAATAACTGTGAACAACATGAAGCAGCTTCTACATGTCACTGAATTTTGTTTCTTTGTAGCCCATGAAACTAAACAAGGACCTAGGAAGTGTGCCATCCCAGATGTACTTTTCCTATCAACCAAGTGACCAGCATAGTCAGCATCTGCATACCCAATTAGATCAAAACTTCCACCTTTTGGGTACCATAAACCAAGATCTTGAGTTCCTTTCAAATATCTCAAGATTCTCTTGACTGCAGTTAAGTGTGACTCCTTTGGTTTTGATTTGAACCTTACGCACAATCCCACACTATTATCAATATCTGGACGACTTGCAGTTAAATACATCAAAGAACAAATCATTCCTCTGTACTTAGTTTCATCAATTGAAGCACCAGTTTCATCCTGATCTATCTTCGTTCCAGGAGCAATGATGTACTTCTGCTGGTGGATCATTGTGCCTTCCTGAGATTGCTTGATTTGTAAGCCTAAGAAGAAATTTAGCTCACCCATCATACTCATCTCAAATTCACTTCCCATCAGGTCGGCGAACTCCTTGCAAAGGTTCTCATTTGTAGCACCAAAGATGATGTCGTCTACATACACTTGAACTATCAACAGGTCTTTGGCTTTCTTCCTTAAGAACAAAGTGTTGTCTATTTTACCTCTTGTAAACCCATTCTTTAATAAGAACCCAGACAATCTTTCATACCAAGCCCTAGGAGCCAATTTCAACCCGTACAATGCCTTGTCAAGTTTGTAGACTTGATCACGAAACTCTGTACTTTCAAAGCCAGGTGGTTGAACTACATACACCTCTTCATTCAAATATCCATTAAGGAATGCACTCTTCACATCCATCTGGTACAGCGTAAACTCCATGTACGCTGCAAAAGCAATAAGCATCCTAATGGCCTCCATTCTAGCAATAGGTGCAAAGGTTTCATCATAATCGATTCCTTCTTCTTGACTATAACCTTGAACCACCAGTCTATCCTTATTCCTTGTCACTATACCATGTTCATCTAGTTTGTTTCTAAATACCCATTTAGTACCAATGATGGACCTGTCCGATGGTCGAGGGACCAGGTGCCATACCTTACTTCGTTCAAACTGATGAAGTTCCTCTTGCATTGCGATCACCCAGTCTGGATCCTCGAGTGCTTCACGTACATTCTTGGGTTCTATTGAGGACAGAAACGCAAAGAATGCACAGAAGTTCTTCAAAGCTCTCCTGGTAACATTTCCAGCGTTTAGATCAGACATGAGGTTCTCCAGTGGATAAGAACTTTGATATCTCCAAGGTTTAGGCTGAATCTGCTGAGTGTCGTTTCCAGGAGGATCTAAGCCATCTAACTCTTCTTCATCTTGCTCTTCAGTTCCCACTGTCTGATAGCCTTCTAGTTCCCCCTGAGTTTGATCCTTATCATCCTGATTACTTTTAACTCCACTCAAATTCTCAGGGTCTTCAGCAGGTTCATTCCTTGCAAGTCCAATCTCCTGATCATCATCTTCTTGTCTGTTTGTAACACTTTCAGACTCATCAAATACCACAAGCACACTTTCTTCTACAGTCAAGGTCCTCTTGTTGAACAATTTATAAGCTTTACTTTGTGAAGAATATCCTAAGAAGATGGCTTCATCACTTCTAACATCAAACTTCCCTAGAGGTTCTTTCCCATTGTTATGTACGAAATACTTGCACCCAAAAGCTCTGAGATGTGCAATATTAGGTTTCCTGCCTCTGATCAGCTCATAGGGAGTTTTCTCTAGCAAAGGAAGGATAGAACATCCATTCAGCAAGTAGCAAGCGGTGTTGACTGCTTCAGACCAAAAAATTCTTTGATAAGCCGCTTGACATCAACATTATTCTAGCCATGTCCTCTAAGGACCCGTTCTTCCTTTCAACTACACCATTCTGCTGAGGGGTCCTTGGTGCAGAGAAGTTGTGATCCACACCATGTTTGTTACAATATTCAGCAAACTAAGCATTCTCAAATTCTGTACCATGGTCGGACCTTATACTCACTAGTTGAAGCCCCAGTTTCTTCTGATTGACTCTGACCCAGTCCTCGGACATATCATATGCTTCATCTTTAGATCTGAGGAATAAGGTCCATATGTATCTGGAGTAGTCATCAACTATTACCATTACGAATCTCTTACCTCATCTGCTCCTTACCCTAATTGGTCCACTCAAATCCATGTGAACTAGCTCAAGTGGTTTAGAAGTACTAACCACATTCTTTGACTTGAATGAAGATCCTATATGTTCCCCTCCCCCCCCCCCCCCCCTCCCCCGCGCAAGCATAACAAATCTTGATGACATTGAACCTCTTGCTTTGCATTCTACGAACCAGGTCCTTTGACACCAACTTATTCAATTGAGTCAAGCTTGCATGTCGTAGTCTCTTGTGCCACAACTGACTATCATTCTCCAGTACATTCAGACAAGTCAAATTATTCTCAGGAAGAGAACCTAATGTAGCCTTGTACACATTATTAACTCGTTTCCCTTCCATTATCACTTCACCCGTCTGCAGGTTCTTTACAGTGCAACCTACAAATGTGAAACTCACTGAGTTTCCTCTATCACATAGTTGAGAGATACTTAGTAGATTGTGCCTCAATCCATCCACACAGAGTACATTGTCAATAGCATGATTGAGGGATTTCTCAACTTTTCCAATACCAACAATTTCACCGCTCTTGCCTCCTCCAAAATCCACACTACCTCCTTGAAACGCTGTGAGTGAGAGAAAGTTTCTTTTATCTCCTGCCATGTGCCTGGAACACCCACTATCAAGAATCCAGCTTGGGTTGTTCCACCTCACTCCAGCCTGTAAAAGAAAATCAAGGGTTAGTAACAGGAACCCAGACTAGCTTGGGTCCCTTTTTGCTATCGAATGGATGAATCAAATCTTTTCTAGCCCAATAAGGTAGAACTAATTTTTTTATTCTTTTTCACTGCATCTTTTGCAACACTGCATTCATTCTTAATATGTCCAGTCCTACCACACAAGAAGCAGAGTTTGTTGCAAGGAAGTCCTACATATTTACTATTAGGGTTCCAAGCAGGTAAAGTTTTCCTATGTCCTAATCCAGTTTTACCTCTATTATGATTTTCATGCAACCAATTCAAAGCTTCAGAAGACTTGTTCCATTTAGTGAGTCTGGTGAGCTCAGAGTTAGCTTTTTCAACCTTTTCCTGAAGAACCCGGTTCTTCTCAATTTCCTGATGCAGGGCCTGGTTTTTCTTTTCAAGCTTAGTTTCAAGGTTGATTTGAGCCTCACTAACTCCTTGCTTACCAGACACTTCTTTTAATTTTTGATTCTCAAGTTCGAGTGCAGAACCTAGCTTCTTCTCACACAGCACCTGTTCCTTTAATTGTAGAGTTTCTAATTCGAGGGCTGAGACTTTCTTATTTAATTCAGAAACTTGAGTTTCACTAGCAATTAATTCCCTTTTAAGATCAGATTTGGCTGTTTCCAAGTTTTTTATTTTTATTGAAAACTCAGACGCAACTGACATTAGTTGGTCATTCTCATAAAGTGCTTGTTCCTTCTCAGACCTCAAATTTTCAATTTCTTCAATTAAAGTTAGGGCAAGCAGATTCAATTCCATGGGAGAACAGTTTTGAAGTCTAGGTTTTAGTTCATCGAGACTTACCTCAGGTGTACCATCAATTGAAGATTCATTATCAGCCATTAGTGCCCAGGGAGAATCATCTTCTGGTTCTTCTTCTTCTTCGTCACTTTCACTTTCAGAAGGTCCCCATGTTGCATAGAACGCCTCTTTCTTTTTTCTCCTTAATGCTCTGAAGTTGAGAGGACGTTTGTTCTTCTTAGGTTCATTCTCCTTTGAAGCCCCAGACCTTTTCCACTCAATATCCCCCAATGGGCAGTCCTTTATAGCATTATCCTTCTTGTTACACTTAAAACACCCTGAGTAGTCAGAATTTTCAATTATGTTGTTCTTGGCGGGAGTGGCTTTGGTTCTTCTTCTTTCGAAGCCTAAGGTTTTTCGTACTGCATTGACCAAGGCCATCTCATGCTCAGATACTTCATACTTAGAACCTCTAGTTACCTCTAGAGCTAGGTTCTTCTCCTTCTTAGGTTCCACCTTCATCCTTGGTTGTGTCATAAGCTCATGAGTTATCAGACTACCAACGAGTTCATCTAGCTCAATCTTGTCCAGTTCCTTGGACTCAATGATAGTTGTAACCTTTTATTCCCATGAATCAGGTAGAATCCTGATCACTTTTTCGACCAAATCTTCATTAGTTAGAACCATACCTAGTGACTTCATCTCATTTGTTATGATAGTGAACCTGGTAATCATATCCTGGATGGACTCAGATTCACCTATAGGAAACAACTCGAACTTTCTTTTCAGCATCTGGATCCTTGACTTCTTCACACACGAGGTTCCTTCATGAGCAATTTGTAGAGCATCCTAGATTTCTTTGGCCGTCTTCTATGAAGAAACTCTGTTGTATTCATCAGGACCAAGTCCACATATAATGAGCCTCTTAGCTTTTGCATTCTTCTCCACCATCTTGAAATCAGCATCAGTATACTCAGATATCTCTTTGGGAACAGTTTGTTGATTGGGTGGCTGTCCAACAGTTTTGCTTGGAATAAGAGGTCCATGATTAGTAATGATCCATAGCTGAAAGTGTTCAGCTTGAATAAAGTCTTCCATTCTGCCTTTCCACCATCCATAGTATTGGCCATTGAATTGAGGAGGCCTGTTGACAGATTGTCCTTCGGTGATTATCGGTGGTGCACTCATTATTCAGATCCTTCTCAAGATGTTAATCTTTCTTTGAGAGAACCTGCTCTGATACCACTTGTTGCACTTGGTGCACCTTCGTAAGACACTGGGGGGGTGAATAGTGTCCTTACCCGACTTTCAAATTCTAAAACTTGCTTTTAATCTTCTGTGCCTAACTTATAAAGAACCAGGTTCCTTGCAAGTTTCACCTATCTCTGAAACTAAACACAATGCGGAAACATAAAGAACACAGAGATTTTTACGAGGAAAAATCCTTACTCGACGAATAAAAAACTACGACCCAAACTCTTGGGATTTCAACTCTTCCACTAAAGGAAAACCCGAGCGAGTTTTAGACTACAACCTAATGTAATCAAGGAACTAGAACCCCCTAGTACCTAGAACCTTCCAAGCCACACGTTAGCTGGTAAGGTTACCTCTACTTAACATCAAAAGTAATCTCTACTTAATACTTCTAAACAAGCGAATAGATTACAACTAAATAACCTATAACAAAGAAACGAGCAAAGAAGCACTTCTTGTAACCAAAACGAAAACCCTATGGAAATTCGGGTGATATACATACGAAGGCGTTGGTCCACTAAAACAACAGACTTATCTATGAAACTGCTCATTCGTAATGTTTTGCTGCTCAGCCTTTGTTCTTGCACACAAAGCTTCTCACGATCTGATTGTACTTGATATGCTCTGTTGAGATGTATTTTGTATGTCATGATTCTGGACAAATTAACTTATATATATAGGAACTAGACTTAGCTGGATCCAACTAAGTTTAGAAATCATTTTTCTCTTTGAAATCAGTTTAAACAAGGTTACCCATATTTCCTTATTTAAAACCTAAGTTAATTTGCCTTATGTTCCAATCCATTGTCGTTTAGAAACCGCGTCCTTCTCAGCACCGCCTCTAGCTTCTTCTACTTCCGGTAGGATTGGAACATTGACTCCAGCCGTTCTCTTCTTTCCTTTTTCAACTCTGACTTGAACAACTCGTTGAACAACTGGTCTTCTCCATTCAACTGTGAACCTTTTCATGGTCCACATAGCACCAGGTCCTTTGTCATCTTCAAAACTCATCCTTCAACAATTAGTTAATTGGAATAGTTAACTAATGAAAGTTATGATTACTTAAGTGGGTAATTGTAAACTTGGAGCACTTGTTCAATAAGAAGAATTAGGAAAAATTGATAGCACAAGTTAGGAGTTGGGGAAATCAATCCTAGGTTTTCCATCTCTTGAATAAAATCTATCTTTCTACACTTGTTATTTACTTTCTTGTTTAGTAGTTTTAGTATAAAAACAAACCAAGGATATAAACTTGAAGTTGGTTGAGCAGATAATTTAGCTAGATTAACTGCTAGGAGCCGTGTTCTCCGTGGGATTCGACCTTGGGACTTTAAGTACCGAGCTATATTTACTGCGACCGCTTAGTCCTTTTTATAGGGCGTAGTTGGGCGTGATCACCATCATACTAGCTTCTGTCATGACAACGGCCGGAGCTCCCGTAGCCACGGTGGCCATACCCGACCCTCCAGATCCGACTCCCACTTCAAGTCTCCATATTATTGCGCCCTGAGGAACAGGGGTCGGAGTGTCTGTGGGGTGTGTCTCCTGGAAGGCAGGCGCTCTATGACTTGTAAAGCCAGACAGAGCTGCTAACTGCTTATTTATCTTCTCAAAATGTATGTCTTGTTTCTTAATATACTCTCTTAAAAATATATTCATATCTTTTGACGAGTCTTTGGCCGCAGCTTCCTTACTGGGCCTCTGACCACGAGCCGAATTCAACTGTGAACTGGCTGGAGTGTGCTCCAGAGACTGATCCCGTTCTTGGTGTGATGATTCTTCGGTCGCTTCTCCGCCTGCTGGAAGGTTGAGCCCATCAGTGGGGTTGCCGGCAACACACCGTCAGTGTTGGCTGCTGGCACGATTCTGGTGGTGTTGCCCTTATTATCTGCCATTGAACACGAACAGATAAATGTAAGTAAAATCAACAACGAATCTTGAACAAATAAATTGTGTGGGCCCCACGGTGGGCGCCAAATAGTATTTTCTAAATATAATTTCAAATTTTATAATTAAATTTATTTAGTTGAGCTACAAGCGACCTTTTGAATCAAGATTCACTGGTTAATCGTTAAACTTACGTCTAATAATTTAGTTATTTATGCAATTAACAATATTGCTGCGAACAATAAATAAGCCAGTCGATTAGCTGCCTATGAAATATTCAAAAGTGTTTGGACAGAAAACGAGATGAAACACAGTGATAACTGAACAGGACAACGATAACAACTAATGAACGGGAATGAACAAGGACAATAAGTAAATGAAGCAATAATAAATTCTTATTTGTTTGAAGATGATCGGGCTCCGGCGAAGCAATCTAAGTGTTGTCTTCTCCAAAGCAAAGCAGCACAACAGTGGAAAAGATGCAATAACTAAGTGACAATGGTATGTGAAAGCGCTAAGAGTTTTGATAATGAAGCAAGTATGTAAATCGTAATACAGCAGAATGTAGCCTTTACAATGGGAGAGAAGGGTTTATTTATAGGTACAGAAAGTCCTAACCCTAGCTAGTTTTCTCTTTCTGCACGTCTCTCCACCAACAGATAATGCCTTTATCCACGCCTAACGGCCTCCCTAAAATAGCGAAATCTATTGATAACGCTTATCTCTCGCCTGTGATCGATCTTCTTGTCTCAGGATAATTGTGTCCGGGTCTTTCACCGGTCAACCTCTTCGAGTCTCCAATGCTAATTAGTCCTTACTGGTGAAGTCCCTGCTGACTTGTCTCCGATATACACGACGCGCTTGCCATGTCACCGGACATTTGTTGCTGAGTGTCCGGCCAAATTTTGACCACGTCACCGGACACGTGTTGCTGAGTGTGCGGCCCAATTTCTCGTAAGCTCTCTCTTCTCTGAAATTGTGGACTGAAGAGGTAAAGGAAGTACAATTAGCTTACAAAAATAATCTGCTTACTAATTATTTCAAAACAATACAGTGATTACTAATTCATCAAATAATAATTCAAGCATTACTAACTATCGTATAAAAACAATTCCTGTATTTTCGCATAACTAACATATGAATTAAACGACCCTGTTATTTGAACATTGTACACATCTTACTGCTTGACCTCAAGAAAGGGACAAAGATTGTCTTTGGAAAAGAGGGTTCGTCATTGATGTAGTTCAAGTAGGAGTTGCTTTACATGCGAGAGGCACGAGGTTTTACTTCCTCGGTTTATTTTTACTTGTGACTTTTAGTTGAAAAGAATTTATGCTTTTGCTAATTGTCATTCAAAGCAAATCAAGAAAGATTTAATGATACGCTTTCAATTTCACCTTTATTATTAAATAATATTTTTCAAATCATAGTCAAATTGAAACTTCTACACCATAAGTATTAAGGCTAAGTAAGATACTTGATTCACTAATGATTTCATATGGGTGTGAAAAGCCAAAGGGACAAGTAAAAATGGCCTCAAAAAAGCAATTCCTCCATTCCAAAATAGTTGTCTTAGTTTGACTTGGAGAGACTTTTAGAACTTGTGGTCCAAAATAAGCCCTACATAAATATATGGCTATAAAATATTTTATTAAGGGTAAAGTAGTACTTTCAACTCAAAAATATTTCCAAATTTAGAATTATGTCATTCTTTTTTGAACGGACTAATAAGTAAATACTGTCATCCATTTTGGAACGAAGGGAGTAACTTCTACCTTTATTTTTGCTCACTTGCTCCTCTTTTGAATTTCCAAAGATAAGGCTTAAATGTTGATCGTATTTATATATATACTACCTTCTTATATTTTGTAATCCTTTTTTATCTGATATTTCAAAGATTAATTAACCAGTGGAAGCTGTTCATGGCTAAACTTATTTGTATCAACTTTTGATCTCCCCGAGTCCCTACTATGTTTTCAGTAGTAACTTCTTGGACGTTACAGTTGCCATGTTCTCTTGTTTCTAGATAGAGCTCTTGGTACATGTAGTCTTAAATTAATATTCTTTTAGACTTTCCTATTTTCTAGGTATAAGTTCGTTTAGATGTACGTTAATGTGTATGTATAAATATGTAGTTGTGTTCTCCCTAAAAGTACTTGCCACTATCTAGCACATTATATAGGGTAAAAGAGAGAACTACAAAAGCAATGGCAGACTACCAAACGGTACCATAACATCTCTCTTTTCATTGCGCAATCTAATACGTTCTATCTGTTTTCTCATTTTTTTTTTTCAATTTATTATTTGAGAGCCATAAATTATGTATGCATGGTTTTATGAAGCAATATCAAGCAAGCTATGATCAAACTAACTCAATATATGTGGAGCCATGGGGAGGCCGCTCCGGTGGATCTGAATGGAGTTACTACTTGAAAGGTCCTATTAAAGAACTCTTCATTAACCTTGGTGAGTTTATCGACTCCATCATGTTCCGAACCCTTGACAACAAACAAGGCACCCTTGTTGATTCACCAAAGTTCGGTGGCAGTGGGGGTAGCAAAAGACTTAAGGTTAGTCGCAAGTGATATTAAACATATAATATCCTCATGCTATTTTATTTAATTTCTACCTTCTTTTCAAATAGTTTGAATACTGAGACGAAAATATATTAGTTGAATGATTAATTGTTTGACAGGTTGTTATTGAGAATGCTCCCTCGGAATACTTAACAGGCATAAGAGGGACATTGGGACATTATGGTGGCCATTTGGTTGTAAAATCTCTATGTTTTATAACTAATGCAAAGAGTTATGGGCCATTTGGGACAGAGGCTGGTGGAGCCCTATTTTCCCTTGTGGTAAAACAAGGTGGTGCTATTATTGGATTCCATGGTTGTGCTGGATTGTACCTTGGTGCTATTGGTGTTTATTTGCAAAAAGTTATTCCAAACGAACCTGACTATGCAAAGAAAGACCAAACATCATTTTTGTCACGACGTCGTGGTGGCATTAGAGCAAGGGTAGAGAAGGTATGAACGAATATACTAGTATTCGGTTATTTCCTTAACGGTTTTGCTTACTGATTTTTGTTGAGATCAATAACTTTGCCTAGATGCAGTTCCAGAATTATTAAACTTGGTAATTTTTGCTTCTCAACACAGAACTCTTTGCTTTTAGAAAGAATTATTGGTCTTAGATTTGATATTTTTCTTGTATTTAGTTTCCTTTGTTTTGCGATATATTTGTAATCTGTGTCAAAAAATATTGTGTTGGTTCAGATAATAAACATTGATGGTGAAAAGGAAGTCTTCGTTGGAATTGAAGGATCTTATAGTCGAGTGGGTTTCAATGGGATTG
Organism: Petunia x hybrida; assembly: GCA_037355625.1. Taxonomy (NCBI): domain Eukaryota; kingdom Viridiplantae; phylum Streptophyta; class Magnoliopsida; order Solanales; family Solanaceae; genus Petunia; species Petunia x hybrida. The sequence continues at coordinate 5,242,746 of JBBBVM010000053.1, read as the reverse complement.
CATTCAAACATGGGAAAGGATGGCCTCTATGGCAGTGAATTCGGAACTTATTTTAGGTCTGCTGCTACGAAAGGCTTGAATGTTTTCATAGGGCGTTCGACACTGACATCTTTTATTTGTTTGCACCTGAAATATGTTTTAGTGTCTCGTGAATTTTGATCTTCTACTGTGTGGACATCTGAAGTTTTGGTGTTTATGGTTGTAAATTGTAATCTTGGAGTTGATCTATCCAGGTTGCATTTTATGGCTTATTTAGTACCTACTCGAACCTACAATTTATTACTCCGTACGGTTTTCTTCTTAAATTTCTTTGAGTTTCGTTGATTTCTCTTATTTTGTGGGATCATTTTTCATCTAGAGCTATGTTAATTACAGTCCGTACGTTATTACGGTAGTTCGTTTTATTTATAGTGCGTCATCTATTATATGTCATGTACAACTTTTAGTGTGTACAATTTGAAGTTGAGGGCCTTGAATTCTTCAAATAAATTCAAAAATTATATTCAAAAAATGACAATCAAGTTATAAACGTTGAATTATATGTTTTTTCATACAAGAGCTTTAAAGGAGTAAGGATAGAAGTCATATAAAATTATTACTTCGGTGAATCCAGACTGATGATACTTGTTTAAAGTTGTGAAGGCCTGTCCGTGTGAGCACACGTCCAAGTTAAGGTTGAACCTTTAAAATAGTTTTAAGTTAAATGCTTGGGAAAGCGGTACTACGACATCCTCCTATCCATTTATTTTTTGAGAAAGATGGAAATTAACTTCGATAATCCCATGTGTTTTATTATCTAATCTCTTGCGTGTGAATAAAAAATCACTTAGAGATTTGACATATAACAAAAATTATTCTCTTGCGTGTGAATAAAAAATCACGTAGAGATTTGACATATAACAAAAAAATTATCTAGGATGGAATGCAAAAAATCACCTACTTGTGATGGCAGCCATTGCCTGAATAGGTGGGAGGGTGGATGTAATTCAGCTCGAACTAAGTGACAAGGGTAATTGACTATTATGGTTCGATTCATGTGACGAATGGATGAATCCAATTGACTCTAGATCAAGGAATTGGTACAACATAGGCATTTACAAGTAGATCCTTCTGATGGAACGAGGAATTGATCCATTAAATGGATTACACAACACTTTGGTTAGTTATGTCAAAGCAATATTTCGTGAGAAAAATGCTATCTATAATAACACTAACTGTGTATTGTGCATATTGTCTTCAAATTAGCAATTTGGCTCTTTGTCCCTTATTTCAGTTGATGAAATAGTTCTCCTAGGTCTTTACTGAGCCTGGTTGATAGTAGTAGTAGGCTGAAACGGCTTTGTGAAGACAGTGCAGAAGATGCATTAGGCTTGGAACTGGATTGGTCAAATGTGCTCTTAGGAGGGGTATTAGATGATGTATGCTGATATTCCTTAACATTACCCTCTTGTTTAAGCAATTTTAGCTCAATTATTGGACTGTCAAATACACCTCCAAACATTTAACTCAGTGCAATCAAATACTTTTCACATATGATTGATGCCAGGAAATGGCTTCATGATCACAATGTATAGCTTCCATTTCCACTCTCGGATTGGTTGGTGTTTCATAAATTGGAAAAAAAAAAATTGAAATACCTTATACAACCAAGTTTTAAGTTCTTGTTCATTAAATCGGGGACCGGTTTGGAAATGCGAGTGATAGGGACCAAGTCTGATACTACCTTGTGCCTTGTAGCCTGACTGCACAATTGATTCACCCCGAATTTTTTTAGGTGGTGATCCTCGCTGTTGATTCTGTAATTGAAGACAGTCTATAGCGCTTTTCTGTGATCTGTAAATAGCTACTTTCCCTTTGCTCCATTTATTCCTGTTTATGCATACTCTCAGTTTGTTTGCGAGCATGCTAGCTTGTTGGTTAGCTAAATCCTCCTTTAGCTCATTTTGGCTGTTCCTGATGTTGCTTTGTTCTTCGCCATGTGTGTTTCCCAAGGTCGATACTCTGCTATCAATTTATACCGAAATATCAGGGAATCATAGATCGAATGTGAGAAGGAAAATGAAGGGGAAATGGGTTGAGAGAAGAGAATCAGATGAAGGAGAGGAAGTCGAGTTGGTATTCTTCAAAGATGCTCAATGTGATAGCTTAAGCCTTTAAACTCCTTAAGCTACTAGATCACGTGTAGTACATTACCAATTCACCAGTAAATTCAAATACTAAATGAAACTTAGTTAACTAACTATCCCTCCAGCTTTAACTACTTTTCTGCCAAGTTTTACTAAGCTTTCCAAAGATAATTCATCTCTCAAATGAGCAGACATACTTTATTAATCATCAATAATTCATGTACCGTAAATGTTAGTAATTAATTTTGCGTTTCACGATTTCATCGTACAACATCTTTGTGCACGGGAGGTAGGAGAAGTTACCATATGCTACAAGATTTGACAGTAAAAAATTCTTTTCCAATGTTATATTGTTTTACATCAGGGAAAAAAGAATATTAAGGGATTTAGAAAAAGAAGTAATGAAGTGAACGTAAAAGGTAACACACTAGGAATCTGCCAAATACTGAATGGTCTTGATCTACAAGATACTTGGTTGACGACTATAAGATTGGCTTGTCTAACAAGAACTTCACAACACCGAAACAAACAGGAGATTAATCCATCGTGCGAGAGAGTTTTGAAGGGTTTTTGTAGCTATGACGAGATCCGTATCTTTCTCCAAAATATCATACCATACTATTCTAAAAGAACCAATTCCTTAAGTAAAAAGTAAGTGACCATTTTGCCCTTCAATTAAAAACTACTACTTATAATTTTTGCACTAAAAAGTTAATTTAACTGTAAATAAAAAGTCATGAATTATTTGGTACAAAAATAGTATTTTTAATAAATGTGTATATTAAACATTTCTCGTGAATCTGAAATTACAGACTTTGAAGAGTTGCATAAATAATTTTTCCTTCTTAAATGGGTACTATTAACCAAATACTATCTCTTAACTGTATTTAAATGAAGAATTTGAATAGTTGCAATTGATAATACATATACAGGTACCATATATGTCAAATGCAATTGCTACGTAGATGGTCATTTGGCTCATTTCCGTGATATCTATTTATTAATTCATTTACTCTTTTAAATGGATATTTATCAGAATTATGTGATTCGATACATACTTGTGATATTCATACATTACTTTGGACATTTTAATCTTTGCAACATGCTGGCCAGCCCGTAATTACTGAATAGCGAAAGACATGGAGTTGTTAGCTGTGAGTATATCTCATAATGATTATTTACATTCAGTTTATTTATTCATTTACATGATTGATATATTATATCTATTTTGCGTATACAACTTAATATGCGTAAAGCTCTACTATGTTCTGAAGTACCTCTACTGAGCTATCTGGTAAGTATATATGTTGGGACAACTTCATCCCGCTATTTTGTCAACAACAATTATATTTTTACTTTTCCTGTGATGTTCCTTTTTTTCTGTTTTATTATCCTCAAAAGTTGTATTTTATAAATGTTATTCGATTTATACCATAATGAAATAATGGCTTGATTTGTAAAATTTCCTCTATGGTGGTGAAGGAAAAGGCAGTGAAGATGCTACTATTGCATTGCTACTTTGTTATATTTTGAAAATTAATAATTTATTTGTCTTTGTCTGGGAAGAAAAGAATTTAATCAATAATATATATAACATGATTTAAAAGATGAGGCAGATAGCTAATAACAAATAGCGATCAACCTAAATTCATTCATTGAGGATGGACAAATTGAATATATAGACCAAAATGTGTTCTAATAAGTTACGTCCAAACACCTTATCAAATATGTGGTGTTTGTATATGTTAGTAATCTGGGTAATATAATGAGTCTTAACTCTTAACTGTGTGAAGATTTTGTCAGATTCAATTGTATGTTTTTTTCTTCTTTTTCGTTTTCATTTAATACTAAAGTCTACTAAATAATCACAAGCAGTCTTAAAGTTCACCTTTCAAAATTTAGAAATATCATAAATTAGCATATCAGTTAGTGGTAAACACAACCAGTAAATAACATATTTGTAATACAATAATAAACTTTTTTTTATTTTTAAATTTTTAGTACTCCTTAGTATGGGGTACACGCGCAACGTGCGTACTCAAAACTAGTTAATATAAAAGTGGGAACCTCCAAGTTGAAAGTTAGAATACTAAAATACCCCCTATTTAAAATTGTAATACAATTTTACCCTTCATCTATAGTCTTTCCCTACCTAATATCTATATTTTTTGAACCAAAATTAGTCTTAAAAAGTTATGAAAATAAGCTTTGTGTGTTGGTTTATGTACCTTGAAAGTGGGTTTCGTTCATAAATGAGAAAGAGAATATTAACCAAAGTTATCTCAAAACTGGAGAATATGAAAGAGTGCAATTGATAAACAATGAAAAGGTACATTAACTAAGCTTTTATTATACTTAAATCTTAAGTTGCGGAATTTCAAGAGTTGCAACTGATAAACAATAGAAAAGGGTCTGATTTGCTCCTCTACTATGAGAAATAGTTTCAATATATCCTCCGTTCAAAGTTTGGTTCATCTAAAATCTTACTGTTATACTATCATACACAAATGCCCTTATATCTAACGGAGGGATACGTGGCAACCTAAGAACACAGCTGCCCATATCCCATTAAAATACCCGAACCCATCCCTAATTCTAACCCGCAACCCACCCATCCCCAATCCTAAATTACTAAAAATCTATTTGTAAAAATCTAACCCGCAACCCACCCATCCCCAATCCTAAATTACTAAAAATCTATTTGTAAAAATCCCAAGACGATTAACAACCAACAACCAACAAATGATTAAGTAATCTATTAAATAATTTATCAATTAACTAAATGGTGCACCACTGAGTCATCTTCTTCATTTCATCTCCGCCACTACAATACCAAAAAACCACCAAAAAATTCAAAATCCCATCTTAGTCGATAACAAATAGAAATCTCTAGAAAAGGACTTCTTATTTTATCTTAAAATTATTTGTGCATTAACACCACAACAAAAATGCCAACGAATTAGAGTTGCAATTTAGAAAAAATTAACACTTCAAATAGTAGTTTTCGTTCTAAAAAAAACTTCATATTAAAGGCCTCGAATCCACATATCACCTTCAATTCTTTAAATAAAAATCCATTCATAAACACAATGAAAATCACCTACCCAAATTCAAAAGAAAAATATGCAGATTCAAAATTAAATTGAAAATTTTGAGATGCACCATGGAGAAGATAATGGAAATAAGAACAAATGTTGACCTCCATTTGAGTGTATTTGTATGTATATGTAATAAACTTGATTGAATAGTAATTGCGCAATTGAACTCTTTATTATTTCATTTTCTTGTAATACAATTCCTCAATTAAAATTGTAACTGATACAATCAATTGAAGAAAGGAACTGGGAAAGAAAGAAAGAGAGGTTCGGGGAAGAAGGGAAGAGGAGAGAGAAAATGAGAGAGGTGAGAGTTAATTAGGATTTGGATAATTTTCTGGATAACTGTTTTGGTAGTTATATAGTCAAACTGACTGATCTCCACCCTTGCTTCTCACTTATTTTGGGCTCATCAGAGCCGTCCACCTGTGCAGTCTTTCCTTTTTTCTAGTTGGACACAGGTTCCCCTCAAGTTGTAATATTTACATTTTCTCCCACACTATATTAATTAGCTATTCAGTTTTCAACCCTAATTTTCTTGCACTTCCTTTTACGCCGACAACCAGTCAAATAACCTCGTAACCTTACAGTATATTTCATTTCTATCTAAGTGGGTGTTTTTGTTTGTCTTGATGGCTTAGATGAGAGAGAGATAGTGTGAGTTAATGAAAGTGGCGAAAGGGGATATTCTACTGGGGACGTAAACAAGAGGAGAAATTGATGAGGACGACATGGGGGAATGGGAGAGGGGGATGAAGGAAAGAGGAGTTTGTATTGGTCGGTTTTCTGTCCGATCACGAAAGAAGCAAACTCGATCGCATGCGATATGCGGATTCACTTCGAAAGTTATGAGATCGGAAAGAATTTGCTTCGATTTGGTTTTGTTAGGTTATGCGATGTTGATCGGATAAAATCGGAGACAACATTATTGAAGATCAGATTAAACTGACCCTCATCTCTAAAATATCGGAACAGATAAAGCGAATTTAGTGGAGCAGATGACGACGTGCAACAGTGGGATGAGAAACGTGGGGAAGTGGAAGTCTGCTAGGGTTTGGGGATTCTCCTCCATTTCAACCTATAAATAGGGCCCTATATTTTCATTTTTGGACACGTTCATCTGAGCAAAATATTACTCTATTCTTCAAACCACTATTCTCTTGTTAAGAAAATATTCAACAGTGTCATTTACCTTTGTCAATTTGTTACGTCAAAGATCATCATTGTATTTAAAGCTTCGATCGTGATTTGGTTCAAACGTGGAGGGAGATATGTTCTTTCCATTGAAGCAACATCCATCGATCCATCAAATACAATAAGCCTTTACTGCTTTGATTATTTAATTGTTGCTTGCTTCGTTTAGATCTGCATCTATCTTGATCGTAACATCTTTTAATCTGTGTTTAATTGGGACAATCTGTTATCGTCACTCATTTGGCAGCTATTTGATTTGTTCATCGGATCTGTTGTCGATTACGTTTGTTTATTCGTTATTGTTTTACGTTTATTCATTTCACTTAGTTGTCATCGTATTGCTATTATTTTCATTGATTCGAGTATCATAATCGTGTTCGGATAATTGCGAATCCTGATAAAACGAAGTCATTTCATCGTATATCACTGTCCTTTCATTTAGTTCGAACTTGTTAGACAGCATTCATATCCTTGCCTGACATCGGATTTAATTGACGTCGAATTCACTTGATACCGAATCTACTTGACATCGATTTTAGAATTACTTCTGCATCAAACTCTTGAGGTCGATTAATTCGTTCACGTAAACTATCTGTCAAACGATCAAATTGAGATATAAAACGGTCGCCTAAGACTCAACTAAATCTAAATCTAATTGTAAAACCTGATATATTTTTTGGGAAATACAGTTTGGCGCCCACCGTGGGGTCTAGGCAATCGATTTATTCCGAAATTTGAACCGCTTGATACTACTTACGTTTGCTTTCTTGTCCTGAAATGGCAGATGAACGCAACATTGACGCTTTGAACGGTCAACAGCTACTCAATCCCAATGACGGGGTTCATGTTCCGGCCCGTGTTGAAGCGGTCGATGAATCTACCAACAACGAGCAGGATCCAACTCACGACAACATTCCTGCTGGTTCACAGTTGAACGCACGCCAAGCGCGGCGTTCAGGCGAAGAGCCTGCAGTCGAAACTGATTCTGGAAGCGCAAACGCGGCACTGTTTGCGTATCTGAAGCGGCATGATGCTCAGTTCGAAATGATACAAGAGCAGTTGAAGGCACTATCTAATTCTATCGGAAGTAAGGTACCTACCCCTCCGATCACACCTCCAGCAAGCATTCCGACTTCGGTTCCTCAGGGCGCCGTAACAGGGGGACTTGCAGCAGGGGTCGGATCAGGGGGATCGGGTACAGCCGCCGAAGCCATGGGAGCTCCGGCATCGGTCACAGCAGAAGTAAGAATGATGGCAACGATGCAGACCATGATGAATGATAACATCGATAAGAAGTTCAACGAAATCAAGTCATTTATGGAGAAATTGCCAGGCGTTCCGAAATTGGCTGACAAAGGCGTTACAAAATCAATCTCAAAACGTCCTTTTCCAGCAAGTGCAGCCCCACTACCTATACCAAAGACTTTCAAATTACCAGAAAGCTTGAGATACGATGGAACCACAGATCCAAGGGATCACATTGATATGTTTTCGGTTGCGGTTCAGGCAAATGACTTGACCTCGGAGGAGATCAATTCGGTCAGCCTTAAAAAGTTTTGTGAGACATTGAAGGGGGCAGCGCTGAAATGGTATTTACAGCTGCCCGAAAACGAAATACTAAGTTTCGATGACATGTCAGCGAAATTCATTCGTTCACATACGGGAGCAAAGAAGATAGCACCAAGGGTCGAAGACATCTTGAACGTAAGGCAGCGACCCGGGGAAACTATCAAGCAGTTTCTAAAAAGATTTAACGATGAGAAAATTCTTATACCAAATCTCGAAGAAAGGTGGGCATGTTTGACCTTTGCTAACAACTTGCGCACTGATTCAATTGAGGCATGGAAACTGAAAGATCGTCTTAGGGAAATTGATGCATGGACTTTCGATGTATTGTACCTCGAGTGCGAGACAAGGATCAGGGCTGAAGAGGAAGAATTGCAGCTAGCCCGAAATAATTATCATTATGACCGGCCGGCAAGGAGGGTTGATAATGACAGAAGAGACTACAGGGACCAACGATGGGGGCCCTACAGTTTCCATCGAATGGGGAGCAACAACCACGAAGCTGGTAGCTCCAAAAATCAATCAAAGAAAGCCCAGCCAAACACATCCTCGGTTCCAAAAGATCGACCACTGCCTCCAAAAGTAACGGAATACAATTTTTGCATATCGACACCAAATCTGGTGAATCACTTGAAAGGGATGGGTGACAAAGTTGTGAAATTCCCAGGTCGCATAAAGTCAAGTCCAAATACTAGGGACGAAACTCTGTGGTGTGCATTTCACCATGATTTCGGCCATACAACGGAAGAATGTAAGGCGCTGAGGTATGAAGTGGCCAGCCTGCTGGAAAAGGGTCACTTGGTCGAATTTTTGACTGAGAGAGGACGAAACAATTTCAATAGGAAGAAAGATGATGAACCACCAAAACCTCCTGCTCCCAGGAAAACGGTGAATGTTATTACCGGAGGAGATGGTGTTTGTGGGGTAACCTACACTACGAAGAAATATGCAAAGGTCTCTTTCACACGAGACAAACGAACACGCGATGATATGACCGATGAAATCGTGTTCGGGGATTCCGATTTCGATGGAAGGATTCATCCCCATCATGATGCACTTGTAGTAACAACAAGGATCGATGACGCCGATGTGAAAAGAGTGCTAATCGATGCTGGCAGTTCGGTTAACATCATACATGCAAGGGTGGTTGAACAATTGCAGTTGAGCGATAAGATTGTGCCTCGCTCAACGGTCCTGTCAGGATTCAACAATTCAAGTGAGGTGACCGTTGGGGAGATTACAATCAAAACCTATGCAGAAGGAGTGGAGAGTGAGACGTCGTTTCAGGTGATGAAGGGCGAAATGGCATATAACGTGATTTTGGGTCGACCATGGATCCATGCTATGGGAGCAGTTCCATCGACTTTACATCAAGTTGTGAAGTTCCCTACCCCATGGGGAATTCGCGAAATCAGAGGCGAGCAACAGGCTTCACGAGACTGTTACTCAGTAGCTGTCAAGGAAGGCTTCCGATTGTAGCAATCACAGCTAGTGGATCCTGTGGCCGGAAGCTTCACTTCGGTTCCGTCGTGCGATCAAACGCAGCTACCGGAATTCGAAGTCGAAGGCGACTTCGCACAGGTTTCACCATGTAAGCTAGTGGGACCCGTGAACGAAAGCTTCACTTCGGCTCTGTTGTGCGATCAAACGCAGCTACCGGAATCCGAAGTCGAAGGCGACTTCGCACAGGTTCCACCATGTGTGAGAGAACCGCATAGACAAGAAGCTGGAGACTCTACGATAGAAGAACTTGAGGAAGTAACATTGTTCGATGATAATCCTGATCGGAAAGTTTATGTTGGAGCTGAATTGGACATCGACGTAAAAGCAAAAATCGTATCCTTCCTCAAGGACAACTCTGATTGTTTTGCTTGGTCCCATGCAGATATGGTGGGAATCGATCCAAAAGTCGCCACGCACAAGTTAAATGTCGACCCGAAACATCGACCGGTGAAGCAAATGAAACGACCAAATGGAGGTTTTCGAAGGAAGGTAATCAATGATGAGGTGGAAAGGCTGTTAGCAAACGGGTTCATTAAAGAAGTAAAATATCCAGAATGGCTTGCGAACACGGTCGTAGTACCTAAGAAAAATGGCAAATGGAGGGTATGCGTCGACTATACCGATCTCAACAAAGCTTGCCCAAAAGATTCGTTCCCACTGCCTCACATCGATAGATTGATCGATTCGACGGCGGGCCACGGGATGCTGAGTTTTTTGGATGCCTATTCAGGCTATAATCAAATATCGATGGACCCATCAGATCAGGAGAAGACATCGTTTATTACAGACATGGGAACTTATTGCTACACGGTCATGCCTTTTGGCCTAAAGAATGCCGGCGCTACTTATCAGCGTCTGGTCACTACTATGTTCAAAAATTTGATCGGGAAAACCATGGAAGTCTATATCGATGACATGTTGGTCAAATCTCTTGAGAAGGGAAATCATCTGAGTCATTTGGAAGAAACTTTTACAATACTAAGACAATTCAACATGAGATTGAATCCAGAGAAGTGTGCGTTCGGGGTTGGATCCGGTAAGTTCTTGGGATTCATCGTATCGCAAAGAGGAATCGAAGCAAATCCAGACAAGATCAAGGCGATCGAAAATATCCCTGAGAACCTGACAACGGAGAAAGAAGTTCAACAGCTGACCGGTCGAGTAGCCTATCTCAGCAGGTTCATCTCGAGGTCATCTGAACGGTGTCACAAGTTCTTTTCAGTATTGAGAAAGAGCAAAGGTTTCGAATGGACACCAGAATGCAAAAGAGCTCTTCGGGAACTGAAGCAGTACCTTTCAAATCCACCGCTTCTGTCAAAACCAATTGAAGGAGAAATGCTGCTGGTCTATTTGGCTGTTTCCGATGTCGCTGTAAGTGCTGTCCTCGTTCGCGAAGATGGAGGTAACCAATTTCCTATCTACTATGTTAGTAAAACACTGTTAGATGCCGAAACAAGGTACCCACATCTAGAAAAACTAGCACTTGCACTAGTCACTGCTGCACGCAAATTAAGGCCTTATTTCCAATGTCATTCAATATCTGTGATAACTACGTTCCCATTGCGAAATATTTTACATCGGCCAGATCTCTCTGGTCGATTAATGAAATGGGCGGTCGAGCTGAGTGAGTATGATATCACTTACCAGCCTCGTACCGCCATAAAATCTCAAGTTTTAGCTGATTTTGTAGCAGACTTCAGCGCTAATATTTTATCGGAGGCAAAGAAGGAAGAGTTGATGATGAGAGATCCAGACCCCGGGATCTGGGTAATGTACACCGATGGAGCTTCCAACGTCAAAGGAACTGGCCTCGGAATTCTATTGATTGCGCCTTCGGGTGAAAAGCTCAGGTACGCGATCAAATTACACGCAAAAACTAACAACGAGGCCGAATATGAGGCCCTCGCTGCAGGCTTAAAAATCGCAAAGGATTTGAAGATCGAACGAATAGATATCAAAAGTGATTCCCAACTGGTGGTAAATCAAATCCAAGGCGATTTCTGTGTTCGAGATCCAAGGATGCAACAGCTGCTCGAAAAGGTACAAAATTTTCTAACTTCTTTTCAGGAGTGGAAAATAGCCCAGATACCAAGGGAAGAGAACATCGAAGCAGACGCTTTAGCAAACCTTGCATCCGCAGCAGCCATCGATGAAAAACTCGATGAGACCGTGGTTCACTTGTTCGAATCTCCATTATGTCGGAGCATTAAAGAGGTAAACAATGTTAATCGAACTTGGGATTGGAGAAGCAAATATTTGTCCTACTTGCAGGCAGGTACTGTTCCCGATGACAAGAAGTCTGCCCGATCACTTAAAGCCAAAGCAGCAAGATATTGCCTCCTTGAAAATCAACTCTACAGGAAAATGTTTGGCGGCCCTTTGGCGAAGTGTGTTGGGCCAGATAGAACAAATTATGTGCTGAAAGAAGTTCACGAAGGCGAATGCGGCAATCATTCCGGCAGCAAGTCATTGGTTCGAAAGATCATAAGAGCTGGGTACTATTGGCCGACGATCGCAGATGATGCCAAGGAATTCGTCCGCAAATGTGACAAGTGCCAACGATTTGGAAATCTCATACATCAACAGGCAGAACCACTTCATTCGGTCACGTCACCGTGGCCATTTATGAAGTGGGGAATGGACTTGGTCGGGCCGCTTCCAACAGCGCCCGGTGGGGTAAAGTTTATTTTAATTCTCACAGATTATTTCTCTAAATGGGTGGAAGCTATTGCCTTGGCTAAAATTCGTGAACAGGAAATTATCAAATTCATTCATCAGAATATCATTTGTCGTTTTGGGATCCCGAAAGAGATCACATGCGACAATGGTAAGCAGTTCGTGGGAAGGCGAATCACAGCCTTCTTCGAAAAGTGGGGGATCAAGCGAATTGCATCAACACCTTATCACCCCAGCGCAAATGGACAGGCTGAATCTTCCAACAAAACAATACTCGAGTACTTGAAGAAAAGGATGGATGTTTCAAAGGGCAACTGGCCGAACGAACTCCCCGGAGCACTGTGGGCTCATCGGACAACGGTAAAACACAGTACCGGGGAGACACCGTTCTCACTTGTCTACGGAACAGAAGCGCTGATACCGGTGGAAGTGGGGGAGCCCAGCCTTCGGTTCGCCCACTCCACCGAAGAAGCTAACAAAGAAACCATGCTGGTAGATCTGAACCTGGTCGAAGCAAAAAGGGATATGGCATTTGTTCGGATACAAGCACAAAAGCAAAGGGCAGAAAACTACGTCAACAAAAAACTCAGGTATCGATCTTTTAATGTAGGTGATTATGTGCTAAAAATCAAAAGACCAAAGAAGGATGAACCCAACGAAGGGAAGCTAGGAGCAAATTGGGAGGGACCTTTCCGCGTCAAGGCAGTGATTGGAAAAGGTTCATACCAACTCGAAACAATGGACTCCAAACCGGTAGACTTCAATTGGAATGTCACACAACTGAAGAAATACTATTTTTGAGGTTCTGCGGTATCAATCTTCACCCCTTATTTCCACTTCGCAATTTTTATTATTCCTCCATCGGGAGATGCTTTTATTATTTGGTACTAACATTTTTAGATGATAGGCATAGTTGGAGTCGAATGATGACAAACATCACCCGCGAACACTTGAGCTCAAAACGCTCTGATCGGGGTCGATAAATCTGACGAACACTCTAACGTGGTCTTCATCTATAACGAGTTTCTTGGTTTTGGTCTCCCAATGATTCTGTTTCAGGTAACGAAGTCGAAGGACCAGTGTTCGCCTACTCATTTTTCGCACCCAAACACTGGGGGGGATGAAGGTAGCATGAGGGTCATCGACAGATACTGGGGACTCGTTCGAAATTCGACAGAAGTTCCAACGTTCACTCGAACTGGGGGCTCGTTCGAAATTCGACAGAAGTTCCAACGTTCACTCAAACTGGGGACTCGTTCGAAATCCGACAGAAGTTCAACGTTCACTCGAACTGGGGACTCGTTCAAAATTTGATAGAAGCCCCGATGTTCACTCGAACTGGGGACTCGTTCAAACTTCGGCAAAAGCTCCAAGACGTCCGAATCGGCGGCTCGTTTGAAATCAAGCGTCATCAGTCTCATGTAAACGATCCAATAGTGATCAATGTCTGTGCCTTACGGCTACATCTTGTAATCGATCGAATCATACGATCCCGAATGTATCAAAGACCCATTAGCGGTCTACTTCAATAATACAACACTGGTTATACTCATTCTTTACATTTGTTCGATTTCAGAGATCGTTCCAAATATTAATCAGATTTTACATCTAAGTTGTTCACCAAGTGTTAAATTCTTCATTCCGAACTCATGAAAATGTTCGAAGAGTGCATTACGTGAAAATGAGACATCATTCTTTACTACGCACTAAAACATTGGGCCCCAATCATCTCTTTCAACGATTATCGTAAGGATTCTTTGAACGATTAAATTATCTTCGAAAAGCAAAAAACAACACAGCAATAACAGAAGTGATTTCATTCATAAGTCATATATACATGGATGATTTCATGAGATAGTGAATTTCAAAATCGACCAAGTGCAAAAGCAAGAAAATCATTCATCAGCGTCCCCGTCAGAACCCTCATCGGATGAACTCGCTGGAAGACCAAGTTCTTCACGAGTCAATCTTACGATTGCAATGGCTTCGCTCAACTCGGTAGGAACATCGACAGTCCGGTCTAACATCTCCCTTAGGACGTCGCGCCTTGATTCGGCAAGGATCAAATCCTTTCTCTTATCAAATTCTTCTTCAAGGTCACGCCTTAGGATGTTAGACTCCTTCTGAAGTAGCAAGTTCCTCTCCGTTAGACTGGCGGCTTCAGCCTTTATTCCATCATTGCTTCTTCGAAGAGCAGTCAACTCCTCAGATTGGTCAGCTAGCTCTTTGTCTTTACTCTCCAAAATAGAGTTGAGTTCGGCCAATTTCAGATCAAAGTTGGCTTCATGATCACTCAGTTGCAAATTCAAAGCTCGGATCTGAGATTCCAACTCTGATTGACGAAGAGCATGTTCGTTCGCGCTTTCGTCAAATTTGGCTGAAAGTTCAGCATTCTTGGCCTCCGATGCCTTGAGTTTCCGATGTAACTCTTCTCCCGCCGAAGTTAGATGAACGATCTGTTCATTTAAGACTTTGGCCCCATCTTGAAGTTGGCGGATCCGATCAGCAGTCTCGATCGCCATTATGCAGTTCTGAAGATCAATTTCAAAGTCATGAAATCAATCCAAAGCGAAGAATTTCTAAAGTAAAAAAGAGCTCCAAAAATAGAACTTACCCTAAAAGCGCCGTAGGAAATCTGGGAAGGCAGACTCAAATCCTCGTGTGTATTCAGCCGAGCTTGTTCCATCGGACCTATGACATCGAAAAAGTAGTTCGCCAATTTCCTTGGGCATCTAAGCAGATCAACGTTGGCTGGCACCTCGATCTTGAGCGATCTAACGCCCCTCTTCTCGGACTCGCCTAAGGCAGCAAAAGCAGCGGCTTCTTCACTTCGAGGAAGGGGAACAATTGGATCGGCATGATCCGTATTGAAAAACGATGACCCCGTCTCCTCATCGAATTTAGATTTCATCGTCTCAATTGACCGGTCCAAAGCCGGCGCTTTCCCCTTTGCAGGATCCCTCCCTTCAAGTTCACGATCGAGGGCCTCGATCATCTCCTCTTGATTTTCAGGGACGGCGATTGAAGGAACAAGAACACCTTCCCTGCTAGGCAAGCCTCCCGAACCTGAGTTAGCATCTTCAGCGTTGGGGGAGAGATGGTAGTCATCCACGGAAATATCCCCCTGTTCGGCCACTTTAAGCTGAATGGCCGTTTCTTGGAGTCTTTCCTTAGCTGTCCTTTTGGGACGCTGTACCAACTGATCAGACGTTGACTCCTCCCCATGACCCTCTTCTTCGATGTCAATAACCGGAGCCATTCTTTCGGCAGCTTTCGCCGCCGCGATCGCTGAACTCGTGCCAGCAATCACATCTTCTATGGTTGGGGGCGCAGCCGATGAGCTATCCCCTTGCCCTTTTTCAACCACTACCCGAGGCAAATACTTGTTCCTCAAGTCTTGGAATGATTTCTTCTTTTTCTTTGGGGGAGGAGCGTCATCAGGTTTTTCACCGCCTTCGGGCTCAACTTCCTCGTCGCTTGGCTCTCCCCCAGCACCGGTGATACCTGAAGAAGAATTTTCTTAAGTATCGAAAAACACCAACGAAGACGGAAGTAAAAACAAAAACAGTCTGAAGTTACCATGATTTTTGGCTTTGAGTGTTTTCAAAGCTGCGACCGGCTTCCAGGCTCGCTTGTCATTGGTCGTCTTTTCAAGTACCCTTATCAGCCAGGGTACGATGTCGGAAACTTGATCGAATTCAACTGCCTCAGCTGAAGATTTTCAGAGGAATTTAGATTGTGTTGCCAAAAGCAATTCAAAAGGAAGGTAAAACAAAATACTTACGAGTCCGATTCCAGACATTCGGCAGCGGCTCACTTCCGGGGGCGGTCAGTTGCTCCGTGGGAATAAAAACGAAGCGCTGATCCCATCCTCGGAGGTCGTCATCGTTGTCAGAGATCAAAGCCCGCTGACCTCGTTTAGCCAAATTTATCACTCCTCCTTTATAAACTCGAGGAGAGTATATGTTGAGAATGTGACGAAGTGTCAACTCCACTTCCGCCACCTGTGCGATGTATCGCATGATTATGATCGTTCTCCATATCATCGGAGAAATTTGACCGAGGCAAATTTTGTACATCCTGCAAAATTCCTCGATGATGTTATCGACTGGAAGGGAGAATCCGATCGTAAATGGGTAAGTCAACACCACGGAATGACCTTCAACGTGGGTCGCCAACGTCGACTTCCTCGGAGGGCACATCACATCGATGTCACCCACTCTCCAACCACACTCCTCTCGAACCCGAGGAATCGCCTCCGGCGTGATCGTACAGTAAACGGAGTCGATCGGGATATTTTTCTTCTTCCCCTGCTCCGCTTCACTGATTTTGCAATCGTTCTCATACGTAAACTTTTTCGGAAGGATCTCCGACCATGACTTTTTTGGACCGTAATCTTTCACTTTCCTTTCTTTCCGCTTCTTCCCCTTCTTGTCTACTGAAGGGTCTGCAATGGCGGAAGCTCGCTCCACCACCGCAGCAGACTGCGGCGGAGCCGTGGCAGTAACTGCCGTAGTAGAAGTGATATCAACCCCTACTATGTTCTGTGATGAGGTAGACATTGTTAGAATTCGCGGTAAAGTGAAATTTGTAATAAGATGTTTAGATTTAAGGCAGAAACAGCAAGAATCAGCGGATTAGAATGGGAGATTTTGTGGGATTTGAAGAAATTTTTGCAAATTGGTTCCTTTAACAAAGTTTCAGAAGTTGTAAAGCTGGAAGTGAAGCGGATATTTATAGAGAAGAGTTCATCATTGCCTCGGGAACCGTCAAAGGTCGCTGCCCGCACAATTTCTGACACGTGTAGCGATGGGAAGTTGAGGCGACGTTTTGACATTTCGAATTGGAGGGACACGAACGTGCCACGTGTTTTCCCGCTAAAAACTCAAATCCACTTGCCAAAAGCTTTACGAACACACTTGGCAAGTGGGGGGACTATCTGTATTGGTCGGTTTTCTGTCCGATCACGAAAGAAGCAAACTCGATCGCATGCGATATGCGGATTCACTTCGAAAGTTATGAGATCGGAAAGAATTTGCTTCGGTTTGGTTTTGTTAGGTTATGCGATGTTGATCGGATAAAATCGGAGACAACATTATTGAAGATCAGATTAAACTGACCCTCATCTCTAAAATATCGGAACAGATAAAGCGAATTTAGTGGAGCAGATGACGACGTGCAACAGTGGGATGAGAAACGTGGGGAAGTGGAAGTCTGCTAGGGTTTGGGGATTCTCCTCCATTTCAACCTATAAATAGGGCCCTATATTTTCATTTTTGGACACGTTCATCTGAGCAAAATATTACTCTATTCTTCAAACCACTATTCTCTTGTTAAGAAAATATTCAACAGTGTCATTTACCTTTGTCAATTTGTTACGTCAAAGATCATCATTGTATTTAAAGCTTCGATCGTGATTTGGTTCAAACGTGGAGGGAGATCTGTTCTTTCCATTGAAGCAACATCCATCGATCCATCAAATACAATAAGCCTTTACTGCTTTGATTATTTAATTGTTGCTTGCTTCGTTTAGATCTGCATCTATCTTGATCGTAACATCTTTTAATCTGTGTTTAATTGGGACAATCTGTTATCGTCACTCATTTGGCAGCTATTTGATTTGTTCATCGGATCTGTTGTCGATTACGTTTGTTTATTCGTTATTGTTTTACGTTTATTCATTTCACTTAGTTGTCATCGTATTGCTATTATTTTCATTGATTCGAGTATCATAATCGTGTTCGGATAATTGCGAATCCTGATAAAACGAAGTCATTTCATCGTATATCACTGTCCTTTCATTTAGTTCGAACTTGTTAGACAGCATTCATATCCTTGCCTGACATCGGATTTAATTGACGTCGAATTCACTTGATACCGAATCTACTTGACATCGATTTTAGAATTACTTCTGCATCAAACTCTTGAGGTCGATTAATTCGTTCACGTAAACTATCTGTCAAACGATCAAATTGAGATATAAAACGGTCGCCTAAGACTCAACTAAATATAAATCTAATTGTAAAACCTGATATATTTTTTGGGAAATACAGAGTTACTTTTTTATTTTTAATAAAACCCTTATTTTTCCATGATTTGGAGCTAGGTTGGGTTTACAATGGGTCTAGGTATTTTGAATGTAACATGGGCAGCTGTGTTTTTAGGTTGTCACGTGTCCCTCCGTTAGATATAAGGGCATTTGTGTATGATAGTAAAACGGTAAGGTTTTGGATGAACCAAACTTTGGACGAAGGGTATATTGAAACTATTTCTCATAGTAGAGGGGCAAATCATACCCTTTTACGGATAAACAATATACTCCCTCCATTCCAAGTTAGTTGACACCTTCCGTTTTTTCACGCCGATTAAGAAAATCATTAAATAGAGTGTGTGGTTTACTATATTATCCCTATTTAATGTTTGACTATTAAATTTTGTTGAGAATTTTTTTAAATATTAAGGGGTCATTCGGTTTGACTTAATACCCGCATAATATTGTACATTGGAAGACGCAATGTTAATACCTTATTCGGTTGTATATGTAGAATTTTAATGCTTGGCATAAAATTAGTGCAACGTTTGGTTGCGTTTTTATATATTCCGCATTATTAATACCCGTATTATTAATGCAGAAATTTATATACTATTTTATGTGGGTATTAATAATGCAGGTATTAAAATTTAAAATGATAAAATTAATCCTCATAATAACAAGGATATTTTAATATTTTATTCAATGAGTAAATAAATATTTTAAATAATAATTTGGTTGTTAATTTGTAATATATCAGTGATTCAACAAATAATCCCTATATTATAATATATGCATGGCTAATACTCACATTACTAAAACCCACATAAATAACACCCCCATTATCAATACTGACATTATTAATACACACATTATTAATACCCACATTATTAATACTCGCATAATAGTTAATACTCGTGTAAAAAAAAAAAGCCAAACAGAACGACCCCTAAGGGTATAGTTGAAAAATACTAACAATTTTAGTCTTGAAATCCTAAAGTGACAACTAAATTGGGACGCATATTATTTGCTAAAACGACAACTAAAATGGGACGGAGGAAGTATATCTGAATCTTTCATCTACAAAAGTACAAACTATATATAGATGGTTATTCTTCCATTAGTCTATTCATTCTTATTGCATTACTCTCTATGCAAACTATGTGTATCTTCTTATGTTAGAGAACGAGCCAAGAGTCTTTGTAGATTGGTGATAGATGGTAGTACTTTGAGATATTGGAGTTGGATTTAAGTGCTGAGTTTTTAGTTTTTTAAATTTTAAGATTTTCGTAATGATCCTTTTAGATTGTGCAAGGCGTGCATCTGACTTAAGTAGTACTTTCCACTTTTCTCTTCGTTATTATAGGTTAATCTACTTTTCTGTTTATGTTTCTTCATATTCTCATGTTAAGGAACCATGGTATGCTTAACGTAATTTTTTAGCTATATATTAATGATCTGATATACTGTATTTTGCATCTTTTCCTGTAAGGCTTCTTCATAAGCTTCTTTCTAATTTGGCAACTCATGGTAATTTTGCTCATAAATAATTTATTACAATATTTGTTTTTACTTCCTTTATGTAGGTGTTGTCAACAATATCTTAACTTCTGTGTCCCTGTAAGGTTTCCTGTAACTATTAATATCATCACTGTTTTTTTTTTTTTTTTAATGGAGTAAAGGCCGATTTTTTTTTCTTACTTCAGCATTGACATGATGCAGGTGCAAAAAAACTTAACTCGATATTTCATGTAGCTATTCAACTAATCCACAAATAGATAGTGGTTGTCATCGTTTAGCCCAGCGTGCATTAAGACCACTGCATTAATTTAACAAATTATCATCCTTTGCATATTATAGCAAAGAAAAAACTCTCATTCTTCCTAACGTATTGCAAGTCTCTGTTAGCTATTTTTAGTGTTTAATTAGGTACCATGATCTCTCCATATATTTTTAGATGTTAGCAAATTACTGCATTTGTCAATTTTGTTAATAAAGCATTGTTACTTATACGAGATTTTGCACGTATCTAAAAACTAGTATAAAGAAAAGAGCACATTTATATTCATCATATGATAGAAAATAACAATAGACCTGAGCCGCTAAATTACAATTTCCAACTAGACAAAGTTTGGCGCATTACATAATCTTTGTAATAGAATTTGAGCTTCCATTTCAAAAGCTAAAAAGTAACCAATTCAGTTAGAAAGACCATCAAATGAACCCTTTTCTTCTTTGGGCCCTTGGAAGATGGAAGAAACCATGGTTTTCCTATAAGGGTGAACCGAAATGGGTCCGTTATCTTAGACCAAGAGATAAAAACACGTTTATTGGAAAAATATAACAAGAGAGGGCTACTGGTCCCGGCGGGGCTCGAACCCGCGACCTTCGGCTCATAAGACCAACGCTCTAACCAACTGAGCTACGGGACCACTGGAAGTTGTATTTGTGTTTAATTTTATCACCTTTTCTGTTCAGGAACTAAAACAGTTGAACTAATGTTATACCGTAATCGAAAATTTAAGCTAATAACAACTGTGCGTGCACGTTTGGGTGGAGGGGGTGTTGTGTGTATTTTCTAGATTAGTCTTTATCTTTTCAACTTTAAGTCACAAATTTCTCACTTTGGTGAACTTTATTTCGTGAAATAAAAATAAAGCTGTCAAAAAACACAATTTTCAAATACTCTTTCAACCCTATTAACTTTTATTCTTTTCAAATGCTACTCTTTTCCAACATCGGAATTTTATTTTTCATAATATGGTTTTAGGAGTAATGAATAGTGAAACCCAAACTTCAACACTACTACGGTCTCTCTTGGCTGCCTAAAATGAATAGAAAAAGAAGTGATAGAAAGAGAAAAAGAAAAAAAAAAGGAAGGCTTCGGCTCATAAGACCATCAATAAAATGGAAAGTAGAAACATAAAAAGGAAAAATCAGTCACCAACATATACAATTTACTAGTAGTTGCAGAATCCATTAGTCAGTACAAATGATATATAAAAGTCCTGCATTGACAGGTTACATAAAATTATATGCAACACAACGTACACAAACCGTATCTGTTCTCTTCTATTTCTTCTGCTTATGTGTGCTCGGTGCCCACAAATTACCTTAACTTTCCATACAACTATTCTAATATGGAACTGAAAAGTTCTCGAGATTTAGGATTTAGCCGTCTTCGACCAACAAGAATTTCCTCTAAAATCCAAATGAAAATAATAAGAAAATCACGAAGGTTAAAAGGAAGAAGGCCAAAAATAATTTAATTTGTCCGGCCATTGGATGTTTTAGCATTAAGTGAAAGTAAGTGCAAAGAGAAAGAAAGAAACAGAGTTAGTAAAAGGAGAATAGACATAAACATGAGCTCTATTTCACTTTCTTGCATTGTGTATCTTAATTTCGTCTAAACATACACTACATACTAGATGCAAACAAGAAAGACATGACATATTTATCGTGTAAGGAGAGGGCAAAAGCTAATACTAGTCGCATCTTATTAAATTGGTTAAAGATATGACAAGTATTTGGGTCACCAGTAACTCTGTGATTGAGGGTTCTTGTGATTGAGTAAACGAGTAGGCGACAAAAAATTTGTGTTAGTGTCAAATTGTCAATCAACAGGATTGGGGAAAATGAAAACAAATCTTTTTTATATACTCCCTCCGTTCTACTTTATGTATTATAGTGTAACTTGGCATGGAGTTTAAGAAATAAATTAATACTTTTGAAATTTGTGGTCTAAAATAAGATATAGATGTTTGTATGGTTGTAAATCATTTCATTAATGACAAAACTGTAATTTTGAAATTAAATTATTACCAAATTTATAATACTGATATTCTCTTTAAAAAATATGAGTAAGAAAATTTTGTTCATAAATTAAAATAGTAAGAGTACTCCTTTACTTAAATACGGAGTACTACAATTTTGGGCAAGCATAAAGTGTGAAGTAAGTTTTTGACTTGAGTTCTCAACAAACTCCAATGTCTGAGTTTTGTTTTCTAAACGTGCCACCAGATCGAATGATTTAGAATTCACAGTACAGAATAAAGCGCGAATACAATGGTCTCAAATAGGAACAAATTTGATTATGATTACGGTTTTTAACCGTAGATATTTTGCAGTCGCCTTAGACGGATATTATAACTAAGGGTGTCTAACGGCCTGGTTCCGGCGTGTCTGGCTGGTTCCGGTCCGGTCCTGTTTTAAAAAAATGACAGTTTCCCGGTCCACCGTGTAGTTGAAGGCTGTCGTGTCGGAACCGGTACCGGCAAGTATGAAACGGTCCGGAACCGATTCATTTTCGTCAAATATTTTTTATTTTTTTTGAAATAGATTAAAAAATTATTATAGATAAAAATAACAACACAAAAGCATTTTATTGAACAATATGAAAATACATTAAGTTGGAAATACATAATTAAAATATATAAATCATAGATACTTCCTCAAGTGCTTCATCAACGACTCAATTCAACGCAGATATATTCCCCCAGCCCGTGCAGCCCATTCGTTGCTATGTTGTGTTTCCAAGTGTTGCCTAAACTTCATAGTCCCTCCATTAGGTTGTCCAGTGTGATGATTCCAAACTTTCTGACAAAGTCTACACTTAGTAGTATTAGTATTGCGATTTTTCGTGATAACTTTTCAAACTTCGGATACAGTTCTTGGTCGGGCAGGGGTTTCACCTTGAGCTTGAGTAGGTTGATTTTCAGACATTTTGATAGAAAATTTAGAAAATAGCCTTTGATAGAAATTTTACAGAGAAATAGATAGAAAATATTGAATTGTGATAAATTTGATAAAATATGGGAGTATTTATAGGAAAAAATAGGTAGGGGGCTGTTAGGTCGCTTATGGGGGTGGGGCAGGGTAAAATAGCCGTTTATGGCCATTGCCAACGGCTATTTTTCAAAATTTGGATTTTCAGATTTTCTTTTGTTTGATCTGGTTCTGGTCCGGTCCGGCCCCGTTCAGATGTCTTTTGCTATTTTTCTTATTTTTTTTTCTTTTAATTAATTTTAAATTTTAAATTAAGTACATTGCTAAAGAAAAAATAACAAACAATTATAAATTAATAACAAGGCCTATAACTTGTTTTTTTTTTTTTCCAAAGTATATAAAGTATATAGTAAGTTAAGATTTAATATTTTCCATTTAGTATGTAAGTATTTACTATTTTACTAACATAGCTAAATAAAATTGCAAAACTATTTATTAGTAAGAAATTATAACAAACAATTATAACATAATAGTAAGGCATAACACTTGTTATTTTTTTTAATTTAAATACTGTAAGTTAGTATTTAGTATTTAAGTATTTATTATTTAGTATTTACTATTTACTAACATAGCAAAATTAAATTGCAAAAAAACATAACAAAAAGAAAATATAACAAACAATTATAACTTAATAGCAAGGTATAACACTTGTTATTTTTTTGTCAAAGTAAAAAAAAAAAAATCAGAGAATATAACAAAGAATGATAACTTAATAGCAAGGCGTAACGCATTTTATTGAATAATTTTTTATTTTTTTGCAAAGTACAACAACAACAACAACATACCCAGTGTATCAAGTGGGGTCTGAGGAGGGTGAGATGTACCGCAGACCTTACCCTCACCAAGGTGGAGAGGCTGTTTCCGGTAGACCCTCGGCTAGGCAAAGAAACATATCAGAAAACATCTATGACAGTCAAGCCAATAATATCATGCTATAAAGGATGTTAAAACTAACGATTATCCAACAAACAGATAATAACAATAGATATAAAAGCGAAGAAGTAAAAATGAAAATTATCTATATAAGCATAATACTACATCTACTAGGGGAAAAGATATTCGACTACAACCTAATCTTCAACCCTAATCCTCGACCTCCATGCCCCCTATCTATGGCCATGTCCTCGGTGATCTGGATCTGGGTCATGTCCTGTCTAATCACCTCGGCCCAATTCTTCTTCGGTATACCTCTTCCTCTCAGTAGACCCAAAACTGCTAATCTCTCACACCTCCTGACCGGAGCATCTATACTTCTCCTTCTCACGTGACCGAACCATCGCAGCCTCGCCTCTCGCATCTTCTCAGCCACTGGAGCTACGCCAACCTTGTCACAAATGAATTTATTCTTAATCTTATCCATCTTTGTGTGCTCACACATCTATCTAAGCATTCTCATTTTCTCTACGCTCATCTTTTTTTTTTTTTTTTTTTTTTTTTTGCAAAACTACATGTTAATTAAAAAAACTTCTTATTTTCTGAATAATTTCTGCTGGTAACTCATGAGGAACCGGTGGAAAAGATTCATTTTCTTTATAATAATTTGTATCATCCACACTTCCACCACATGAGCGGTTGAATATGTTGTATCAGCTTGTTCATTTTCTTCAGGAAATCTAAAATTTCTTCGCTCCGATCTAATCCAATATGTGAATAATACGGATGTCTCCATTGCTTCTTCCTTCAATGAATGTCTATGATTTCAAATTTATAATCTTCCTTGGCTAAACGCACTTTCTGAAGCAACTGATGATGCTTGAATTGTTAGAATATCTCGCGCCATTTTTTTTAAAACTGAAAATTGTGCTTGTTGATCTTTCCAAAATTGCAATAGTTGATCATTTCCAAAATCCTCAATTTCCTTCCAACCATGAAGTAAGAACCCTCCGCAACTCGATTTCCTGCTAGAAAGCCTTTGATTAAGATTGGAAAATTTTCACAATCCGGCTGCAGTTCTTTTACTCGCCTGTGTTGAACTTGAACCAGCTCCACTTGGAACACTTGGAAAAACATTATCAGCTGCACTCCTATATCTTTCATAAATCCATTGGCAATCTGGAAATACCTGCGCACAAGCTTGTTCTACACTTGGTGTTTCATCAGCAGTAATTTTCAAATTTCGATAAATTTCTCTAATAAGCATTTCGGTATTAAACCGTTTAAAACAAGGATACAGAAGCAATGTAATAAAGTGATGGAATAGGAAAAAAAATATTTTTTGAATTTTTCAATCATAGAAGCAATGGCTTGTTCATAACCAGGCACTACTTTATATTCATTAAGTAATTCTGCTATTCCAGCTATAAAATACAACATGTTAGGAACTATAGGATAATATTGACCGGAAAATTCTTTAGTAGCAAGAAAAAAAATTTCTAAAAATGTAAGAAGACGGAGAACAAGGCTCCAATCAGCTTCATCAAGGTGATACTCTTCCGCCACTTTACCACTAAACATGCTATATATAGCCGTTCGTAAATTATAAGCAACAGACAAAAACTCATATACAACATTCCACCTAGTTGAAACTTCCTTAGGAACTCTTCTAGATTCCAAACCTTCTTTTATACACTCTGCCTTAAAGTCCCTCCATATATCCGATTTTTTAGATTTAAAAATATAACCAATTACGCGTTTGACCTTCTTACTATAGGAGCAAATAACTTAAGGTCATCTTGTACAACCAAATTATATATATATATATGACATGCACATCTAACATGAAACAATTCATCATTTGGGGGGGAGGGGGGGCATTCAACTTTGGTTTTAACTGACCAATAGTATAATCATTGTTTGAAGCATTATCAACAGTTATATTTAAAATTTTGTCATTAATAAAATACGCCTTACAAATATTATTTACTTCTCTCTTACTAAATATTCTCGTTTGTGGTTCATCAACAGCGCTATATGCTAAAAAAAAATTTTGCATTACCCAAATAGGATCTATCCAATGAGAAGTGTTAAATAATCATACCCATTAACACCATGGCCCAAATCAGTATTAATACAAACTCTACAACAAAGTGATAAAACATATATCGTAAATATTGTCTATATTCATTTTTAAATTTTATAATATCACATTAACCGTAGTTTTTGGAAAACTTTAAAAATATGGATTATATATGGTTTGAATATAACGAACAAAACCAGTACAAGAAACAAATGTAAAGGGCAAACACTCTACTGCAATCATTTTTGCTATTTGTTTCCTATCTTTCTTTTCTTATCATAATGAATAAGCCTCCTCGTCACTGGGTTAATTTCCTGTTGAACTCCACTACTTTGAGATGGAGCCATTTTGTTCCCTACATGAATGCTACCCGATCTCCTAGCCCATTCTTCCTTATGGTGGTTTTCTAAGTGTGTGTTCTCAAATTCTCTGTCCCACCATGATGCTTGCCGGTTTTAAAATACCAAAATTTTCTACAATGATTACATTTAGCGCTCTGAGCCTCAACATTTTTAGTTAAAAATTGCAACACATCAGATCTATCCGCTCGTTTGACGGGTTCTCTACTAGGAGGCATAGGTAGTAATTCAGATTCAGTTTCTTCAGGTTCACCATGAAATTTACTAGTAGGTATTTCATTATCTAAATTAATCCCTTCGGTATTATCAAAAGCTTGATATTGTGCCTCTAACATATCGTTATCTAGTGGTTGATTAAAATCTAAATCATGATAAAATTGCGAGTCATCTTCCTGAGTAAAATCATCTAGATGAGCAAGAGCACTAGAACTACCAATTGGTCTTTTACACAGAGCACGACCACGTCTATCATCCCCCACTCGGTTAGCACGTGATCTACGACCGCTACCCGTACGCCCAGTAAGTGCTCTCCAAACTCCAGACATTATAAGTAAAACAAACTATTAAATTACTAAAATATGGCTATATGCTAAAAATAATATTGCAAAAGATTTAAAATAGATAATAAGAAGTAAGGGAGTTTACTTGATGTCAAGTTAGAACTTAGAAGTGAAAGTTGAAACTTGGCCGGAACCGCACCAAACAATTTTTTCACTCCACTCCAAATAATTTTTGTAATGCAATTTAGAACTTAAACCCTTTTTGCGAGAGTAATTTTGAATGATTTAGCAAATAGCCTTTGTAGAATATAAGAGAGATTGAGATAGAATATTAGAGAAATTGTGAATAAATTGGTGAAAAATATGGTATTTATAAAAAAAAAAGGTTTGGGGCTATGGGGGGTGCCTAGGGGGTGGGGGAATGAAAAAGAGATGTTTTTGGATGTTGGCCAACGGCTGTTGGTGAAAAGAACCGTTACCAACGGCTATATGCCAACAGTTTTTTTTTAAAATTTTCGGTTCGGTCCGGTCCGGTCCGGTTCCGGTTCCGGTTCGGTCCGGTCCATTAAACTCCGGCGTGGTCGGTCCAAAGGTGATGTGATGGGTCGGGCACGGGTCATTAGGTGGGGAGTCGAAAACGGTTCGATTTGTGCCGATCCAGCCCGGTTTCCGATCCGGTGCCGGTCCGATCCGATTTGCACCGGACCGTTAAACACCCTTAATTATAACCTTTCTCATGTGGACCTACTAATTTTTTGGTTTTTTGTTCAATCCACATGAGCTTGCCCACAAAGCAGTCCAAGAAAATAGAAAGAAAATATATAGAAGCTCTTACAGTAAAAATCGTACTCATCAAACATATAACTTATTAATGTAGATAATCTATACGTTGTGAGCCTGTTTGCTTGGTCGAAGAAATGACCTCACCGCATTAAGCTCCTCATAATTATTTACATTGTTTGGTTGATTCTTTCTGCTCCAGAGGGATCTAGGATTACCTTCTTTCTTTTTTTTCGTTCTATGTATATAAAATCTTGACTAATTTTACTCTCTTTTGTGAATAAGTACAAATTACTTTCCTTCGTTCTATATTATGTGATTTGGCACAAAGTAGTTAACAAAGAAATATGTCTCAACTTAATAGTATAAAACAAACCATAAATACTTATATAGTTATAAATCGTCTCACTAAGAATAAAATTTAAACCTTACAGAAAAATGTTTCTAAATACGAATTATGTTTTATTCTTTTTTTAAAACAAACTAAAAAAGATTATACTGTGCCGCATAAATGGTACAGGGGGAGTACTACATTTTTGGGCAATCATAAATTGGGAGATATCATTTGGGTTCCTGATAAAATTCAAAATCGACGTTTTTAGAACTTGTATCTACCGTCAAAAGACTAGATCGTCAATATTTGTTGGTCAATGCACGCTTGTTTTTTTATTATAAGCTTGATATCATTCAGTCAAACCATTCAATAGGATAGGATCATAAAGTCACACACTCCATCATTTAGTTCTTAACTAATACTCTCCCCATTCCGTAAAAAATATGTTAGTTTGACTAAAGAAATATGAAAAGATTTTTGAAATTTGTGGTTTAAAATAATTTAGTTATTGATAAATATGTGGTCATAAAACATCTTATTAAGAATAAAGTAATAAATGTCAAGTTAAATTATTTTTTAAATTTAAAATTATGATATTGGAGTACTATCATTTTTTTTATTTGAACGAATGGAGCAACAACTAACCTACTAATCTTCTTTTGCGTAAACGAGTGACAAACATTACATGGCGAAAATGTAGTGGAACTGTTGTAACAGTACTCATGATGCAAATGCATTACTTGCAAGAGTACATGCTTTGGTGTGTTTTATTTATTATTTCTTCCGTTTCAAAAATGATGAACCTATTACTATTTGAAGGGTCAAATAAGATTATGTTTGACCACATATCTTACAAATATTTTCTTACTATTTTGAATTGTTAACAATTGTGACTTATAGTATTTTTAATGTAGTTTCTAAATATATAAATTTTATTTTAAAAAGTTTAAAATTTCAATGTACAAATTTCCATTGAAAATTAGTTAATTTGGCTCTTGTACTCCGCAAATGTTCATCCTTTTTGAAACGGATGGAGTATTTGATAAAGCAAGTGGTCCAGTCACCCAAAATTATGAGATTTTCACATAAATAGCTCTTAATATACCATATTAACAAGGTATTTAACACTAATATAGAAAATACAGAATATAACTATAGAAAGTGGACAAAGGTTGGAATTGGTTATATGGGGACATTGATGATAACGTAAATGCTAGCATCTAAGTACTGAAATATCACTAATCACTGGAAGTGTTTCATCATAAATGATGATAACGTAAATGCGATCATCTAAGTCCGTCCTTATATAAAGATGTTATTAATTTCAATAGAATTATAACGATACTACCAACGCTTCCCTATGTGTGAAATTACGGGATGATGACTTAAAACACATGGAATGATATCATTAATATCTTAGAAGATCTACAATTTCTTGGAATATATACAAATTTAGCTAAAGATATAGTATATTAGAAAAATTCACACCGAGCATGCGGCAACATACACAAGATTTTTTTGCAAGCGGCGTCACTTTAAAATAAAGGCTATAGATTCATAAAAATTTTGAAAAACCTAATTTAACTTTTCAAAGTTAGGATTTTTATTGTTAGCCTACTGTTTTTATAATCACATACTTATTTTTATTGTTAATTCTGGTGAATAATAGAGCCTCGCATAAGTGGGTTTTACTTTTTAAAATTTGTTGAAGGTCAGAAGCACGGAGTTTAAGAAAGAAAAAAAAAATTTAAAACTTATGGTGTAAACAAGTCATAGAAATTTGTAGTTGAAAATTATTTGATAAAGGTAATTGCTTGTACTTATAGAAACGCGACTTTTTTTTGGTCAAACCAAAAGAAAATGATGTCGCATAAATTGGGACAGGAAGAGTAGTAAATAATAAATGTTCAACAATAATGATTATATTAAGATGTGGAAGAGAGGCTATGAACTCCCATCATCCGGAAGTATCTTTGTGCGCTTAACCACTTGACCACTAATCCTCTTTGTTTCAAGCAGTGTCACGTTTCAAGCAATGTCACATGACCACTAAACCTCTTTGTTTCAAGTAGTGTCGCTTCTCATATTTATAGCAAAATATTACTCCATGACTTTTCATATATATATATATATATATAGAGTAAAAAAAATTGACAAAACAGTGTTCCCTAATGTTAGCCCCTTGACACTTGACTTAGAGTGGCACGGCTTTGCTAAGGGTTAGGCATATTGTCCCTTGGCATTTGCCTAAGTGTTGGTGAAAATAATATGTTGTGTGAGCTAACTTAGAGTGTTGGCATTGTGTTTACAAGGCTTAGGCCTTGGCGTGTGGAGTGGAAGTGGTGTCAAACGGAAGCTTAGGGCCAATAGTTGAGTATTGGCATAGGCTGGTGCAGTATGATTGTCTGACAGGAACATGTCTACTCCTGAGACTTGGGATTAATTTTTAAGGACATATATAAGGGGAATAGAGGTGTTGAAGGGCCGACATGGCCAAAGTTGGAGGCCGCGCCAAGGGCCTTTCTAGGCAGCTGTGGGCTATGTCAATGAGTTTGATAGTGGCTCATGACACTACTTTGTGGGCAATGGTTATGCCGGTAGTGGGCGACGCCGGTGACTGGTGGGCGGCGGTGGCGGCCTTGAGCTGGGCAAGGCAGCTGTGTGTGGCTATGTGTGGGCTACGTTTGTGGGCTAAGATGAGCGTGTCATGGCATCGTGTGAGCATGACATGGGTGGCAAACGATGGGCAAGACTAGGCCATGGCATGAGGCTAAGGCGAGGCGATGCAGTGGGCAACGTAGGCAAGGGCATGGCTTTGGCATGTCCTTGGCTATGCGTGATTGTGGGCAAATGTTGTGGGCGTGGCATTGGCTTGTGCGAGCATGGGCGAGCTGAGGCAGCGGCATGGGCGAGAATGGGCGCATTTTGGATGTCAGTTGTGCGAGAATTGGATGTCAGCTTTGGGCGCTGGCATGAACGTGAGCGGGCGCTGACAAGGCCAAGCGCCAAGAAAAATGCGGATCATGGGCAAAAACGTGGCTGACTGTGTGCTGAAGTGTGTCAAAACTGCCCTGGCATGTGCCAGGCACGCCCCTTCCCCTTATAAACTGCCCAAGGCAGTCCCCCATTGTATATATTCGATTTATTAGCTAATTTTGTAGCCTAAGGCACTATATGTGAGAGTTTTTCAGTGAGGAAAAATGAGGGTGAGTGTCATAGACCGTTGAGGGTCAAATCCTTTGTATTGTATTGTTGAAAATATTAATATAATGGTTGGGAAAGCTTTTCCCGTATGTGTGTTGTGTTGCCTTACGTTTTAATTCATTGTGTGTGTTGGAATTTTATTCAATTGTTGCTGCAAACGACCCTATTTCGTGAAGGGCATCAAATCTGCCTATTTTGTCTAAGTGATGCGAAGGCTGAGCCAAGCGTCTAGGCTTGACTACCGCACAGATTGGTGTGATTTTCAGTCATGAAAACCACCCCTGTGACACCTAATGCCCCTTCCCATAAGGTAGATCCACCCCTACGAGCAAGTGAGCCATGTGGAGATTGCAGAAGACTCAACATTAGTTAATGACATGATGATCAATGATGCACCATACTAAGAACATGGAGGCTATAGATCAAACAAGTAAGATTCAGCGTGGGGTAGTTCCCAGGAGTTGACTGATCGTAGAGAGTCCACCAGACATAACTCCGGGCATAGGACATAATACCAAGCACAAGTTTTAGTGTCGAGCACATGAAGAATATTAGGATTCATACACTATTTATGCCTAAATTTGGTTCTTTAGGTAAAACAATTAAATTTGTTAGAGGGTCACAAGCAATACAGTAACTACGCATAAAAAGTAAATAAAGCTGAGAGAAAAGTAATAAGCAAGAAAGTAATAATCTTATTCCTTGAGAATAGCCAAATTCTGTGTGAATCGTTTGATATACAATACAATGTAAGCAGGGGTATTTATAGTAGAGATTTAACCAGCTATAATTATGATAAAATACAAATACTAATAAAGGTCATGGGCCTATAAACTCAAGGCGGTGATATATAGAAAATCCTAATTAGGAGATTGTAAATCCTAAGGCGGTGGGATGTATACCCGTCCTATGCCTGCGCCGGCTGAGCGGTCGTGACTTGAGGAGCAAGTGTGTATCCTCTACGCTCGGTGACTTGTAAACTAAGTCTAATCTCACCAGCTGGAGTCGTATCCCCATAATAATAGGTGGTGAATTTTTACGCACATATACACAAACATCAATATTTATCCATAAGGATACGTGTCAAAAGAGAAGATGAGAAACCTCTAGGGTTAGCTAGCGCTGTAAATATTCCTACCATCACTTATAAACACACACAACACGCTTATATCGTTACTCTATCAAATTATGGACAAGAATTGTTAGCTATTCATTCTCAAATCTCCTTCGAATCTATTAGATTTAACTTGACTAAGATTACCCTCTCTTTGTCTCACTTTATTTACCATCATTATTATCGTGTTAGGCTTGTTACTTTGCTCTCGATTTTTGTGGATACTTGGACTAGCTAATATAACACCTAGTACTTAATCTTAACGACAAAAGATTAGCTAATTTTGATATAATACTTGATATGTGTCCCAGTAAACATAAATCAATTAGTCTAATCTAAAAAGGTGATTTTGTTTGTTATGTGATATGGCATTCACATTGGGTCCTAAACAATTGTATTAGTCCACAATCTAATTGATTTTTCAAGAACTTTATAGAAGAGTGTACGTTGGCCCGTTAGTGAAATGCTTAGGCTAGGGGCAAATCAATTAAGTCATGAGAGAATTCCATGATGTAGACTATTAATCCGACAACAAAGCTTTGTCCCGAAAGCTGATCGGGCCGGGTATTATTGGCTTAAAATGGAGTAAGACATAAAATACTTTGTCCACAAATGTGACAAGTTTTAATGCTTTGTCCATTTATTGCATCAACCAATGAAACCATTACATTCAATATTGGCCTCATGGCGATTCATGAAGTGGAGAATGAATATAGTCGAGCCACTTCCAACAGTACCCTGACAGGGATGCTTTCCACTTGTTTTAACTAACTATTTATCTAAATGGGTGGAAGAATGTGCTTACTCCAGTATGTGAAAGGCAAGTCATTGACTTCATATGGCGAAACATAATGTGTTCCTTCAGGTTTCTAAAGGGATTACTTGCGATAATGGACCATAGTTTTTCAGGGTTAAGGTCATTGAGTTCTTAGAAAAAATGGGAGGTTAAAAGAATTACATCACCACCATATACCATATAGGCACAAATGGGCAGGCAAAGTCATCTAATAAGATTCTTTGGGAGAAGTTGAAAGAAAGCTAGAAAAAGTCAAAGGAAGATGGTCGGAGCAACTGCTCGATGTCTTGTGGTCATATCAAACAACCACAAAGAACACTACCAGTGAGACCCCTTCTCAATGGTATATGTGTTTCCTAAAAATATATTTCAGGTTTCACAATTAAATTTGTATTTAGTTGATTCTAAGGCGATCGTTTATATCTCAATTTGATCGATTGATAGGCAATTTACGTTGACAAGTAATCGATTTTCTGGGCCTTAATCCGAACGCAGTGCAAGTATTAACTTAAAAGGAATAAAGATACGAATCCGATGTTGTAATATGGCGAGTTCAATTCGAAAGATACGAATCCGATGTTGTAATATGGCGAGTTCAATTCGAAGGCAAATGCAATCAAATGATCGAAGACAAACAACGGATTCACAGTTTACGATAATTGATTTTTAGTTTTGGACAAGTTACAGACAACATGCACGATTGTTACTTCACCAAAGGTGAGTTAAACGCTAGCTTCGTTCGATAATAAATAAATGGTTTTGACTAGATTCGATGACAGATTTGAATAAAATGATAGAAATTCGACTAAGGAAATAGACTTTATCAATTTAGTACTACGGTCGGAATGCAATAATGACGATTTATTTGATGTGATCGATATTAATAAGCAGATTGAGCAATGAACTAGTTACACGATCAATGCAAATGACATCAGGTTAATGAAATCAGCAACGAATTGATGTATCTAGCAATGGAAATAACACATAAGCAACAAAATAATCAATAATAAAGCAATAAAGCTTATTGTATTGAAGAATCGGAGGTTGGTGCTTTGATGAAAGATGAATCCTTCTCCAAGTTCGAACCAAGCCACGATCAATGCTTAATACAATGGTTGCACTTGCGATGACAAAGACTTATATGACAATAATAGTATAATGGTAATAGTATAGTTGATGAGTACAAGAGTGTCGTTTTTTGTTCTGATGAACGTAAGTCTACAAATGGGGAAATGGAGTTTTATTTTATAGGTTGAAGTGGCGAAGTTCCCAACCCTAGAAGAACTCCCAGTTTCTCACGTCTCTCTTAAGTCACGCAACAGCAGTTGCCCATTTTTAACCACTTCCGCCTAATCCGCTAGATTTGTTCCGATAAAAGTGGGATAAGATCAGCCAAAGTTATCTGCTGGAACAACTATCTTCGAAACGCTCCGATCTCAACACAACATAATCGATCACACCATCAAACGAAGCTGTTTCGTGTCGATCTCACCAGATACGTCTTCGAAATTAGTTATAGCTTTGCCACGTAATCGAACACATTTCCTTCGTGATCGAACAGAAATCGACCAATACAATATGGATTACAGTCTTTAATTCTGGTAGAAGTGGGAGAGCCGAGTTTGAGATATATTCATTGCATGCTTTAGAAGAATCAAATAATGAGGACCTAGCAACCAAAGTGTGGGACTACGTCCTCTAGAAGGTCTAACCGGAAACTCAAGAGTACAATGTTGGAATACTCTGACTGATTGGGAAGGATCGTACCAAGTTATAGGGCTGGCCGGGAGAGGAACCTAACTTGAAGCAATGGAAGGAAGACTACTTCCAGCCAACTGGAACGTAGCCCATCTAAATTAAAGAGATAATACTTCTAAGACCAGACAATTTTGCTTCCAACTCTTTTTTGACATTTTTAAAATAATCTTCTTTGATTACACTAACTTTTTTGGGTTAATTTTACCGATGGTCACTGAACTATTGTTTCATTATCACAAAGTCACTTTTGTTTCATTTGTTACCCAAAAGTCACTCAACTTTGCTTTGGTCTACAACAAAGTCACTCAAGCCGGATTTTATTTAAAACTTGCCGGAAAAATGATGTGGCATCATTAATTAAAAATAATTTTTTTAATTATGTTTTATCTATTAATCTAATTCATTAACTCATTATTCTTATTCTACCAAACCCAAATACATTTCACTACGTCATCGTCGTGCATAAACATTTCATACCGATGTCATTTCTCTTTGCTTCTGTTTCGTATTGAATTAATTACTTAATCAAATTGAGTAATATTAGACAAATTGGTTATGCAAAAAGGGAAAATGAGGAACGGAAAATGAATAAAAATGAACGAGCTTAGATCGATTGGTTCGGTTTTTCATTTATGAAATCATACTAGTTATGACAATTTTTTTAATTTTTAAAACCAAAATAATAGCTCGTTTGGACTGTTGTTATGTACTTCATAATGTACCTATTTTATTGTACTTTATATTTTGTTGAGTTCAACATTTTGATAGATTATATTATTTGCAGTTGTTTCATGATATACCATATTAGTAAATGAAGAATGAATTTACAATATTGCCAAGAAAATAATAAGATACGGGATAGAGTTACTATAAAAAAGATAAGATAAATGGTAATATATTAAGGGGAAAAGATAGAGAAAAAAGAGATGGTAACGACGCGACCACATCAAATTGGTCGTTACATAAAATGGGCTCTTTATCGTTATGTACCGACAAACTAACGATACGATACAGTAAAATTTTAAAGTGACAATTAATACAAATATTATTTTATAGAAATAGTATAGTAACAGTACTACCATATAGGGGTGTTTATCGGTCGGTTCGGTTCGGTTTTGCACCTTATCGGTTTGGACTATCGGTTTTCGGCTTTTAAAAGTGCTAAACCAATAACCAAACCAATAAACTATTGGTTATCGGTTTTCGGGTTATCGGTTTTAGGTTCTTATCGTTTCGGTTTTCGGTTTAACCATTAAGAAACTTAGGCCTAACAAGTGTAAAAAAAACTTCTTAAATGATTGCATCCAATACAAAATCGGTTTTATTTTCACAACGAATTCAAATGCCTCTTATAGCATTCGCCATATTCAAAAAAGCAACCAACAACAGATTAAAATATACTTCATTATTTTATAAACTAATGGAGGAGGCAAGGAATGAAATAGTAAATCGGTGGTTGAAATGGATGAGGCAACTTGAAAGCTATAGAAGTAAAAGAAGACTAGGGTTTGAAGTTTCCAAGTTCCAACTAATAATAATTAAGTATACTACTTTTATGCACATAAGCGCAACATAGTAAATTTGAAAATCTTATTGGGTTATCGGTTTAACCAATAAGAAAATGTACTAAACCGACAACCGAACCGATAACCCAATAAAAATTTTTTGCAAACCGTTAAATAACCGATAACCCGATAACTCAATATTTATAAACCATTAACTTTTTATCGGTTCGGTTTATCGGTTTAAACCGAAAAATGAACAGCCCTACTACCATCCAAACAAGCTAATACCAAACAAAGTCGAATTTTTATTTTTGATTTCTCTTAGTTTTTTTTCCCCCTTTCGATTTTTCTAGGTTATTCAATTTTTGTTTGGTATCCCAGCGATTATATGGTAGATAATATTTATCAAATTTCAAAATTTTCACTGATAAAATAGTTATTTGTATATCTTCATGTAAGATTTGATACTCTAATTTATAGGTATGTCATTGCTTTTGCTTACTGTATTAAAAAATAATTGACCCACAGATATAAAGCCTTAAAAAATGACGTGTCTGACACTCTAATTCAATACGAAACAGAAGCAAAGAGAAATGACATCGGTATGTAATGTTTATACACGACGATGACGTAGTGAAATATTTTTGGATTGGGTAGAATACGAATAATGTGTTAAGGAATTAGATTAATAGATGAAAAATTAATTAAAAATTATTTTTAATTAATTATGCCACATCATTTTTCTGGCAAATTTTAAATAAAATCCGGCTTGAGTGATTTTGTTGTAGACCGGAGCAATTTTGAGTGACTTTTGGGTAACAAATAAAACAAAAATGACTTTATGGTAATGAAATAATAGTTCAGTGACCACCGGTGAAATTAACCCTAATTTTTTTTGGAGAACAGGCATAGCTACTTCGGATGATGACATACGACATTATTTGGAATCACAAATAATTCCTAACCTGTTACAATAACATTTGACCGGTAGGTCCCGGGTTCGAGTCACGCTGGAGTGGAATTGTGGAAACCCTATAGATCCTCCAAAAATGGGTGGAAAAAAAAACATTTG
Organism: Petunia x hybrida; assembly: GCA_037355625.1. Lineage (NCBI taxonomy): Eukaryota > Viridiplantae > Streptophyta > Magnoliopsida > Solanales > Solanaceae > Petunia > Petunia x hybrida. The sequence continues at coordinate 5,205,392 of JBBBVM010000053.1, read as the reverse complement.
ACTTAAACCTAGCGTCGTTTAGGGTTTAGGGTGTAAGGGGCTTATGGGAATGCAGTCGAGAAAAACCAAAGTCAAAAATGCAAGGTCTGGTGCCTGGACTTTCATTATTCAAGCCGAAGCACACAGGGGACTTGTCACGATAAAATTTATATATTTATTTATTATATATTCTCAAAGTATGTGTAAATGTCCTAATATATATTTTTTTTTTAAGTACAATATTACTTCATCCTTCATGCTACTCCGAATAAATTGATGATTAGTCATTCACAAAAAAACTGAAACTCTGAACATATATACGTTAATAAATTAGTCCAAACTTTTAACAACTACATGGTTCTTCTACTGTTCAAGTAAACTACTGTTTTTCTATGTTGCTAAAGATGAGACTTTGAAGTGGTTTGTTTGCAACATATTTAATTGCAAGGGCATATCTTATAGTCAAGATCTCTGATTTGGAAATTGTTGCACTTTCAAATAACTGAAAATTTTCACATCCTGTATTTTTTTATGACACGGGAGAATGATTCAACAACAACATAGTTCGTCAGAAAATTAATAATTCTTACTGCCAACTCAGTATAGTTCTCCGAAAATCTTTAATTGTATGAAAGAACCATGTTAATTGTAGTTAAAAGAAACAAAATTCTTGGCAAAAACTCATCTACATACTTAAAGAGTCTACTTCATATGTTGTACTACTATCAGGGTGTCTCAACAAAATTGGGGGCTTAACCCAAATTTACAGAAAGGCCCTAAAAAGAAAAAAAATACCGCCGTATAAATTTTTATTTAAAGTATACTTTTCTATTTTTTTTAGATGCGAAGTCATTGATTGCTGTCGATTTTTTCTAATAATTCATTTTCAATTGATGATATAGCTATTATATTCCATCTCTCTTGACAAATGTTGATCTTAAATAAGATTTTATCAATTTTAATTTTGAAAAACTTCTTCGGCTGAGGCAACAATTACATAAACTATTAACATTAGTCTATAAGCAATTTGTGTATTTGGAAAAGATCTTATCTTTTTATTTGATTGAGTATTTCGATTAGATGATTTTTTTTTCTCGTGTATTTCTGTTAGCACTTCTAAAAATAAGTCTGAACTATCAATACCATAATAACTATTATTATTTGGTAAAGAAAATTCAAGGTTAAAATAGTATTTTGTACAATTCTCATTATCTAGTGATCTCAAAAGTTTACGATTGAACCAAAAATATTTTCATACCTTCAAAAATGTTATGGTACTTTCTTTTCAAAAAAAATTCTCCAATTTAATACATTACGATTTTATTTAAATAATGTATATAGAAATACATGTTTAGATAAAAAGAATGGGGCCCCAAAAAGTTGGGGCTCCAAGCAATTGCCTTAGTGGCTTTATAGTTAAGCCGGTCCTGAGTACTATTTATTGTTAAGATGATTCAAAGAGTTGTGATTTATCGGCTGTATATATATAGTAGTAAAGGTTAGTGAAACTGAATGTAAACTGAGCAGTCCAGCATATTGTAATGATTTTTTATTAAACATTGACAGTTATAAATATGTATCATCATTTATTTAAAATATTTGATGTACATATTATATCTTTATTTGTTAAAAATGAAAAAAATATCTAAAATGCGGATTACATGGAGTCATTGTATAATTGTTTTATTTGATACTGGAATTTAGTGTATTAGACAATGGTCCGTATATACGGCTTTCTTACATGGAATAAAATAATGCAATAGTGTATCTTTTATGGGATATACTGCTCTAACTCTAATTCATCAATGTTCTAATGAAGCATGCTAGTTTCAACCTTTTTAGAGTGAGAAACTCCCCATCCTCTCTACTCTTTCCCCTTTCGAGCTTACTGCTTTTTCCCATTCTCCTTCACAAATGACAACAAATGGTGTACCATTTACTCCACCCAAACCCCCTAATCCATTAAATGAGATTTCCTCCCCATTCTTGACAAAAGTCAGCTACTGTGACAAACTATTAGAGCACTCTACCTCAAACACGCAAAGCATCATTAAACCTTCCTTTCTACACATTCAACCAATCGAGGAAGACATGCAACATCAATTACAAAATGCTGATGGTCTAGTTGATCACATCTCTCTTACACATGAGGAAAAACAACGCATTTACTCACCTTGGATCAATTCCGTTATTGTTAAGCTACATGGTAAACGATTGCATCACCAGTATATTTATGCGAAGCTCATTACTCTATGGAAATTAGAAGAAGAATTTCCACTAATTGACCTTGGAGAAGTTTTTTATGTGGCAAAATTTCATCATCATGATAGTCTACATAAGGTGTTAACTGAAGGTCCATGGTTCATTGATGGATTCTTTTTATCAACAAGATGTTGGGAGCCAAACTTTGTGGCTACTCAAATAACATTACACTCAACTGCTATTTGGATTCGCCTACCAAATTTACCAACTGAGTTTTTCGATGAAGGCATACTGAGAAAAATCGGTTTTACAATTGGTAAATTATTAAAAGTGGATTACAAAACTTCTACTGCAGTAAGAGCAAGATACGCTCGCTTGAGTGTTGAAGTTCCAATTGATGTTCCCGTTAAAAATCACGTTTTTATTGAGCACCATAAACAAATCGTGATCTACGAAGGTGAGAACCTCTTGTGTAAGGTATGTGGTCGACTTAGCCATCTACAAGAATCATGTCCAACCAAAACAACTCCTTCTACTTCAAACTTGAAAACATCAACTATTCCTTTAGCCTCACAAAAATTAAAAGCAGTCGAAGGGGAAAGCGAGTGGAAAACAGTTAATTTCCAAAAAAGAAGAACAAGCCAAGCTGTTCTTCGAGGCCATGTAACAAATGTTGCGTCTACAAGCTATACTCCTACACGATATTCATCACCTCCAATGGCCTATCATGCTCCAGGTAAGTTTTCACATCCTTACACGCCTAAAACTAAAACAAAATCTCACTATCAACCTAAAATAAATGTTGCATTAAAAGACGCAACAAATAAATTTAGTGTTTTAACCGTTATTAATGAAGGGAAATCTAATAACTCAAGTAGTAATAATATCAAATCTGGCCAAGGGATTTCTATTGAATCTCAAAATCAACTTGTTGATAAAACTAACATGCAAAATTCGATATCCCCAAGGTCAAATTCTGAATTGCAAAACCACGTGGCAAGCCACATGGATGTGCAACTTATTAACCTAACAAAGGACCCCATGGACACGTGTACCTATTCCTTGACAATGCCAAACTCCCATGCAAAAACTTATGTTCCTTCGTCTGACAAACCCTTCACTACTAACTCCACTTCTAAATTTCCTTTTGTACCAGAATCTCATCAAATCTTTCCACAATCTCTTTCCTCTAACATCTCAAATTTGAAAGATGATACGCCTGCAAATATTGAGAGTATTACTGACAAATCCACTGACTCCTTAGCCAAAAACAACACGCAATATCCCATGCAAAACTCTCATGTTATTTCATCTACTCCTCACACTTCTCTTCTTATATACCACAATGAAAATCCCTTACAGTCGAAAGAAATCACAAAGACTGGTAAGGCAACTGATTCATCAACACAAAGCATTCAAAAAGTTAAAAACAATGAATCAAAACAATCCACTTCAAAACAACTTTCAAGTTCCACTTCCACCTTTGATAAATCAACCACTGATCTTTGCCCTACCACCACAACAAGATCGCATACCTCAATCATGGGTGGAATCAAGTCTTTGGGGACATGCAATGGCGATTCCAATGGTTATCAATGGTCAGCTAGCTTATGCAGTAATCCAGGACCCTCAGTACTTAGCCCTAATAGTAAGCGAGGGGATGCACCTAATAATGCAGAACTATATGAACAATATGTGGCCCCAGTTTCTGCAACCTCACCAGATTCCTCCACTTCTAGATCTTCCCTTCTTCCCTCCGAGGGTATTGCCACCACAAAGTCCAGTTTTCATAGGTTGGGACATGGCACTGAATCAGCCATTCAATCAACAAATGGACATGCATGCAGCTCCATTCAATCTCAACCCATTGAATGTGCAAATGGATCCACCTCATCTCATGCAGGAGGATATACCTCCACCCCCAGTTCCATTTCCACCTCAGGTAGTCCATCCTAATCCACCAGAACTAGAGCTAAATCAGAGAGAGGAGCAGGAAATCGTACTAAGGGGAAGGGAGAGTCGCACGGAATTTGCAAACCTAAAGGAAATAACAATACTACTTTTCAGAGAAAGACTAGACAGGAAAAGTATTCTAACTTGCCACCCCACTCTTTGCAAATGCTCACTGGATGTGCGAGCACCGGCAAACAAGACTGTGGGGAAATATGCAGTGGTGTTGAATCCTACACTAACAACTGATCCTGAAATGGATAATAATGCTAACCCTAATGTTAATGTTCAAATGAATAGACAAATTAATTTTATAGTATGGAATGCTAGGGGTGCAAGTAATCCTGATTTTCGTAGGAATTTTGGTGCCATCCTAGAAGTTTATAAACCTGTAGTTGTGGCTCTCTTAGAAACTAAAATGGATTATCATCACGATTTTAGAGTTCGTTATGACTTCACTGATTATGCTGAAATACCTGCTGAGGGTAGATCAGGTGGATTGGTCCTCCTTTGGAAAAATAATTCAATTACTGTCACTGATATTCATATAAATGGGAATGAGATCCATGCCATGATCAAGGTACTCTACTCCCCCTTAAATTTTAGTTGGCTCTTTTCCATTGTTTATGCTAGTACTACTGCTTATAGTAGAGAGAATTTGTGGAAAAACCTAATGCATGTCTATGATAATTATCAAGGACCATGGCTTGTGTGTGGAGATTTTAATCAAGTCCTATCTCAAGAGGATAAGTAGGGTGGTAATCCCATTAATTATAGAAATGCTATGAGTTTTAGGAATTGCCTTAACTATTGTCATCTAAATGATTTAGGTTTTAAAGGCCCTAGGTTTACTTGGTCGAATCATAGGTCTGGGAGGGGAAGCTTGATTTTAGAACGATTAGATAGATGTGTAGCAAATCAAGACTGGATTTCTTCTCTTAGAGACTCTAATGTGATTCACCTTCCTAAAACTTATTCAGATCACAACCCTATTTTAATCAGCCTGAATAAAAAGTTACATAGTGGTTATAGGAAGCCTTTTCGATTAGAAACAATGTGGTTGTCACATCCTGATTTTAAAAATATAGTTTGTGATGCTTGGCTTAATAGATCTTTAATGGAGGCTACTAAGTTATTTCAAGATAATATTATAACCTGGAATAAGGAAGTCTTTGGCAATATTTTTCGTAAAAAAATAATATTCTAGCCAGACTTAAAGGTATCCAATCCTCGCCAAATTATGCTACTAGTTTTTTTCTCCAGAACTTAGAAAAGGAGTTAATTTCTGACTATAACTCAGTCTTAAAACAAGAAGAGGAATTCTGGCATTTAAAATCTAGGCTTGATTGGTTAAGTTATGGAGATGCTAGTACTAAGTTCTTTCATATCACTACCCTTAATCGTAGAAGGAAAAATCAAATTACGCACTTTCAAGACGATTGTGGGAATTTAATTTTTGAGCCTAGTAAAGTTTTTGAGCATGTCTTAGTTTATTTTGAGAACCTTTATACTACTAGTCATTGTCAAAGCTCTCTAGTCCCTGTTCATAATAATGCATTATGGTATAATGGCACTGATTTGTCCTTATTAGATAGACCTTTAATGGATTGTGAGATTACTAATGCTTTGTTTTCTTTCAAGCCTTACAAGGCCCCTGGTCCGGATGGGCTACATCCCATTTTTTTCCAATCTCAATGGAAAATAGTTGGCCCTTCTGTCAAAAAAATTTGTCATGAAATTTTCCAAAGTAGTACTATGCCTCCTAGCCTTAATACTACGTATATTTGTCTTATTCCCAAAGTTAAAAATGCAGTGAATCTTAAAAACTTCAGGCCTATTGGACTTTGTAACACTGTATACAAAATTGTCAGTAAAATTATAGCAAATCGTTTGAAGCAGCACCTAGATTCTCTCATTAGTCTATGTCAAGCCAGCTTTATGAAAAACAGGAGAGCTTGTGATAATGCCATCATTATTCAAGAGATAGTGCATAAATTTAATCGTATGAAAGGAGTTAGGAGTGAAATGATTATTAAGATCGATTTAGAAAAGGCTTTTGATAGGATAGAATGGTCTTTCATTCGCACTATGTTAGTTTTCTTTAAATTTCCCCCTAAAATATCAAAGCTTATTTTATCTTGCCTTACTACTTCCACTATATCAGTTCTTGTTAATGGCTCTAAAACAAATTATTTCTCTCCATCCAGGGGAATTAGACAGGGAGATCCCATGTCCCCATACATTTTTATTCTTTGTTTGGAGCTCCTTTCTATATATGTTAATCATCAGGTGGAAAGGAACCTGTGGGACCCTATAAAACTCTCTTCAACTGGACCTGAATTGTCCCACCTTCTCTTCGCAGATGATATTACTCTAGTTGCCAAAGCTAATATTAAATCAGCTTCTTCTATCAAAAGCACTTTGGATCTATTTTGTAGCATATCTGGGGAAAAGGTCAACAATACTAAGTCTAAGATAATTTTCTCAAGTAATATTGATCCTTGCTTAGCTGTCCAACTGAGTGACATTTTGAGTATTAAAAGAGGTCATCAATTTGGTAAATATTTAGGGTTTCCCATCCTTAACAAAAAGCCCAAGCATAATGATTATCAATTTATCATAGATAATCTTCATTCTAGACTTTCTAGTTGGAAAGCAAACTTTATCAATCTTGCTGGGAGAGCTACCCTAATTAAGTCTACCTTGAATGCTCTTCCAAATCACATCATGCAGTTTCATACCCTTCCTAGTAAAACTCTCAAAATTATCGACAAAATCCAAAGAGATTTTTTATGGGGTACTACTGACAATAGGAAGAAAATTCATCTTTTGTCATGGGATGTCGTCACTAGGCCTAAATCTTTAGGAGGTCTTTCTATTGTTAAAGCCAAGACAAAGAACATTGCTTCTCTTGCCAGTTTATCTTGGCGACTCTTGATAAACCCTAATGGTTTTTGGTCCAAAGTTATTAGCAATAAATACATGCATAAACCATACTCAAAATCTGACTCTTTTGTGTGGCAAGGCATCAGTAACTCCATTCCTATTTGCATTAGAAGTACCCAGTGGGTCGTTGGAAATGGTAAGTGTATCTCCATGTGGGACCACAATTGGCTTCCAAATAGGAACACCCTTAGAAGCCTGATTCATGGTCCCCTTACAAGGGAGGATCAAACAAAGAAAGTGTCTGACATCATCACAAATAATTCTTGGGATTTATCTAACACGGGGTTTATTTTTCCAACATCTATTGCTGACCAATTTAAAGGGGCTAATCCTCCTGAGTGCTCTTATATTGACTATCATGTATGGGCCCTTACCAAGAATGGCTTCTTTGTGCAAAACACCCTATATGCTCAAATTGATAATTATATAAGTAGTAGTGGTGATTTCAAATGGTTTTGGAAAGTGGATGTTCCCAATAAAATTAGATATTTCTTTTGGCAATGCCAACATGATAGATTGCCCACTAGATACTATCTCCATAACATAGGCATCAATATAAGTCCTATGTGCCCTATTTGTAAGAATGAAACTGAAACTCCTCAACATATTTTCTTAGAATGTGTTATTGCTAAAAAATTTTGGAGGGAAGGCTCTATTACTCATCATGTCACTTTGGATAGGCACTGGCTTACCTGTTTAAGGGATACTTATCATTATCCTACAAATCGACACTATAATTGGGAGGAATTTCTTCTATTCTCATTATGGAACTTATGGACTAATAGAAATCATAATAATGTTAATAATATGGACACTCCCTTACGTTTCAGAGAGGTGCATCATAGGACACTGGAATTTAAACTTCTTACAACTGATAATTCTAAAAAATCCATAACTAGGAGCATTAATGTTTCTTGGTTCCCTCCGAGTCATAATATGATCAAATTAAATATAGATGGTTCCTTTAAAACCAATGACAACTATGCTAGTGTTGGAGGGGTTTTTAGAAACTTTCAGGGTCACTGGATTCTTGGCTACCATAAGAATGTGCATGCACATAATCACACTCATGCCGAATTGTTAAGCCTTCAAGAAGGACTAACCATTGCTCTTGATCAAAATTATAATCCTTTAGAAATAGAAACTGATTCTACAGAAGTCATTCTGCTATTGGAAAAACCATCACCTACTTATGCTTCTATCATTCAAAATTGCATGTCACTAATGCACAAGCTGAGAATGCCAATAATCAGGCATAACTTCAGACAAGGGAATACAGTCGCTCACCTCCTGGCAAGTGGAGCTCCCTCAATGTCCAAATCATTTAATACTATTCACTATGCAGTGCCTCCAGCTTTTGTTCAGACAGCCTTGCTAAAGGATCAAGAGGGCACAAATTTTGTGATAACAACTTCGGATAGTAACTGTTTATCATTGTCCAAATTAGGAAATCTAAGTGCAATGTATGCCATTCCTAACTTTTCATTGAACTCTAGTGCATATATGGTTGACCCTAGTGGTATCCGTATGGGCATACTATGTAATCCTCCGTGATATTATAAGTAATATAAGTCGTGTTTTAACCAAAAAAAAAATCAATGTTCTAATTATCGACCACACATCATTGTTGCCGTCAAAATGTGTATCTTCTGTTTATAGAAATATGTCGTCTTATCTACTTTATTTTACAATCTAATTAAGGACAATTACAAAAATATACAATCCTAACACCAAATTTATAATTAAAAAATATCGATATTTTACCACTTTACAAAACATAGCAATAGTTTTTTTTACATAATATATACAAGTTCCAACAAGGGTTTTATCTCCTTCTTCATACCCTCTCCACTTATCACTATTCTGGGGGGCTGGTGCTGCCACCACTCACCGTCGCCGGACAGTTTCTTTTTTTTGAAAAAAAATTAGATATTCAAAACTGAACATACAAAAAATACACACATATATATATATATATATATATATATATATATATATATATATATATATATTGAAACTCTTAAAAATTAATATTTTGAAACAATACATAATCAAACATACAAAACACACAAAAACATATAAAGATATATAAAAATATCATACAAAAGAATTTTCTACTGTAGACATACACAAGCATATAACAACATACATATATATACAGCACATATTCACATACAAAAAATAGAGATAGACATTTATATACAAAGTATACAATTACATACAAAATAAACACAATTTTATATATAAGCATACACATACAAAAAATTAAATAAATAAAAATAAAAAAATATATATATGAACATATATCAGAGCAGATTGGAAAGCCCCGCGCAGCGCAGCGGAAAAGAGGTAGATTGGAGCAACTCCGCTGCAGTGGAGCAGCGCCGCCGCAGAGTAACAGCAGGCCCCGATCGGAGCAAGGAAGCGGCGGATCTAGTCGCCAGAGATAAGGAAGAAGGACGGCGGCTGGGTAGGTGGTCGCCGGAGATAAGGAGAATGAGAAAGGATGAAATTAGGGTTTAATGTTTGGAAGAGTGGAAAATGAGAAAATATTATATAGGGTAATTATGGAAAACCATTGCTATATTTTGTAAATATTGTAAAAATATATTATCTTTGTTGTCAGCTGACTTAAATTTTCTTTTAAGGAACTATTTCCATTCCGATGTTAAGTTCCATTAAAAATTAAACTTCAATTTGTTGATTTGACCAAAATTGTCAAAAGAATCAAAATCAAGTTTCGTCATATATATCCCTTTTTGTAGTAGTGCAACTGCATTAGAAGTCTTGAAATTCCAATCTTCTTCCTCGTTTTGTTTATGTTTGGTAGATGTGGCTAATTACGTTCAACCTTCTTGTACCAACAGTCTCTAGCGTGTGTCCTTTCATTTTGCAGTTAAACACTTGTTTCCTAGGAGATTCTTGGAACCTTGGTTTGCCTGCTTGTTGGGTCTTTATTAAAGAACACGTTTTCTTAATCTTTGATATAAAGAAAAAAAAATGTTTAATAGTGGCTTCTCCAAGTCTTCTTTATTAGCCAACAGATTCTCCAACTCTCACAAAATTGATTCTATGGCCCACCTGCGTGTAGATGTGACGATCCCAATACTCCAGCCTAAGCTCGTGATTAATAATTCTCTTCATCTTTGTCGACGTGATAGCATTCTCTGGATCTACCTGTGAAATTTCATCACCTAATTATTTAACCTATGATAGATATTGACTGATGGTCATGTTCCCTTGCTAGATTTATGAAAGCTCATTTTCAAGCCTATGTAATGTCGTATCATTTTTCTTTGCAAAGATTGCTGCCAAGCTTCATTAGCCAGTCTTTGGCGTACTTAATTCGCTGCAAGAACTCATCTATGTCAATGTCAGGCAAAACAACTTAGTATCTCTTGGTGATATAGTGTTTGAGCCACCAACTTAGCATCTATTGGTGATAGTGTTTGATCCACCAACAATATCCCATAACTCCTGGTTGAAAAAATAGTAGTGCATCCTTGTACTCCATGATCTGCACTTGCAACGCTAATAAGGGTGCTTGCAAATCCGCCATTGATTAGTTTCTCGTCTGGGGCATTCATGAAGAAATGTACCTTTAACTATGCATCATATAGAAATATCTTCCCATCATGGGTTCTTGCTGAGTACTACCTTTAACTTGCCTCAAATATCACAGCGCCAATAAAGTCGGCTTTCATTAGTTTCGAGAACAATTACTGAACTATGCGTCACTAGTGTAAATTGTTGCATGAAACAAGACGGATCGTCTCTCAAAACTTTAAAACATCATTGAGAAGCTCTATTTTGAAGTGGCAGAAACCGGTGGATAAGTTCACACAGCCAATACAAACAATGGTATACAGAATTGGAAGTCCCAAGAAACAAAGGAACTTAGGAAGCACGAATTCTATGCTACAGACATAGTCATTATCTGACGAGCAAGACCAGGATCTTGTTGTAAGAGTTCCCTAAGGTTAGTCTCCACCTCTGCCATCTGCTTTTCCAAGTACTCTTTAGAAGTCTGTCGAACAAGCAACATTTATTAACATACTGACCCTTCACGAATCAGACGATAACATGTTTAACAGGATATTAGCAAAAGGAAAAAAAATAATAAATCATAGATAATCATGAGGAAAAGAAACGGATACATGTCGGAAAATAAAAAACTCTAAATACCTCTTAGGTAAAAAAAAAAAAAATGACTAATCACGTAGAAGTGTGATCAAATGATTGACCTATTCACCATTAACTTGAGATTTTTCCAGTTAAAAGTGAATTAATTTCCTTTTTGGTCCGTTCCGAAAAGAATGACCCTTTTCTAAAATTGGAAATAAACTAACTCCAAATTTACCATTGTGCTCTTAATGAGATAATTTATATACAAACAAATACCAATGACTTATTTTAGACAACAAATTTCAAAAATCTCTCTTACTTTATTAAAGTTTATGCCAAGTCAAACAAGTTCAGATAAATTGAGATTGAGGGAGTAGTAAGAACTAAGAATAAAAGATATCACCTGCAGATTTTTGTTTTTTTTTTTTCCATTTTTCCCTATCTTTAGCTAAATCCGCCCTATTCCAAGGAAGTATAGGTCTTCCCAGACGACTTACTTCCATGTGACCTTAGATCTATCTCATTGCTAACACCTTCATCTACCATAGTTTCACACCTTCGGATTAGCACATCAGCAAGTCGACGCAGGATATGATCAAACCCTCTCAAACGAGCTTATCTCATTTTATCCTCAATTCGTGCTACTTGCACATTCCGTTAGATATTGTCATTTCTTATCTAATCTCGTGAGACTGCATACAACACTCATTTAGTGGATATGTTGCACTTCAGTAGCCCAACGCTCACTACCATATAACATCACCGATCTAAGAATTGTCTCGTAGTATTTACCTTTCACTTTGATAGACATCCTTTTATCACATAACACTTAGTAGCACTTCTCTATTTCAACCATCTGGTTTTAACTCTATGAGTGGCATCTTCATGTATCATCCCATTATATGGAACAACGAACCTAGATATCTAAATTTGTTTGCATTTTGGCATCGCAATCCTGTCTAGTCTCACCCCAACATCGCTCTTCTTATGTTGGCTAAACTTGTTGTTCATGAATTCAATCTTACTCCTACTTGTCCTAATAGCCCTACTCTCTAGAGTGCTTCTCCCTAGCTCGAGGTTTTAGTTGACACCCTCACTGATTTCATCAATTAACACAACATCTTCAGCACATACTATACTCGATGGGACCTCATCTTATATTGTACTAGGTAGTTTATCCATAACTAGGGTAAATGTTGAATTGTGCAACCATCCCATCTAAAAGCTTTCATTTAAAAGCTTAAGCTATTAGAGATTACACTTTTATTTACTTAATTATGTCTCAACACACCCCTCACGTATGGACCTGGTTTTTTTTAATGAGTCAAGCAAGCAGAAATTCTTTTTAATAATAGGTGATGGTGAGATTCAAAAACCCGTCAATGACCTCTGTCTACTCTGATACTATAATGAATTGTGTGACCATTTCATCTAAAAGTTTAAGCTATTTTAGAGAGCACACTTTCATTTACTTAATTGTGTCTCAAAAGAAAACAAGTATGGGCTCAATATCGATCCTTGATATAAACTCCACTGTCATGGAAAACTCATTAGTATCTCTTACTATTGTTTTCATGCTAGTGACAACTCTTCATACATGTTCTTTATGGCATTTTATATATTTAATAGGAATTTCTTCCTTTCCCATTACCCACCAAAGAACTTTTCGTGGAACTCTAGCGTATATTTTCTCTAGGTCAATAAACACCATTTGTAGATCTTACTTTCTTTCAAGATAAATTTCCATCAATCTTCTTAGAAAGAATCTAGCCTCTATTATAGATCTTTCAGGCATAAATCCAAACTGGTTCTCCGTCACTCTTGTCGTACTCCCAAGTATGCTACGTTCTATCATTCTTTCACAGAGTTTCATCGCATGACTCATGATATTAATGCCATGATAGTTCACACAACTTTGAATGTCTCCTTTGTTATTATAAATTGGAGTCAGGATACTCTTTCTCTACTCATCGAACATCCTACCACTTCTTAATATTGCATTAAACACCTTAGTAAGCCATCCTACTTCAACCTCTCCAAGACAATTCTAACCTTCATGGAAATATTATTTGGACCACAAGCTTTTCTAAACCTCATACTTTTCATGGCATCCTTCACCTCTATCGGCCCAATTCTTCTGATGGTGCTAAAGTTTCTATCATGAACAGAGCCGTGTCATTCTCTTGGTTCAATTTGAACAACTAAATGCATAAAAATGTTTCCTTGTTTTGTTGGGGAAACGTCTTTCTAACAAAGATAAAGCTTGTTGTTTAGCGGTTCCTTTGCATTAGCTTGGATCTGAATTAAGCCTCCGAGAACCAATGTTCTCGAAAAGCATAATTAGTTATCTCACATAATTATCCTTACATAACCTAATTTTTATCCGCACCTTGTTGATCATTAATTGATCACCATAAGACCCTGTATTGGCTACAGACATAAGCCAAAGGTCTATTTAAACGTACCTATGATTACAAACAAGAGGTAAGTCTATTGAATGGGATCTTCTATAAATAATCTCACTATGTGATTTCAAGGAATTTATCAATCTTGAAATTTAAATTCATTGTAGCAACCCCACCTATGTGACTTTGCAAAGCACTGGCAATCCAAAGAATGAATAGAGGAGGAAGATTGTGGTTTTGGCTGCTAACATAAAAATAGTTTAACCATAATAAATCCTCTGAATACAATGGAACTGATATTGGATGCATATAGTTGAACCCAACTAGTTTTAGATTTGAGGCATAATATATTGATTAAAATCCCTAACTTCTCTCCAACAAAGAGATCTATAAACACTGCTGAGTTTTTTTAACAGTATCACCCAGTTAGGTAAATAACTGTGACCTTTTATTATAACAAAATCCTCAAATGGAAAAGTACAAATAGGAGGCCAAACCTTTTTTTTTTTTTGAAAGGGAATAAGGAGGCCAAAACTTACAGATTCAGATAACTATCTTAGGTTAAATATTTAGGATTAAACACAATTACCTAAAGAAATATTTACATTGAAGTACGTTTAGAAAAATACCAACTACTGAAAGTTTATAGATCCTAAAGCTTTGGTTTAATGGCAAAGGTAGCACATCGCACATTGCAGGATGCGGGAGGCAAATGTTACGAGTTAATCTGGTTGTTGAACCATGTGAAATATTTAAGTGGAGAATGGTGGTCTTACTATCCTTGAGTTTCAAAGCTGAAACAAAAATTTCTTGATCATAAGAAAAACTCTCACTCCTTTCATCCCACTTTGTCTGGCGTGGTTTGACTTGGCAGTTGGCACAAGGTTAATAAAGAAATGAAGACTTTTAAAACTCGCGATCTAAAATAAGCCACCGATATTTGTGTGGCTGTAAATAAATAAAGTGGAAATTTTGGAGTTAAATTGGTTCCACATTTAGAAACGTTTCATTCTTCTTTGGATGGACTAATAAGGAAACAAAGTGGGACCGAGGAAGTATAAAAGATATAGAAACCCTAAAAATGCAACCTTCAGGATTACGAGTATTTAGCAAGAACTCCAGTCAAACAAATTAACTAAAGATTAAAGGTACTGTGATTTACCGGTTGGAAACATGTCGAGAGTATCCAATTATCCTTGGATATGTTACTAGAATCTAAGCATAGTACTAGTCAATACTCAATACATGGTCCACCGTCTAGTCAAAACATACAACCCCCCCCCCCCCCCGGTTTTATTTGGTTCTCAATGAGTTATTGTTGTCTCAATCTTATGATACACTATAAGTACATGAGTTGTTATGACCTGTGCACAAGCATCTTATACCCTTCCAAGTCCTTTTCTTGCCTTCCTCACTATAGTTAAGTCAAGGTGGCAACTACAGTTTGTTGAACAAGAAGGCAGCATTTTCCCCAGGAACCGTATGCAAACATTGAGACTAGCAATGTGCAAATACCAGGTAATAAAAGCAAGAAAATGCAGGACGTTCCTATCTGCATAGTGTAAGGAAGGAAATGGTAGTCCAGTTATTAGGTTTAAGGTATTGAGTGGACCTCTTATGTTTCCATTTTCCGTAAATGATTTATCTCAGACTTCTTATCGGTGGCTGCATTCTGAGGGGAGTTCTCTTTGATAAAGAAAGTGAATGACCTTATTAAAAGTGAAAATTGGTTCACCAAAAAGAACACGTTTTGATCTGATTAGCTCCCAGGATAATGTGTGTGTGTGTGTGTACGCATGTATATTTATATTTTTTACTGAATGTGGTCTCCGGGCCAGCTTGAGTCAACCTCAACTATTCCACCGGGTACCTGCTATCTCCCACCAGCGCGGGTACACTGCCCATCAAGGTTTATACAGATTGTGTTGAAAAATATTTAGCTATGAATATCAGCAGAAAGCATTAACCATAGCCCTAACACCAATAATTAAGATTTAAAACTGCATTAATTATCAGCTTGAGACAGCATTATTTAATTACCATAATAAAAACACAACCTATTTAATGGCCATATTAAATTTTTGGCTCAGAAGTAAACTTTAACTACGCAGAAGTCAAGCCTGTTATGACGAGTAACAAGATGCTAAAAGTGAAAGGAATATGAAACTCCACCTTCAAAGAGGCAATTGCAGTTTCACTGTCCTTGAGTTTTTGCTGTTGCTCATCCATTAACACAGTCTTTGGCTCTAAAACAAACCTGAACATAAAAGATTGTTCAAATTGAGATAACTAAAAATGCAGAGTTCATTTTTTATGAAGTGATAAGTACAAATGCAGAGTTATTTGAGAAATCCAGCATAACAATGTATATGATCCACATCCCCTTTTCCTATTTTAAGAAAACAGCTGGGCATCATAGGACTTCATTTCAAAACTTACGTTCTTCCTGCAACAAAAGATAAAAAAACAACAGAATAATTCGTAATTAGAGCTCTGTTAAATTTAATATAAGTAAAAACCAGAGATAATAACAAATCAATAAATCAATCAAATATCTCAATCACAAACTAGTTTGGGTAGACAATATAATCTTCTATATCACTCCGTTGTATGCGAGCCACATCATTCCAACATTAAATAAATTTCTTGCAAGGTATTCATCTCATTTTTCCTTTTAGAACAACTTGTTTTTTTCGATAATGAAAACAAATTTTGAATTCTTTAAAACTAGAGATTTTTCTTTAGGCAAGGGTCTATCGAAAATAGTCTCTCCACCTTGGTGGGGGTAAGGCATGCGTACATCTCACCCTCCCAGACCCCACTTGTGGGATAACACCGCGTATGTTCTTGTCCCTGCATTGAATACTAGACCAAAAGAAACTGAACCTAATGAAATTTAACAACCAAATCTTAATTCCTGCAAGTTGACATTGCACATATGGATCTTTTACTTCCACTATGTTTAGCTCTTAACTAAATCCACATTGATTCCAAGAAATTATGTCTTTTAAAATAACTTCCCTCCATTTGATTTTATGCCTTGTGCTCCTTCAAGCACTTCTAATCATACTGTCACATCTAAGACCAATGCATTTAGAGGTCTACATAAGACATTGCCATTGGTCAGACCATTTTAGATAACCTCTCATCTTGTCATCTATGTTTGTACCTGCCATTGGATGTGATCATTTATAATCTTGTTCACTGTATGACCATAGATCCGTCTGTTGTGACTATCTTCATAATATAATAATGGGTCTTATCATACTCATACCCATAGCCACTTCCATATAACATTGTTGGTCTCAGAAGTCAAAACCATTTTATAGGACTTCTTTTTTTACTTTGTTATATATTTTCCTATCAAATAACACTCTTCTAATTCTTTTTCCTCAATTTCAACGCATTTTTAGTAATGTGTGTTATATTTTTCACCTATCGTGTCATTTCATGAAAGACTGAACCTAGATATCTCAATTGCTAGTATTTTAAGCTCCACAATCTCGTCTACGGTTCAATCAATCGAGTGAATCAATTTATCAAACTCTAACAACATTCCAATGTGATTTCTAAGAAAAAACTAGAACTACTGATTTTGCATTGGTTCCTCTCTTTAAATGGCAAGTAATACTTTACTACTATTATTTAAACTACTCCCTATATTTCACTTTTTATGAGTGCATGATACTGAAAATAAAATTTAAGATGTTACATTGACTCTCATATATTGGTGATAAAGGAAGAAATATATTACTGTAAGAGTTGAAAAGTCGGTTTGATAGAGGAAACACCCTACTAATGTTTAAATTTTTAATAAATTAAAGAATTTGAAGGACCTACTGTAAACTGAATAACCTTTTTTTTAATCGTTAAAGGTCTGAGCAATTTAAACTGAATAACTTAATGCGCTTGACCAGCCAAATAGTGAGAGATTACGAAGTTAATTTCTTAAATGGTCACTCAAGTTGATGAAATTATGTAGCAATTCACTAATCAATTTTTCTTTGGGGTCATAAACTCATCTAACTAAGCAAGAGTCTACTGAAAACTAACTATGGCAGGAAACCTAGCATTCTGGTGCTGCAACTATGCAAAATCTTTACAACCTCAGAGAACATGTAAAAAGCCACCCTCTGTTAACCCGACCTGACCTAAAAAGGGTCCATGCCCATTCAGATCACCAATGACACTTTCAAAGAGAAGGTCTCCAGTGCCGTCCCTGTTCCAGAGTCAAGTGGAGAAATAAGAAACATAGTTTCAGTATAAAGTAGCCTCCTGCCAGCGTTTTGTACAGTCATGGGTGAAGGCTCTTTCAAGCTTAAAAGATTAGCTATTGCACTATATAATCATAGATACAGGTAACTCCGTCCTACAGATTTCTTTCACTTTATTTTGCTCAGTTTACCTCTTAGTTTGGATCGGGAACTCCTAGAAGAAGTAGCTACCTCAAACAGGACAGTGGTGCCTTAGTCATTGTACACTCGCATGATCAGAAAGGAAAAATGAGAGCAAGATCATAGTAGCTCATTGTTTACCACTGCTGAAATTTACAGAGTATAGCAAATATTGCTGGTGGTATTGGTGGTGTATTCCGCGCGGTCATTCCCTTGTGAGCTAGCATGGCCTACCGACTACGAATTTAATATGATTTGGAAAGTGTAGCACCAGAATATCCAATTTCTGGCAAAATTTACTTTGTAGTAGACTCTTGTTCTTTATTGTGACAAAAAAGAAGTGACTTTTCTACATAATGTCATCAAACCTAAGTAATACACCAACTGTTGCAATCCCCCACATTTCAGTTATTTGATTGATATACGACAAGACAATACAAGATATTTTCAAATAATCAGCAATGATTATTCAATAGGAGCTTACCAATGGCTTTGTATGTATTAGTATCATGAGAGAGCTGCTTCAGTTCCTCCAAAGTCAAGAAAGCACGCTTCTTTTCCGTCTCTTTATTTCGCATCTGGCTTTGAACCTAACAACCCAAAACATCCATTCACCTTAAATCATAATTATCTCAATGCCCAATCTTAAACTTTTTATTTAATAACCAACGACTAAATAAAACACTGATATATATACACACACAACCGAATGGACATAAAACACATATTAATTAATTAATTAACAGAAATAAAGACTAACCTGCTTCAATTTGCCGGTAGTCTCAATCATCCGACCTTGAATTTCAATAAAAGCCTGTTGAAGTAAATAATCAGAAATAAAAAAACCAAAAAGAAATTTAGAAAGGGAAAAGCAATGATGCATACACTTCTATTTGCCTCGTCGGCCATTAATTTCTACTTTTGTCAAGTTGAGTTAGATTTGCCAACAGGGAAGCTACTGCAAGCGACTAGACCCTCTCATGTAAATTGGTGCTACTATTACTTTAGGGTCCATAACTTTCGGCCCAATACTCGCTGCAAGTGCACGAATAGCCTATTGTTTCCGCTCCATTTCGAATTTAGCCAATATTTTAAAGCTATTTAGTTTTTTAGTCACTAACTTCAACTTCAAACTTTCGTTGAAATTATAGCCAGCTTCCAATTTAGGTTTAAAGTTGGGCATAGTAATTTTTTTTTTAAAGAATGGAAAGCTCAGATGCGCATCATATCGTCCTATATATCAAATATGGGCATAGCAACTTCAAACGTCAAACCTGAAGATTTAGTTAGCCATACTAACCTTAAATCTATAAACCTAGAACTTTAAACTTCACCACTCTACTACTTCACATTTAGGCAATTCAGCGAACGATGAATCCACATTTCTTTCTGTGGTTGAAACTATCCCACGCTAGAGAAGATGTGTACAAGTTGAAGTAAGACTCTTATACATACTGGTAAATATATTTAGCATGTTGTATTAGAAACAGGCACATTTGGAGCAAATCGTTGCGAACCAGATGGTATTACATTCCTCAATGTTATCTTCTGAACGTCAGTCAAAAATAGGCTATTTCTGCGCGCACACACAAAAAAAAATCTAGCTAAAACCTAAAGGAATTTCCACATAAATAGTCTTCAATATACCATATTAACAAGTCACCTAGCACTAACATATTTTAGCCACTTATATTTAAAATTTAATTTATAATTAAAATTTGGCATATATTTAGATTGATATTCTTTATATATAGTTTCTATACACATATATATTCAAATATATTTATCTTATATTTTTTAAATATTTATATCGTCAAATTATATCTAATAAATATGCTAGGAAAAGAAAGAAAATGCAAAATATGGTTACAAAAAGTGGATAAGGGTTAGGAATGGTTATGTGGGGTAATAATCCCAAACCTAAATGGAGAAGGTAAAAAGACTCCCAAACTAAATTTCCGCCCAATACTTATGTGTAAATATTTGGCACCGTAGCATGTTTGCACGACGCTAAATAAAAAACTAGCCAGCGGTGCAAAATTTTTTGAAGACTAGCCAGATTTAAAAAGTCCAGTATAAAGAGTTTATATTGGGATTTTTGAACAAATTTTCAAATCCCAATATTTTATACTAGAATTACTTAAACATGAATTCCAGTAAAAAATATTGGGACTATGAACATGTTAGTTCAAAAGTCCTAGTAAAAATATTGAGACTTTGAATATGTTAGCTCCAGGATAAATGTGAATCCTTTAATATGAATCACTTAAATATAAATTCCAGCAAAAAATATTGGGAATTTGAACATGTTAGTTCAAAAGTCTCAGTAGAAAATATTGTGACTAGTCCGAGTGTTGTCAACACCAATAGATTGTAAGTGCGCGCGCGGTAATTTAGTTATTTCTCAATTAAGTTTAAAACAGTGGATCAAAACTCATGTACTCTACTAGTACTTATATCATGTTTTTTGGAGGCTCCCCAATTGATTGATCTTCCAAGAAGCAACAAACTATAACTCGATCCGATCTACCAAAGTTAAATACAAGGCCATTGCTAATGCTATTGTTGATTTTGTCAACCTATTGAGTGAACTCCATTTATCTATCTCTAACACTTCAACAATCCATTGTAATATTGTAATAATCTTGGAGCCATATTTCTTAGTCAGAACTCAATGTTTTATAGTCAAATGAAGCACCTGGCTCTAGAATATCACTTTGTATGAGAGCAGGCTTAAGAGACAAAACATTAGTTGTTCGTCATATGCTTTCTGAATCTCAATTTGCCAATTCTCTAATTAAGGTTCTGCTAGTGTTTCTCTTCATCGTTGATCGAATATATGTGTTGTTAGGTTACTGTTTATCTTGCGGGGCTATAACAAGACAATATAATATGCTTTTGCTTTCTTTCTATATTTTATTTCACTGTAATTTTTTCTTTATTCTTTAATTTTTTTTCGATTGTAATCTCTATAAATTTATGAAAATTATTCTTTAGAATCCTTTTTCCTTGTGTACCTAGATCAACCTTGCTCATCCTTCTGGTATTTAAATAATCTCAATATAAATAAATTTATGAGTTATTTGCAACATTACCCAGAACTTTTTTATTTATATCATTATATCTATTATGGAGCTTAGGAGCTTTTTCCATCAAACATCTTTTATTAATGTAACTATTTTGTAAGCTTAACTGGAAAATGGAAATAGATTAGGTTCGCCTGGCCAAGATTTGTTAGATGCACGCAATGACCCATAAATTTTGGATCGTGACAAAATGGCCCCAATATTTTGGAAAATACTAACTATGATGTACAAACCAGTCTTAAAAAAAGACCCCCCAAGTTTATCTCTCTAAAATTGAGAATAACAATGATTTATTTGTGGAGTCTTCTTTGGGCTACGCCACCTCGAGCCCTTAAAACGCGCTTACCATGTGAACTTGTGTTACCATGTGAACTTGTGTTAAGCGTGACAGTCATGCTTGACTCGTCCTCCGTTCAGGGGCGTCACAATCACCGTCCTTTAGGAACTCAATGTTCTCGTTGTGGTTTGCCCCACCATCGACTTGTATTATTCCTTATATAATCCTTCACTCTACTCCCCCATTCCGATGTGGGATTCGCCTAAGGTCTCATGTGCACCCCATTCAGAAGTCTGTCAGTCCTGCTTGACCCATCCTCATGTAACTCACCCTCTGTTCAGGGGGCGTCACACTGTACCCCTTTGTCTCGGTTGCGACGTGCACCAGACTTGTGCAATAACCAAAACTTAGTCCTTTTCACAGATCAAAACTCTTCAAAAACACGTATAACCACCTCAAAATTCAAAGAAATTTGGCAAGTTACGATATGCCCAAACTTAATAAAAGTATAATTGGTTTATCGAACGGATTTCGGCGATGCAAAATTAGCAGTCAAGTTCTAAATTGACCAAAAGTGAAATCTTTACCAAACACCATCAAACGATTGCAAAATTACTTTAAATTTTACACGTAAGTCATAGTTTAGCACCATCACACAAAATCAAGAGTCGGATCATTATATATAGTGCTATATAAAATGAGACAAATATAATAGTACTCTACTAATTAAGAGGAAAAACATATCTCAAGAAAGAAATGAAAAGGGGAATAGGGAAAATATCAGGAAGGTAGGTCCTGAAGGATTCAAAGTCCAACCAAATTAAAGTGGGGACCCTAAACTATTGGTTTTTGGCATTTTTCTTCCTACCAGCGCTTGACTGACTAATCATTCAGTCATCCTAAATACTCTCACACCAAAATTTACTTAGAAATATTAGTAGGAGTTACTCTAGTAGTTTAGAAAAACAACCACAAGTAAAATAAAAAACACCCTTCTTTTGTTTCTTGGTCTGTACATTTTGTGTGTTACTTTCTATTTGTCATCATAGTACTGCATTTTGTATAGTTCTATAGAGATTTCTTGGAATATACCATCTACCCAGATCGGATTCTTGCAAAGTTAATCAAGCCATTTTTTAGATTCTGAGACAGTTAGTTGCCAATTTTGGAAATGACACCTTAGTTTAGTTAAGTATCAAGGCAAAAAAGTAAAAGATTAAGACTTGATAAAAATGGTATCTTTAGTTGGTTTTTAAGTGATGAAATGCAAATCTGTTATTAAGGCCAGATTTCATGGGTTCTTGTTTTAGTGTTGAAGATGATGAACCAGAACTGCAACCACATAACAAGCCAGGTATACTTGTCCTTTTTGTTTTTCCTATTTTGTGGTTATTTTTGTGGCTTTGTTATTTGTCCTAACACCTTGTAATAGCGCAAGTTTGAATTTTTCAGCGACTACACAGATATGTCTGATGAGTCCATTGGTTAACATCAATTCTTGTGTTAAATGGAAAGTTGTGCATTGACTTTGTTGTTGTTGTTCTGATCTGGTTTTTCTAAGTATAGTGAAGTTAAGCATCAGGGTACTCTGCTTGCATCACACCCTTAGGGGTACGGCCCTTCCCTGGACCCCGGGTGAACGCAGGATACTTTGTGCACCGGGCTGCCCTTTCAGTGAAGTTACTATTATTGGTATTACCAATGCTGACTTGTGATGGTTAAGGCCTCTGCTTACCAATTATGAAATATGGTACTCTGATTGGAATTTGGATTACCATTTGAGAACTGTTGATTAGATAGAGCTGCTTGGACTCTTCATTTGCATGTCATTGCCACTGTACTTGAATTGCAATTGACCTAATTCATTGATTAGGGGAAATTGCTTTGACGTTTTACTTACACAAAGACCTTGAGAGATTAAACTTTATGCTGATTTAAAGCGTAAAATGACCGTTTACCATACTACCATTTTATCTTAGATTGAGAATCTCTTCAAGATCACTGCAAATGATTCCAATGCTAAGTTATTCACACATTCACATGGTATTATTTGATGAAAAGACTAGGCTTTTGCAGCATTTAATAACATGGGATCTCCTAAATGTAAAAGTATACGAGTCAAAGTTATATCTTTGCTTAAGAGAATCAAATGTGAACATGATAATTGAGTGATTCTGTCTTTCTTCCTTTGGTTTACTTCCAGTTGGTCATGGAGTTGGTGCATATCCTTCCAAGCCAAATCCTGTAATTCCCCAGTATACAAATGCACCCAAGGCTCATGACACAGAAAAGGCAAGCAGCATTGTGGTGATACCCAAAAATGTCAAGGACCTGCGGCAGAATCCTGGCAATAGCGATCTAGATATCTTCACGTATGGAGAGATGAAGTTGTCTACCAAGCACTTTCGCCCAGATCAGGTTCTCGGAGAGGGTGGGTTTGGGATTGTCTACAAAGGAGTTATTGATGAGCATGTCAGGCCCGGATATAAGACCACATATGTTGCCATTAAGGAGCTTGATCCTGAAGGTCTTCAGGGCGACAGAGAGTGGCTGGTAGGAGCTCATTTTATTGACTATTAAACACAATTAACTGATATACTTATTTGCAGTCCCCGTGGAATTGAAACATGGTAGTCTGAGTGCCATTAGATTATAAATGGATTTTTTTTAAAAAAAAATTTCTTCAGAACCAAAAGAACCGGTTCTGTATCAGCTTTACAGAATTGTGTGTTATTTGTCTCTACTGAAATGGGGGGCTGAAATAAAATTTAAAAAAAAAAAAAAGACAACGTTGTACTCTATTGTTACACTCCCTTGATTTCTCTTGGTCTACTTTGATGCATAATTGAGATGGTCACTCATCTTTTCTGCACCAAGCTTACTCCTCTATGGACCCTGTCCCTGTCTAAATAGCAAATTTGGAAGGTGACATAAGGTTAAAGGAGAATTGTATACGTGAGTTATATGGAACACATAGTTGCCTAAGATATCTCCAAACACCAGATAGAATCACCCATTCTAGGACAGGTTCCTCACATATTTATTTTTGAAGGGTTAGTCACTTGGGCCTTCTATTGCACAGTGAGTTGTTAATTTGTGCCCGCTGCTTCAGCTTTTAGATATGATTGTGCTGTCTAATTTAAAGCAATTCCGTAAACTAGTCTCCTAAATGAGACAATCTTTCCATGTAATCTTACTAAGATTGAAGTCATATCCACAACTTGTATGTGAATGTGTATGCTGTATGTTGGTTATATGGGCGTTTTTTCAAACCATTGAACAATTGAAGAGTTTCTTTCTCTGTTTGCACTTGAAATATCCATGATTTTGGATGAAGCAACTTAACCTAGTTCAAAATTTCCCTTGCATCATTCTACTTTCTCCATATCCAATGTAAAGAGGTCGGTTCTCCAGTTTTCTGATTGAAATTATCAGCAGTTGTATCATTTTGGTTCATTTCTTTTGTTTTCTCTCACAGGTTTGGATGCTTCCTGTCTTCCTATAAATTCTTTCCTCCAAATTTCTTTCTCCGTTTTCACTTGTCAATTATTTTTGTGTTGATCACCTTTGTTGATGCGTCTGGGAACTGTAAATGTGTATTTGAAGATGTGTCATTGAATTTGACATGTGGGTCAGCTTTTTTATTTTTTAATACTTTGTGATACAAAGACTAAATTCTTTGTTTTTAATGGGATCTTAGATATCAATTAATGTCTTACATCTCAACTGCATACTAATGAGTAGTCACATGCATTTGGGAGTTATGTAAAGAAGGTCTTTGCTAAGTGTACATTTTTGTTTGCTGTTTGATAAGACATTTGACTTGTGAACTAGATTTGCCAGGATACGGTCAACCTCAAGTTTTAAGTAGCTAAAAAAAGTTGCATGGATATGCAGCAAATTACGACGACTCTGTTGTTCAATGGCATGCCTGTCGCTTATTTAGCTCCTTTTGCAGGCTGAGGTGAACTACTTGGGGCAGCTTCGACATCCGAATCTTGTGAAGCTGATTGGATACTGCTGTGAGGATTACCATAGACTATTGGTTTATGAATATATGGCATCCGGCAGCCTGGAAAGACACCTTTTTCCAAGTGAGTACTCGGTACCTATGTCAGTCCATGTTGACGAAGGGTATTATCCACTCTAGCACACAAAATAGTAGCAAGTACTTGTGATTCTTACATTTTCAAAGGGGCTTAACATGTGAAATAATATTTTTCTGTTGATCACTTAAGTTGATATTGACGTCGATGTTCAGTTAGGTACGAATAACTGTTTTGTGGATGTAAAACTGAATGTTTATTATATATAATCATCATGAAGAAGATTAGGTGCACTCATCTGTGCAGTGTCACTGAAATTATAGAAAACGAATATATAAATTACGCAAATCTCTCTTTACTTATCCTTTTTAATGGACCGTTATTTCTTGTTGTCTGTTCTCTACGGAATTTTGCTCTCCCTTTCTTCAACCATGTCTTGTGCTGCAGGAGTGTGTGCTACTCTAACATGGTCAAGAAGATTGAGAATCGCTTTAGATGCTGCTAGAGGGCTTGCTTTCCTTCATGGAGCTGAAAGGCCTATAATATACAGGGACTTCAAGACATCAAACATTTTGTTAGATGCAGTGAGTTTCATTAATGGAGGCCCTATAGAACTAGTATTTGCTACTTGCTGAGAAAGAAGTATGGTTGAAACTAGAAGTTCTATGTAATCTTTGCCTTTTGTTTAAATTTTGATGCAGGAATTTAATGCAAAGCTTTCTGACTTTGGACTTGCAAAGGATGGGCCCATGGGAGATCAAACACATGTTTCAACTCGTGTAATGGGTACTTATGGTTATGCTGCTCCTGAGTATGTCATGACCGGTGAGTCTTCTAGTTGGTTGTTGCAATAATCAGGCAAGCAAAAAATAAAAGCTTATGAGATGGCTGTTTCTTTTATGCAGCCACTTATTTGTTTCAGTAGCTAAAGACCATCCTAGTCTAGCAAGAACGATGGTTAGACCCATTTTATGCCCAACCTCTCAACCTACAAAAATGAATGGTTTAAAAGTGTTGCCTATATTTGTTAGCACATATAGGGCATCCACATCTAAAGCATTTTCTTTGCTTAGCTGTTTACAGAAACTACATTTGAAGACCCAAGTATTGAAATTCTTCAGCATAACTTATAGCATCTTCTGTATCTTCTTTGTGCAACTTATGCCTTTTTGTAATCCTCTTCAGTTTTGCTTATGGCTTGTGATAATTCGACTTGTTGTTATTTACTTTTGATGGGCATCACTATAGCCACGCTATGCTGTAAATTAAGATGCGTAATTGCATTATTCAGGACATTTAACAGCCAGAAGTGATGTTTATGGTTTTGGCGTCGTTTTGCTTGAGATGCTCATTGGAAGGAAAGCAATGGACAAAAGTAAACCTAGCCGGGAACATAACCTTGTTGAGTTTGCTCGACCTCTCCTGAATCATAGCAAAAAGCTTTTCAGGATAATGGACCCCAGACTGGAAGGTCAATACTCCTCTAAAACTGCTTTAAAAGTTGCCAATCTAGCCTATCAATGCCTAAGCCAAAACCCAAAGGGAAGGCCTGTCATGAGTCAAGTTGTTGAAATCCTTGAAGCCCTTCAACCACAGGATAAAGGTGAAGAGGCAATTCTTATTAGTGGAAGTGGCACTGTCACCTTGTATGAAGCTAAAGCAAAACCAATCAATTGTGGAAGTGAAAGGGAAGCTGATGCACCGAGGAGTAAACAAACAAATGGAAGAAGCAAGAGCGAGCCACCAAAGGAATGTGACCTTTATAGCCCTTTTCCTGATCTCGTGCTCGACGCGGGATCAGTTTCTTCAAGAAGTTGAAGCTACCAAGCTAAGCTGAGATTAAGCTAGTGTTGTACCAAATGCATGTGTTATCATTGGTATACATATCTTTTTGCCCTTTTCCTTCATTTGGAGGAGCTATCAATATTTGGAAGACATCAAATGTCATTCAGCATCTATTCTCTTTTCTTGTATTGGAGGAACTGCCTTAGCAATGAGTTTTTGGTTATGTTAGGGGAAATAAAATCTGTCTCTCCGAAGGAGGGTCTAGCATCAAGCATCAGTTACACCAAATATCGTTTTTGGAAGTATTTCTTTCTTGAGTGGAGTCTCTACAGAGAAACCAATGAAGTCGGTTTAAGGGATTTGTTTCCTAGCTAGTGTTGACCTGCATGAGGAAAGTTAGACAATACATAGTTGTGTTGATTTCTGGGAGGGAAAATGCTAGACAAATAGAATAAGAATATAAGGGAAAAATAAGCAGAAGTATAAATGGTTTCATTATGCCAAATTTCTCGCCTAAATGCGAAAAATAAATTAGTTTTGCTCGTATAACTTTTTGGCACTCGTTAATTTTTATTGACCAAAATTTTGAAACTTAGGGAAAAAAAAATAAAATTAAGAAATTCTAGAGAATATATCACATGTAGGGGACCCTCACCAAATTTGTTGAACAAAGTTGTCAAACCTTACTCGGTTTGTTAACATGCCAGGTTCAGCGATGAAATCAGTGTTCTTGTTCTCTTAATTGTTTTTTTACTTGTCGGTCCATTTACAAGATTTTATACCCAGCAATTCTCCCTTAAACAATCCCTTCCTTTTCATGTGAAAGGGGATGAATAAGTTAAGGCCCTAACCCCTTTAGAATCAACTGTATCTGTTGCAAGTTTTGATCTGTATTTTCCAATCTAGCAACAAACCTCCCAAGGAAAGGAGAATCTATTGATAGGAAATACATCAGCTTTTTATGGGCTTATCCAGCGCGAATGAGGATCAGTCAGGTGAGAAGATTCCAAATATTGGATGCCAAAAAAAGAATTACAGTTGCATGTCTTTAACCAAAACTAGTTAGTTACCTTCGCTGTGCCAAAATGAGATTGGAGAAGGGAAGTCATTAAATAACTATTCAACTGTACAATGTCACCAATGATGGTTGACATACATGGCTGATATGTTTCAAGTCTCAAAGCTTAAACAGCATTCTCAAGGAACTTAGAAATGAACAAAAACAAATCAAAGATTCACGAAACTATCATGACGAAACAAACTACAACCTTCCATTCTACATACAGTCATTTTCAGGTAAAGATTTGAAAGTTGGAAAAAAAAAAAAAAAAGCATCAAGATTCATTTCCTGCAAATCCATTCTCTTCTACTTCTGTTTGTAAGATTAGTTGCAAATTCAAGCAGAGAGAATATTAGCAACTCTTTGGCATGCTATGGCGCATTTTTTCCTGCAATGAGAAACAAATGACGTTAAGAGTGAAGACACCTCCATGAGATAAGAAAAAGGAAGACACGGCGAGGAGTTCTCTCAGGCCAACTTTACAAGTTGCTAACACACTAATTCAAGTAAACGAATAAACACAAAAGCTTTTGCTTTTCTTCTAATGGTACTTTGTTAGCAATGCAGTGTGCCAGTGTCCTATGCAAGGACCCATCAAGGGCATAATCACATCGTTCTTCCATTCTTTAGAGAACTAAAAAAGGCCCTCTATAGGAGGTTCTAAATAGGGGAGGGGCACCATCACGGAAAACACTTTGGGGTTGTTTGGTTCATACACTAGTTATGTAGAGTAATGCAAGGATTGTATATGTGGCAAATAACAATGCAGGGTTTGTTATGTGGAGAAAAATAACACGAGGATTGTTATGTGGGGATTGGTTACTTGAATAGCTTTGCTGTCTTTAGTTATTTTTAGTCATGTATTGCAAATTCACATACTACAAAAAACTACACATAGTCCCACATTAACTTATGCACGTGCAAGCGATGTGGAATTTTAACAAAACCAACCAAACGCTGTCTTAAGTAATGCCAACAATTTTTTCTTACAGAACCAATCAAACGTGGTATATATGCAGGACTTTATGCTGTGCGGTAAACCAAATGACCTCTTACTATGATCACTTTTCCAGGTTTTTGAGAAACAAAAATCAGACAGTGAAATTTTCATCTATTAGACATTCTTCTCTTACATGACTATCCTTTCTGTCCTAGAAATAGAAGGTCCTATTATCAGCTGATCTACTTTTATAACATGAATCTCATGCCACGATACCAGGACTAAAAATAAATCTTAGAATATGCACATTAGTTATTCACGCAAAGATCAATAAAATTTAAAAAGGAGCTTTTTCGTAGTTACATATGAGTTGTTCTATCCTGCCCATGTTCAACAAGAGTTACAGCAGTAAACATAATTGACCATTCAATAAAGTGAGCTTCTCACTGGAGACAAATTTTAATTAAGATTGTTCTCACCCCAGATTTGGTTTAAGGTCATCGCCAACTGCATCAAGGATTTTCTCTCTGTCGGGGTAGAATATCCACTCTTTATCGCATCCTGAAATGCAGAAAGAAATTCCCGCCTTGCATTTGTGGAGAGGACAATATAATTTGGTCCATGGACAGAACTCAAGTCAACAACCTAAGTTTTAGAAAAATATAGCATGAGATACATCATTATGAAGTTCTTATCATCCTAAGAGCCTACAGGTCTTTACCATGTGGCACATTCAGAAACAAAAAGGCAGTGGACATGCAAAGCCATCCAAGTAGTGTGAGATTGCAAAGTAAGAAAAGCAGAAACCATGGAATAGAACACAAGGATTCTCTCACAGATTTGGCAAAATCATAACCAAAAAGAGTAACTACAACAATTGTCCAGTATAATTCCACGAATGGTGTCCGGGAAGGGTGAGATGTACGCAGACCTTACCCCTAACTGGAGTAAGGCAAAGAGGTTATTTCTGATAGACCCTTGGCTCAATAAAGACATTTTTTAAAAAGGAAGAGAGAAAATAGAAAGAAAAATACGCAAATAAAATGCAAAGAAAGAAATACCAATGTAAAGAAAAGCAATGACTTCCAACTACTTAAGCTAGCAGGGCAAATCGAACAAAAATACTAATAAAAATATGTAAAATAAGATAAAACGAGAAAGAATCAACAATACAGGTAAGCTTCTTTTAAACCCCAGCAGAAAGAAAATAAAACATTCAGCTACCTTCTAACCTTCTACCCTAATCCTCGACCTCCATGCTCCCCTATCTACTAAAAGTAACTAAGGTAGAAATATGCTCAGCAAATTGACAGATATTCAAACCCCCTACTTATGACAAAAAACCTTATCTACCTTTAGTGCCAGTCAACTTTGAATTGAACTGCTTTTCCTAATTAACCATAGTCTGTGCATGCAAATTTTCAAGAAAAATAATGAGCAAAGATGGAGTTAGTTTAAAGACATCAATAACCACAAGATGCACTTGCCTGTTGCAGCCAGGGAATTATGCTATTCACATATGTTTGTTCGGAAAAGTATGATGCCAAAATGGACAAAAGATCACTAGCAGTCTTCTGTGATAGGCTCTCCAGAACAGGACCTGTTGTATCAATAAGTTCAAACAAAACAAGTTCTTCACCAGAATAAAGGGCTTCCACATAAGCAGAGTCTACATCTCCTCCCAACAGATGTCCTTTAACAACTCTCCACAGGTTATTCTTTACATCTAACTGATTTTGTTTAGCACTAGTTGTAGAAGTTCTGCCAAAGACATCATTGTTTCTCCTCAATTGACCTCCGTGCGTTCCCTGTCCGCTATTTAGGTGAGTGCCCTTTCCAACAGGATATCCACCTTGTTTTGCAGCAGGATCAATCCACATGTCTAGATTTTGTTTTCTAAAACTGTTCGATCTACTCTTCACAAGTGTTCTTTCCTCTCGAACCTCCATATCTTTGGTGGGCAGTAACGGAGACTTCCTATTGTGTATATCAACAGATGGCCTTGGAGTGTATGTGGAGAGTCTTGGGGAAGCAACAGCAGGACTTCTTTTCATAAATTTTGTTGTCACTGGATCAGGACATCTCTCTCCATAAGAAAGTTCCTTGGCCATCCTATCAACCATGCCTTCAAGACCGCATACCTTCATTTGTATCATTGACAGGTTGTCCGTTATGTTGGTTGCGAACTCCTGAAAGTATCAGTAACACTGGGGCTGGTAAATAATAGCAAGTATTTCAAGTGCTAGTTCAAAACCATATGGCAGCTCTAAACTCTCAAAGCTGAAAAAGAAATGAAAAGAAAGCAAACAGAACTGTGGCATGCAGGTGATGGAACTGAAGCCTTGCAATTATTGTCCAATATCATCTTTGGGCTCAGGACTTCTCTTTACATAGCAAAAATCGGCTATGAAAGACTAAAATAGAACTTAGCTGAAATCACTTCTATTTCGCCTTGAACTTACAGGAAGAAAAAAAAAAAAACTTCTTTCCAGGCTGATGAATTCTTTGTTTTGAAACGATCTGGTGAATCAATGGTAAAGACGATCACATTGTGGTGATGAAACTCAACCTCTATTTGTTTAATAAGAGAGAAATACAAATAAGTTCTGACCGCTGGCATGACCAAGAAGGCAAGGCTTATCATTCTCAAACCACAGCTATTTTATGTATAATCAATTACTCCATTTACAAATTTCAAATGAAGTTAAAAAATTATTTGTTCAGTTACACTCTATTCACACCATTCTAAATACATGTTTGTTTCATATATTATGTAAGCATTACACCATAATTTAGCTCTAGTGAAAAGGTATATCAGCCACATTAAGGTTATAGTTATTGCACCAAAATTTATAGGAAAGGCCATACTTTAAAGGGAGATTTAAGCAGACCTCTTTGTTTATCTTATCATTACTATCATCACCTGAACATGCTTTGGGATAAGGCGCCAACTGAACATGTTACAAGTCATATAAAGAAATCTTATAAGATACAAGCATAACGGATTTACTGAAAGTTCCATTCTACTTTATATAGTGTATATGTGATAGGACATTGTCCAAGTTAGTTATTTGCTTACTTTACAAATCACAAGTTAATACTACAAGAGCATGTGCAGTGCCTCTCACAAACTGCTAACACAGAAAGGTTGGTTGTCGTGACATGTATTGTGCTGATCCAGACTAACAGAGAAGAAATGTTAAATTAATTACCTTTAATATATCCAGTAAATTGGATTGCTTATTTTCAATATCTAAGAGTTGCTTTCGAACAGATATCATTTCCTTTGCAACGTGAGAACAACAGCCATGCAATTTTTGAGAACTCAACTCAGTAACTGTTGAATCTAAGCTTCTTCGGTCCTGCATTCCAGCAAAATATCGTTGCTCTTCAATACTGGTTTCTTCAACTGCAGAATGCCGATTTGTTCCCAATGGCGTACTCAAACTGGCATCAATTATCTCGTGAGAACCCACGAGTTCTTTGTGTTGGAAGTTATCAGGAAACAGATTTGACCCAGAAGAGCACTCCTGTTTGTCATCTATGTGCACATATTCATACTCAACATCATGGGAACTTCTAATCTCAGCACTTTTTTCAAATGCCTTTGTAACAGAACTACCCTGTGATTCTTCATCCCCAACTTCTGTCATAAATATCTTACGGGTTTTTGGAACTGCTATTTCTACATGCCACTCATTGGTTCCGGAATGCTGAGTCTTTTCGACATGATTATGGCCTGCTTTTCTCAAAGAAAGGGGAAGGTTGTTTTTAACTGAGTCACGACCAAATTTCTTAGGTGTGACATCCTTCAGCGTTGACTCACTGGCACTTGTCATATCACCATAGTCATCTTTATACAGATTTTCTGCATGATACAATTCATACAAACTATTATTACATGGGGCACCAAAAAAATTAAAGAAAGTCTAATCATCAAAGGTGTGTTGCAAAACAACATGTAACTGGGAAACATGCCGGTCATATGGCCAGCCAACAAGGGCAGAAGCAAGACTGAGCTGAAACTAGATCAATACTTGTTTTGTCGTAGTGATTTTTTTTTAAGCGGGTGGTGGTAAGAGTACACTTTTATTTACTTATATGTCTTCTACAGGTTTAAAAGCCATGGTCCCAAAGAACCATCTCAATTTAACAAATAACAATGCTAAAGAACTAAAGCACTCAAATAGGCAACTTTAAGTGCTTAGTTCTGAGACAAATCAACTAAGCTATACAAGCTTTACAAAAACGTTATAGTAAGATGAGTGACATCTGCAGCAATTGAAACAAAATATCACATCAGAGAGCACAGAACAACATACCTTTTATGGAAGAGCCTGCTTCAGAAGGTTCAGATGTACCAGGGCCAGGAAGCCTTTTCCACAGGTGCAAAGCTTGCAAAGCTGATTCCCTGACTGGTTTAACCTGAATAAAGTGCATAAGTTTTATTATTTTCAACTTCCGTATCAGGCAACCACAATATAGAGACTTACCACGTGGTTCAACTATGCATTGTGACTGCATCACTTACCTTATCAAATCGACACGATTCAAGGCTACGGATGTTGGAGGACTTGAAAGCACTGAACAATGCTCCACCAATTGAAGCAAGGTCCCCTAATGCTGCACATGCAGCTTTTCTTGTCGCCCAATCACTGTGCTTGAGTGCTTCTTGAATGCTAGCCATTGCAGTTGATAAAGCACTGTGTGTATTGGCACCACCAGCCTGAACATTAGGAGGAAAAAAACGTGGAAATTTGTCATCTATGTCTGAAATATACTAGGCTTAGCTTGCAAACATAACTTTTAGAAATTTTAATTAGGTTATACTGCTGAAATTACTACCCAAAGGTCTTTTTCCTTGTTCTCTTAAGCCGCCACTATATGCAGATCCTTCAAGTCACACACTAATATACTAGTATATTTGTGAAGAAATTTTGAAGATTCAAAGAACTGTAAACAAGATAGACCAACCTGAATAATGCTTCTATTCAATTCAATTACTGCCGGCTTTGCCATGAAGTGTGGATTCTTAAGCAACTTGACAGTTTTAGCCAGCATCTTTTGCAAAATGACTGCCGGAGGGTTATGAATACTGTCTATAACGCGAGCCAAGCACAGTGCTGAACCAGTTTGCACCTGCTTATTTTGCTCCCCCAAGGCTTCAAAAATAGGTCTCACTAGCACCACAAAAACTCCATCATTTTCATTGTTACCGTCATCACTGCTCATTTTAGAAGCCAAAATGCCAACAGTATCCACACATGCATCTCTTACAACAGTATCAGAGTCCTTGAGACGCTTAACAATGCTGGCTACCATCTTGCCAAGATGCGGACCAACAATAGTCTCATGGAAATTGGCTAGTGTGCCCATCAGCCGGATAGATTCCTTACGAACAGCACTTTTCCGCTCAGAGTCAGTATCTAATATGCAAGATAAAAATGGAGCAACCCCATCTGGAGTTAAACATTCAATTATTTTCTCTAGCTCTTCAACTCCAATTTGGTAAGTATCCCTATCTGCGAGCTTGTTGAGTGCAAGAACTACACGTTGTTTAAGCTCAAAAACAACCTGTTGGCTGTTCACCCTGGTGGGACCTCTTCCTTTCACCATATTCACATGTGTCTTCATCATTTGCCTGCTCATTCACCTCTCAGAGAGTACAATTCCAGCAGTTCAAAGTTGTGACCCATGTTCCTGACCTTCAATATTCAAATAATATCTGTTTAAAATGTGCAACTTTTTCTATCTTGCTAAACAGTAAACAGCTAAACCAATTTTCTTGGATCAAAGTACTATAATCAATAACGCAACCGAGTAACAACTAAGACAAGAAGACAGCCATCAATATCCACCCACCAGCCACCTCCAACCAGTAGAACATAAAGGGACAAAAAGATCAATTGTATCTAAGATTACATCTAACTGTATAGGCTTCCACTTTCCTTAAACCAAAAAACAAGTCAAATTACTGAACTTGAATGCATTATGCAGAATACAAATGCAAACACCCTAAGATTACCCAATGATGAAAACCATGGAACCAATGCTCGTTTGTCTAAACTTTGGTGAACAGAGTCGCCCGACATTTCTATTGGGAGATAACAAGTACTAGATAGAATAGTCAAGGTGACAACAAGTTGGCCAAGACACCACCATAGTCCATTTTAGATAAAGAGGAAAACGAAAACAAAAGAGTGCACATTCTCAGAGCAACTAAGCAGAAAGTAAAAAAAGATTGAGGAACTTACAGAAGAAGTGGAGCATCTTCAATCTTCACTAAGGAGCAAATGTAGAAAAGCAGAGGGAAAAATCTAGTAACTCATAAAGCTAGGGTCCCTGGAAAACAAAAAACTACTCTACTCTCTCACTAAAGAAGATAGTTCAAATTTAAAATAATGATACTACTAGTATAATGTCAAAGCAACGAGTGTGTGACTGAGTGGTCAATAAAATGGGTGCGGCGGAATCTCAGTACATTTAAAAATATATAGGGAATTTGTTATCATGAGTCAGAATAATTGAAGTGCACTCGAGCTGGCTACAAACATTACTCGGAGTTGCCTTGTAATTACCGTAGCTAAAGCAGTAAAAAAATGTAGCCTGCACGTGCAAAGTTTGAAACAAAGAGAAAATAAAAATTAAATTAACCGCGTAGCTAGGATATTTTGAAAAATATAATACGAATCTCGTCTCGGTAATAGAGAAATGGTGGAGAATGAGAAACTCTGAAAAAGTGTTGTGAAGACAGAGGCGACGGAAGGTGGTGAACACGCGCGGCGGTGTTTGTGGGGGTGCTGAGGTGGTGGGTTTAATTGAGTTGATTTTTAAGTTTTCGCGCTCTGACTTCGATTTTCGAATTCTAAGGAGCGTTTTCCCAAATGGGACCCACTTCTTCCTACTTGGCTGTCTTCTCTGCTGTTTGTCCCCAGGGTTTTTTTTTTTCTTTTTTTCTTTTTTTTTTCTTTTCTTTTTTGGCTTCTTTTGTCTTTTAAATTTTGACCACTTATGGAGGAAAACATATTCGAATACCTTGTTTCTTACTAGACTAGATGCTTAATCCTCCAGATTTGCTAAAATAGATAAGAATTCCCTTTCAGATAGGAATAATGAGCTTTTTAAGAAATGTTTAACATACCATCATTATACTATATGTCAAAGGATTTTGCAAATTCACTCTTGTTTTAATTTCAGTAATTGCTCATGAGAAAGAAAGTATAGCATGAAGAGAATCAAAGGTAAAGTTATAACTGCCTTTCATTTGACTTCCTTACTTAGATGTTAATTTACTCGTCTGGATTGATTGGATAGATGCATTGCAATGGGGAAAAAATAGATATATTGTTATCATCTGCATATGATCTAGTTATTCAGGAACAAAGATAAAATTATTTATATGGTGTAATGAGGGTTATTTGGTGTAAATTATGTAATTAGTAGACTAGGTTGTATAAGCTTGGCCCAATAATTTTTCTTATAGATTAAGTTAGGTCATCATTCTTCTACTTGTATATAAACTCCTTTGAGTTCAATGAAAGAGGAAAAAAAGTTTAAGGCCGAACATATTGACTGCCCCTTAAAGTTGTTCACACTTTTCACTTAAATACTTAAACTCCTCCCATGACTATTTGAACACCTTATATATACCAAAACTGTTCCATTTAGACCCCTCTTGATGACATGTCATTGTGTGTGTTTTACACCACATTTTGAGAGTGTGAGATGTTATACAATGTTGTAGATGTGGGTCCTATTTACATACTCGAAAAATTAGTCTTTTTCTTTTCAAAAAGAAAAAAATCCTCCCTCCTTCGTCTTCCCTAGGCTACTGCAATTGTAGCTTAGGCCACCCGCCACCATTAATCCCACCTTTATGGGTATTCTCCACAAGTTTTCTTCAGAAACTTTCGAGCAACTTCCAGATAATGTTTTTCTTATCAAAGCAACGCCATCATTGGTCTCATTTTGGAGCAATTTTGGAGCAACTTCAACCCGCCACCATTGGTCCTATCTTCATATGTCATTAGTCCCACCAGCCTTTTAAAGATCTAACAATAGCAATATTTCAGACAACTCATTTATGGGCATTGCTTTGATAAACAACACCATCAAAATATGCTAAAAGAAACTGAACAAATTTACTGAAACAATTCAAGAAATAACCCAATAAAAATTTATCCGCAATGATTGTAAATGATTTCTCAAAACCAAGACAATATATTTCTCCCGAAAAGAAAATGGTGAAACCCAAGAATAAAGGCAGATGATTGCGGCTTGGAAACCAGTTATAACAGGTAAATCTCGTGGGTCTGGTAGCTTCAAAGATTCAACGAGAAAGGGTCAGCTGGATGGGACTTTGCTGGAAGGCACTATGGAGTGTGGAGGAAGCTCTGACATTACAGATGAAGAAAGGGTGTTTTCTTGTGAGGAGACGAAATTTCTTTTGACTTTTTTGTTATAAAGTTTATTTTTAACTTATTTATGATAAATCCACCTGTCTCACTCTTATTTGTCACTATGGCGTGTGAATTACACACATATATTGTGTTTGGCTGCATATTAATTTTGTGTCTAATTGACACATTTGAAATGTGGTTGAAGTGTTCAAGTGGAACAGACTCAAGATGAAGTATCTAACTGAAAAACGTGAACAACTTTAAGGGATTGTCAATGTGTTTTGCTCCAAAACTCATATTTCTCACTTAAATTTAGCATGGTATCAGAGCCATTACGATGGTGTCACATGAAAAAATGCCTTACGATGTCTTGTTCGGTGTAACACCGAACTACAGGCATTTGAAAATGTTCGGATGCCTATGCTATGCTCACAAGCACGGGCGCTTGGGAGATAAGTTTGAAAGTAGGATTCGTCGGTGTGTTTGTTGGATACCCATATGGGAAGAAAGCATGGAAGTTATATGATTTGGACCTCAAAGAATATTTTGTGTCACGGGCTGTTACTTTCTATGAAACCGAGTTTTCTTTTGCACCTAGCACCGAATGCCCCGAGCATCTGAATCCCACCTTAGTTCAGCCTATAAGAGTGATTGAAGATGACGATGGTGTTGAAGTGAGAGGTGTTGTGATACTAATTTGACACAAACACCGACCGAGGAAAGGACTCAGCCCGAGGAGGTGATAAGTGATGCTCCAATTCTGACTACGGAGACTGATGTCACGGAGGTAGAAAAACCGGTCGTTGGTGTTGTGTTCGATAAAGTAAACGTTGAAGCTGTGGAAGAAGAGTTGGGTCGAGGAAAACGTGTTAAGAAGGAGAATATTCTCCTTCGTGATTTTGTCACCGAGTCTGTCCGGAAGGTTAGTCACCAGGTTTCAATCATGTGTCCATACGTCTGATTGCTCACCCGTGACATAACGAGTATCAGGTACGCTTTATTCCTCTATGCACTATGTTAATTTTGACTGTTTTTCCTCGAGGCATGTTAGTTTTCTTGCAACTATTATGGAGGGTCGTGAATCGACCTCTTTCTTTGAGGCTGTGAAGAACAAAAAAATGGAGAAAGGCCATACAACAGGAGTTGCAGGAGTTGGAAGATAATAAAACATGGGTGGTTGGTTACTTGCCACCTGGGAAAAAAGCGCTCAGATGTCGGTGGGTGTATAAGATCAAATATAATTCTGATGGATCAGTGGAACTTTACAAGGCTCGTTTGGTTATTTTTGGCAATCATCAGGTCGAAGCATTGATTATACAAAGACATTTGCTCCGGTCGCTAAAATGGTGACTGTGAGGACATTTCTTGCGGTCGCTGCAGCTAAGAATTGGAAATTGCATCAAATATATGTTCATAATGCATTCTTGCACGGTGATCTTCATGATGAAATCTATATGAAGCTATCACCGAGGTATTAGACTAACGGCTACGGTAATATTTGCCGCCTCCAAAAGTCATTGTATGGTTTGAAACAAGCGCCGAGATGTTGGTTTGCAAAGTTATCGGCCGCTTTAAAGACTTATGGCTTTAGACAATCTTATTCAGATTATTCCCTTTTTACACTTCATAAAGGATCCGTCGCCTTAAGTGTGCTGGTATACATGGATGATTTGATTATTGGGGGCAATGATTCTGAAGGTATTCGTCTTTTTAAGCTGTATCTCTCCACTTGCTTTCATATGAAAGATTTGGGCATTCTAAAGTATTTTTTGGGAGTTGAAGTGGCTAGAGAACCTAAAGGTATTTTTCTATGTCAACGAAAATATACCTTGGATATTATTATTGAGGTTGGATTATTGGGAGCTTGGCCGATTGGAACTCCTATGGAGCAGAATCATTGTTTGGCTTTGGCAAGTGGCCGATATATTGATGACCCCGAACACTATCGCTGCCTAGTTGGCCGTTTGATTTATTTATGCTTTACGCGTCTGAATTTATCGTATAGTGTTCATGTGTTGTCTCCGTTTATGCAACAACCGCGGGTTGAGCACTAGGACGCACTCTCTGGGTTGTCCGTTATTTGAAAGGGTGTCCGGGACAGGGTATTCTGATGAGTTCGAACTGTGATCTCCATTTTGCATGGTTGGTGTGATTCTGATTGGGCGGGATGTCCTTTGACACGCCGGTCTTTAACCTGTTGGTACATATCTCTCAGAGATTCACCTATATCTTGATGGACGAAGAAGCAGAATATTGTGTCCAGATCATCGGCTGAAGCAGAATACTAGTCTATGGCGATGACCGTTTGTGAATTAAAGTGGCTGAAGGAGTACTTTGGAGTCTTGGTGTAAATCATCTGTCTCCTGTTCAACTCAATTGTGATAGTCATGAAGTATTTCATATTGCACGGACCCCGGTCTTCCACGAACGGACCAAACACATTGAAGTCGATTGCCATTTTGTCCGTGATGAAATCATTGGAGGGACTATACGCCCGGGACATGTGCCAACGAACACACAACTGCCTGATATCTTTACGAAAGCGCTAGGCCGAGCACAACTTTTTTATTTTTTGAGCAAGTTGGGCATTCGGAACCTTCATGCTCCAACTTGAGGGGGATAATGAGGGTTATTTGGTATAAATTATATAATTAGTAGGCTAGGTTGTATAGATTTGGTCCGATAATTTTTCTTGTAGGTTAAGTTAGGTCATCATTCTTCTACTTGTATATAAACCCCTTTCAGTTCAAAGAAAGAGGGAAAAAAGTTTACCTCCAAAAATCATATTTCTCTCGTGACTCGCCTAATAGTTTTAAGCCAAATAGCGTGTCACATTCACTCATTAACACATACGACCCACAAAATTGATTTATGGAAATATGAAAATTATGGGTAGCTCAAATAATAATGCATAATTGCTTATTTTATAAATGAGAACACCGCAAGGATGATTATCATTTGCTATTGATCTTTATATCTTAGACTCTTATTATTATCTCTCAAAATTATTGTGCTTCTATTATTTTGGTATCGAAAAGAAATTTAACTTAGATTTATTAAATAAATAAGTAATATTTTAAATTATAGTAATAATACGACTTATAGATTATTTACTTGTAAGGGATGTAAAATGTGTAGTTTGATGACATTTTCTTAAGTATTTTTATGATCTAGTTGTTTAATGTTATGATTTTGTGTTAGAATTGTATCTCATAATGCCTTTAATACTATTACATTGTTTATACTTGTAAAAACATACAGGAGATTTTATTTTCTATGAGTTCTTTATGCATTTTTAATTTTCTTAAACTTTTTATTATATTCCTATAATTTTTTGTTATTATGCTATATATTATTCCCTTCGTTCAGAAAAGGATTACACAATTTTATTATCAGTGCCTTTAAAAAATAATCACACAACTTTAATTTAAAAAATAAAATAATTAACTTCAAAATTTTCACTTTACCTTTAATGAAACAAGTTATATCCATGCAAATATCTATGAATTATTTTAGACCATAAATTTCAATAGTCTTTTTTTTTCTTAAACTCTTATCTAAGTTTAACTATATCTTACCATATGGAATAGAGAAAGTAGTAGTTATGTCGTGAATTATAAGACATGATTGTATGTAGCCATTGTTGAAAAACAAAATAGATAGTATTGCTAAGAAGTACAGTTAATTAACAAGCAAGACAAAAATAGCTAATGATAAAATACGAGATAGAAATTTAGAAGTATAAATAATTTAGACTAAGCTTAGTCTCTTCTAGCTTGACTTGTATTCCCGTAATAATATGTGGTGTATTTTTACCCATACAGTCAGTTTTCCCACTTGTTGAGTGTTGTCGTAAACAGTCAGGAAGTGAAAGAAGCGTGATAGAAGACGTAAAGGCCTGATCAGGCTCGGTACACGCCCCATGTCTTTTCACCTAATTTGCATTTGTCATAGTACTTGAGTGCATCGACATGTAGCCTTGTGGTTAGCGAATTGCGCCCCCATCTTTCCAATGTTATAGCTTTTCTGTCATATTCCTTAATTAACGGGATCTACCACGTATACCATAATCATCACGATCTCACGTCTATTAGACGATTCACTTGCCCTTCGAGGCTTCCCAGTGCTATATATATGTGTTGCAACTCTGATCTTCTCATCGTTGTCTTCATATCTTCTCCACATTTAGAATTTTCAGCTTCAAATCAAAACTCTTTTGTTTGCGAACCCTTTGTATTCACAATGGCCAACGAAGTAAATTCTCTACCAAAGGATTTCAGGGTTCGGGATTATAGTCCCAGAGTCTGGACGAACACAATGGTAAATTGCTAGTGCAAATGGCCAAGCAAGAAGTGAAAGTATAAGAGGGGGTGAATTATAATCTTTTTAATATTTAACAATGGTAAGTAAAGTGCAGGAAATCAAAAGGACACAATGATTTTTATACTGGTTCAGAACCAATGTGGTTCCTAATCCAGTCCCCTTGGGTCACAGGGAGTTATCTCTTTGGCTCAAAGAATTCTTCACGATACAACTTTGAATGGTTTTTCCTTCGCTCACCACCAACGAATCTAGCTTGTGGTTTTGATACTGCGCTCACCACTAACGACTCACAGTTGGATACACACCAACTCACACACGACACTAACCTTACTTTCACTCTATCTTCTCTTTACTTTTTCTTGTACAATAGTAAACTCTCAAGAATACAATGCTTCAAGGCTAGAAAGAGATTGCTAGAAAGTAAAAGGTTGCATAAATCTCAGTGTGAAGGGTGTCAAGAATATATAGCTTCAGCTTCCATGTGAATGAGAGACTCTGACGATGCTGATTGATTCTACTTGCCTTCCACGAAGAGATATGATGGCCCAAAGGATTTGATCCTCAAAAAGGAGTTATGATATGTTCCTTTTTGAGAATAAAGCTAGAGCCGTTAAGGGAGAATCACGATCCTTTAACGATATGATCTGCAGCTACTGAAATTGATCATGCGTACCAATCAAAGATCTTTTCCTTCTAAAATGCGATCCCTTTTGCTGAGAATCCGGAAAGGATTATCTTAGCTTAAATGCAGTCAATCTTCCCATATGGAGCATCCTTGATTTCAGCACTTGATATTTTCCATTGCTCTTGTGACTCAAGTCTCATTTGGGTAACCTACATGAATAATGGAAGAACTTATGAGTTGACTGATAAATTTAATTGTTATCATCAAAACATAACTCAACAATCTCCCATTTTTTTATGATGACAACATTTTAAATTTATGACACTTCCCTGTTTGATCCCTGTTTGATTGGTTGCTAGAGTCGTAGCTTGCTCCCCCTGATTTTAAGCTCCCCATCTCTCTGATGTACGTGAGATTTTAGACAAGAAAACTTTGCTGCCTTTTGATGGAAAGGTATTAGTCGACTGAGACAACTGCCATACCTTCAAAAGTAGTCGACTAGATTTCAGCAAACATATATATAGTCGACTGCAAAAGTTCTACACCATTAAACAGAACCATTAACCATTCATAGGAATAAGCATTCAACATTCAGCCACAAGTTATATATACATGCCATTTTTCTCCCCCTTTGTCATCAACAAAAAGGAGAGACAAAAAAACAGTAAGTATAGTCTTAATCACAAAAATAACACAACCAGAGCAGAGCAAAGATACTAGTAACGTCCCAAGAAGTAACGCAGGGTATTGATGATATTACGGGCCATGGTGTCAATGCGTTCATGGACAGTCACCAAACTTGCACGAGCATCACGAGCAGTTTGAGAGAGAGACAGTCGAAGCAGGGCAACATCAGCTTTGGTAGACTTAGTGTTATCCCGAACCTTTTCAAGATTGAATTGAGATGACAAGACAAGATCCTTAAGTTCAGAGAGCGTGTTCTTAACAGATCCCAACTTGGATAGAACATCGGAGGACAGGACAGAGGCTTTGTCATCAGGTAAGCTGGGAGCAGAGGGGGCAGGACAGGCAGAGGTTGGAGTAGGATCTAACTCAGGCTTCTTGACCCAAGTGTCCCCAAGATGCACATAACCCATACTGGCGAAGGCCCTACCACTGTAGCATTGAACAATTGATGCTTCAAGGTGCCCATCAACAGGAACATGAAGAGATTCAAGGATGTGAAAGATAAGCATGCCATAGGGAAGCCATCCAGAGGAGTTGCTATCATCAGCACACTCAAGCATATAACTCAAAATCCACCATGACAGATTTAGCTTAACTTTAGAGACAAGATAATAGACGATAAAAGTGTCTTGTTGAGAAAGAGTACTAAAAGAGCCAACACGAGGAAGAATGGTGGCAGCAGCAATATGAGCAAAGACACGAGTTTCAAAACAGAGAGAATGAGGACTAGGGGTGTGCAAAACCGAACCGGTACCAATATCCAAACCGTTACCGCTA
Source organism: Petunia x hybrida (assembly GCA_037355625.1). Lineage (NCBI taxonomy): Eukaryota > Viridiplantae > Streptophyta > Magnoliopsida > Solanales > Solanaceae > Petunia > Petunia x hybrida. The sequence goes on along the minus strand of JBBBVM010000053.1, from coordinate 5,161,386 downwards.
CCGATAAGCATAACGGTATCGGTATAACGGTTATTGGTTCGGTAATGGTATAAATTTTTAATACCGATAAGATATCGGTATGGTAACGGTTTCTATATATCATTACCGTTACCGTACCGATAACCGATAAGGATTTTTTTATATAATTTTTATGTATTTTATTTATTATTAGTATATTAATTTATATGTTAATTTATATGTTAAAGTATAAATATTATTGCTACTAGTGGCTATTTGTCGTTACAAACATATGAGGCCTGGCCCATTTTGAATTTGTCATTACAACATTCTAAGATGGAGAATGTTGGAGAGAAAACATTGCATAAGGTGCATAGATGTTGGGGGAGGAAATATTACTGTAAAATGATAATCCCTTGATTGAGGTTGCTAATGTTGATAAGTAATATTAATAGTTGCATGTTTATGGAAGATATGAATGAAATTTACCTTCTTTTGGCTAATTTTCTTTTCTATAGGTTGTGCTGCTGCTTGTAACAAAAGTTTATAAGTTGTACATTTAAGAGTAAAGCTAATCTTTTTATGTGCTTTTGTGAGATTTCTTATTAATCCAGCAAGCTTTCTTTGATTACTTCCTTTCGTAAATCTGGGTTATTGTGGCTTCGGTATACCGCTTTCCGAACCGTTAACTACCGAACCGTTAACTACCGATAACCGATAGCTTATCGGTATGGTATTGGTTTTACATAATTACTTACCGTTAACCGATTTACCGTTACCGATAAGCTTAAAACCGTACCGTACCGTACCATGAACACCCCTAATGAGGACCCATTTGTCCATCAGGAATGGAGTTAGCAGACAAACCAGAGATACAAGCTTTTGCTTGTTCAAAAGTAACTTCGAAATCAGAGGGCCAGGAGTTTTTGAAACAATTGGAATAGCCAGAGAACCGAGAGGATAGAATTTTCTCAAGAATTTTACAATTCAAGAAGATACGCTTGCCTAAGACGAGTGATTCTACAGCATCACTACCACAGGGACGTAAATTTTCATAAAACATGCGAACCAAATCAGGGAAAACAACAGGATGAATTAGGGAGAAGAAATTGTTCCAACCTTGAAAGTCAAAGAAATTTTTGATATGACAGTCAGAGGATTTTATGGCTTCAAGATCGACAATGCGCCCAGCAGCAATGCGACGATTTTGGAGAATGCCTAGTTTTTCATGCCCATTATCCCAGAAGTTTTGGTTGTCATCAAGAGGAACAACAGGAGAATCAACTTTGGGCTTTTTGGGAGTTGAGCCAGAGAGCGATTCCACCATGCGGCGCTTACTAGATTTCTTTTACTGTAGACGGAGAGACTGACCCAGATTCATCCTGAAGAGAAGCCTAAAGGATTCAGAAGAAGCAACATGAACGGGGGAACTAGAGCGAGTGGGCTTGCGAGTTCTTGAACTCTTTCTGGTAGGAGCATTTTTAGGTTCAGAGAATTTTCCCATGGTGAGAGAAGAAGGAGTTTATTTTGGAAGAGAATGAAAAAGAAGAGTGGAGTAGTTGAAGTGGTAGAAAGGGAGATACTCAAGAGGTTTTATGGAGAGACGAGAAAGGCATGACTGATAGGGGCAGTGAAGCGACAGGACGTGACTGAAAGGAATAGTGAGAGCTGGTGAGAGAATCAAGGCAATTAAGTTCACACATAACATTAACTGCAAGTAATTTCACACGTAGATACATTTAAGCAAAAGATAAAGAACCTATGCAGATGGGTTTTATAAAATATTTTATACAAAAAAAAAATACTATATCAGGAGATGATAGGATCTTCAATAACACCAAGTTTTTCGCGAAGTTCACAAAATCTCTCCTCATGTAAATGTTTTGTAAAAATGTCTGCAAGTTGATTTTCAGTGGTAACAAACGAAATTTTAACATTTTCACACAAAACGTGATCCCTAATAAAGTGATGCTTAATTTCTATATGCTTTGCCCTAGAGTGATGCACAGGATTTTTAGACAAACAAATAGCACTAGAATTATCACATAGTATAGACATTGGTTTAGAAATAATATCATAATCACTTAATTGATATGACATCCAAAGTAGTTGAGTGCAGCAATGTACTCAGCCTCCGTTGTGGATAAAGAGACGGATCCTTGTTTCTTACTATGCCATGAAATAAGAGATTTGCCAAGAAATTGACAAGTTCTACTAGTGTTTTTTCTATCATCCTTATCACCTGCAAAATCTGCATCTGAATATCCTTGAAGATGAAAGTTAATAGTTCGAGGATACTAAAGACCATGCATTGTAGTGCTTGCTAAGTATCGCATAATTCTTTTAACAGATGTTAAATGCGACTCCTTAGGGTCAGATTGAAATCGTGCACATTTACAAACACTGAACATTATATCTGGTCGACTAGCAGTCAAGTATAAGAGGGATCCAATCATACCTCGATACTTAGTTTGATCGACACTTTTACCTTTAGAATCTTTGTCAAGGTTTGTTGATGTGCTCATAGGAGTACCAATGGACTTTGCATTGTGCATACCGTATTTTGTCAGGAGTTCCTTGGCATATTTGGATTGACTAATGAAAATCCCTTTGTCATATTGCTTGATTTGAAGACCAAGAAAGAAAGTGAGTTCTCCCATAAGACTTATCTCAAATTCAGTTTGCATGATTTCAGCAAAATCCTTGCATAGAGAGGAGTTAGTGCTTCCAAAAATAATATCGTCAATATATATTTGAATAAGAATATTACCTGTTGAGGAGCGCTTAATAAATAGGGTAGTATCAATCTTACCTCGACTGCAACCATGCTTTAATAGAAAGTCGCTTAGCCTTTCATACCAAGCTCTAGGAGCTTGCTTTAAGCCATATAGAGCTTTAGTCAACTTAAAAACATGGGAAGTATGTTGAGAGTTTTCAAAACCAAGCGGTTGTTTAACGTAAACCTCTTCTTTTATAAAACCATTTAGGAAAGCACTTTTAACATCCATTTGATATAGTTTAAATCCCTTCAAGGATGCATATGCAAGTAGCATTCTAATTAATTCTAACCTTGCAACGGGAGCGAATGTCTCGTCATAGTCAATGCATTCTTGTTGTGAATAGCCTTGTGCAACGAGTCGTGCTTTGTTTCTTACCACTTTTCCATCTTCACTGAGCTTATTTCGAAAGACCCATTTCGTACCAATGATAGAAACATTTTGAGGTTTGGGGACAAGAGACCATACTTGATTTTTCTCGAACTGAGCTAATTCTTCTTCCATAGCCTTTATCCAGTGAGGATCATTCAGAGCTTCTTCAACTTTCTTAGGTTCAAGTTGAGAGATAAGAGCCATATTTGAGCTTTGTTTAAAGTGACCTCTGGTTTTCATGTCTCCTTGTGGATCACCAATAATGAATTTTTGAGGATAGTTTCGCTCGCTTTTCCACTCATTTAGTATAACAACATCAGGTGCATTAGTCGACTCATCAGATTCAGTTTCTAGTTCTGCTTCTGGAATTTTCTCAGTCGACTGAGTCTGACCACTTGTGTGTACCTTGAGTTGAGAATGTCGATGTCTGCACTTTCATCTTTCTCAATAGATGGATTAGTTTCAGCAAAAACAACATGCATAGATTCTTCTACTGACATCGTGCGTTTATTAAACACACTATATGAGCGACTAGTAGTAGAATATCCGAGAAAAATACCTTCATCACTGCGAGGATCAAAATTACCGAGATTGTCTTTTCCCTTGTTATGAATGAAGCATTTACATCCAAACGGATGGAAGTAATTGATGTTGGGTCTCTTACCTTTCCATAGCTCGTATGGAGTTTTCTTCAAAATGGGTCGAATGAGACACCTGTTTAAGATATGGCAAGCTGTACTTACTGCTTCAGCCCAGAATTTATTTGGAAGAGAATGGTCGAGAAGCATGGTTCTGGCCATGTCTTGAAGGGTCCTGTTCTTGCGTTCCACCACTCCATTCTGCTGAGGAGTTCTAGGAGATGAGAAATTGTGAGAAATATCTTGCTCATTGCAAAATAGTTCAAATGTCTTGCTCTCAAATTCTCCACCATGATCACTCCGAATGGCTGTAATGAAGTAGCCTTTTTCCCTTTGAACCTTTTTGCAAAAGAACTCAAAATTTCTTTGAGCATCATCCTTATGAGATAAGAAAATAACCCAAGTGAAGCGAGAATAATCATCTACAATAACGAAAGCGTACCTTTTTCCTCCAATGCTGGTTGTTTTGGTTGGACCAAAAAGATCCACGTGCAGTAATTGTAAAGGCATGGAAGTATTAACAATATCTTTAGTTTTAAATGATGTTCTGGTTTGCTTTCTTAGCTGACATGCATCGCATATATGATCTTTTGAGAAGTTTAATTTAGGAAGACCAAGAACAAGCTCCTTTCTAGAAAGTTTCTGTATGAGATGCATACTAGCATGACCTAATTTCTTATGCCATAACCAGAGATCAGAGGTAGTAGATGACAAACATACATGATTTGTCATAGAAGAAGTATGATCTAGTTTATAGATATTGTTAACTCTAGAGCCAGTGAGAATGACATTACCTGTGGAGTTGCATATGATGCATTTAGAGGATTCAAATCTTACCTGAACCCAGCATCACATAGTTGACTGATGCTTAAGAGATTGTGCCTTAGGCCCTCAACTAGAAGTACTTCATTTATATCGCATGAGGAACTTAGAGAAATTTTACCAACTCCAGTAACAATTCCCTTACCGTTGTCTCCAAATTTCACAGATCCTCCTTCGAGAAAAGTGACTGATTTGAACCACTGTTTGTCACCTGTCATATGTCTGGAACATCCATTGTCAAGTATCCATTTCCCTTTGTGAAATTTGTGGAGTTCCTGCACTATCAAAATTCACTCATGCTTTGGTACCCAAGTTGTCTTGGGCCCTTTTTTGTTAGCAACATAATTATTTATAGACATTTTAGGCATCCAAACCCATTTTCCTTTATTATGCTTTCTTAATCTACACTTAGATTTTATGTGACCGGCATTTCCACAGTAGTGGCATATGATGTGAGTCTTTCTATTAGTTGCAGTTCTAGTCGACTCATCACTTGTGAAACGTAAGCTTCCAGGTATAGCTTCTATAGATGCAGGAGAGAGAGGGGTAGTGTTGGATTTTACTGAGCTATGGCTAGTAGATACTGTTTAGTTTAAATTGCAGATCTTGAATTTCCTGTTGTAGATAGCTGCATTCAAATTCACTTACATCTAATTTACGTTCACAGTTTTCTTTTTCTTTCTTAAGTTTAGACAGTTCCTGAAGAATTATTTTTATTTCATCTAATGCAGAATCTAAATCCTCTTGCAGAGAATTGCAGTTTTCATAGTTATAATTGCGTACCTTGTTAGATTCTGCTTCATCCATGAAACATAGATTTTCTTCCTCCTCATTCTCTGATGCTTCTTCATCACTCCATGCTGAAAGAGCTTTCTTCTTGTAGTTGCTTTTAGGCTGCTTCTTTTTGGCTTCATTGCAGTTGGCTGCAATGTGTCCAAACTTCCCACATTCGTAACATCGTCCATCATTCTTTTCCTGATCATTGTTTTGAGTGCTTCTTCGAGAGTTGAATCTGGGCTTTCCTCTTATACGATTTCTTCTGAGAAGATTTGTGAAATTCTTAGACATCAAGGCCCATTCATCCACAATATCATCATTGTCACTAGGAGCGTCTGAGTTGTCAGCAGTAAAAGCAACTTCCTTCTTCTTTTCAGTAGGTTGTGATTTTCTTTGAAGGTGAGTTTTCTCGAAGGCAATTAAATCTCCACGAAATTCATCATAGGACAGGGCACTGAGATCTCCTCCTTCAATGTTGATAACTTTGAGTTGCCAGACGACTGGAAGACTTGTACGGATTTTCCGAACTTGCTCACCACTGGTGTATATCTTTCTAAGAGACTTAAGTTCACCAATAACTTTGCTGAATCTGGCAAACATGTCTTCGATGGATTCTCCTTCCTTCATTTGAAATAGTTCATATTCGTGCACAAGAAGATTGATCCTAGTTTCCTTTACTTTACTTGTTCCTTCGTAGGTGACAACAAGTTTGTCCCACATCTCTTTAGCAGTTTCACAGCTGGAAATTTTCTCATACTCTTCACCACTTATAGCATTGTACAGTAGATTTTGAGCTTTGGAATTAAGTTGAATAATTTCTCTTTGCTCATCATTATAGTCATCAATATCAAAGGGGATCTTCGAATCTTGTCCTTCAGGTTTCTTCCCTTTGTCCAAAGGTATATCATAAGGACCTTTGGTGATGACTCGCCATACTTTGAAGTCAATAGACTTGACAAAGGTTTCCATACGAACCTTCCAATGACTGAAATGTTGTCCATTGAAGTAAAGGGGTCGAGCAATAGAGGTGCCTTCTTGAAGTAGAGCCCCAGTAACAATGTGGCCAGACATGATCTTTTCTCATTTGCTGTAAGGCAAAAGATAAACAAATTTTAGATGTGTGAGACCTGCTCTGATACCAATTGAAAGTATAAGAGGGGGGTGAATTATAATCTTTTTAATTTTTATTCAGATTTAGTTGACTAATAAGTTAGCTGAAAGTAAAGCAGTAATAAGTAGTAAGTAAAGTGCAGAAAATCAAAAGAACACAATGATTTTTATACTGGTTCAGAACCAATGTGGTTCCTAATCCAGTCCCCTTGGGTCACAAGGGAGTTATCTCTTTGGCTCAAAGAATTCTTCACGATACAACTTTGAATGGTTTTTCCTTCGCTCACCACCAACGAATCTAGCTTGTGGTCTTGATACTGCACTCACCACTAATGACTCACAGTTGGATACACACCAACTCACACACGACACTAACCTTACTTTCACTCTGTCTTCTCTTTACTTTTTCTTGTACAATAATAAACTCTCAAGAATACAATATTTCAAGGCTAGAAAGAGATTGCTAGAAAGTAAAAGGTTGCGTAAATCTCAGTGTGAAGGGTGTCAAGAATATATAGCTCCAGCTTCCATGTGAATGAGAGACTCTGACGATGCTGATTGATTCTACTTGCCTTCCACGAAGAGATATGATGACCCAAAGGATTTGATCCTCAAAAAGGAGTTATGATATGTTCCTTTTTTAGAATAAAGCTAGAGCCGTTAAGGGAGAATCAGGATCCTTTAATGATATGATCTGCAGCTACTGAAATTGATCATGCGTACCAATCCAAGATCTTTTCCTTCTAAAATGCGATCCCTTTTGCTGAGAATCCGAAAAGGATTATCTTAGCTTAAATGCAGTCAATCTTCCCATATGGAGCACCCTTGATTTCAGCACTTGATATTTTCCATTGCTCTTGTGACTCGAGTCTCATTTGGGTAACCTATATGAATAATGGAAGAACTTATGAGTTGACTGATAAATTTAATTATTATCATCAAAACATAACTCAACAAGAAGGAGACAATGGTAATACATCTATTGAATCGCCCTTCTGTTGTTCAGGCTGGCGATCTTCACCGTATCAAACTTGATTGCAGTTGGCTGTTCGATACAAAAATCATTATTCCAACTACAACAGAGGGAATTTTCACCCATTGCACTGGTTATTCTTTCGTTCATACATATCCTTTCACTTTCTGTTTCCGGCGCCGCATCCACTCAATTGTAGAAAAAGCATGTCGCCAGTAAAACATTTGCTTGGGCCAAGTCGGGCCTTCCATTTGGCGTCTGATTGTCGTCATTGATCATCTGGCCTGGATTTTACTTTTTGGAACTTGCATGCTTTCTATTCTCCCCGCATGATTAAGTCAGGCATGTTAAACTATAAGAGACGAGGGACGAAGGGCATAGACTCCAAGAGTGAAGACTATAATAATTGTTGCTAGCATTTTCGCTACGTGGCCCCACGTACCTCAGATCTTGTTTCGTTTATTTCCTTCCCAGAGGTTTTCAACAGAAATCGTAAGTCCTCATACGCCGTTTTAGTTCCACACTTCACTTTTACTGTAACCTCATACGTTGATTTCTGACCTCATGATTGAGTTTCATGTTCCTCGTGAGGCCCTGGTTGAGTGAGTCACCATAATTTTCACAAAAATTCTTTTTGCGCTTTTATGAACTTCTAATCCATAGTTGGTTAAAACCATTGGTGGGCGAAAGATCATGGTGCATTATCACTTTGCTACAACAGTTTCATCTTTATCTATGCCCGACTCTTCTTCTCCCTTTAGGCTTTTCTCGCTGTGATATGCCTGAATTGATATAGTTGAATATTGCTGCTCCATACATCGCCTCATTGCCTGACGTGTCATCTTATGTCGAGAGGGTTGCCGAGCAGGCAGAAAGCTCCCACTCCTTAAAGAAAAAAAGGTGAAGAGTTGGTGTTGCAGAATGCTGCAGTCCGTTGATGTTGATGCTCCATTGGTGTTGCAGGATGCTGCAGTCCTCGGGGAGTCTGAGTCTCAAGCCGTAAAACCTTATGTTGCTTCCGCCCTTCATGAATCCACAAATTCTCCTTCGTCTGCTCCAGCTTCCCGTAGGGTAAAGCACTAAATAGAAGTGAGTTTCGAGGTTGAGAGAGAGGATATTAGTGCTGAAGAGGAAGTTGTGATTCTTGATGCCGATGCTGACGCTCCTATCCCAGGTTTGCCTCGTTTATCTGATCACTTTTTTTATAAACCTTTGTTCCTTTTTCATTATCTGACCATCTCCTTCCTTGATAGACCTGGAGCCTTACCCCTCAACCAAAGCTTCCGAACCGGCTGAGTTCCCTCCCGTCGTCGCCCTGGAAACGAGGTAGTTGGATCAAGTTGGGCCGTAGTTGAGCAAAAGAAAGCTAATGCTGATGCTGGTGAAGCTGGGGCTGAAGAAAACCTAATTGGCGAGGCCCGTGAAATAATAATCCCTATTGAGGAGGGAGTCAACCTGTTTAAGGACCCTAGCATAGTTGTTGATCACAGTGTGGGCTTAGTGGGTCTGTTTGAGCAGTGATTCCTCGCCAACTACAATCTTCACGACCTCTTGGCCAATGTTGTGTTGCTGATTACTCTGTCATGGTACATTCTTTGTCTTTCCTGCTCCATTCTCCATTTTGATTTCTTGCTTTGCATGCATGACCACTTTTGTGGCATCTTTCCCAGGGGCTCTTGGTTTGTTATGAAATGTAGCGTTCCAGAACCCCACAACTCTTTTTTTGCAGAAAAGGGTCTCTGATTTTCTTTCCCATTTTCTTTTATTTCTAAGTCTGATTAACACTAATCATGGACCAAATTAACACTTTTAAAACTTGAGGGTATTTCTTAAAACATACATAATAATTATTTCAAACCTTGGGAACACCACACCTCACTCATCAGTTAACCCCTTTCCCCTTCCCCGCGTGCCTTTTCTTTGCCCCAACTTCACACTTCATCTCCTTTTTCACTCCAAATTCTCTGTGTTTTCAAGGAATCAGACCAGCAAATACAACAAAGTATTTTATATAAAAGGTAAACTATGTCGTTCTCATTTAAACTGTGGTGTAAATGTCGAACCTTGGTTTTAGATTTTAATTTTTTCGTCGATAGTGATTAACGATGATTTGGGTGTTTGTTTTTGTACAAAAGGTGTAATATTGTGTTGAAATTGAATGGCATTATGTGTTTTAATGGGTAAAGTAGTTCCGAACTACAAAGGGGATTTTCAATGTTCAACTGAAATATTTAGGGTGTTTACATTTTTTGGTTAAATTGTGACGATTTTGAGGGTTTTCTGGGAACCAACACTACTTTATTTAGTTGCAATTTGAAGTTATTGCTATTATGTGTCTTGATGTTCCGAACACCATCTGAAGGTTCTAAACATCTAATAGGATGTTCATGTTTTTCTTCTGTAACTAAATTTATTATCCCCTTGTTTTGCTTTGGAGAAAAATGGTAAATTTAAGACCGAGAAATAAAGATGAAGATGAGCAGAAGAAGCAGCCTACAAAGACTCCCAAGAAGGCGATTTCTAAGAAAAAGGGCCCTTCGCCGAAGAAGAAATTTGACAAGCCTAGTACTTCAGATTCGGAACGTACTCCAACAGATTTAGAACCTACTCCTAAACGCCCAAGAACTACTAAACCCACTAAAAGAAAATTAGTTGTGGAGAGTGACGAATGTAGCCAAGGAGAAGTAGCAGGTCCACGGAACAAAGGTGATAAACAAGAGGAAAGCCAAAGTCCAGCACCAAGTTACGATCTAAGTAAAGGTGGGGAGGATTTGGAGAGGGCTGCAGATGAGGGTGAAAGAAGGGTGGATTTAGATGACGCCGGTATTGATGAACTGTTAAAAAGTGATTTTTTGAGGACTGGAGTGGAAGATGGTGATGGTGAAAAGGAAGAGGAAGATGGTGATGGTGAAAAGGAAGAGGAAGATGGTGGTAAAAAAAATGTAGAGGCTGATGATTTAAGTAGAGAAAAAGGAGAAGAAGTAGAGGGGGAAGCAGATAAAACAGGGGAGAGTCCAAGAAGCAGCAAAAGAAGTAGAAGAGAGGCGGAGGATGTAATTTTAAAAAGCAACTTTCTGAAGGATCGTGAAAAAAGAGTTAAAATAGATGGGGAAGCTGTAAATAATGCAGGTGGAAATGTTGAAGAGGAAGCAGGTGAAGAGAAGGAAGCTTCTGAAGGAACATCTGGATTGAAACTGGAGGAAGACCAGGTAATAGTTGAATTGAAACGCGTATTGTTCGGAACGCCAGAGTTGATGTTCTACACGACATTTTGTACGTTCCCAACATCAACATTAAGGCTGGTAGCTCTCGTTCGGAACACGATACATGTTGTTCCCAACAGTAGCAACTGTCGTTCAGAACCTCAGCATACTCATGTTCCGAACATTTAATAATTTACTATCATTGTGATTCATTTTATTAATTTTATGCTAAAATTATGTGCAGTATGAAGACGTTGGTCATGCTACTTTCAAGAGTAACGTTGAGGGTCTCTTCAAGACCTTCCTGACCAACAATGAACCTTTTAATGGGAAGATTACTGTTCGTTCTTCGTTGGCTAGGGGTATGATACAGTTCAAGGAGGTACTGAAAAAATTGCAGGTGAGAAGGGGATTTGCCAATAGCTGTTTCGGTCCTTTCTTGCAATTACCGGAATATCCACTGTTTGGCACCAAGTTGGTGCATAACCTCCTCATGCGAAGGATTATTTGCAAGAAGAAGAAAGAGGTTTGGATATCCTTCAATGGATTGCCAGCACGTTTTGGCCTATCCGAGTTTGCACTAATGACAGGGCTAAACTGTGGGCCCTATCCAAGTAAAGAGTACATGGATAAAATGAATGAAAAGGGGAAGGAATTGTGGAAGTTTGTTGTTGATTATTTCCAGGAGAAAAAGAGGAAGGAGAAGGAGAAAGAGATAAAGGGAAAGGAGGAGAAGAAAAATGAGGAGAAGGAGAAGGGTAGTGGGAAGCGGAAGGGGAAGAAGAAGGAGGAGGAGTCACCCTCAGCCTCACCCTCACCCTCACCCTCACCTTCACCCGCAAAGAGGAAGTTCAACAAGCCCAAAAAACAAAAACAGCCGAAGAAAAAGCAAGCTGTGAAGTCTGGTGACTTGCTTGAGTTGGTATGTTCTAGAACCTGTCCTAAGAAGTGGTATTTAAATCTGTGCATGGCTTGGTTTGTTCATACTATTCTGTGTGCGAGGGATTCCAAATATGGAATAGAGGAATGGGTGGTGTGCTTGTCCGCTGATCTTGCGGCATTCCAGCGTTATCCTTGGGGTAGGATGAGTTTTGAATTAACAATGGAATATCTGATCAAGCCAATGGAACCTCGTGCAGAAGGAAGCCAGACTTACAATCTTTATGGCTTTCCATGGGCATTCATGGCCTGGGCTCATGAAGCCATTCCTGCCTTGAGACCAAAGGATTTGCCAAAAGAAAAAACAATCCCAAGGATCATAAACAGGCTTACTGAAATTTGTGAAAGAGATACGGACAGGTTGTTTGACGAACAAGATGTTCCTGTAAGTATTCCGTTTTCCATATATGTTATGTAATGTTTGGAACAACCTCGTTGTTGCTGAGATATTTCTAATTGATGTTCGGAACATCTTAATGAAGAACCCTCAACTTCTACAGTCAACAATGTTCGGAACATCCTTTTCCGATGTTTTCGAACAACAAGACTTTGTTCCAAACAACATTAAAAGATTCTTAAAATTTAGTTGATATTTATTTAATGTTGTTGGGTATATTAACAGGTTGTTCACCCTTTCCTCATTCCTACCGTTGAAGAGCTGGACATGGATTACTTTCTAGACCTCATGCCATTTGATGACTCAGAGGACGACACAATAGATCGTTTTTGTAAAGTGTTTGAGGATGCTTGCAGCATTGGCCTTGTTGGTGGCACTACAATTTGTATCTTCAACAACAATCCTGCAACCCCTCCAAGACAAGTGATAGAAATTAAAGCTATGGAAGCCCCAGAAACGACGATGTTTGGGAGTGATGGTGAATACAAGGAAGAGGGAATTGGTGGCCTGCAAGATGTAAATATTGACATTGGAAACAAAGGTGATGGTGATGTAGTTCGCGGTGAGTTTGAAGTTGCCGGTATCACTGAAGTTGGTATAGTGAAGAGGAGCTCCAATTGCAGAGGCTGCAAATGTGGTGAATGCAGCGGATGGAGGGAAGCAATGGAGCAAAAGATTTTGGCTTACGATCAAAAGATGGTTGTTTATGATGAAAAGATCGTGGCTTATGAGAAAAGGATGGTGGCTTATGAGCAACAGATCGTGCCTTACGAGACAAAGGATGGTGCTTCTGAGCAAATCAAAGGTGATTCCTCTGGTGGTGATGGATTCGACATCCCCAAATGTAGCAGTTGCAATTGCAAAGAGTGCGACGATTGGCGTAAAGGCATGGTGATGGAGATGGCGGCCGTGAAGGAGACGATTGAGCAGTTGAAGCGCAAAACAATTGTAAAACCTGCAAAGGCTGTGAAATCACCACAAACAGAAGAGGAGAAGAAGGAGGAAGAAGTTTGGCCTAGTCTGAAAGTGGATATTTACAAGCCATTGAAGCGGAAAAAAGTTATGGCCTTGACCACATTTATGAAAAAGAGGAAGAAACAAAAAGATGTTTTTCTTGGAATGCCGATGAATTACCTAGATTTCAAAGACCTGATGGACAAGACTGTGTGGCTGTGGGACATTGTAAGTTTATTTTAGAATGATTTTCTGAACTTCACATTGTTGTAGGGAGCATTCTAACTGTGTTCGGAACATCATTAGTATGCTTGGATCAACAAAAGCATTTCTAGCTTCTCATAGATTTATAGAACATCACACAGTCGTTCCGAACATGGAATGATGTTCGGAAAGACAGAAATTTCCTTCACTCACTTATACTCCAATTATTATTTGTCTCTCTTATATGTTCTGCAGTATGTTGAAGCTGTGTTGACAATGATGCGGGAGAGGCATTTGAATTACCCCTATCATTATGATCAAAGTGACCTCATTCTGGATATGGCATTCTTGACAATGATGAAAAAATGCTACTACCAACTGGAAAAAGATGCGCAGGATGATAAGATACCGCTGGATGAGGCGTTGAATGCGTATAAGTTTGATGAGGAGTATCTGAAGTATGCACATGGAGAGCTACCCTACCCAGGGGGTAGGTGTTGGGCTGGTGCTAAGAGGATCTTCGCCGTCTTCAACATCAACGACAATCACTACGTGTTGGTGGTGTTTGACATGGTTGAAGCGAAGGTTTGGGTGTATGATTGCAATCATGGTGTTAATGATGATGAAAAGTTCTTGCCAATAATTGTTCCCATTCTGTACATGTTCCCGATCTATGTCAGAAATTCTAAGCTATTCAAAGAATTGGATCCGATGTGTAATAAAGGAGACATGTGGTTGTTCGAGAGAGTGCCAAGATCACTTTGTCCACAAAATCTAACAGGGCAATCCTGTGGAGTGTTCGCGTTGATGTACATTGAGCATCTCATTACAAACACCTCCATGGACAAAATTAATGACAATGAGGCTGATCGGTGGAGGCGACGTTTAGCCGTTTATATTTACGACGGCAAAATGAAGCCTTGATTTGGGGAATATGTAATATTTGGATAATCTTTTAACTTTTTTTTGGTAATGTAATTAGGTATGGATGACTTTTATTTTATTAGCCAAGTAACAAGTAACACTTAACAGTAACAACTTTTGATGTGCTTAAATATTAAATATTGACGATTATTACATCAGTTCCAGAACGACATCAATCTGTTCCTGAAATGCAAAGTGATGTTCCAAACATCTGCAACATTTAATTAAGTTTACCCTGGAATGTGAATGTGAACTCGATGCTCCACTTATAGGTGCTCCCCTTGTGAATGTGAAGAAAGGGGCCATCGACGAGTCTGTTGGGAAGGGCTTTATCGAAAGTGACTTTTGATGAAACTCGTAACCGTTATGTACTACTCAAACGAGCGCAACAGATAATATTGTAACTGCTGTACCTTTTAGATTTTAACATGATGTTCGGAACATATATGTTTTGCGTGGAATAACGATGTTCCAAACGAGATACTCTAATTGTATAAAGGTTAATAATGTTCCAGAACGACACAAAACCTTTCTGAACGGCGTCATGGAGTTCTGAACTAGATAAAAGTAATTTCCATTGATAATCATTGTAGAGCTTTACAAAAAAGAATGCTAGTTATATTAGCATTCAAATGGAGAAACTGCACATCACTGTCAGTGCTTTACAAAAGGAATGCTACTTATACTAGCATTCTACCAAAAGATACTAGATTATAAAGATTCAAAAAGAAATATATAATAACATTAATAGGAACATCCAAATCTAGCGTGAAGGAGAGGAGTAGAAGTCAAGGTAATGGATCCCCTTATCAGCAAGCAGCCCTTTGAGCATTCTTGTGATCCTACGCCTTTCCTTCGCCATCTTTCTGACGTCCTTTTTGTAGTCATGTAGGAATCCCTCAAACTGGAACTTCCAACCCCACACTTCTGCCCTTAGTTGTTCCAATATGTCAATAGCCCTTTCAGTTTGTGATTCGTCTGCAAATGATAATGCCCTAGAGGTGGAGGCTATATTAGCCGTGGAGGCACCTCTAGCCGTGGAGGCTCCTCTGGCCGTGGAGGCTCCTCTGGCCGTGGAGGATCCTCTTGCTCCTCTTGTTCGTGGTTGACGTGCCATTTTTGAAGATGAATAGTTTGTGATTCCTTGAATTGTAAGTTGATGAATATGGATTGAAATGCTTTGAGCCGTTGGGTATTTATAGAAGTTGAGAGAGGCAACCGAAACGTTTGTAGCCGTTTCGTGTATTGGTATTTGAGCGGGTTGTATTGCAGCCGTTTCTGTATTTCAAATTTTGAACAGGTTCCGAACGTCAGCCTATATTAGTGTAATTGGTGTAACGTATCCACGAAATGATGTTCCGAACCTCAATTCGACCTACCTGCAGACCTAGTCTAGTTTACGAAATGATGTTCACCTAGTCTAGTCTACGAAATGATGTTCCGCACATCATTTCGGCCTACCTGCAAACCAAGTCTAGTCTACTACTCTAGATGATAGGTGTATTGGTATTTGGAAATTGTATTGTAGCCTTTTTGAATTTCAAATATTGAATCTCTTGTTCGAAACGGCAGTGTACATAAGTATAATTCGCGTAACATATCTTTTACACGATGTTCCGAACATCATTTCGATCTAGCCCAATGTCGTGATAGATTATTACATTGGGCGCGTGAACAACATTTATTTACCAACGGTAATAAAAATACACCACCCAACACATTATATATGCGTTCATTATTTGTAAAACAAGTTTACACAATTACATCAAACATCCAGATTAAAATGTCTAGTAGATCCGTTAATAGCGGCAGTGTTGTACCATTTTGTCGATGTGGAGATTATGCGAAGTTAACAACATCGTGGACGCAGCTAAACCCAGGAAGGAGGTTTTACGGGTGCAAATATGGTCAGGTTAGGTGGTGCGTTTATTTTCTTTCTTGAATTTATTTGTTTGTTGTATTTATTTTATTTTATTTTTTTATGTAGGCAAATGGCTGCAACTACTTTAGATGGCATGATGAAGAGATGTCAGATCAAGCAAAGAGAGTAATATGGGGTCTACTTAAGAAGTTGAAAGCTGTTGAAGAAGAGAGGAAAGCGGCACGTTTATGGCGGAAAAAATTGGGTTTTGGGGTACTAATAGTCGTGGTGCTAATCGTTCTCATATTCTGTACTTGGATCAAGTGTTGGTTCATAGTTTAGTTTCTATATTTCCAATTGTTATGTTTTGTGCAGTAATGATCAAGAAATTTCATTTGAAATTGTTATTTTGTCCTATAATTTACTAATGTACCCTATGTCATTCCGCACGACACACTTCATGTTTCAAGTATATCGCGATCTGATCTGAACAAATCCGTTAACAGAACGATGAAGATAGCAATATCGAAATATGCCGCTCCGAACGTGTTCTTCACGTGACAAACATATTTAGCATGTTCGAAACCACAAAGATGGATGTGCAGTCATTTGTCACTCTAACAAGTATGCTTGGTAATTTAGGGTGATACTGATCATCTCACTTTAATTACCTAGTCATAATGATCATCATTTGCCACTCTAACAACTCTAAGTGGTTGTTTGTCACTCGAACCACTCTAGATGTGAAGAGTGTGATGAAGATAGCAACAATAGAAGTTCGCGCTCGGAACATCGCATGAACGCGACAAACTTCCCGTTGATGTTCGAAACATCGTTATATGTATGGATCATCATAACAAGTATAGTTTGTTATTTATAGTGATAGTGATCGTCATTTGTCACCCTATCAAGTATAGTGGGTCATTTCTAGTTAAAATGACCATCATTTGACACTCTTACAGGTATGTTGGGTCATTTCTAGATTATAAGGATCATCATTTGTCTGTCGAACAACTCTAGTTGGCCATTTCTACATATAATGGTCATCATAATGCACCCTTACAGGTATCTTGGATCATTTTTAGGTATAATGATCATCCTTTATCACTCTTACAAGTATAGTTGGTCATTTATTATATGTATGGATCATCATTTCTCCCTACACCAAGTATAGTTGGTCATTTATAGTGATAGTGATCATCATTTTTCACTCTTACAAGTGTAGTTGTTCATTTATTATCATATTGATAATCATTTTCCACTCTTACAAGTATTGTTGGGTCCTGCCTAGTCATAATGATCATCATTTCCCACTCTAACGACTCTACTTGTCCATTTCTACTCATAAGGATAACCATTTGTCCCACAAACTACTCTAAGTGGTCTTTGTGATGAAAGTGGATGAATTTATCGCTCTTACAGGTATATTGGGTCCTTTGTAGGTATATAATGATCATAGTTTGTCACTCGAACCACTCTAGATGTGAAGAGTGTGATGAAGATAGCAACAATAGAAGTTCGCGCTCGGAACATCGCATGAACGCGACAAACTTCCCGTTGATGTTCGGAACATCGTTATATGTATGGATCATCATAACAAGTATAGTTTGTTATTTATAGTGATAGTGATCGTCATTTGTCACCCTATCAAGTATAGTGGGTCATTTCTAGTTAAAATGACCATCATTCGACACTCTTACAGGTATGTTGGGTCATTTCTAGATTATAAGGATCATCATTTGTCTGTCGAACAACTCTAGTTGGCCATTTCTACACATAATGGTCATCATAATGCACCCTTACAGGTATCTTGGATCATTTTTAGGTATAATGATCATCCTTTATCACTCTTACAAGTATAGTTGGTCATTTATTATATGTATGGATCATCATTTCTCCCTACACCAAGTATAGTTGGTCATTTATAGTGATAGTGATCATCATTTTTCACTCTTACAAGTGTAGTTGTTCATTTATTATCATATTGATAATCATTTTCCACTCTTACAAGTATTGTTGGGTCCTGCCTAGTCATAATGATCATCATTTCCCACTCTAACGACTCTACTTGTCCATTTCTACTCATAAGGATAACCATTTGTCCCACAAACTACTCTAAGTGGTCTTTGTGATAAAAGTGGATGAATTTATCGCTCTTACAGGTATATTGGGTCCTTTGTAGGTATATAATGATCATAGTTTGTCACTCGAACCACTCTAGATGTGAAGAGTGTGATGAAGATAGCAACAATAGAAGTTCGCGCTCGGAACATCGCATGAACGCGACAAACTTCCCGTTGATGTTCGGAACATCGTTATATGTATGGATCATCATAACAAGTATAGTTTGTTATTTATAGTGATAGTGATCGTCATTTGTCACCCTATCAAGTATAGTGGGTCATTTCTAGTTAAAATGACCATCATTCGACACTCTTACAGGTATGTTGGGTCATTTCTAGATTATAAGGATCATCATTTGTCTGTCGAACAACTCTAGTTGGCCATTTCTACACATAATGGTCATCATAATGCACCCTTACAGGTATCTTGGATCATTTTTAGGTATAATGATCATCCTTTATCACTCTTACAAGTATAGTTGGTCATTTATTATATGTATGGATCATCATTTCTCCCTACACCAAGTATAGTTGGTCATTTATAGTGATAGTGATCATCATTTTTCACTCTTACAAGTGTAGTTGTTCATTTATTATCATATTGATAATCATTTTCCACTCTTACAAGTATTGTTGGGTCCTGCCTAGTCATAATGATCATCATTTCCCACTCTAACGACTCTACTTGTCCATTTCTACTCATAAGGATAACCATTTGTCCCACAAACTACTCTAAGTGGTCTTTGTGATGAAAGTGGATGAATTTATCGCTCTTACAGGTATATTGGGTCCTTTGTAGGTATATAATGATCATAGTTTGTCACTCGAACCACTCTAGATGTGAAGAGTGTGATGAAGATAGCAACAATAGAAGTTCGCGCTCGGAACATCGCATGAACGCGACAAACTTCCCGTTGATGTTCGGAACATCGTTATATGTATGGATCATCATAACAAGTATAGTTTGTTATTTATAGTGATAGTGATCGTCATTTGTCACCCTATCAAGTATAGTGGGTCATTTCTAGTTAAAATGACCATCATTCGACACTCTTACAGGTATGTTGGGTCATTTCTAGATTATAAGGATCATCATTTGTCTGTCGAACAACTCTAGTTGGCCATTTCTACACATAATGGTCATCATAATGCACCCTTACAGGTATCTTGGATCATTTTTAGGTATAATGATCATCCTTTATCACTCTTACAAGTATAGTTGGTCATTTATTATATGTATGGATCATCATTTCTCCCTACACCAAGTATAGTTGGTCATTTATAGTGATAGTGATCATCATTTTTCACTCTTACAAGTGTAGTTGTTCATTTATTATCATATTGATAATCATTTTCCACTCTTACAAGTATTGTTGGGTCCTGCCTAGTCATAATGATCATCATTTCCCACTCTAACGACTCTACTTGTCCATTTCTACTCATAAGGATAACCATTTGTCCCACAAACTACTCTAAGTGGTCTTTGTGATAAAAGTGGATGAATTTATCGCTCTTACAGGTATATTGGGTCCTTTGTAGGTATATAATGATCATAGTTTGTCACTCGAACCACTCTAGATGTGAAGAGTGTGATGAAGATAGCAACAATAGAAGTTCGCGCTCGGAACATCGCATGAACGCGACAAACTTCCCGTTGATGTTCGGAACATCGTTATATGTATGGATCATCATAACAAGTATAGTTTGTTATTTATAGTGATAGTGATCGTCATTTGTCACCCTATCAAGTATAGTGGGTCATTTCTAGTTAAAATGACCATCATTCGACACTCTTACAGGTATGTTGGGTCATTTCTAGATTATAAGGATCATCATTTGTCTGTCGAACAACTCTAGTTGGCCATTTCTACACATAATGGTCATCATAATGCACCCTTACAGGTATCTTGGATCATTTTTAGGTATAATGATCATCCTTTATCACTCTTACAAGTATAGTTGGTCATTTATTATATGTATGGATCATCATTTCTCCCTACACCAAGTATAGTTGGTCATTTATAGTGATAGTGATCATCATTTTTCACTCTTACAAGTGTAGTTGTTCATTTATTATCATATTGATAATCATTTTCCACTCTTACAAGTATTGTTGGGTCCTGCCTAGTCATAATGATCATCATTTCCCACTCTAACGACTCTACTTGTCCATTTCTACTCATAAGGATAACCATTTGTCCCACAAACTACTCTAAGTGGTCTTTGTGATGAAAGTGGATGAATTTATCGCTCTTACAGGTATATTGGGTCCTTTGTAGGTATATAATGATCATAGTTTGTCACTCGAACCACTCTAGATGTGAAGAGTGTGATGAAGATAGCAACAATAGAAGTTCGCGCTCGGAACATCGCATGAACGCGACAAACTTCCCGTTGATGTTCGGAACATCGTTATATGTATGGATCATCATAACAAGTATAGTTTGTTATTTATAGTGATAGTGATCGTCATTTGTCACCCTATCAAGTATAGTGGGTCATTTCTAGTTAAAATGACCATCATTCGACACTCTTACAGGTATGTTGGGTCATTTCTAGATTATAAGGATCATCATTTGTCTGTCGAACAACTCTAGTTGGCCATTTCTACACATAATGGTCATCATAATGCACCCTTACAGGTATCTTGGATCATTTTTAGGTATAATGATCATCCTTTATCACTCTTACAAGTATAGTTGGTCATTTATTATATGTATGGATCACCATTTCTCCCTACACCAAGTATAGTTGGTCATTTATAGTGATAGTGATCATCATTTTTCACTCTTACAAGTGTAGTTGTTCATTTATTATCATATTGATAATCATTTTCCACTCTTACAAGTATTGTTGGGTCCTGCCTAGTCATAATGATCATCATTTCCCACTATAACGACTCTACTTGTCCATTTCTACTCATAAGGATAACCATTTGTCCCACAAACTACTCTAAGTGGTCTTTGTGATGAAAGTGGATGAATTTATCGCTCTTACAGGTATATTGGGTTTTTTGTAGGTATATAATGATCATAGTTTGTCACTCGAACCACTCTAGATGTGAAGAGTGTGATGAAGATAGCAACAATAGAAGTTCGCGCTCGGAACATCGCATGAACGCGACAAACTTCCCGTTGATGTTCGGAACATCGTTATATGTATGGATCATCATAACAAGTATAGTTTGTTATTTATAGTGATAGTGATCGTCATTTGTCACCCTATCAAGTATAGTGGGTCATTTCTAGTTAAAATGACCATCATTCGACACTCTTACAGGTATGTTGGGTCATTTCTAGATTATAAGGATCATCATTTGTCTGTCGAACAACTCTAGTTGGCCATTTCTACACATAATGGTCATCATAATGCACCCTTACAGGTATCTTGGATCATTTTTAGGTATAATGATCATCCTTTATCACTCTTACAAGTATAGTTGGTCATTTATTATATGTATGGATCATCATTTCTCCCTACACCAAGTATAGTTGGTCATTTATAGTGATAGTGATCATCATTTTTCACTCTTACAAGTGTAGTTGTTCATTTATTATCATATTGATAATCATTTTCCACTCTTACAAGTATTGTTGGGTCCTGCCTAGTCATAATGATCATCATTTCCCACTCTAACGACTCTACTTGTCCATTTCTACTCATAAGGATAACCATTTGTCCCACAAACTACTCTAAGTGGTCTTTGTGATGAAAGTGGATGAATTTATCGCTCTTACAGGTATATTGGGTCCTTTGTAGGTATATAATGATCATAGTTTGTCACTCGAACCACTCTAGATGTGAAGAGTGTGATGAAGATAGCAACAATAGAAGTTCGCGCTCGGAACATCGCATGAACGCGACAAACTTCCCGTTGATGTTCGAAACATCGTTATATGTATGGATCATCATTTCTCCCGAAGATAACAACATTAACAATTGTGCGATCCGAACGGCTGTTTAATGTGACGAATATAATGGTGGAGTTCCGAACATTTTTTTTCATTCTGGATATTTGGACGTGGATAATGTTAATGATCATCAGTTATATCTGGAACATAACAGTTGCGTTCCGAACATTTGTTTTCATGATGGAACACACCTATTATGTTCCGAACGTGCTGTATGATTTTATTAAGTTTTCCAGAAATGGAGTAGGCCAAGTTGTCGTTTGGAACATCGTCTATAATATCCTAAACGACAGTTGATGTGTTGCGAACTATAAGCAAACAGGATGGTTTGGAGACAGTTTAACAGTACTAATTAAAGACCTTCATAATAATATTAATTGAACAGAGATACAAAAGCATATTCATAAACAGTAGAACTACTTAAACATCTAATATATAATAGCGTCTTCGTTATTGTTTGGATCTCCACCGAATTGATTTTGCAAAATCCTTTCAATCCGATCTATCTGCAATTGCATCTGCTCAAGTTTTGTCTCGAGTGTTTGAATGGACCTCTCACAATTATCTGCTACCTCTTTGATGTCAACAACTTCATAATGCACGTCTAGCAGTCTTATGGGAAGCGACTTGTTTGGAGGCTCTCGGACTCGGTGGTACTTATTCCATGGATCGTTTAATGCGTTATTGGCCATCTGCATGAAAAGTTGTTTAAAATTTAGAAAAGAATCAAAGTGGATAGTTATGTTTAAGGAAATATAAACGGATTAGATGGAGAAATCATTTTAGAAAAAAGGCAGAAAATATGGAAAACTTGAGTACCTCAACTTGTTCTTCTTTGCTATAGAAACTAGTGAAAACTGAACGTAATACTTGGTTAATGCGAAATGAATTGTGAATTGAGTGTTCATCAAAGTGGAGGTATTTATAGATGTTTTGAAGCAAATGAAGGGACGCATATTTACAAGTGTCAATGTGTTTTTTGACGTGACTGTTGCAGTAACCAACTTGTATTTTAGCCGTTTAGTGTATTGGTATTTGCGTTCCCAACTGTTCATTGTAGCCGTTTGTGTGTTTTAAATTTTGAATAGCTTGTTCGGAACGTCACGTATAAAAGTATAATATAATATCAACGACACGAGGTTCCGAACATTTCCTATAAGGTAGCACTTGGTAAACGCTACGACTGTGAATTGTGAAATAAAGACCTCACAAGCTTTCACATGCCTTGACATCGTTCGGAACATCACATATAATATCCTAAACAAAATGGATGTGTTGCGAACAATATGCAATTATGTGCACAACATAATCATAAAAGATGCAGTAAAGCAAATCTGTGCAAACCATAAGTTAAGAAACAAATTTGGTCAAATATTTACACAAGATAAATTATACAAGTAGGACGAAAAGTCCATTATGCAATTCAATAAATATCCAAATAATCCAAATAATTGAAATTATAACGAGGACGATATAAATATCCAATTCACAAACTCAATTCGTAGGCTGACTTGTAGCCTCATTTCCACTACGAACACCGGGGCATGTAGTTTTCTTGTGCCCATATCTCTTGCAGTTGCCACATTTATTTCTCCTCTTTGGAAGACGCTCCCCAATAGATCGAATCCGGTTAACCCTTCTCCTTCCACGGTTGTTCGGCTTTGGGGGCGGAGGCACTGGATAAAGTATCTCTTCAGCAGGGACGACCCATGATTCTTCAGGAGGTACTGCATTGACAGGCTCTGCATAGGCAAG
The DNA here is from genome assembly GCA_037355625.1 of Petunia x hybrida. Lineage (NCBI taxonomy): Eukaryota > Viridiplantae > Streptophyta > Magnoliopsida > Solanales > Solanaceae > Petunia > Petunia x hybrida. The sequence goes on along the minus strand of JBBBVM010000053.1, from coordinate 5,137,688 downwards.
GATGTATGCTTGTGTTGTGTAATATCCAGAAGTGTATTCATACACTCTACTTCCATATTCATCGCCATGCAACCCCCTAATTGCTGCCATAGCATGTACACAAGGTAACTGATCAAGATCGAACTCCCTACATGTACATGTCCTCTCATATAGATCAACTTCTGCCTCATGCCCTGGACTAATGATTTCGAAACCATAAGTTCCCTTCCTGTTGACAACTAGCTTGTCTCCCGCTTCTTTATTCTTCCTTATTTTTATTTCAACGTCTGGGACGCATAAATTTGGGTGGTTGATTAACTTCATGGCCCTAGTGTGGAATTTTTCCGCAAAGTTCCTACCTATATCCTTCAAGAGGGCAGCAATGGGGTATTCTCTTTGCTCTTTCAGCATGGAATTAATGGACTCAGCTATGTTTGATGTCATAACTTCAAACCTATTAAAAAGAATAAAAATTATAATAGTCAAAACATGTTCCTAGCATAAAGCACAAGTGAAGATATAGGAATAAGAAGTGCGGAACATTAGTGATGTTCCTAACATGACTCACACGTTCAGAACTCCGATAATGAGTTCGGAACATCATCGGAAAATAAATATTCCTATAATGTTTTGAACATATATGTTATGTTCGGAGAGCGCAATGTGACGTTTGGAACATATTGAAAGCAGACAGTAATATTACCTGTTTCCTGGGAAATATAATCTGCTCCATCTATGATAGCCAACAACATTTTCAAGATAATCCGCTACCCTCCAATCAATAGCCCTGATCTCATTCATAGCATCATTGAATTCCTCTACCCTGTATGCCTTTGCTGCAGTGTAGTATTTATGAAGACTGAATCCAAACTGAAACTTTGTTCGGATGCTTTCACCAAGGTGCCACATGCAAACTCCATAGTGTGCAGAAGGAAACACTTGGGCGACCATTTTCGAGATGCTCGGATGTCTATCCGAAACTATGCACAACTCTTCACTATCTGAAACTATGCAGCGTAATTGTTCGAAAAAATACTCATATGAGACGTCGCACTCTTTGTCTACAACACAAAAAGCAACAGGGAATACGTGACTCATTGCATCCTGAGCAACAGCAGACAGCAAGACCCCTCCATACTCGCTAGACAAATGTGTACCGTCAACGGCTAGGACTTTTCTCACGTAAGTAAATCCCCTGATCCACGCTCCATAAGAGAGAAAAAAAATACAAGAACTTCCCTGTGCTAGAAAGCCTCAAATCTGTCTTGGTTCCTGGATTCTTGCTCCTAACCATATAAGCATAAGCATCAAGAATTTCAATACCTTTCGCATGTGTTCCCCGTGTCAAAGATTTTGCAAATTGACAGCCCCTAAGACACTTCCAGTAGCTAACCTTACAACCAAAATCGTTGTTAAGGGACTCCCTGACAGCTTTTGTGGTTGGACCTTTTCCCATTAAATATTTACCTTTCATGAACTCACCAATTATCCGGGCAGAGGCGTGTGAATTATGACTGGAATGATGTTGGACACCGCATGTGTGCATGTTATTGTAAACGCTAATGTAGAACCTATCATTACTTTTATACCTCATTGCCCTTAACCACCATTTGCATTTCACATCTAAACATCTAGCATTAAAAATCTTTGCAGTATTCTTCAATGGTTTGTAATTAAAACGATGTTTAACTGCTGCAATCTTCAATTTGGTGACCAGTTCTTTCTTATTGGGGAAAGTCATACCTTTTTCAAAACCTGTGCCATCAACGAAGTGAAATATCGGCTCGCTGCTTTGTGTTGGAAACACAGGGGTATAAATGGCAGGATGTTCCTCTACATATTTGTCTTCTACTTCTTCTTCTTTTTCTTCATCTACATCTACGCCTGCTCTGTCTTCTTCTACCCCTCCTCCTCTGTCTTCTTCTGCTACTTCTTCATGTAAGTCATCCAATCGCTGACTAAAATCATGCCCTCCAATATTTGGCATTTCTTGGTCATTAGAACCAACACATTCCTCCGTCGTTGAAACCACAATTACCCTTAGTGTGGGCCTAGCACCATTACGATCAACGTCAGCCATATAAAGGCGTACATCATCGTCGTTTCTTATTGTAACGGGAGGAGTCTTTTGATTTGCGGCAACACTCAGCATGTAAGTAATGCAAATATCCCTCGGATTGTCTCTTATCCCCCAACTTCCGATGATTTTGTTAAGTAGAACATCATACGTAACATCTCTAGGCACAAGAATGGGTCTTGACTCTTTAACCTTCGGAACCCAAGCATAACATTTAGAACGCTCCACCCATTCACCTTGATAATTAACTCCCAATATAACCTCACCCATCGATGGTCACCTGCAATAAATTGGAATGACCAACTATTAGTATTACTAATATTTATACAGTTTGTTTCCAAACCTCAATGTTCTCGTTTGGAACATCTTCCTGACGTTCTGAACATCAGATTACAGTTTTTCATTGCTCGATGCAAGATGTTCCGAACCTCAGTATTGCTCGTTTGGAACATCTCATGAAGACGTTCTGAACATCACCTTACACTTTTTCGATGCTTAATGCAAGATGTTCCAAACTTCAACAGAACGCTCAAACATCCTAAAGAATGTTCCGAACATTATCTGTGAAAATTCCAATAATATACATACGCCGCGTAAAACGCCAGCGATATGTTTGGAATTACAATTACGGCCATAGGAAAGTCGAAATGGTGTTTGGAATTTCACGCAGATTGTTCGGAGGAACTGAATCCGTAACAACCCCGAATCAACAAAAACAACAAAAAACATGTTCGAAAATTTAGTACACTTACCGGATATGACTGGATTGATACGATTAAAATTGGAGGAACAAGATTTCTCCTTTAATGGATAAGAAACGACGACCAGATTTAACGAAATTCCGTATAACCCAAATGTGGGGGATCTCAGCTTGTATTGCCTAAAACTGGAAAGGAGATTCAAGATAATAAGCTCAGCAGCTATGGTGGAATGGGTATTATTTCGAAATACGAAAGGAAGCTCAGCAGCTATGGTGGAGTTTTGGGCGGGAATGGAATGTGGAAAAATGGAGGGAAAACGGGGGAGAGATGAGAGAGGGAAAGCAGCTAGGGAATGGCCAAATTTGGCAAAAAACTACTTTATATACATGGACTATTGTGCAACTTACAAAACATTGGGGTGAGAATGTTACATAGTTAATAACACTAATTAAATGAGGACCCTAGAATTCATGTTTAAAACTTGAGCCTTTTTCCACACAAAAAAGACTTGGGGAGACCTGCCATGCCAATCCCCCTGGTTTGTTAGGAAATCATGTGCGCCGATGAATATCTTAGAGATGAGTATGATACCCTCAGAGGTCAGGTTGAAAACTTGCAGCCCATGGCAGCTGAAGTTGACGGCTAAGAGAGGAAATCAGATCCTTACGAGATGTCTCTCGTTTCAACCGAGTTCGTGCAGAGAGGTTGGACACATTAGATCCTTCATGTGTTAATTTCATGAAGGTTATTGAACTTATAACTTGATTGTAGAAAATCATCAAATTGATCTTTCCCGCCAAAGGACTCGATGAACTTTCACAAAATATCCTAAAATGTCAATTTGGCCAAAATCCAAGCTAATTCATCCTAGCGCATTTTAGAAACCCTTTTCAAAATAATATTTTAAAAAAGGCACATAACACCCTAAAATGTCAATTTGGCCAAAACCCAGTAAAGGTTGGCCGAAACACATCCTAGCACATTTTAGAAACCCTTAAAAATATTAATTTACAAAAATGCGCTCACAAAATATCCTAAATTGTCAATTTGGCCAAAACCCAGTAAAGGTTGGCCGGAACTCATCCTAGCACCTTTTAAAAACCCTTTTTCATAAAAATATTATTTTAAAAAAATGCTCCCAACCCAAATCATCCAACACCCCATCTATTCGTCAATTTCAACTAGACAGTTTGACGTTGTGAAGACCCACAGTTTGACATTATGAAGATCCTAGCTTCCAAATCCACGCACCCGCAGTATTACATCTCTGACTCAAAAATTCCCTGGACACTTAAAACATTGTCCATGTCACTAACTACATTATAGTCTTCAAGAGCACAAAGTATATTTAACATCTTCCAACAATAAATCGATTGGTAGTAGGACATCTCAGTCGTTAAAAGTTAATAAAATGCTGGTACCCTACAATCACATGTTTCATAATGAAAATTTGCTCTCAACTCAAAAACTACTCCAGGTTCTATACCAAAACATCATTGGCTTCAGCCAAGAATGGGGAAGATACGCGTAACATGCTCCAGTGGAACACTATCTGCAGTATTTTTCTTAAGCTCTGGATGGTTGAATTCATTCCGAGGAAAGGTGATGAGTTGGCCCTTACCCTGACCTTTCTCAATAACCCAGCCATAGTTCGATTCATGGTGCTCAAGGAACTTATCCAATGAAAGACCCTCAATGTTGATAGCCTGCCAAAATGTACTTACTGGTGAGCCACAAAGCATGGCATAATGATAGGAGAAACTCGAGGAACGAATGTTTTGGCATTATATAATAGAAGTGAAAGGAGACCTGATTAGCATGAAATTATAGAAGTAACACAGCTCATCCAGAATATACTAACCTTTGCAGAGACTTAATATTTCAGATTAACATAAGATATGAATTAAGAATTATTTTGCTGGTACACTTAACTGAAAATGCCATTTCAAGTCATTACTTTCTAGAAAAAAAAGTAAATTGCTATGTTGTTTAATGAGGTACTTTTCCTCAGAAACATCTATCGTGGAGCAGATAAATACAAGTAGGATTTCATGCTCAGACAATAACACATAAAAACTTTTTATTTTGACAAATATAGAACCAATAAAAACCGGAGTTGCAAATGCAATAGAGCATGTCCACTTTCCAAATTTTGGATTTTTGGGCGATAAAAGGATCAAAAAGCTACAAAGCAAATTTGAACATTAATGTCATACAGAAACTACATAGATATACATGACAGTCAAACCATCCAATGATTCTTCCGGTCGTACATATGTCCAATGATTAAGAAATGTGAGCCTTTGAAATTCTTTCAAGTGGTAGCACAAGTACAGATCAAAAGAGATGATACACCAGCAATCAGGGAAAAAATAATACCTCTGCAAGGATCGCCCTTGGAACCTTCTGGTAGGTTATTGAAAGGACATGAACAGCATATGCTTGGATTGCTTGTTCAAAACCTACAGTTCACAAACTTTCTTAATATAAATATTGTTCATTTGTTTATACACCAGAAAAACAGGGGGGGTTTTTTATCCTTTATTTCAGGGGTGGGGGGGGGGGGGGGTGCTGCATACACATTAATAGAGAGAAAAGCCTTGTGAACTCATAAGCAAATTCAATTATCATGAGTGAAAACTTTGATTTAGCTTCTAGCTCAATCTATAGTGTGTAGTTTATATAAGAAGCAGGAGAACTGCAAAAACAAGAATTTATAACAGAGGTAACAGTATGGTATAAATCTGAGTAGCCAATATACAGATAATATGAAAGTGATCAAGACTCTACAAAAGTCCACTCAGCCTATTTTCTCCCTCATTTCTATTCAAGATTGACCCACAAAGTATCCAGATTCATCAAATAAAGAACAGAATTGCATCTGCGGTATCTTAAAAATGCCTTGTATAAAGAGGCAAGCATGTTTAAATGGCCGACTGCTGAAAAATATTTTCAGGAACAATAATAGTTTAAATGCATAGGGTCATATTAAAAGCAAAACTGGGAAGTTAATAATAGTTTTCTTTTTTCAGGTTGGATGTTAAACATAAGTAACACAAGCGTAAAATACAATTGTTAGATCACAGAGTTCTAAAATGAAGATATCACACGGTGTGATTAATAGAGGATTAAAATATTAGACACCATATACCACTCAATTGGCTATTAAAACAGTATAAAGGTTTAGGTGGGTCAATTCTAAACTGTCAATTACTAATCAGTGGAATAAGCAACATCAGCTTCATAGGTCACTGTTTGAACACTCAGAATCCCTCTATGAAACTCCCCTTGTTCCCATAGTTCTAAGCAAGACATAAAGAAGAATTATTCAAAATAGGATCTTCATTGTATCAAGGACACTGCTATTGGACTCTGGGCAAGCGGAGGACTAAAATATACAGACACACAATACTAGATCATGTGGTTAATAGAGGGGATCGGAATTAGGCACTATATCTCATTCAATTTGTTGTAAAATCAGTATGAAGATTTAGGTTGGGCCAGGTGTAGATTGTCAACAAGAAACAGGCAGGAGTGTTTTAAATAAAAGTACTGAAACACTCAGGAATATTAATGTCTATTATCTGCTAAATAAATTATTACTACCTTCAATTTATGTGGCAAAAGATTGAATAGGCACAAATTTAAGAAAGAGATGAAAACTCTTGAAATTTATGGACAGAAAACATTCCATAACATCTATGTGGCCATAAAAGCTTCTCATTAGGGGTAAAATGGAAAGTTTAAGCAAAATTATTTCAAATTTTAGAAAGCTGCCATTCTTTCTTACTGGACTAGAAAAGGAACGTTGCCACATAAATTGGAATAATTAGTAAAATAAGCAGACTAAGTTCCCCTCCATAAAATTCCCCATTTCTCCACAAAATCTATTATTCATTGTCAAATAGATAGGTTTTTCATTGCATCAAGAATTGGTAATGCCAAACACTGTGGGGCGAGGGTGGATAAAAGTATTCAGTAATACCAGGAACAACTTCCACTATATGGCGGCTCTTTGATGCCTCATCCCAAAATTGACGGAACCTTGCAGTCTGCAAAAAGATGTGTGCACTTGTTCAGTAGATCATTCAATTGAAAGAAAACTTTCAGCAATCACAGTATGGCTTACCTCTAAGTAGTGTGAGAGGACAATTAGTGTCTTGAATTGCTCTTCCATTTGCTGCGTAAAATGAGAAACTTATTATGCTGAAAAGGGATAGGACCCTGCATCTAACCAGTCGAGGATTTATGTCTAAACATAAAAATGTGTGTTCCGACTTGCTCCACCGAAAGCATTAGGACCACAACCACCACAATAAATAAGATGAAAATTAAGGCAAGGCATGTTTGCATACTGGAGAGGAACCGATAGACCACTATGGGTGCTACAGCAGCAAAAGTTGGTACATCAAAGTGCCCATCAGAACATAGAGGAGACTAAACAACAACTATGCTTCCATCCCGAACCTATTGGGGTCGGCTATATGAATTATCATTATCCATTATGATTTGGGTTGCATTTCAGGAACAAATAGGGAACTATAGTAGCTAATATTATAAAACAGACCAATAGAAGGAAAAGGAGAGCCTTTAGGGAAGACGTTCAAATATTTAGCCTTTATTACCGCCATCAAATGTCAGACATCATTATATAACTGTATAATTATTTCAGACTTTCTTCTTTAGCTGATTTCCTAAAGCCAAGACAGAGGACATGACACCTCAACATAATAAAGGAATGATCCTTGCAGATTCCCCAGCCGGAAGATAACAATGCAATACATGTTCAATCTAGTCAGCAACCAGCCAGAGACAAGGAATGAGTACTCAAAATTTGACAGGCAACACATACCACTCTTTCAGGGATTAGATAGAGACAGAGGCTGAAATCTGGAGCTGGCATTGCCATTAGGGCCTATTGATTCAAACAAATAAAATTAGACAATAACAAAGAGATGCAAGGAGTATTGTCAGGGGAAACACGACAAAGAAGTTGGTTGCACCTTAACCAAAATACGAGCAACGATTTGGGTACTCATTCGAACCGGCTCAAACTGCACACATCCAAGAAATCAATAAGAAGTTAAAGTTGTATAGAGCGTCAGTAAATGTGGGAGGTTACCTGATAAAGGCGAAGAAGGCAAAGATTTGCATCCAAGTTGTATGTTTGAGAGGAAACCTAAAATTACAATAAAGAAGATTAGAGAGAAATTAATAAATAAAAGACAGAGAGTAGTTTTCAAGGGGACCTGTTCGTTAACATAGTTTTCAAGATCAGGGAGAATATCAGGGTTGTAAGGGTTAACGGCAATGAGCTGCTCTACTGTGTGAGCCACCTCTGACTTCTCCGCCTCTGCTCCCATTCTTTGGAATTTGCAACTTTGAGCTGAACAAAGGTTTTAGGGTTAAGACGGCGAGAGCTGCAAATACTACCCGACCTCCCCATTTTTGTTTCACTTAAGACTCATATACCCTTCAATCTTTTTTTTTTTTTTTTTTTTACATTGAATAGTGGCCAGATTGTCTAAAGACTTCTTACATAACTATTAAAATATAACAATATTTCCTTAGAAAAATAGCAATATACATATTAGGGAGAGGTTGTTTTCAATAAACCCTCGGCTAGAAAAAATATTTTGAAAATAAACAAAATAAGAAATACTATAATAGCTCAAATACTCACATAAAACTGCAACAACCAGAGCAAACAGAAGACACTACTAGCATTAAAGACACAGAACAAGATAGAACTAGTATGAATAAGAATAATAAAGCTAATAAGTCAGTAATCAATCTCCCTTCTAATTTGGTCCTTGACCTCCACGTTTTCCTATCAAGGATCATGCACTACATGTATATGTGTTATACCTACACTACACTATACGTACACAAATATACAAGGATATACAGATAGACATATAAAGAGTCCACCTCCGAAATGGGCCAAATTTTTAAGAATCCAACAAAAATGGATTGCTAAACTAAAATATTACAAATATAGGTATATCGGCACTTCTAATGCCGGCTTACAGAAATTGATAGACGGGGCAACTTAACGGACAAACAGAGTGTCTGCCTATTAAAAATATATATTTAAATAAGTCGACATTTATTCCGCTGATTTGATAAGTCGTCAAAATAAATGCCGACTTGTTCTTTTTTATAAAGATGTTAATCGGCATAACTTTTGCCAATATATAAGTTGGCAAAACTTTTGCCGACTTCCATCCATTTTCTACTCTACATAACTCCAGCCTCATATATCTTATCTACCACCACCGAGCATTACCTCTTATTTCTTATCTTTTCTCAATTTTCTTATCTGCAGCAACAAGCAAATATTTCTTTTCTTCTTGTCATGTCCAAAGTAAAGGTATCATTTTATTGGAGAACGAAGTCTTACATGAAGATAACAATTCAGTAAGACATAACTTATCTCCTAAAAGTAATTCTAAAGTGCCAACTTTTATTTCATATGATATGTTTGTTGGTATTTTATTTAAAAAAATGAATATTGACCCAACACGAAAAAAGATTTTAATTTTTGGTAGGTATCCACACTCATCTACTAGTCAAGGTGTGCCAATATATTATGAGTGGAATATATATGACGATGAGACATTGACAAAATTTTTAAAGTTACCAGAAGAAATGATGGGCGAAATGTCCATAAAATTGTTTGAAATTTATGTCCGTACTGAACCACACATGATGAATGAAGTTCCTTCTGAGCAATATTTTGTTGATCTTAATGTTTCAATTGAATTTACTCAATTGCAAGTAAATAGGCTATATGAGAGGCCTTTTAATCAAGTCAGACAGAATTGTCCAAAAATTTCATGCACTGCCCTTCATAACCGCTGGTCTTACCAATTTGCCCTCACTTTCAAATGTTTTAAGTAAATGCCCTCCACATCAACAATCATTATGCGAAAGGACTATTTTGCCCCTGACTAAACCTAACTCACATTCAACAAATTCCTTCGCTCTTTCTTCATTGCTTTCTTTATTTTTGTGTCCTGGAGATTTAAAGAATCTATAAAAGTTTTATCTATTTTATTATTTTTTCTTTAATTTATAATATAATTTTTATTTTGCATAATCCTTTATTTATATTTATTTTTTTCTATATTTTGTGCGGTAATTATTATTTATATACTTATCTGAAGTTTTTTCTATTTTGATTGATTCGAATTAAATTTGACGTTCATATGATTTATTTATTTTTGTTTTTTATGCTTGGTTAAGATGATTTTAAGTTTCTAATTGGCAATAGCAATTAGATATTGTTGTTGTTCATTACAAAGGGCTTAAAGTCTTGGCTATTGCCATTAGTTGCAGAGACTTTCTCTGCAAGTAGTCTTTATTGTACAGAGTTTAAAGTCTTGGCTATTGCCATTAGTTGTAAAGACTTTCTCTGCAAGTAGCCTTTATTGTACAGAGATTAAAGTCTTGGCTATTGCTAAGACTTGAAGAGACTTTCTCTGCGAGTTGCCTAGTGCATAGAGCTTAAAGTCTTGGCTATTGCCAATATTTGCAGAGACTTTGTCTGCAGGCTGCCTATTGCTCCAGATCGTAAAGTATTGACAATTGCCAATATTTTCAGAGTCTTTTCCGGCAAGTTACCCCCTTCCACCTGACCTTAAAGTATTGGCTATCGCCAAAAGTTGCAGAGAATTTGGTAACATCACTTGGGTGGTGTTACCATTGATAAAAGAAGTTGGTTTCTCGATTTGTCAAGTGATAAGTTGACCCTTAATGACGATGTTCACAACTTTCATTCAATCTTGTTTTTATTTTTCTTATGTTAGATTCCACTTTAATTTTCTAGTTAAGGTGCCCATTGCACCAAAGCTTGAACTCTTGGCAATAGCCAAGACTTGCAAATACTTTCTCTCAAATTTCCTAATGCAATAAGGCTTGAAGTCTTGGCAATTGCCAAGAAGTCTGTGCAAGGTGCCCATTGCACCAGAGCTTGAACTCTTGGCAATAGCCAAGACTTGAAGAGACTTTCTCTGCAAATTACCCACTGCAACATGGCTTGAAATCTTGGCAATTACCAAGAAGTCTGTACAAGGTGCCCATTGCATTAGAGTTTGAACTCTTGGCACTAGTCAAGACTTGTAGAGAAAGGAGACTTTCTCTGCAAATTGGCCACTACAACAGGGCTTGAAGTCTTGGCAATTGCCAGGAAGTCTATGTAAGGTGCCAATTGCACCAGATTTTAAACTCTTTGCAATAGCCAATACTTGCAGAGACTTTCTCTGGAAGTTGGCCACTACAATAAGGCTTGAAGTCTTGGCAATTGTCAGGAAGTGTGTATAAGGTGTCATTGCACCAGAGCTTAAACTCTTGGAATAGCCAAGACTTGTAGGGACAAGTTGCCCATTGCAATAAGGCTTAAAGTTTTCGCAATTGCCAAGAAGTCTGTGCAAGGTGCCCATTGCCAAGAAGTCTTGTGGATACTTGTCTGTGTTATCTGAAAAAGGTGTATGCATCATCCTTTTGACGATCAATTGAAATATGCCGGCACTTTGATAGTTGGTTTATGCAAACGTGCAATACTTTTAAGGAGAATGAGAGAATCTGTAAAAGTTATAGGTTTTTAGGGTTTGTAGATAGCGTGAATGGAGAAAAGAAAGGGGATGGACTGGGCGGGTCTTTTTATTAGTTGTTGGGGGTATTTTTGTCCGAAAAATATTTTATTAAACTAATGGAGGGTATTTATGTTGAACCACTGTTAGCAAAGACATTTTTGCAAATCAATGGCTCCCTTGTCATATTTCTGCAAATCAGCCGAATTGTGGGTACGTGTTTAAAATGTTGTTATGAATTGAAATAATAGTTTAATTTGATTTTTTTAATGGTATGTTGTGTTTTAGTCATGTATTTTTCAATGTTGACGATGACTTATACATAAAATTATTTATGCAATTTTTCTCAACTAGAGACTACGTACTCGTATGATGTGCCAAGAAGTTATGAAAAAACACATTATGATGGCATATCACAACAGTCTGGTTATTTTGATGGGTAATTGATTGATTTTTTTATTTTAAAATTGTTATCAATTGGCTAAAATATGAGTGTATGCAGTAGAAATAAAATTTGTGTATCCTTAATCTTATATGTGTTATCGACTTGAAATGGTTCAGAGTGAAACAATTATAAGAAACAAAATTGCCCATATTGATGAGTTGGCTACCCATCATGACTGGTAATATATGCACCTTTCTTGATATATTCAAATGTTATTTATTTTTATTATTTCTAATTATCTTTCATTACTTTAATATTTGTTAGGGTGCATCAACAAGAAGACGATTCATTTTTTACAAATCTCAATAATCGGGTGATGAATAATGATATTGTTGATGGAGGTAATGAGAAATCAGAGAGTGACATCCCAAATGATGCTGATGATTCAGATGATGAAACGTCATTTTCGGGAGAAGAAAGTGAGGAGGAGCACCCCTACATGTGTATGATGAGGGAAATATAAACTATCATGCTGACCATATTGGATATTTAGATGACCTACCAGAGGGGGATGATGTGTTTGTTGTAACGAGAGAGGATGCTCATATCCATACATCAATGTGGTCAACAGACAAGCCAACTGATCTTCGGTCAGGTATGTCATTCTCTACCAAAGAAAAAAAATAAAAATTGCAGTGAAGACTTGGAGCATTCATAAGAATAGAGAATTCGTTGTTGACGAAACAAAGGATGATTTCTGGAAAGTTGTTTGTCGACGGTCCCAAGAAGGTTGTAGTTGGATGTTGCGTGCAACGAAGGTTGAAGGAGGGATGTGAAGGATTGGAAAATACAACGGCAAGCACAGTTGTGATATGTGAGAAATACGTGGAGATCATTTTAACTTGGATACTAAAATGATTGCAAATGCTTTGACAGGTTTTATCACAAATAACCCACAATACAAGGTCAAGGACTGCATGGTTGCTGTTAAAACAAGGTATGGTAATGAGCCTTCAATAAGGAAGGCGTGGCTGGGCATAAACGTGCCTTCGAGAATGTATATGGTAATTTTGACAAGTCATTTGCACAACTTCCGAGATACATGGCTGCTCTACAACATTTTAATCCTAGGACTGTTGTTGAATGGTGACATGAGAACACTCTTGCTTCTATTGCATTTAAAGTATTCAAATATGTGTTTTGAGCATTTAAACCATGCATTGATGGATTTGAAAAGTGTAGGCCAGTGATTTCAATTGACGGCACACATATGCACGGGAAATACGATGTTAAATTGCCGATTGATGTACAGTTGATGCGAACACTAATGTGTGTTCCACTTGCTTTTGCAATTGTTGCAAACGAGAGCACGGAGACATAGACATGGTTTTTGCAACTTTTGAAGAAGCATGTTGTCAAAGATAGATCAAATATTTGTTTGATATCAGACCGTCATAAAGGCATTCTTACCAGTGTGGATGCCTTGTCTGAATGGAACAAGCATGCCGTAAGCCATCGATACTGTATTAAGCATTTGAAGAGCAACTTTTTTAACAAGTTTCCAAACAAATACCTTGAGAACCTAATGTGGTTGGCTGACAGATCATCATTAAATAAGAAAGCATCGTCAGAGGATGAAGGAAACGTGAATGCAATATCGAGGTGTATAATTGGTCAGCAAAATTTCCAGTGGAGAAATTGACATTATGCATGGATGGTGGTAAAAGGTGGGGGTATTTTGACCACCAACGTGTCCGAGTTATTCAACGGGTATTAAAAATGAGGACTACCCGTCACTGCAATGGTTAGGTTGTCTTTTAGCCAAGTTAAGCGCTTTTATGATAAAAAATAATTGGCGTAAGCTTTATTTCGTAAAGGTCAGAAATATCCTAAGCGTCCAAAAAATTTGATAAAGAAGTATGAGAAGCGTTCAAAGTAGCACACTGTCCTTGATCATTTTGATAAAGAAACTGGAGTTTATGAGGTGATCACGGGTATTCACAATGACAAAGGTAATAATAAGCACAAGGTTCGCGTGCAAGAAAACTAATGTGATTGCAATAAGTTTATGTCTTACCATCTATCATGTTCTCGTGCAATAAAGGTATGTGAACATTTTGGTATAAATACAAACTCTCTAGTAAGTAGACATTACACTGTGATCGAACTATTTACAAACATATAATGGGTTGTTTGAACCGCTCGGCCGAGAGATACTGGCCATAGGAGTCATTCAAGATGGTCATGAACAAAAACACATATTGAAATTCTTCTTGAGAATTTGCTCCGTTTGGTCTCTCATTTCTTTGGTTTCCGAATTAGATTTAACTAATCAAATCTCAGCTTGACTTCTCAAACAATTGCGATGTTGATAAATCCAAGGATCCACAAATATTTCATCATTAAGTATTTAAAATACTATTGTATTACAATTCCTAGTGCCAGTCAGATCATATTATCCCATATCGTGTTTGAATGATCTAAACTATTTATGATCAATTATAATTATAAGATAATTAACTAGATTTTGAATAAAATAATCAATTTCTGAACAGGCAAATACCGTTGTATTAAGACGATATTTGATGAATTAGAATTAACCTATTTAAGCCCGCATCAAATATTTGGTTTCACCAACAAATATTTCCCTGTAGAAAACCTCAGGTTATATTTGCAAGTCTGCAAAATATTGTAGATTTCTTATTTTTAAGATTGAGTATCACACTCCTTCATGAATTAACAAAAAATTTCATTAACAATTTCAGCGAAGTGTGTGTTCCACAGAAGACCATGGTAGGAGCCAATACTGAATATTACCATGGAGTATTTAGCAAAAAACTGTACAGGGAATATATGATACAAATCGACATTCATATTCATTTTTCAATTAACATTAACCAACTACTTTTCCCTACAAGTGCAACAAGTTTGATATCAGATTCCAACCTATCCATGTTTTTTTGTCGGAGGGAGAAACAAAATTGAGCTGAAACATCTCCTTTGAAACATGTTCTCCCGTTTCACAGAATCCAACAAGCTTCGCGACGACTTCTGCACTTTCATGTACATTTTGCATGTTAAGAGGATCCGACCAGAGTTTATTCACAAGCTGTAGCCGCCTCCTCTGTTTTCCTTCAGGTGGAATGTCCCATTTCACGTAAAGCATCTCCCTTTCTTCAGCATTTAGCTTTGAACTAACCCTTTTTGCTAGATACTCTCTTTCCTGCTTCAGGGCCTTAATACTGTATTTAAAGCAACGCGATGGTTAGATTCCAAGAACTGGTGATTGTCAACCAAAGGCCATAAAGTTCAGAAAATATACCTTGATGATACATAGCCAGCAGCGTCATCACCCAAGAGTGCAGGGCTCGCGTTACCAAGCCCTGCTAAGTGCTGGTCTAACCATGTTAACCTCCTCAGCTCAACTTCCATGTATATCTGGTCTGATGGATCCCCTCTGAATAACATGTAAAATTGAGTTCGGTGCACTAAAGACACATGACACAAGTGCCACAGCATTATAATTTGCTGCCTTTGATCCTCAAACACCAGGTGCCACGACAATGGTGATTGATCAGATATATCAGCTTCATCACTTGAAACTTCATTTGCCTCCAATTCCAGCACCTGATTTTGTGTGTTACAGTACAATTAGTCCAATTTCCAGATGAAACTTTTGATTTATCAAAAGAAAATGAAAGGGAAATTGTAATGTCAGAACCCTCAGATCAGAGGTTTTATAAGTTGTCAAAAAAGTCACAAGACGAGGGGAAATAAATCCTAACCTGGCAAACAAGCAGCTGCTTTTGGTACTGTAACTTAGCTACCCTTTCTTTCAGCTCCGTAACATAAGCTTTTATACTCCGAATATTCTCGTCAGCTGCTTTTTTAAACATCCTATGCATCTTCTTCATGTTAACAGAGTTTGACTGCCTTGATCCAGGAGTGCCCTCCCTTGATGAGATACAGTTGCTGTCCTTGCTTCTAATCGGAGTGCTGTGCTGGCTACGGAATGAATCACCAGCAGATCCAACATTATTGCATTCTGGAGGTCTGTTCTCAATCTCGCCCTCCACAATGTTGCAGGATGAAGGAGACATAGGAGAACATGGTGATCGAATCATATTTGGAATGTTACCGGTGTTACTCAAGTTAAAAGGAAGCACCTTTTTCCTTTTTGATGGAGTCCTCAAGTCACCAGATTCCTGACAACTTGGAAGATACAAGACTAATTCGTCTATAGATCTCTGAACATTCTCAAGTTTCTGCTCCAGAGATGCAATGTTGCTTTCCTGTGATCTCAGCCGAGCAATCTCTTCTTTCAAGCTAGCTTTATCTTTTATCTCAATTTTTTCAGGAACAAAACTTATTTTATGCAGTTCTTTAATTTCTGAGAACAATTTGGCAATGGTTTCTGTGGCCCCTTGGCTACCAATTCTGTGAGATGCAAACTCTTTGTGAAGCAACTGAAGTGCACGATTTGCTTCATCACCAAGCTGCCTCTGTCTCATCTCAAGCTTTCGGATCTCATGCACCAGCATAGATGGATTGGTTGAATTAGTAGACCTCCTAAGCGCAGCCTGCCTGTCAAGTAACTTTTTTCTTCCCAGGGTTGTAGAAAGAGATCCACCAGATATTTCTTCATTTTCAGTTGTAAATGAAAGACATTTGACTACTTGACGAGAAGGTCCATGATGATCTGAACCCTGAAAATAAGCACATGCCAACAGTTTTACTTTTCAAGGCTCGGATCCACCAACAAAGATAGGGAAGTTAGGAGTTCTGTCTAAATGCAGAGAGTTTTTGTACCTTAAGTTCTTTCTTTGATAGTCTTTCTAGTTCGAGCTGGGATTGTGCTAGGTCACGCTGACGTTTCAGCTCATTCATCTCTTCCTCCATCTGTATCTCACAAAATTTTAAGATAAAAAAATATAAAAATGATTCATATGTAGGAATGTTAGATTAGCAGCAAATATAGCAATTCCATCTCAACAAGCTATTACTTCCTACGTTTCAAGTATTTCTGAACTACAACAATGAACACTTTAAACAGAGAAAACATGAATATAGTAATTCATAAGTATTAGTACAATTTTCTATACTCAAATGTGATTGCAGGAAAGGGGCCTATCTGCTTGACTACAGATCCAATATTAGAAGTTTTTGTGTGTATTTTGAAAGATCCGCAAAAAGCTTCTTATTCCCATATCTTACCATCTGCTCATGTGCATCTAGGCAAATGAAGTATTTGGGTAACATAGCTAAGACTTATAAGCTTTAATGAAATGCTAATGCAAAGCGACGAGCGCTTCTGTTAATCTAAAACTTCGAGTTGCTTCATGCAATAAATGAGCAACTCTTCTCACATGCAAATGAGAAGCAGTACATAACTAATAGATGCCAGAGGTAATAAACTTCAGTGACAATAGAGTTCTCAATCATTATAAGAAAGCTATGATACTAGAGAAGCTTACACTCATCTACCAACTCCTTAGCAATAGCTACAATGATGCTGGAAATCTGACAAAAGCTACAGCACAGAAAAGCGTTAATGGTACCTGTTGGATTTGCCGCTCCTTTTGAATTAGTAGAGATCTTAAAGATGGGGAGGCAGAAGGGTCAGGACTCCGAAGCTCTGCTTCAAGTCTGGAAACTTCCTTTTGCAAATGCTTCAGCAATTGCTTCTCAGCAACAACCTGGAAATTAGAGGAAAAGAGGAAGTCAATGAAGGTCTTTAAATTGTAGAATTACTAAGAAGAATAGGTATATTGGAATACATACTCCCTGATTCATCCCATATTGTAAAATATTTGCATAAGAAAACAGAAATGATTAAATTATAAAAGTTGTTTAGACTTCACATCCAGCCAAAAGAAAAACCACATTTTACAATGATTAAATTTACTTAACAAGATAATTAGTATAATTATTTTCATCATAAAGAGAACATTTCATTAACTTGTAGGCATAAACAATCACTTGATCATTTATTGTGAATAATTAGTTCTATTCAAATTTTAAGGGGAAGAAATAAGAGGGAATTATAAAGTGGCACAGTTCCTTGAGAAGTCACTATTAGCTTTCAACCACTATCTCTTACCATGTTTACTTGGGCAGTTGTTGTGACTTCTTTTGCACTTGTCGCAAAGCATAGCGTATTGCGTGATTGCTCCACGTGACTTAAAGCAGGACTCATAGTGCAAATGATTGCTGTTCGAGAATTTCCTCCAAGTGAAGGCTGCAATATTCTCGTCAATTTTGAATCTCTATAAGGAATATGGCCACTTCTCCTTCCACCACTGCGAATGAAATTCCATAAGTAATGTTTGAACTGACTGAATGATTATCAAAGTTGGATTGTTCTTACAAGTAACAAGATATGCTAGGCATCTCATAATCAAATTCAAGAAAGATTCATCACCAACAAATGGAAAGGCACTAAAGCTGTGCGATTAATGCATTTGGTGGGGTGGATATAACGAGAACAGCAGACGTGGGGTGATATAATAGTGCAATAGGAAGAGGAAAGCATGTGATCACTTTCTTCTAAGTTGCCAAAATTCTCGTAACTTACTGAATACCATGGTATTCTCAATTACCTTAGTTTTCTTATCACAGTGGTTAGAGTCAGCAAACTCCTGTTGATATGGCTTCCTTCTTTTAACCTTGTACCATCTGCACTTGTTTGCAAAGCACGCTCGCTTCCGGCAAGATCAACAAGGTTCTACAGATATTCAGAGTTTATATATGGGAATTTCATGCATGATGTTAGAAATATATAGTAGTATCAAGTATGAGAGAGGTCCTTACCAGAGTCGCCAAAAAAGATTTCACACAGCCTGAGTTTTCCCGGATGCTGCTCTCAATAGTCTGAAAAAGTTTCAACAGAAAATAAGCACAAGATGTCAGCTGCACGGACTCATGAAAAAAGCAAAATGGATGGAAGGAGATAAGATACATAATACATCATAAAATTACAAACAGTGATACACCATGAAGAATATTACCCCCTCTGTTTCAGAATGGATGCACCTTTTCGCTTTTCGAGAGTCAAACTGAATGAACTTTGACCAACAATTTAAGATAGTACTTTTCGTATAGTTTTTGAAAAGAGTTGCATGTTATAGTACTTTTCGTATAGTTTTTGAATATGCAAATTTTTATTTGAAAATATTAATTTAATATAGTCTAATTTAGGTTCAAAGATTAGTCAAATTGACTTTTTAAAAGTGAAAAGGTTTATCCTTTTTGAAACGGAGGGAGTACATAAAAATCACCCAAAACAAGAACTGTTGTGATTCCACCCTAGCCCTAGGAGTCACAGGTCCCAGCATACAAAAAGTTTGGCAAAGACAGAACAAAATCTTAGCGTCCTGTTAAACAGTTCAGGAGGTTTGTGTTCATAGTTATTGGGTAAACTATATTTGCTATCTTCACAAAAATAAGCATACAATACAGAGTCCAAGTGGTCTAACCAAGTAAACAACAAGAACTCCAAAGTGACGAATTAGTCTAACTTTAATTCTCAGGCCTACATCCTGTAGTTCCTATCTGTTCCGTGTATGTAACTCATATCAAATGCCCAGGAGAAAACTTTAGAATGCCAAATGCTCTCTAGTAAACTTGATAGGAAAGAATCAGCATCTTTTACCAGCCTGATTATCTGATGAGATCTTGAGCTTTTATCATTTAGAGCAGTTTCACCAATTTGCCTCTGACCTGCACAAGAAGCACAAATATATTTAACCACAAGGTCAGCAAAAATCCTCAACTTAAATATATACAAACTGAGGTCTCTACGGCTATATCATTGATGAAATCATAAGATGATGCAATTATGCACAAGTAAAAAACATTTTGAACCAATAGAATGTAACTTACCTTCACAAGTACTAATTAAGGTCCTCAAATGTTGGTCATCCTTAACAATCTCTTCAACTTGTTTCTCTACAATAATTCCTTTCTGCATTGAGAGATCAAATTTCAGGAACGACTTTTTTACAAGCAAATTACAATTAAGAAATTAGAAACTCCTTAACTAAGACAATTCTTTACCTCTGGATCATCCAACAGACGGAGTGAGCCCGACTCACGATTCAAGAGGTCTACTACTGTCTCATTATATATTTCTAAAGCAGAAAATTTCAGTACAAAGTCCCTCTCGGCAGTCTGTAATGCAGGAAAAAACAAAGCATCTGGATTAAAACCAGAAGTTCTCAATCATACAGAGAAACAACAAAAGATTCTGCAGAAAATATGGCTTACAAGTTTGATGTGCTCATAAATGTCGATAACAGTACTCTCAGTTATTCCCCTCATTGTGAATGTCTTTCCACTACTTGTCTGTCCATATGCAAATATGGTTGCTGCAAAAGAAAAGTGGGATTACTCCAACAGTAACCAATTGTTACATATTAAATCTAAAAATGAGGACTACAATAAAATATACAAGTGGTTGTACCATTTATTCCATTTAGAGCAGAGAGAGCAACATCTCTAGCCCCTTGTTCATAAACCTTCCTAGTTGAACACGTCGGATCAAAGACATAATCTGGGACGTTTAAAAAACCACGTAAGCACACAAAATCCTAGTTAAATCAAAAGCTACAACAAAGAGCAATTCACATTTAATCAACTTACCAAACGAATAAGGACCAGTGTATCTCTCATGATTTAAGTTCTTTGAAACAATAGAATGTTCATCAGGGAAATCCCAGGCAATAAGATCATAGGCTGCTTGTTCCTTCGGGCTTAGAGGCCTTACACGAATAGTAACGAGTATTTTCTCTTCGCGGATCTTTGGACCTCCTCCTGGAGTACATGAAGGGGTAGTCCTTCTACTCCCTGGAAAGCGTGAAGGTCTTTCACCAATCTTTGATAATGGTGTCCTTACTGGTGTTCCTATTACCATCTTTCTAAATTATACCATCCTAATTCAACAATCATAAGAAAATAACATCATTATAAACAAAGCACCAACTAGAATTCAAGAAAATAGGAAAAAAGAAGGTAATTTAAAAATTCCTAATTTCTACCATCCTATTCGATAATCATAAAATATAACATCATAACACTTATTCTTGGAATAAAATTATTCAAACCATATTCACCAACTAAAATACAAGAAAATAAGAAAAAAGAAGGTAATGTACACATTTCTAATTTATACTATCCTATTCAATAGTCAAAAGAAACTTATAACATGATAGTAAACACCCATTCTTGAAATGAAATTATTCAAACCATTACCAAAGTCACCAACTAAAATTCAAGAAAATAGAAAAAGAAAAAGAATGTAACTTACACTACACTAACTAAGCTACTTAAAAGCCCACTTAAGTGAAGCATAAAGAATCCCAAATCCAACAATTTTAAACATGATAATGTTTCGCTTGATTTTGGTATCTTGATCTCATTTCAGGAATAATAGTTTCTTGAGATAATAAACTAAAAAAAAACACAATGCTTACCAAAAATATGTAAAGAATAGAAGTGTAAACTGAAATTAAATTTGGAAATGTAGTGGATATGTTGATTTTCAGGGGAAATGTTGTGTTTACAAAAGGTAATGGAAAAGAGAAACCTGAGAATGTAACGGCTACTTACTTAAATCTAAAAATAAATACACCAGCGACGGGCGCCTCCTAAATCTTTTAATACAATAAGTTAACCGTTTGATTTGTGCCATGTGTACAAAATAAATGAATATATAGTGGTTTAGATTTATTTTTATTACTTATGGTCTATTAATCCTCCCTTGAAATATTATAATAAAAAATATAAAAAGAAATGTTAATATAAAATGATAACACCAAATTGAAAAGGCATATAAGTATACATACCCAAAAAAATAGCAAGAGCAGACGAGTTAGTGAAGTAAACTAAAATCAAATTTGGAAATGATGAGTGAGAGAGAAACTTGTATGTATTGTTGAGATGTTTAGATTTTTGAGGGGTGTTCACAAAAGGTAATGGGAAGATAGAAACCTGAGAGACTAACGGCTACTAAATCTAAATTCTAAATACAATAGTACAATTTTTATTTTCCGTACCCCTCGCGCACCTGGAAAGACTTTATTTTATATCTGGGTCGGAGCCTGTATTGGGTGATGGATAGTCCGTGAAAAAAAAGTGAATGTTTGACTCCAAAATACAGTTAATAGTCCCACCTCATCTCTAGAGTATATGTTAGGATCGTCTTCTTCTTCCTCTTAAAATATGTTAGGATCGCCTTTATTTGAGACAAATAATTTTGGTGTATGTATGATAGTTTGATGTGATTAAGGAACTGGGTTGAATAAAACATTTTGAGCAGGTTAAAGAGTTCTAATCCCAATATTTATGCCTTAAACTTGATTGATAAGAAAACAGTTAAATTTGTATATCAGACCATAGACAATAATGAAATATCAAAGAAGACGAAGTAGGGTTAGCGTTGTATGCTTGAATGACTATTACAATAAGGTAAGTAGGGTATTTATAGGTTCGGAGTTACCATAATTCCTACTCTAATATAACTCTTTTTCATGGCATTGGGCCTATTACATGAGGTGGTTAGCCAAAATCTGTCCTAGATAGGAGCTTGTAGAATTTAAAGGTGGCTAAGCTGTAGTAGAGCACCCGTTAGTCCTACGTCCATGCAGCTTGTGCGGCCGTAGCTAATGAAGGCGACATGTACTCATTATCCTCTTAGTGTTCGTTGCTTTTTGGACTTAACCTACGTGGGCTAATGGGCCTTTGAGTCTGTTGTTACACGTGCATAATTATACCCATACTTAGAATATGTAGAGCCGTCTGAGCGGGAAATTTCTGCGCTGTGAAACGTCTCAACTTCGACGGCTAAATGGTAAGGTGTGCTTGAGGTACGTTGAGTCTTAGGTGAACGATAAGACTTCTGATCACTTAATTTTCGAGCTATATTTTTGACAAAATCATGCAAAAACACATTGTCTTTTTTTTTTACGCCTTCCTGGCCCTTATTCTTCCTCCTCGACTTCTACACTCAAGTTTTCGGGAGGAACTCGTATTGTCGAAAGTACTTTTGTTTTTATTTTCGTGTTTATTCTTTCTGCTTTTTGGGTTTCACACACCGTATTCTCATGTGCAGTCTATGTATCGGGGTCTCAATAACCTCCCTATGACACTAGTATCATCATCTTCGAACACTCTTAAACCTTCACCAGAAGTTTGATTTGATAACTCATGCTGACTAGTCTTTGGTGCAAAAGCAAATTATGTCTCGTTAAGACTTATATCTTGAAGTCAGAAACTCCGTTATGTTTAAGTCATATAATTAACATGCTTTCTTGTCGTAGAGTTATCCAACAAACACACACCTACGACTCTACTTCCAAACTTATCTTCATACTTTCCTTGTTTACGAGCTTAACACAAAGAACCAAACACTCTCAAGTGATCGTGCCCTGATTTTTTTCCATTTAAAATATCATATGGAGTCTTCTCTTTCAACACCATAGATGGAGTACGGTTGATCAAATAACAGATTGACAAAACACAATCCCCCAAAACTCAATTGGAAAATGAGCTTGAAATCTCAGTGCACAGGCGACATTTAGGATGTGTCGGTGTGTTGCACTTGGTGTACCTTTGTAAGACACTAGAGGGGGAGGTGAATAGTATCCTTACCCGATTTTTAATACCTAAAACTTACTTTTAACTTTCTGCGCCTAGCTCACAAAGAACAAGGTTCCTTGCAAGTTTCACCCATCTCTGAAACTAAACAAATTGCGGAAACGTAAAGAACACATAGATTTTTACGTGGAAAAATCCTTGCTCAAGGGATAAAAAAACCACGACCTAAACTCTTGGGATTTCAACTCTTCCACTAAAGAAAAACCCGAGCAAGTTTTAGACTACAACGTAATGTAATCAAGGAACTAGAACCCTCTAGTACCTAGAACCTTCACAGCCACACGTTAGCTGGTAAGGTTACCTCTACTTAACCTCAAAAAGTAATCTCTACTTAATGCTTCTCAACAAGCTGATAGATTACAACTCAATAGCCTATAATAAAGAAACTAAAATAATAGACTTATCTATGAAACTGCTCCTTCGTAAGGTTCTGTTGCTCAGCCTTGGTTCTTGCACACACAGCTTCTCATGATCTGATTGTACTTGATATGCTCTGTTGAGATGTCTTTTGTGCGCATTGAATTTGGCCAAATTAACTTGTATATATAGGCACTAGACTTAGCCGGATCCAACTAAGTTTAGGATTCCTTTTCCTCTTCGAAATCAGTTTTAAACAAGGTTACTCATATTTCCTTATTTAAAACCTAAGTTAATTTGCCTTAGTTCCCAATCCATTTACGTTTAGGAACCGCGTCCTTCTCAGCACCGTTTCTTGCTTCTTCTGTTTCCGGTAGGATTGGAACTTTGACCCAACTGTTCTTTTCTTTCCTTCTTCAGCCCTGACTTGAATATCTCGTTCGGTGGTCTTCTCACTTCGACTGTGAATTTTTTCGTGGTCCACTTAGCACCAGGTCCTTTGTCATCTTCAAAACTCATCCTTCAACACAGTGTTTCCTCTCCGCTCTTCCGTTTTGTTGTAGTGTTCCGGCATAAGAGGTTTGAAATATTATTCCTTATTCAGGAAATTAAATTTTCAAACATTTAAATTCAGTTCCATTATCACTTCTAACAATTTTAATTTGTTTGTTAAATTGTCTTCCAACCATGGAAAAGAAACTTTTCATTGTTATACTCACTTTTTCTTATCTATCAACAAAACTACATACACGACACAATAAAAATCATCAACAATTGTTAAGAAATATAAAGCACCACACGAGGATTCACTCTTATAAGGACCCCAAAAATCACAATGTATTAACTCAAAAATTTCAGAAGCTCTTTTTTCACTTAAAGAAAACACTTTCCTATTTATCTTTGCCCTGTGGCATACACCACAAACTTTTAATTTGGGCTAGCACTAATTCCCTTAGCTTCTAAAATTGAAAGAGATTTTTTTTTTTTTACTGGAATAGAATGGTGTCCCAACCTCTGATGCCACAAATCCAAAATATCAATCTTTAGCGTTTTAATGCGTGGTACGGTCCAAACATAGTAAAGTCCACCAATCAACATTCCCAAGGTCTAATCCTGCATATCAAACAAATCATTAGTGAACTTCATAATACAATCAAGTTGATCAATTAACTGCGATATCAAAATCAAATTGCTCGTCATTCTGGGCTCATAAAGAACCTTTTGAAGCGTCAAGCTATTATTAAGCCTTACTAATCCCTTTTTGATAGCTATGGAGCTACATTTCTCGGCCAGACCTACCGGACAATTTGGGATTTCTCATAAGTCTCCTAAAATATTTATCTTGCCCGTCCTATGATTTGATGCTCCCATGTCAACAGAAAACGAGCTATCTTACCATTCCTACAGTTTATCTGATTGACCACCAGCTGGGAACCACTATAGAGACTGATATCCATGGCCCCCAATGTGTAGGCTAATTCAAGAGCTTGAATTATGACTTCATATTCTGCCTCGCCGTTCGTAGACAACAGGCATCTTGCAGTCTTACAAAAGATCTTCCTTGTTGGTGTTTTAATACATAGGTCAAGGTCGGTTCCTTCGTTTATGAGCACTACACCCATATGGATTACCCATTTCCCGAGGCCGATCAACTCTGCGTTCTTCGTCACCTCTTCAGCCTCTGACATTAACTCCATGTTGAAATCTGTAGCGAAGTCTGCAAGGACTTGTGATTCGACGGCCATGCGCGTCTGGTTGATAATATCATATTCTCCCAATTCCACGGCTCAATCTGCTAACCTTTTCGAGAGTCCATGTTTAGACAGAATGGCTCGTAACGGGACGGAAGAATACTGACGGTATGATTCGAAAAATACGATGGCAACTCCTGCGTAGCTATCACCACCGCTGCTATGAACTAGACTGGCAATGGAAGGTGTGCTTCTACTCCCAAAAGCCCCTTACTAGCATATCGTTCAGGCAGTTGCATTCCACCATTTTCTCATGTGAGGACTACATTCCATGCTACTTCTGAGATTGTGATATACAACAATAGATGCTTCCCTCAGACGGGTTCGATTATCATTGGAGGTTTATAAAGTTTAATTTTACCCTTATCAGCGCTTGGAAGCACAGTAATGGCCATTCAGGGTCTTCATGCTTCACCAGGACTTCGAAAAGTTGGTACCACAGCTCCGCGGCTCGTGGAACCAGATTATTCATCGCGGAAACCCACTCTTGAAGTTCCGCTACTTCTGCTCTGGCCCTTCGTTCAATGGGTGCGTCCTATTGTGGCTCTCTTTCAACCATGTTCACCTCCGCTTTAGTCTTCAGATCATTGTTCGCTTCGGGTGCTTGACCTTTTGTGAGCAAGGACCACTCACCTCGTACTTCACTGATTCCAAACGGGGTCGGATATCGGAAGACTTGATGAAGTGTTAAGGGTACTCCCTTCACTTTCTGTATCCAGGGTCTTCCCAAGATGACATCATACGAAAGGTTACAAGCCATTACTTGAAAAGGTGTTGTGGTCATCATGTCCGGAATGGAGACTGACAGAGCTATTTCTCCGATGGGATTCTCACATACGTTGCTAAATTGGTCACTTTGCAAGGATTTGAGGTTATCTGATGCTGCAGGCCCATTGACTGTACTATTACCCAACTAACGATGTTGACATCACTCTCTGGATCGATCAAAATAAGATAAAAATAAATATATATATATATATATATATATATATATATATATATATATATATATATATATATATATATATATATGTATATATATATATAAAAATTTCTGTTATTGCCTTAATACAATTAAATTAATCAACATACTTTTGTCCTTTTTTTTAACTTCTAAATTTTTATATAGGGGTTTTGGCATATGCAAAACTTCTAAAAGTTTTTGTATAGGGGGTTTGGCATATGCAAAATGGAAGCAGAAAAAGAGGAGAGGGTTGTTGAAATGATTTTATCCAACACCTGAAAAGTAGCTGCAGCCTGCATGTAGGGCTGCTTATCGACACAAATTTGCATTTTATCGATTTTGATTATTGATTTTCAGGTTGAAAGAATGCTAAATTGATAACCAAACTGTTAAGATATCAGTTATTGATTTTTGGGTTATCAATTTTAACATGTCAATTATAAGTTAACCTGTTAAGGAATATATAAAGCTGCCATTTGAACAAAATTCAAATACCACAGTTGTTTATCAAAACTCAAGCATTCCATTTTGACCTAGCCAAATTATTTTTTAAACATGAACACAAATAATTATTATTTTTAAAATTTAACATATTAAGTATTAACCTCACTAATGATTGAAGAACATGAAGAACAGAAAAAAGTTTAAAACTAGATTTCGGACACTATTTTTATATTTGTAGTAAGCAAAAGACTGTAATCTTCATGCTTCAAAAAGGATGAAAACAAACATGCATGTACTGATCTTCATAAAAAGCCATAGGATCAAGTAAAAATTTAAAGAGCCAAATCAGCTTAGTTCCATAAGAGATTCTAAGTTAGACGCTAAACTAGTTTTATAAACATAACGATAAATTAGTAAATTTTATGATTAACTAAACCAATAAGAAAATTAATGGTAAAAGACTGAAGCCCAAACTGATATCTTATTAAGAAAATTGGACAAATCGATATTAAACTATTACTCCCGTAACTCAAATCGATAACCCAATAACTTTTTATCGAATGGAATTACCTTGACCTGAAAAATGCACACTACTACCTGTAGATATCAAGGTGTAAATAAAATTTCATAAAGAAATATTTACTAGTAAATTATTTCCTTTTGGGTACTTTTTATTTGAACAAAAAGAACATTTTTGTCTTGGGTGAAATTCAAATCGGGCATTTTTGTCTTGAGTGAAATTCTAATCGGGCACGTAAGTTGCATGGCTAGCCACACAACAATAAGTTAAAGACAATTCAAAATAACATGGCAAGAGATGGAGATCACAATCGAAGGTACAAATACTATACAAGGCGACGAGATATTCTCGACCACTCACATCACAAATGGTCCTGGATATAAGAGTATGGATTATCATGGCGATCACGACCGGATGCTGACTCAATTTAATATTGGATTCTTTATCCGGGGATTAAATAAGATAGCTGTCCAGTACATCAGTACGATAAATATTATTTGGTAGTACACTGACACATACCTCTACAATTCAAAAAAGGTACGAATAAAAGAATTGTAATTTTTGAGTAAATCATAACAAAGAATAATTTTTGTGAAATAAAAAATATTAATTCTTGAATAATGAACACAAACTTATATCCTTGAAAAAAAAAACACAAAGATGACTAGCCACGCAATTTTTCCATAGAGTAAAACCCACAGCACGTGACATGCAATGAAAGCGTGGTACAATATATATTCACCATCGTACCCACAGGCCACAGAGTCCAGCCAATCGATTTGTCTCTTGAAACTTGAAAATGTACCCACATTGTTCCACGCACAATATATATTCATCAGCGTACTTCGGAGAAATAGAACATAAGGAAAAAGAAGACGACAAGTTGAAATTTTTAAAACTTATGGTACTATATATCAGTTGTTATAGACAAGTCCTTATCATCCCGATCGGGATAGACGGGCCTGCCTCGCTGCGGGTCAGCACCTCAGGCTCTCTTTCTGCTTTCTGTCTGTCTACAAGCGGAAGGCGTTAATGAAAATGTTCCCTAGCCACGATTCTGCTATTTGCTGGAATAATCTAGGATGAATCTCCCCGATGGTTAGAAATCGAAAGAGCATTTTAGAGTATTCCATTCCGTTTTTCAACTGGATCTGAGATTTCGATATAGAAGGATCTCTTTATTTCTTCACCGCGGGTTCTCGCAAGCAAGCCGAAAACTTCTAACTTCATTACCGGACAGAATGCCTTCCTCTGATTCCTGGAATGAGAGTGAGCTTGCTTCTTCAATGCCGTAGTCTTAGTCTAGGAATGCGCTAGTAAACTGTAGCGAAATCACGTCGAAGGTTTAGACCAATCGCAATTCATCACCATCTTGCCCGCTTCCAATTGATGACTGGCTATTATATAAGTGTTGACCTAAGTCCCTGCGCAGGGGCTCGGCTCCCGAACCGTACGTGAGCTTCATGTTCCCGAGTTGCAGAGAACAATCCGAACTGAGGCAATCTTTCCGGATTCGCTCCGCCTTACAGCCTTGCTTCCCATTGTAAATGCTTCTCCCCTCTTCAATTCCCAATGAACAACATGATCTTGACCTATCATTTGTTCAATTTGGTCGATTTGATACTTAGTTAATTCTTTTATCTTTATCTTTCCATTGATACCTAATCGATAACGAACCTGAATGGCTTTTTTAGGTCCAATTCCATAGTTTTGGAGTTTTCGCCCTTTGCTTCCGGCTTTAATGAAGGTAAATAGTCAAAAAAGTTCCCCGTAGAACGCGAGCGTTGAGGCTTTCATCGAAACAAAGAGAGAGGCCCGGCTGGTCGCGCCTGACCGCAAGCACTGAATGAATGAAATGAGTGGAGATCCTCTTTCCCCCTTGCTAATTACCAAGAACTTCGTTGCCACGCGGCGCCATGACGGGCCGGTGTCCCTACTAAACAGGCCGGCGGGCCTACCAAGGACAGGACCGATGCCTACTGCTTCATCTGGGAGAAAAGAATCATAGATATGCCGGTCATTAGAAGGAAGAACCGCCATAAAAAGATTCCTCGTGTATCATCTGTATCGAAAGGTTTTTCGTGCTATACACCACGTTGAGAAAGACCAACCTCCTATGTACCGTACTCTTTTTGCCACTATCTTTCTTTCCGAAAAATGCAGCCCATACCATTAGTCGTCTATAGAGATCTGGGATTCGGTATTGAATCAATCCTTAATTTCGTTCGGTCGCTTCAGCAGTCATAAAAAAAACCCAATTCTATTGGATGGTATCATATTCTCTTATAAGAGAGGCACGCCTGCTTTTAGCTCGTAGTTTCACTCTTGCTTTTGCCTTACCTCCGAACCGTCTGCTACCAAGTCCATGGGTTGGAACCCATAACAAACTGAAAAAGCACTTCTGCCGGCTTGGGTTCGCCCAATACAAGAACTACAACCCAACCTAGCTTAAGGCTAAAGCCGTGGACTACACCCCCGTGAGAGCCCTCTAGCTCTTTCTAAGTTTAATATATAAAAAGTTTGGAAAATAAGTCAAATCTCCAGATCAAGAGGTTGAGGTCTGAACTCCGGCGGAGAATACGTGTCAAGGGTCTTTGATTTCATGCTCATGAAGATAGGAATCAGGTAACTTCGTGCTGTAAAACGACAGATTGGTAATGAAAGGCAATGTACTAAGAAAACGCAACTCTATTAGACCTTTATCTGGAAAAAGTTGGAAGAAAGGCGAGAAGGATGAGAATAAAAAATCCACTATTGCAAAAAATCTTTCCTTCTTTTTTAGTAAGGGTGTCAGCCGTAAGTATGAGGGGGCATTCCCCATCATAGAGAAAGTAGGACAAGTTGCCTAAAAACTTCAGGTAACCCGGTTCGAGAACCTTCTCTCATAGATTCCCTTTACCAAGTCATCGCCAACAATCAGCTCTTATCCCTTGGTGTCAAAGGGCGAGTTCCTTTCTTGTCTTGCCCGAACAGGAAGTACTTTTGACACATGAAGACAAAGACGAGAAATAGAGCGAAGGATATTCATGGTATTAGGTAAGATTTATCTTCATTCGCTCTGCTCGCAGAGCGGTATACCGGAAAAAAAGAAACAACTACCTTACTTAAGCAATTCTTTTTACCTGTAAATGCAGAGATGAGTCTCTTATAGATATAGATGGCACAAATGCTATAGAATAAGCCAAGCCTGGTCGAAAACGTGCTACTCCTACTGAGACAGCTGCGGATTCAATAGGCCAAAGCGATGAAGCAGGAAAAAGGTAAATATATTGAATATTGGCACGCCCATTCAAAAGGCAAGCCAGAAAGGCTAGGCACAGGTTTCAAACCACAGAAGTCAGGTTTGTTTTAAAAATATATACAATGATACTGGCTAGCTTCTTTGGCATCTTCGGTGCCCACTCCTCTGAAGAAGGGCAATGCCGCTTGTAAAGCTCTTTCGTCGAGTGCGCGATCATGACAGGACTCGAGGAAGAAGCCCCGGCTAACTCCGTGCCAGCAGCCGCGGTAAAACGGGGGGGGGGGGGCAAGTGTTCTTCGGAATGACTGGGCGTAAAGGGCACGTAGGCGGTGAATCGGGTTGAAAGTGAAAGCCGCCAAAAACTGGCGGAATGCTCTCGAAACCAATTCACTTGAGTGAGACAGAGGAGAGTGGAATTTCGTGTGGAGGGATGAAATCCGGAGATCTACGAAGGAACGCCAAAAGCGAAGGCAGCTCTTACTCACTTTTGCGCTAAGAATATTAGCACGAGTGTTTGAAATTTCAAGACTTAGTTTTCAGTGGGACTTATAACTAGAAAATTGATCAAGTATCCCCAATATTTCAAATGAAGAATGGAATTTGGAATTAAAAGATGTAATGGAAAACTAATGCAGAAAATAATTATATTAGAAATGAGAAAAAATAGAATAAACTCACATTAATGCATTTTTCTTTCAATCGTTCTACAATCAAAAGGTTTTGTTTAATGAGATGATTATAATTTTTGTTTCATTAGTATATATTTACTAAACTATATTGAAGATTTATGTGAAGTCCAGACAAGTGTGCGAGAAGTTAGCCAAGAATTTAGTAAGCTAAAGTGGACAATCTAATCTAGTACAAAGAGAGCCTCACTATACATATATCCAGAAGTGTTTCTGTTTTTGACTTTCTTGCCACGGTAATCTTCACTTTCCAAATGCTTAAAATTTGACTCTGATCCAAAAGAATTTGTGGAAAAGAAAACAGTGGGATTTATGTGGCTGAGAATTAGGCCTTTATTAGGGTTTGGCTTGGCACGTCTAGGGAGGAAAGTTCTTTCAAGTTCCACAAGGAAAATGGGAACCATCAAAGGTTAATTGTCCAAAGATTTCATTTGTCACGTCTTTTTTTTATAGGGGAAAAAAGAAAGTATGAATTTATCTTTATGCTATCGACCATGTTTCATTCCAAGTGATTTCAGGGGAAATTTTTTTATCTTCCTCTAGCGGCAAAGCTATTTCAATTTTAGGGCTGAATTTTAAAACAATAACTTCAAGGTTAATATTGGATTTGAAATTTAATATTTATTTATCTGTAGAGATTGATTAATACAATAATGTTGAGGCAAAAACTACTGTGATTGACTGAACCTGTACCTTGGATTCTACCTTCGCCCGTATCCTCTTCTACGGCTTTTGCAAACTGATTTTTACTCAGACGAGTTGTATTTTATTTTCTTTTTGTTAGTTTATTCATCATATAGGGGTATGTAATTATATTAATGCAAAATCTATATTTGTACTCCCTAATAAATTAGGAGTAAGCTATTGCAAAAATACAAAGAAAATCACATATCTTAAATTCATGCCAACACTTGGAGTGATTCAATCATGCAAGCTCAGTTCAACAAATTTAGCGACAACCTTTCCTTAAAAGTACTAGTTTAAATAGTACTTACAACAAAATTAAAATCTTACTCTCAGCTTCTCATCTTCCATCTTGTTTTCAGTTGAAAAGCAGAAAAGACGAGGAAACGAATTTAATGACGAAGAACCGTGAGTTTAGAAAAGGAAAGGGGAATTTAATTCAGTTTTCATTGCTTCTTGTCTTGTTTTGGTAGTTGATAGATCAGAAATGCTTGTACTTAAAATTGAGGAGAAAAAAAAGTCACTTCTGAAACCTATTTCTAGAACCAATGGTTTAGATAACACAATAACATGGTATGCGACGACTGAAATTGTTTTTGAATTCTACGTTGAAAATGGAAGAACAAAACATGATAACAGACAGAGACACATTTACAATGAGTTGGTAAATTTGAGAGAATCCACTATTGCAAAATCACATTTTATTTTACATATATAGCACATAAAAACATACACAATTTTTAGAACTCACTTTTTTATTTTTGAATTCACAACGTCATGCAACATGTAATTGGTTTAAGGATGATTAAGTCAAAGGACAATAGGAACCTTTGAAAATTCGAGATATCCAGAAGCACGGTACAACCAAAACATAACATATATTATCCTCAGACGTACACGTACTTATCCTCTACACCCTTGGTTCAATTAACTTTTTTTTTTCCCAAAGCAAGTAATAGCAAACTGCCATTATTATAAACACACGAACAAATAAAATAGATAAGGTCAATTGCTGAGCACAAGTGAAAAGAAAAGTAGCTTCAACAAATTGATAGAAAAAGTAAAAAGAAAAAAAAGTGAATAAGTCATCATTAACGAGAGGGGTCCACTGATTAAACAAATAGATCCATTGGATTAGTGCAAAGATACAGAAGCACAAAAGTGGTTTTGGTGAAAAGTGAAAACTGTGTAATTGGGAGACTAGGGGGAAGATGTATAGGAAGGTACATGAATTAAAAAAACCGCTAGTGGTCTAAAACTAGGTAAATGCTTGTAATGTTTTGTATCAAAGGTTGATATGGAATTTGTAAGGAAAAAGATTCTCTTAGAATTAAGTGAAAGAAGTTATTTTAGGGAATTACTTTTAGCATATCCAACACAAGGTCTTGAAAATTATTAGCTTATTTTCTTTTCCCAAATGAAGAAAGAATGGAAAAAAGGCAACTGACCATTCAAGAAACTAAAGGACCAGCATAAATGCTTACAATGAAGTGACATCACTAAAAATTCTGCACACAATATGTGTAATATGTTCATTTTTTACCATCTTTCCTTTTCTAGTCCTCCAATGTAATGCAAATTTTTTTATTAAAAAAGATATATCAACTACCACCACGAGACGGATTGAGCGTTGTAAGGTGTTGATTTTGCTTATATACCTAAACCTAAAATGGATAAATAATATAAAATTAACTTTTGCTTGGTTTTAGATATCCATTGGGACTAATTAATTTAAGATTAATTTGAATTGAGAAATTCTTGTATTGGTCGATTTCTGTTCGATCACGATGAGTGTGTTCAATTGCGTGACAAGGCCATGATTGGTTCCGAAGACATATCTTGAGAAGATTGATGTGGGACGACTTCGATAAAATGGTGTGATCGTTTATGTCGTGGCGAGATCGGAAAGTTCAGAGACAGGTGCTCTAGTAGATAACGATAACTGATCTTATCCCACTTTTATCGGAACAGAACCAGCGCATTCCATGGGATGTGGAGAACTGCTGAAGAAACATGAGAAGTCAGAATTCTTCTAGGGTTGGTCACCTCCACTTCAAACTATAAATAGACCTCATTTCTCCCATTTGAGGACACGTTCAGCAGAACAAAAAAGCAATATTGTTTCTATCCATCAGCTATATTATTGTCCACTACACAATTGTTAATTTATTGTCATTATCAAATTGTCATTATCGAAGCAACCATTGTGTTAAACATCAATCGTGGCTTGGTTCAAACGTGGAGGAAGATTCATGTGAGAAGTGGCGTTCCAGAACCGGCCAAGTTTTTTGTGGCAGAAAAGGTCCTCACCTTTTCTTTTCCATTTTCTTTTTTTTCTAAGTATGATTAACACTAATCATGGACCAAATTAACACTTTTAAAACTTGAGGGTGTTTCTTAAAACATACATAATAATTATTTCAAATCTTGGGAACAACATCCAGCAGTTCATCACACCTTCCCCTCGTGGGTTCTTTTCAACTTCAACACTTCATCTCCTTTTGCACTCCAAATCTAATCCAAATTCTCTCAAGTTCTCTTTGTTTTCAAGGAATCCGACCAAAGTATTTTATATAAAAGGTAAACATCATCATTTCAACTATGGTGTAAATGTTGAACCTAGGTTTTTGTTTTTAATTTTTCGTCGACAGTGATTAACGATGAATTTAGTGTTTCTTTTTGTACAAAAGGTGTAATATTGTGTTGAAATTGAATGGCATTATGTCTTTTAATGGGTAAAGTAATTCCAAACTACAAAGGGGATTTTCGATGTTCAACTGAAATTTTTAGGATGTTTACATTTTTTGGTTAAATTCTGACGATTTGAGGATTTTCTGGGAACCAACGCTGCTCTATTTAGTTGAAAATTGAAGTTATTGCTGTTATGTGTCTTGATGTTCCGAACACCATAGTAGCTGAGGTTCTAAACATCTAATAGGATGTTCATGTTTTTCTGTAACTAAATTTTGTATCCCCTTGTTTTGCTTTGCAGAAAAATGGTAAATTTAAGACCGAGAAATAAAGATGAAGATGAGCAGAAGAAGCAGCAGCCTACAAAGACTCCCAAGAAGGCAATTTCTAAAAAAAAGGGCCCTTCGCCGACGAAGAAACTTGAGAAGCCTACTACTTCAGATTCAGAACGTACTCCTACAGATTTAGAACCTACTCCTAAACGCCCAAGAACTACTAGAACCACTAAAAGAAAATTAGTTGTGGAGAGTGACGATAGCCAAGGAGAAGTAGCAGGTCCACGGGACAAAGGTGATAAACAAGAGGAAAGCCAAAGTCCAGCACCAAGTTACGATCTAAGTAAAGGTGGCGAGGAATTGGAGAGGGCTGCAGATGAGGGTGAAAAAAGGGTGGATTTAGATGACGCCGGTATTGATGAACTGTTAAAAAGTGATTTTTTGAGGACTGGAGTGGGAGATGGTGAAAAGGAAGAGGACGATGGTGGTAAAAAAAATAAAGAGGATGGTGATTTAAGTACAGAAAAAGGAGAAGAAGTAGAGGGAGAAGTAGATAAAATAGGGGAGAGTCCAAGAAGCAGTAAAAGAAGAAAAGAGGCAGAGGATGTAATTTTAAAAAGCAACTTTCTGAAGGATCGTGTAAAAAGAGTTAAAATAGATGAGGAAGCTGTAAATAATGCAGGTGGAAATGTTGAAGAGGAAGCAGGTGAAGAGAAGGAAACTGCTGAAGGAACATCTGGATTGAAACTGGAGGAAAACCAGGTGAGAGTTGAATTGAAACGTGGTTTGTTCGGACCGCCAGTGTTGATGTTCTACACGACATTTGTATGTTCCCAACATCAGCATTAAGGCTGGTAGCGCTCGTTCGGAACACGCGACATGTTGTTCCAAACTGTTGCTACTGTCGTTCAGAACCTCAGAATAAGCATGTTCCGAACATTTATTAATTTACTATCATTGTGATTCATTTTATTAATTTTATGCTTAAATCATGTGCAGTATGAAGACGTTGGTCATGCTACTTTCAAGAGTAACGTTGAGGGTCTCTTCAAGACCTTCCTAACCAACAATGAACCTTTTAATGGGAAGATTACTGTTCGTTCTTCGTTGGCTAGGGGTATGATACAGTTCAAGGAGGTTCTGAAAAAATTGCAGGTGAGAAGGGGATTTTGCTATAGTTGTTTCGGTCCTTTCTTGCAATTACCGGAATATTCACTATGTGGCACCAAGTTGGTGCATAACCTCCTCATGCGAAGGATTATTTGCAAGAAGCAGAAAGAGGTTTGGATATCCTTCAATGGATTGCCAGCACGTTTTGGCCTATCCGAGTTTGCACTAATGACAGGGCTAAACTGTGGGCCATATCCAAGTAAAGAGTACATGAAAAAAAAAGAATGAAAAGGGGAAGGAATTGTGGAAGTTTGTTGTTGATTATTTCAAGGAGAAAAAGAGGAAGGAGAAGGATAAAGAGATAAAGGAAAAGGAGGAGAAGGAGAAGAAGGAAAATGAGGAGAAGGAGAAGGGTAGTGGGAAGCGGAAGGGGAAGAAGAAGGTGGAGTCGTCACCCTCAGCCTTACCTTCACCCTCACCTTCACCCGCAAAGAGGAAGTTCAACAAGCCCAAAAAACAAAAACAACCGAAGAAAAAGCAAGCTGTGAAGTCTGGTGACTTGCTTGAGTTGGTATGTTCTAGAACCTGTCCCAAGAAGTGGCATTTAAATCTGTGCATGGCTTGGTTTGTTTATACTATTCTCTGTGCGAGGGATTCCAAATATGGAATAGAGGAATGGGTGGTGTGCTTGTCCGCCGATCTTGAGGCATTCTAGCGTTATCCTTGGGGTAGGATGAGTTTTGAATTAACAATTGAATATCTGATCAAGCCAATGGAACCTCGTGCAGAAGGAAGCCAAACTTACAATCTTTATGGCTTTCCATGGGCATTCATGGCCTGGGCTCATGAAGCTATTCCTGCCTTGAGACCAAAGGATTTGCCAAAAGAAAAAACAATGCCAAGGATCATAAACAGGCTTACTGAAATTTGTGAAAGAGATACGGACAGGTTGTTTGATCAACAAGATGTTCCTGTAAGTTTTCCGTTTTCCATATATGTTATGTAATGTTTGGAACAACCTCGCGTTTGCTGAGATATTTCTAACTGATGTTCGGAACATCTAATGAAGAACCCTCAACTGCTTCAGTGAACGATGTTCGAAACATCATTTTCTTATGTTTTCGAACAACATGACTTTGTTCCAAACAATATTAAAGATTTTTAAAATTTAGTTGATATTTATTTAATGTTGTTGGGTATATTAACAGGTTGTTCACCCTTTCCTAATTCCTACTGATCAAGAGCTGGACATGGATTACTTTCTAGACCTCATGCCATTTGATGATTCCGAGGACGACACAGTAGATCGTTTTTGTAAAGTGTTTGAGGATGCTTGCAGCGTTGGCCTTGTTGGTGGCACTACAATTTGTATCTTCAAGAACAATCCTGCAACCCCTCCAAGACAAGTGATAGAAATTAAAGCTATGGAAGCCCCAGAAACGATGATGTTTGGAAGTGATGGTGAATACAACGAAGAGGGAATTGGTGGCCTGCAAGATGTAAATATTGACATTGGAAACAAAGCTGATGGTGATGAAGTTGGCGGTGAGTGTGAAGTTGCCGGTATTACTGAAGTTGGTATAGTGAAGAGGAGCTCCAAATGCAGAGGCTGCAAATGTGGTGAATGCAGCGGATGGAGGGAAGCAATGGAGCAAAAGATTTTGGCTTACGATCAAAAGATTGTTGCCTATGATGAAAAGATCGTGGCTTATGAGAAAAGGATGGTGGCTTATGAGCAACAGATCGTGCCTTATGAGACAAAGGATGGTGCTTCTGAGCAAATCAAAGGTGATTCTTCTGGTGGTGATGGATTCGACATCCCCAAATGTAGCAGTTGCAATTGCAAAGAGTGCGAAGGTTGGCGTAAAGACATGGAGATTGAGATGGCGTCCGTGCAGGAGACGATTGAGCAGTTGAAGAGCAAAACTATAAAACCTGCAAAGGCTGTGAAATCAGTAGAAACAGAAGAGAAGAAGAAGCAGGAAGAAGTTTGTCCGAGGCTTCCAGTGGATATTTACAAGCCACTGAAGCGGAAAAAAGTGGCGGCGTTGAGCGCATTTATCAAAAAGAGGAAGAAACAAAAAGATGTTTTTCTCGGATTGCCGATGAAGATTTCAAAGATCTGATGAACAAGACTGTGTGGCTGTGGGACATTGTAAGTTTATTTTTGACTGATTTTCTAAACTTCACATCGTTGTAGGGAATATTCTAACTGTGTTCGGAACATTCTTTGTATGCTTGGAACAACAAAAGTATTTCTAGCTTCTCATTATTTCTAGAACATCACACTGTCGTTCCGAACATTGAATGATGTTCAGAAAGACAGACCTTTCCTTCACTCACTTATACTCCAATTTATTTGTGTCTCTTATATGGTATGCAGTATGTAGAAGCTGTGATGACAATGATGTGGGAGAGGCATTTGAATTACCCCGATCATTACGATCAAAGTGACCTCATTTTGGATATGGCATTCTTGATAAATATGAAAAAACGCTACTACAAACTGGAACAAGACGCGCACACTGATAAGATACCGCTTGATGAGGTGTTGAAAGCTTATGAATTTGACGAGGATTATCTGAAGTATGCACATGGAAAGCTACCCTACCCAGGGGGTAGGTGTTGGGCTGGTGCTAAGAGGATCTTCACCGTCTTCAACATCAACGACAATCACTACGTGATGGTGGTGTTTGACATGGTTGAAGCGAAGGTTTGGGTGTATGATTGCAATCATGGTTGCAATGATGATGAAAAGTTCTTGACAATAATTATCCCCATTCTCTACATGTTCCCGATCTATATAAGAAATTCTAAGTTATTCAAAGACTTGGAGCCGATGTGTAAGGAAGGAGACATGTGGTTGTTTGAGAGAGTGCCAAGATCTCGTTGTCCACAAAATCTAACAGGGCAATCCTGTGGAGTGTTCGCGTTGATGTACATTGAGCATCTCATTACAGACACCCCCATGACCAAAATTTGTGACAATGTGGCTGATCAGTGGAGGCGACGTTTTGCCGTTTGTATTTATGATGGAAAAATGAAGCCTTGATTTGGGTAATATGTAATATTTGGATAATCTTTTAACTTTTATTTTGGTTATGTAATTATGTATGGATGACTTTTACCAAGTAATAGCTTTTGATGTGCTTAAAAGGATACCATAATTAGTCGCAATTAAAACAAACATTCTTATATATTGTTCAGTTGTTCAACATTCAACATAAGCTCCATAACGACTCATTGTTGTTCCTGAAAAATTGGATGATGTTCCAAACATCGAAAATATTTAATTAAGCTTACCATGGAACAATATTGCTTCGTTCTGGAACGACAATCGTTCCTTAATATAACCACTCACATATAAAATTATAACTAAAATAATCATAAGCAATCGAACTTAGGGTGCATGTTGCGGAGCTTGTGGCGGTGCTTCAGGTGGTGTTCCTGGTGGTGTGGAGTACGGGACATAATCAATTCCCTTTTCAGCAAGCAGCCCTTTAAGCATTCTCTTCATCCTTCTTATGTCCCTTCTATAATCATGGAAGAATTCTTCGAATTTGAATTTCCATTCCCACACTTCATATCTCAGCTGCTCCAAACCATCGTCCGAATTTTCAGAATCTGAATGTGAACTCGCGGAAGGAACCCTAGGCCATCTTGAACTCGATGCTCCTCTTATCGGTGCTCCCCTTGTTCTTGGACGACGAGGCATTTTGAAAAGGTATGAAGAATCAATGTGTGACTGTTGGGTAATTATAAGAGTAAAAATGGCAATCGACGAGTCTGTTGGGAATGGTTTTATTGAAAGTGACTTTTGACGAAACTCGTAACCGTTGTGCCTTTTAGATTTTAACATGCAGTTCGGAACATTTGGAGTGTCGCTCGGTATCATTGTGTTTATTTAATTATAGAAATTGAACAGGGCGTATAAACTGTTCCAGTCTGTTCAGAACGACATACTGATGTTCTGCGCGTAAAGTTAATCTTCGAAACATGAATATCTCATTGCAATACATGCTTTATTTTCCAAACGACAGTCTAACTTTCTGAACATTAACAGGTTGTTCTGAACATAATTACCGGAACTAAAACATATTTTTCATTGATCATCATTTTAGAGCTTTACAAAAAGAATGCTAGTTATATTAGCATTTAAATGGAGAAGATTCACATCACTCAGTGCTTTACAAAAGGAATGCTACTTATACTAGCATTCTAACAAAAGATACTAGATTATAAACATTCAAAAATAAATTATATAATAAACATTAATAATAACATCCACATCTAGCGTGAAGGGGAGGAGTAGAAGTCAAGGTAATGCATCGCCTTATCAGCTAGCAGCCCTTTGAGCATTCTTTTCATCCTTCGCATTTCCTTCGTCATCTTTCTGACGTCCTTTCTGTAGCCATGTAGGAATCCCTCAAACTGGAACTTCCAACCCCACACTTCTGCCCTTAGTTGTTCCAATATGTCAATAGCTCTTTCAGCTTGTGGTTCGTCTGCAAATGCTAATGCAACAGCTGTGTTTTGCCTCGATGTAGACGCTCCTCCAGCCGCGGAGGCTCCTCTCGTCGTGGAGGCTCCTCTAGGCGTGGAGGCTCCTCTGGCCGTGTTGCCACCTCTAGTTCTTGGTTGATGTGCCATTTTTGATGATGAATGGTTTGAATTGAAATGGTTTGAATTGTAAGTTGATGAATGTTGATTGAAATACTTTGAATGAAGGGGTATTTATCGAAGCAAAGAGAGGCAAACGAAATGTTTGCAGCCGTTTGATGTATGTATTGGTATTTGAGCGGCTTAATTGTAGCCGTTTATGTATTTCAAATTTTGAACGTGGTTCCGAACGTCACCCTACATAAGTAGGGAGTAGA
Organism: Petunia x hybrida; assembly: GCA_037355625.1. Taxonomy (NCBI): domain Eukaryota; kingdom Viridiplantae; phylum Streptophyta; class Magnoliopsida; order Solanales; family Solanaceae; genus Petunia; species Petunia x hybrida. Next base: position 5,096,700 of record JBBBVM010000053.1, on the reverse strand, counting down.
AGTCGTGTAACGTATCCTTGAAATGATGTTCCGAACATCATTGCGACCTAGCTGCTACCTACCTGCAACCTAGTCTAGCTGATAGGTGCATCGGTATTGTAGCCGTTTTTGAATTTACCTTGGTTGATGTTCCGAACATCTATCGATCTAGACCAAACGCGTTATAAATTATAACATTGGGCGCGTGAACAAATTTTATTTACCAACGGTAATAAAAATACACCACCCAACACATTATATATCCGTTCATTATTTATAAAATCAGTTTACAGAATTAAATAAAACATCTATATAAGAAATGTCTAGTAGATCCATTAATAGTGGCAGTGTAGTACCATTTTGTCGATGTGGCGATTATGCGAAGTTAACAACATCGTGGACTCAACTAAACCCAGGAAGGAGGTTTTATGGATGCAAATATGGTCAGGTTAGGTGATGGGATTATTTTTTTTTCTTGCAGTCATTTGTTTGTTGTATTTATTATTTTTTTTTTTACGTAGGCAAATGGTTGCAACTATTTTAGATGGCATGATGAAGAGATGTCAGATCAAGCGAAGAGAGTAATATGGGGTCTACTTAAGAAGTTGAAAGCTGTTAAAGAAGAGAGGAAAGAGGCACGGTTATGGCGGAAAAATTTGGGTATTGGGGTACTGCTAGTTGTGGTGCTACTTGTTCTCGTATTCTGTACTTGGATCAAGTGTTGGTTCATAATTTAGGTTCTATTATTTATTTTCAATTGTTATGATTTGAGTACTAATGATCAAGAAATTTCAATTGAAATTGTTTTGTTGCCCTGTAAATTACAATTGTACCGACGACGTTCCGCACGACATTATACTCGTTTCAATCATATCGCTATCTGTTCTGAACATTAAAAAAAACAATACGATGAATATAGCAACATCGGACATAAGGCGCTCCGAACAACATGTTCATGTGACAAACATAAACAGCATGTTCGAAACAACAAGATAGATGGATAATTATTTGTCACTATAACAAGTATACTTGGAAATTTGATGATCATGTCCCTTTAATTATAATGTCATAGTGTAATATTTACAGGTGTAACTGGCCATTTATAGTAACAATGTTGATCAGTTCTAACTCTAACTACTCTAAGTGTTCTTGCTGATGGAAGTTTATGAATATATATATATGTATATTGGTCACAGCTTATAGTTCTATAATTATCATCATTTGTCACTCTAACTTCTCTGACCGTGGAAAGATTGATGATGATATAAACAATAGATATTTGCGCTGGAAACATCCCAATTATTTTCAGAAACATCTGGTGCATGTTCGAAACAAGATGTATGTAGGGATCATCATTTCTCCCTATAATAAGAATATATAGTGATAATGATCATCATTTGTCGCTCTAACAAGTATAGTGGGTCATTTGTAGGTATATTGATCATCATGTGTCACTCTAACAAGTCTATTGGGTCATTTGTAGGTATATTGATCATCATTTTTCACTCTAACAAGTCTATTGGGTCATTTGTAGGTATATTGATCATTATTTGTCACTTTAACAAGCCTATTGGGTCATTTGTAGGTATATTGATCATCATTTGTCACTCTAACAAGTCTAGTTTGCCATTTCTACTTATAATGATCATCATTTGTCACTCTAACAAGTCTATTGGGTCATTTGTAGGTATATTGATCATCATTTGTCACTCTAACAAGTCTATTGGGTCATTTGTAGGTATATTGATCATCATTTGTCACTCTAACAAGTCTAGTTTGCCATTTCTACTTATAATGATCATCATTTGTCACTCTAACAAGTCTAGTTGGCCATTTCTACTTATAATGATCATCATTTGTCACTCTAACAAGTCTATTGGGTCATTTGTAGGTATATTGATCATCATTTGTCACTCTAACAAGTTTATTGGGTCATTTGTAGGTATATTGATCATCATTTATCACTCTAACAAGTCTATTGGGTCATTTGTAGGTATATTGATCATCATTTGTCACTCTAACAAGTCTAGTTGGCCATTTCTACTTATAATGATCATCATTTGTCTATCTAACAAGTATAATTGGCCATTTCTACTTATAATGATCATCATTTGTCACTCTAACAAGTCTATTTGGTCATTTGTAGGTATATTGATCATCATTTGTCACTCTAACAAAGTCTAGTTGGCCATTTCTACTTATAATGATCATCATTTGTCACACAAACTACTCTAAGTGGTCTTTCTGATGAAATTTGATGAATTTATCACTCTTCCAAGTACAATTGGTCACTTATAGTCACATAATCATCATATATTGTCGCGCTAACTACTCTAATGTTGGAAAAGTATGATGAAAACATAATAAATTGAAAAGGGCGCTCGGAACAACACACATAAGCGACAAACTTCTAGTTGATGTTCGACACCAGATGCATGTATGGATAAACATTTGTCACTCTAGCAAGTATAGTGGTTCATTTATAGTGATAGTGATCATCATTTTTCACTATTACAAGTATAGTGGGTCATTTCTTTACATGGTGATCATTTTTCACCATTACAAGTCTAGTTGGCCATTTCTACTTATAATGATCATCATAATTGATGAATTTATAACTACTCTAAGTGGTCTTTCTGATGAAATTTGATGAATTTATCACTCTTCCAAGTACAATTGGTCACTTATAGTCACATAATCATCATATATTGTCGCGCTAACTACTCTAATGTTGGAAAAGTATGATGAAAACATAATAAATTAAAAAGGGCGCTCGGAACAACACACATAAGCGACAAACTTCTAGTTGATGTTCGACACCAGATGCATGTATGGATAAACATTTGTCACTCTAGCAAGTATAGTGGTTCATTTATAGTGATAGTGATCATCATTTTTCACTATTACAAGTATAGTGGGTCAATTCTTTACATGGTGATCATTTTTCACTATTACAAGTCTAGTTGGCCATTTCTACTTATAATGATCATCATAATTGATGAATTTATAACTACTCTAAGTAGTCTTTCTGATGAAATTTGATGAATTTATCAATCTTCCAAGTATAATTGGTCACTTATAGTCACATAATCATCATATTTTTTCGCGCTAACTACTCTAATTGTGAAAAAGTGAACAGGACGCGCGGAACGACACGTAAATGGGACAAACGTCAAGATGATGTTCGAAACTAAATACATGTATGGATCATCATACGATGAAGATAGAAACATTAACTATTGTGCGATAAATGATCATCATTGTCACTCATTTGGTCGTCACTACTGGTAATTGTCAACATTTATCACTCTAATTAGTCTACCAACTATATTTGGTCCTTTCAAGTGAAACGAGCATCATTTGTCACGTTGTTTTGCAAACAAGTATAAATTGTACTTTCTAGTTAAAATGAACATCATTTATCACTATATTCTGGATAGTTGGACGTGTATAATGTTAATGATCATTATTTATACCTGGAACATACAATTGCGTTCCGAACATAGATATTTTGGTTGGAACACAACAATTATGTTCCGAACGTGGTTTACGAATTTATTAACTTTTCCAGAAATGGAGTAGAACAAGTCGTCGTTTGGAACATCATAGTTAATATCCTAAACAACTACAGATGTGTTGCGAATAATAAACAAATATGATGGTTTGGAGACGATTTAATGGTACTAATTAAAGACCTTCATAATAATATTAATTGAAAAGAGATACAAAAGCATATTCATAAACAGTATTACTACTTAAACAACTAATATATAATAGCGTCTTCGTTATTGTTTTGCCCTCCACCGAAATGATTTTGCAAAACCCTCTCAATCCTATCTAACTGCAATTGCATCTGCTCAAGTTTTGTCTCGAGTGTTTGAATGGACCTCTCGCAATTATCTGCTACTTCCTTGATGTCAACAACTTCAAAGTGCACGTCTAGCAGTCTTGTAGGAAGCGACTTGTTTGGAGGCTCTCGGACTCGGTGGTACTTATTCCATGGGTCGTTAAATGCATTATTGGCCATCTGCATGAAAAGTTGTTTAAACTTTAGAAAATATTCAAAGTGGAGTTATGTTTATGGAATTATAAAAGATTTTGCAAATTGTTTTATGAAAAACGTAGATAATACTGAAAAATTGAGTACCTCAACTTGTTCTTCCCTTAATAGAAACTGCTGAAAACTAAACTTGATACTTGGTTAATGCAAAATGAATTGTGGATTGGGTATTCATCAAGGAGGTATTTATAGATGTTTTGAAGTGGCTTTTAATTTCTATTGCACGTCTTTTTAGTATAATTGGCAAATGAAGGGGCACATATTTTACAAGTGTGCATGTGTTTTGACGTGACTGTTGCTGCAACCAACTTGTATTTTAGCCGTTTGGTGTATTGGTATTTGAGCATCCCAACTGTTCATTGTAGCCGTTTGTGTCTTTTAAATTTCGAATGGCTTGTTCGGAACGTCACGTATAAAAGTATAATATAATATTCTTGACAAGATGTTCCGAACAGCTTCTCGAAAGTAGCACTTGGTGAATGCTACGACTATGAATTGTGAAATAAAGAACTCACAAGCTTTCGCATTCCTTGACATCGTTCCGAACATCAAATATAATATCCGAAACAACTATCGTTGTGTTGCGAACAATAAGCAAATATGGGCACAACATAATTGCAAAAGATGCAGCAAAGCAAATATGTGCACAACTAACCCAAGAAATTAGTAAAGCAAATATGAATGCAATATAAATTATACAAGTAGGACGAATAGTCCATTATGCAATTCAAATAGAAATCCAAATAATCAAAATTATAATGAGGACGATGCTTCGTCCAATTCATAAACTCAATTTGTAGGCTGGCTTGTCGCCTCAGTTCCACTACGAACAACGGGGCATGCAGTTTTCTTGTGACCATATCTCTTGCAATTGCCACATTTATTTCTCCTCTTTGGAAGACGTTCCCCAATAGATCGAATCCGGTTAACCCTTCTCCTTCCACGGTTGTTCGGCTTTGGGGGCGGAGGCACTGGATAAAGTATCTCTTCAGCAGGGACGACCCATGATTCTTCCGGAGGCACTGCATTGACAGGTTCTGCATAGGCAAGGATGTATGCTTGTGTTGTGTAATATCCAGAAGTGTATTCATACACTCTACTTCCATAATCATCGCCATGCAACCCCCTAATTGCTGCCATAGCATGTACACAAGGTAACTGATAATGATCAAACTCCCTACATGTACATGTCCTGTCATGTAGATCAACTTCTGCCTCATACCCTGGACTAATGATTTCGAAACCATAAGTTCCCTTCCTGTTGACGACTAGCTTGTCTCCCACTTCTTTATTCTTCCTTATTTTTATTTCAACGTCTGGGATGCATAGATTTGGGTGGTTGATTAACTTCATAGCCCTAGTGTGGAATTTTTCCGCAAAATTCCTACCTATATCCTTCATGAGTGCAGCAATGGGGTATTCTCTTTGCTCCTTCAGCATGGAGTTAATGGACTCAGCTATGTTTGATGTCATAACTTGAAACCTATTAAAAAGAATATATATTATAATAACCAAAAGATGTTCCTAACATGAAGCATAAGTTTAGAACGACAGTAGGAGGTTCGGAACATGTATAGAAAATAAAACTTGTTCACAATGTTATGGGCACATATGTGTTATGTTCGGAACGCGTAGTGGACGTTTGGAACATACTGAAAGCAGACAGTAATATCAGACCTTGTTATTATACTTTACATGTTTCCTGGGAAATATAATCTGCTCCATCTATGATAGCCAACAACATTTTCAAGATAATCCGCTACCCTCCAATCAATAGTCCTGATCTCATTCATAGCATCAGTGAACTCCTCTACCCTGTATGCCTTTGCTGCAGTGTAGTGTTTATGAAGACTGAATCCAAACTGAAACTTTGTTCGGATGCTTTCACCTAGGTGCCACATGCATACTCCATAGTGTGCAGAAGGAAATACTTGGGCGACCATTTTCGAGATGCTCGGATGTCTATCCGAAACAATGCACAACTCTACACTATCTGAAACTATGCAGCGTAATTGTTCGAAAAAATACTCATATGAGGCGTCACACTCTTTGTCTACAACACAAAAAGCAACATGGAATACGTGACTCATTGCATCCTGAGCAACAGCAGACAACAACACCCTTCCATACTCGCTAGACAAATGTGTACCGTCAACGGCTAGGATTTTTCTCACGTAAGTAAATCCCCTGATCCACGCTCCATAAGAGAGAAAAAAATACAAGAACTTCTCTGTGTTAGAAAGCCTCAAATCTGTCTTGGTTCCTGGATTCTTACTCCTAACCATATAGGCATAAGCATCAAGAATTTCAATACCTTTCTCATGTGTACCCCGTGTCAAAGCTTTTGCAAATTGACATCCCCTAAGACACTTCCAGTAGCTAACCTTACATCCAAAATCGTTGTTAAGGGACTCCCTGACAGCTTTTGTGGTTGGACCTTTTCCCATTAAATATTTACCTTTCATGAACTCACCAATTATCTAGGCAGATGCGTGTGAACTATGATTGGAATGATGTTGGACACCGCATGTGTGCAACTTATTGTAAACGCTAATGTAGAACCTATCATTACTTTTATACCTCATTGCCCTTAGCCACCATTTGCATTTCACATCTACACATCTAGCATTAAAAACATTTGCAGTATTCTTTAATGCTTTGTAATTAAAACGATGTTTAACTGCTGCAATCTTCAATTTGGTGACCAGTTCTTTCTTATTGGCGAAAGTCATACCTTTTTCAAAACCTGTGCCATCGAAGAAGTGAAATATCGGCTCGCTGCTTTGTGATGGAAACGCAGGGGTATAAATGGCAGGATCTTCCTCTACATATTTTTCTTCCAATTCTTCTTCTTTTTCTTCATCTACATCTACACCTCCTCTGTATTTTTCTACCGCTCCTCCTTTGTCTTCTTCTACTTCTTCATGTAAGTCATCCAATCGCTGACTAGAATCATGCCCTCCACTATTTGGCATTTCTTGGTCATTAGAACCAACACATTCCTCCGTCGTAGAAACCACAATTACCCTTAGAGTGGGCCTAGCACCATTACGATCAACGTCAGCCATATAAAGGCGTACATCATCATCATCATTTCTTATTGTAACGGGAGGAGTCTTTTGATTTGCAGCAACACTCAGCATGTAAGTAATGCAGATGTCCCTCGGATTGTCTCTTATCCCCCAACTTCCGATGATTTTGTTAAGTAGAACATCATACGTAACATCTCTAGGCACAAGAATGGGTCTCGACTCTTTAACCTTCGGAACCCAAGCAAAATATTTAGAACGCTCCACCCATTCACCTTGATGATTAACTCCTAATATAACCTCACCCATCAATGGTCCACCTGCAATAAATTGGAATGACCAGCTATTAGTATTACTAATATTTATACAGTATGTTCCAACCCTCACCTACTCGTTTGGAACATCTTCATCGACGTTCTGAACATCACGTTACAGTTTTTCAATGCTTAATGCCAGATGTTCCAAACCTCACTGTTGAACGTTTGGAACATCGAACTAGACGTTCTGAACATCACGTTACACTTTTTCGTTGCGTAATGCAAGATGTTCCAAACTACTAATAGAACTCTCAAACATCTACAGGATGTTCCGAACATCATATGTAAAAATTCCAGTAAATACATACGCCATGTAAAACGCTAGCGATATGTTTGGAATTACAATTATGACCATAGGAACGTCAAAGTGATGTTTGGAATTTCAGGTAGATTGTTCGGATGAACTGAATCCGTAAATCCTCGAATCAACAAAAACAGCTAAAAACATGTTCTAAAGTTAATACACTTACCGGAGATGACTGGATTGATATGATTAAAATTAGAGGAACAAGATTTCCCTTTTAATGGATAAGAAACGACCAGATTTAACAAAATGCCGTATAACCCCAAATGTGGGTGGTCTCAGCTTGAATTGCCTAAAACTGGAAAGGATATTTAGTAAATAAGCTCAGCAGCTATGGTGGAATGGGTATTATTTCGATCTACGAAAGAAAGCTCAGCAGCTATGGTGGAACTTTCGGCGGGAATGGAATGGGGAAAAAATGGAGGGAAAATGGGGGGGGGGGGGGAGAGGAGAGAGGGAAGCAGCTAGGTCAATGGCCAAATTTGGCAAAAAACAAGCTTTTATACATGGACTATTGTGTAACTTACAAAACATTGGGGTGGGAATGTTAGATAGTTAATACCACTAATTAAATGAGGACCTTAGATTTCATGTTTAAAACTTGAGCCTTTTTCCATTCAAAAAACACTTGGGGAGTCCTGCCATGCCAAAGCCCCACATCTCTTTCATCGAAGCATCAGCCTCCGATTCTTCAATACAGCCCCACATCTCTTTCATCGAAGCATCAGCCTCCGATTCTTCAATACAATAAGCTTTATCGCTTTATTTATTTATTCGTTATTATTTATTTCGTTGTTTGCATGCTATTTCCATTATTCGGTATTTTAATTCACCGTAATCGATCTCATTAATCTGCTATCGTTGCCTTGGTCATATAGTTAGTCCATTACTTAATTTGCTTATTGATATCAAACATACTGCATTGCTACTATCGCTTTCTGATCATATTATTATTTGATTAAATACATTTCCATCGATCACGTTTATTAATCACTATATATATAAATTTGTCATCGAATTTGGTTAAAATTAAGTATTCAACATCAAACGAAATTAACATATAAGTCATCTTCGATCGGAACTCGTCCGAAATCGGGTCATCGTAAATTGCTAATTCAATATTTGCCTTCGTTCGTCTGTTTACGTCTGCATTCGAATTGTTCATTCTGACTGCAATATCGGATTTGCGTATTCATATCTTCGAAACTGATATTTGCATTGTCTTCGAATTAAAGCCTCGAAAATCGATTACTTGTCAACGTAAACTGCATGTCAATCGATCGAATTGAGATATAAAATGGTCGCCTTAGACTCAATTAAATATAAATTTAATTGTAGAACCTGAAGTACATTTTTAGAAAATACAATTCCATTTTGATGTCTATCACTCTATCAATGACGACTCTACTTTGCAAACTTGAATGCAAAAGTCTTCTTATTACAATGAAGTGTGTATTTTGACCCCTCGTGCAACTTTTGATGGTAGGAAGTTGTCTTTCTAACACAGCTTACTAGTCACTAAACCAGATGTCTCAATAGCATCTTGTTTGTAATTAATTAAATCATCCACTTGTATGCACTTAATAGACACCTATACAGCTGCACTTTTCTTCGTATAAAAAGGGGGCCTCTATCATTCCATTCCTCACCATTCACTCTTTCATTTGTTTCTTTGATTTCCATTTCTGTATTACTTCATTGTCCTCCGTTCATTTCATTATTCTATTCCCATATTCCTCTTATTTTAGCTCTGCTCTTTTTCTTCAGAAAAGGTAATGCTGCAACTTTCATTCTTAATCATTGATTATATTCACTCAATCATGCATAACTCAGTCATTTTCTTTTCAGTCGGTGGGTAAGCATTTGTTCCTGTGTCTTGATCATCAAAATTTTATCTTCTTATCATCATTAGAAAAAAAAGGAATGTCTCCGGACTCTTCTCATCTTTTTTCAGTATTATACTAGTGTGGAATTTTGTTAAGAATATTCAAAAAATAAAATAATATTTAAACATGCATACATAATTATTTACGGTGAACGAAGTGTTTAACTGACCACCCTCACAACAAGGTGCACTAGTGTTGATGACTTCATTTTCAGTAGTTTTTTTTATTAACACCTGATCTTGTCGTTTGACTGAAAAGAGGATCAGATTGTGGGAAGTTTCTTGATAGAAAAGTCTGTTCCTCAGCTAGTTTGCAAAGTCCAATTTTATTTTTTCTAGCTGATAGAAAGTTAAGACCAAACAAACAAATTTAGTGGTCCAAAAGTCTGTCCGTAACCGTCACTGCTAGAATATTATACTTGTTATAATGTTATCCATTGAAACATACTCCCTCGGCTAAAATGGTTGTCACAGTTTCCTTATTAGTCCGTTAAAAAAAAAGACATAATTCTAAATTTAGAAACATTTTTGAGTTGAAACTACTATTTTACCCTTAATAAAATGCTTTATAGCCACATAAAATGCTTTATAGCCACATATTTATGTATGATTTATTTTGGACCATAAGTTTCAAAAGTCTTTAACACCAAGTCAAACTATGACAACTATTTTGGAACGGAGGGAGTAAAACATAGTTTGGCTTTGACGGTGAGGGTTGACCAGATGACAAATCAAAATTCTCTACCTACTTTATTTTTTTCCTTAAAATAAAATATACTTGGTGTTACAGTGTACAACGTTGTAATGTTGTACTACTATCTATGTAGAACTTCTCTTCCAAGACCTCCATTTCTAGGCATGATGATTGTCTATATATTTGCACTAGTAAGATAGTGTAAGAATCCCACGTTTTTTTCTTTTCACTCTCTTCATTTCTCATTGTCTCCTGTAAGCCCTTCTTTTTCTTTTCTCATGTTAATGCTGCTCTGCTTCTCTTCTAGTTATTTTTTGCTTGCTCTACTATGTAACTAAGCCTTTTCTTTTACTCAAACTATTGTTTCTTTATTCTTTCTTACTTGTTTTGCTACTTTGTGTCGTAACAAATAGTTCGAGGGGGGTGGTGGTATGGTTAGGATGCTCGAACTTTAAAAGGTCTTGAATTCGAGTTCTAGAAATGTAACCTATCCAGTGGGTTTAGGATACCAAATGATAAAACAAGAAAAAGAAGTATTTCACGTTAAGACATATCATTTCTTCATGATAATGTTTAGTAGTATTTGATTTCGTCACAGCTTCTTCATCCTTTTGTTTCATGTTGGAGAAAACGGGAAGCCACCTTTTGTTGATGTCTACTAAATGCTAGCTGGCATATTCTTTAACTTTATTCCTTTTAAAATGTAAAGAATTTTGCTTATGCATGTCTTTTTGTTTTTAATTAGTATTTGTTTGGTTTTCAATTGTGGTTCAACTAAAAAGTGAAAGACTACGACATAGTACTATTTTAATAAGAAGATCACTGTGGTCAGCTTCTCTCTGTTGTGTTTTAATTGGGGCACATTTAGTAGTCAAGGCTCATTGTCATCTTGGTTGTCACTCATAGCATTGTGATTATATTTGAATAAGAAGTAGTAATAAATATCATTATGTTGTTAGGTGTGATAGTTTTACTATAATACTAGGTGGAGTTTGAACTTTGTGGTAGCATATTTTAGATCATTGAAAGTTTTGGTGATAACATGAACTTTTTTAACAGTGTCAATTTTTCTAATAGAAGCACTATGCCAAATTGTCTTTGGTTTTTTTTTTTGAACAAGCTGAATTACAGTATTTTATTTGGTTTCTTACAGTTGAAAACCATCTCAGGATTTCTCGCTGCTGAATCAACTGCAATGGCAGAACGTGTCCTAACTCGTGTTCACAGCCTTCGTGAACGTCTTGATGCTACTTTAGCTGCTCATCGCAATGAAATCTTGCTGTTTCTTTCAAGGTATAGCTGTTGCTGCTCTTGTTTTTTTCCCAAGAATTTTCTTTAGTTTAGTTGGTGTTGATTGCATGTTTTAACTATGGACTAATAGGTGAATAAAAGTCTAGTTTAAACTAGTACATCATTCATGCTGGTTTTGGCTGTTGCAGGATCGAAAGCCATGGAAAAGGGATCTTGAAACCTCACCAGCTGCTAGCTGAGTTTGAATCAATTCACAACGAAGACAAAAACAAACTGAATGATCATGCCTTTGAAGAACTCCTGAAATCCACTCAGGTAACTTGGTTTTACTGTTAGTGAAAGCATTTACCCTCTTGTGCTTGTATTTGAAAATTCTTGTGTGGTTTTTGTCATACTAGGAAGCAATTATTTTGCCCCCATGGGTTGCACTTGCCATACGTCTGAGGCCTGGCGTGTGGGAATATGTCCGTGTAAATGTCAATGCTCTCATTGTCGAGGAGCTGACTGTGCCAGAGTATTTGCAATTCAAGGAAGAACTTGTCGATGGAACGTAAGTTATAGCTTTGAGTTGATCATCCATTAGACAATATGTTCTGAATAATTTTATCAATCTTGTGTTTTTCCTTGATGCAGCTCCAACGGTAACTTTGTTCTTGAGTTAGATTTTGAGCCTTTTACTGCATCATTTCCCAAACCAACCCTCACAAAATCAATTGGAAATGGAGTTGAATTCCTCAACAGGCACCTCTCTGCCAAAATGTTCCATGACAAGGAAAGCATGACCCCTCTTCTCGAATTTCTTCGAGTTCACCACTACAAGGGCAAGGTAAACTTCTTTTCTTGTTCATCTATGAATCTAGATTCTGAAAGTTTTTTGCTCCGCGAAATTTTCATTGGCAACTAATTTCTGCACCCAGTAAGTTATTGCTGTATTCCAAATGTTTGATTCACTATTCTGTGCAGACAATGATGCTGAATGACAGAATTCAGAACTTAAATACTCTCCAAAATGTCCTTAGGAAGGCAGAGGAATACCTCATTACCCTTCCCCCGGAAACTTCATTCTCAGAATTTGAGCACAAGTTCCAAGAAATTGGCTTGGAGAAGGGTTGGGGTGACACTGCAGAGCGTGTTCTGGAGATGATCTGCATGCTTCTGGATCTCCTTGAGGCTCCTGACTCGTGCACTCTTGAGAGGTTCCTTGGTAGAATTCCTATGGTTTTCAATGTGGTTATACTTTCACCCCATGGTTATTTTGCCCAGGAAAATGTCTTGGGATACCCTGACACTGGTGGTCAGGTGGCTTATTCGTGATCCTTTAGTCTTATTCCTTTGAAACCTCATGCCAAAAAGGCTGAAGTTCCCCTTCTTTCTTTTGCAGGTTGTCTATATTTTGGATCAAGTTCCTGCCTTGGAGCGTGAGATGCTCAAGCGCCTGAAGGAGCAAGGACTTGATATCAAACCGCGTATTCTTATTGTTCGTATCTCCAGTAACTGTGTCCAAACTAATAATTATGCAGGAATTGATGTGTTCTAATCTATTACCTTACCTTGCTTTTATTCTCAGGTTACTCGGCTGCTGCCTGATGCGGTTGGTACCACTTGCGGTCAGCGGCTTGAGAAAGTGTTTGGAACAGAGCACTCACATATTCTTAGGGTCCCCTTTAGGACCGAGAAGGGCATTGTCCGCAAATGGATTTCTCGCTTTGAAGTCTGGCCATACATGGAGACATTCACTGAGGTGAAGCAAGATTTCTGTATCCATTTTTCTATCTTCCAATTGGTTTCGACAGCAATTTTCTACTTACCAATTCTCTGATTTCACTTTGGCTTTTAATACTCTTTAGGATGTGGCAAAAGAAGTTGCTGCAGAACTGCAGGCTAAGCCAGATCTTATCATTGGCAACTATAGTGAGGGCAACCTTGCCGCCTCTTTGTTGGCTCACAAGTTGGGTGTAACACAGGTTTGTAGTGTTGACCACTTGTAGCATTATCTTTCCATTACCTTTCATTTGCAACTAGAAGTTTTAAGAGTTCTTGTTCGTTTTGTCTTCTTTGCCTTCTGCAGTGCACCATAGCTCATGCATTGGAGAAAACAAAATATCCCGATTCTGACATCTACCTGAAAAAATTTGATGAGAAGTACCATTTCTCAGCCCAGTTTACTGCTGATCTTATTGCAATGAATCACACTGATTTCATCATCACCAGCACATTCCAGGAAATAGCAGGAAGGTATTACATCAATTTCTCTTAATAACTTACTATGTATCCCCAACATGATTAAATTAGTTTTCTAATCCTGTTTCACTATGTTTGATCCTAACACTTTTTTAAATTTTCTAGCAAGGACACTGTTGGACAGTATGAGAGCCACATGGCCTTCACGATGCCTGGATTGTATAGAGTTGTTCATGGCATAGATGTGTTCGACCCCAAATTCAACATTGTGTCGCCAGGAGCTGATATGAATCTCTATTTCCCATACTCCGAGAAGGAAAAAAGATTGACAGCACTTCACCCTGAAATTGAGGACTTGCTGTATAGTGATGTTGAGAATGAAGAACACCTGTATGTTTCTATAATAGTGATACTGCTGCAAACTTGTGTCAACTTATTTAAACAAGTTTGTACTGAATATATTTGTGTTTCTATCAGGTGTGTGCTGAAGGATAGGAATAAGCCCATCTTATTTACCATGGCAAGGTTGGATCGAGTGAAGAACTTAACCGGAGTTGTCGAGTGGTATGCCAAGAACGCACGGCTGAGGGAGTTGGTTAACCTTGTCGTGGTTGGTGGAGACCGAAGGAAGGAATCCAAAGACTTGGAAGAGCAGGCAGAGATGAAGAAGATGTATGAACTGATAAAGACTCATAATTTGAACGGCCAGTTTCGATGGATTTCTTCCCAGATGAACCGTGTGAGGAATGGCGAACTCTACAGATACATTGCTGACACTAAGGGAGCTTTTGTGCAGCCTGCATTCTACGAGGCTTTCGGTTTGACTGTGGTTGAGGCCATGACCTGTGGTTTGCCTACATTTGCAACTAATCATGGTGGTCCAGCAGAGATCATCATTCACGGGAAGTCTGGTTTCCACATTGATCCATATCATGGCGAGCAAGCTGCTGACCTTCTCGCTGATTTCTTCGAGAAATGTAAGAAAGATCCCTCACATTGGGAAACCATTTCGGAGGGTGGCCTTAAGCGTATACAGGAGAAGTAAGCTGCTGCTCCTTTTCATGTTTACAAAGCCTAGCATGATCATTGAGCTCATCGATTATAATATCCTGTTTCTGCAAATAACAGGTACACATGGCAAATCTACTCGGACCGGTTGTTGACACTGGCTGCTGTTTATGGTTTCTGGAAGCATGTTTCCAAGCTCGATCGCCTTGAAATCCGCCGTTATCTTGAAATGTTTTATGCTCTCAAATTCCGCAAGCTGGTGAGTTTCTCTTCCTTTTTGCACTCTTCTTATTGTTTATGCACACTATAATTGAGTTAAAACTCACTTAAGCAGCTGTAATTGAGGCTTCTATCTTTTATTTTGGTTCAGGCTGAAGCTGTCCCATTGGCTGTTGAGTAAACTGACAAAGAAGAGGCGTCTGTCTTTCCTTTGCCTAGTTGTTATCCACATTATCTTATACATTCAGGGTTTACTTGGAAAAACTGTCTAGTTTTCTTTTTCTCCTTCTGTATCTTTTTGCTCTTTTATCGTCTTTTTTATTGGCATATTGTCCTGCCTGTAGTCATAAGAGGATTGCAAATTTGACATTCTGTAGCTTTGGTGCAAATAAAAGATTATCAAATTTCAATCTGTTCATCCAGCTTTCTTACGACTATGCGTTCTGTTTCTGGAAGTGAGTCAAACGACAAGTATTATTCCGAAAATATTCTCACTCGAGAGAAAGTTTTTCTTGTCAACCTAAGTTATTGACTCGGTCAATTTTGCCAACCACTCTGCGGATAGCAATTTTGGGTTTGTTGAGTTTCCTATCTTGGCCAAGGTCAAACTAAGAATCAAGGTAGACCTGTTTATTTTTACAACTTTGATGCAGTGGCAGAGCGAAGATCTTCATGAATATATAAACAAGTAAACATATGAAAAAATTAATGAGACATAATATATACAAATTTTTTTCACTTATCTACATATTATTTATGCCTAAATTTGATCGTCTAGGTTAAACAATTAAATTTATTAGAGAGTCCCAAATAATACAGTAAATATGAAGTAAAAATACAGGAAATAGAGAGAAAATAATAGACAAGAAAGTAAAGAGTAATATTCCTTGAGAATAGCCGAATTCTATATGAATCGCTTGATGTACAATACAATGTAAGGAGGGGTACTTATAGCTAAGATTTACCCAGTTCTAATTGGGTAAAATACAAAAACTAATAAGGTTGTGGGTCTGTATACTCAAGGCAGCGGCATATATGAAATCCTAACTAGGAAACTGTAAATCCTAAGGCAGAGGGGAGGGGAGGGGGGAGGGATGTATACCTTGCATCCTATGCCCGTACCGGCTGAGCGACCGTGATTTGAAGAGCAGGCGTGTATCCTTTACGCCGGTGACTTGTAAGCTAAGTCTAGTCTCGCCAACTGGATTCATATCCCCGTAATCATCAGTAATTTATTTTTGCCGACACAGTCAATCTTCCCACTTGCTGAGTGTTGTCGTAAACAGTCAGGAAGTTAAAAGAGGCGTGATAGGAGATGTAGATATACGTATGTACCTCGCCCCTATCTCTTCGCATGCCTTGCATTGAATGTCAGTACTCAAGTACGACGAAGTGCTGCCCTGTGAGTGAAAGGGCTTTTATCAGCGTCTTTTCAATGCTGCAACCGCTGTGTCATATCCCGTAATTATTGTGATTCACTACCTAAGCCATAATGATCACGATCTTACGTTTTTAAAACGATCTACTTTCCATCTAAGACTCTTCCTTGGCGTGTATAAATACATCGTGATTGTAGAGCCTTTTGACTCATCTTCAAACTCTTTTCAAATCTTCTCTTCAAAGGAAACTCTATCTTCAACTTTTCAAAATATATTTCTTCAAAAATGGCCCAAGAAACAAATTTCCTCCCCAGAAACTTCAGAGATCAAGATTATCTTCCTCAAGTCTTGAATTTTGAAGGTGATGACCGAATGCAGGTCCAAACAGCCAAACATGAGGGTGGGAATAATAACCTCCCCATCGAGTAGCAACCCTCTGGAATTCAGGCTTTTGCCGAAGGCTACCACGACAATATTATCATGAACTGGAGGAAGCTCCATGCGTTCCCTTGAAATCTCTTCAAGTAATCTTTCAGCAGCTCATCTTCACGTTGTCGGATCTCGAAGATATCCTCGATATGTTTCTCTCGCTTGCGGGCTCTAGAATGTGCCTTCTTGAAGAGGTCCTGTATCTAAGTGAATGATTCAATCGACCCTAATGGTTACTGAGTGTATAATGCTAGGGCACCTTTAGTCAAGGTTGAGCCGAATCTCTTCACTAAGGCAAACTGGGTTTTTTCTTCAGTGATCTCATTGCTCTTGACAGCCGTGCAGTAGGCAGCGACGTGCTCGTCCCAGTCAGTAGTTCTGTCATACTTAAGGTTATCCAGCAGGCAGAAGTGCTTGGGTACGCGGACTGGTAATGCACTCGCTTTATAATGCATGCTTAAAGAACTTCTGCTCATCTACGACGGTAATTTGGGGTAGAACACCTGGCACGTTACCAATCCGATCGTGGATGACTTTCAGCTCCTTCAGGATGTCCTTGTGAAAGGTGTTCCTTCAATACCTTGATTGCTGGCTGTTGTAAAACTTCTGGGGGCTGTCTTCATGTTGAGCCTTTGGTTGGGAACAGTGGCAGGTGATTCATTCACGGGCGCGGGTCCTCAGGGAGATACTAGCCTCTGGAATGAACCAGCGAAGATCACTCCCAGCTGCTGGGCCATGCTTTCGACTAGGTTGGTTGAGTTTTGTTCCCCTCGCTCCGCGTGTGTTTTGAAGAGATCAACGAGGGTCCTTGAGTTCTGAATTGCTCCTGTGCGGTTGGTCATCCTCACTGTCACTGCCTACAGAGATCGAATCCCTGGGAATGTCTTTTGGCTGTCCGCTGGGATTCCTGGGTTCTTTTGTAGACTCGTCAACCCCATCATCAGTGATCTTTGGGACATCATCGTTGTCGTTTGACATAGTCGTGCTTTTCCTTCACAAAACCTAAAATTTCCTGGGCCCTGTGGTTGGCGACAAATTTTATGCCTAAAATTTGCCTCCTAGGTTAAACAATTAAATTTGTATAGGGTCATAAGCAATATGGTAAAATATGAGGAAAAGTAAATAAAAGACGAGGAATAAATAAATGAGCAGTAAAGTAAGTTGTTGTATTCTTTGAGAATAGTGAGATTTTATGTGAATTGCTTGCTTGTACAATACAATGTAAGGATGGGTATTTATAGCTATGATTTACCCAATCCTAATTAAGATAAAATACAAAGACTAATAAGGTCATGAGCCTCTTTACTCAAGGTGGTTGTATATACTAAACCTAACTAGGAAAGTGTAAACCCTAAGGCGGCAGGATGTATGTCTTACGTCCCAGGGCCCGTGCCTGGTGAGAGGCCATAGCTTAGGAACAAGCGTGTATTCTCTGCGCTCGGGGACTTGTAGATTAAGTCTAGTTTTTTCCAGCTAGACTCGTATCCCCGTAATCATAGGTAGTGTATTTTTACCTACACAAGTATGTCCATCCGTTTGAGGAGGATGAGACGTCGAGAACAACAATTTGGTGCCAAGGCACCCCATAGACATTTCCAAAAATGACTCAAAATGTTAGAGTCCTGGTCACTCACAATAGTACAATGCACACCATGCAACTTCAACACAGGAGTAATAAACAAAGTAGTAACATATTGTGCATCATCACATTTCTTGCATGGGATAAAGTGAGCTATTTTGGAAAATCTATCCACCACGATAAAGATGCTATCATGCCCGCCCCTAGACCGTGGCAATCCCATCACAAAATTCATGGATATATCAATCTATGGGCTATTAGAAATGGGTAACGGAGTATACAAACCATGGAACTAGATCTAGACTTAGCCCTCTTGCAATCTAAACAAACATTGCAAAATCTCTCCACATCTCGTCGCATCTTCGGCCAGTGGAGCTGCTCGAATAGAATTGTAAGAGTTTTATCCACCCCGAAGTGACCCATCAAGCCCTGGAGTGAGCTTCTCAAACCAAAATCTCTCTCCATGATGATACGGGCACACAGACTCTCCTCTTTTTGAAGAGATAGACATCATGCCAATGATATTTGTCCACCCTCTTGCCACTCATTATAGCATATCACGGACTCCTTTAAGCTTAGAGGTCATGTTCGTACATCGAGTTGATGCTCTCGAAACACATTAGCCTAGAAGTTAAAGTGGTCTCTAAGGTGCAATATTGACTGTTTGATAAAATGTGCATTAGAAAACATGTATTTACGTGTGTTATACCCTAATTATATATTATATACATAATTGTAGCTGTATCATGCATTATTTAGGCTATTTGTTAATTACATATCAAATTATGGCTATTTTTGCAACTTATCGTATTTTATATTATTTGTGGATATCTATACATAATTAATAATTTGACCCGGCTTGTTCTTATGTGTAAATGTTGTTTTCTCTTCTTTTCTATATATATATGTAATATTTACTCTGCACCTTTAAGTTAAATAATAGTTTGATTAAAATACTGTCGTTCAATTTCAGAATTCATTCAATCCTTTGAAATTCAAATTCTTTCCTCTTTGAACCTAGACAAAAGATAGTCTAGATACATCCGTTACATTCAAAATCTCTTCCATATTTTACTAACCAAAAATAGCTATTTTTATTTCAACAAAATCAGTCCAAGTTCATCCCTCCATATCATTATCCCCTTAATTACTCCTTAATCCCCTCCCTCAATCTTTCAATTATAATCAAACCCCAAAATTACCTCCAATTCCCCTATGGTTATTTTTCGAATTTCTCTTCTTTAAAAGAGGACCATTCTTCTTCAATGAGATGCACTCAATCACAATCACAGATATACACAAAATAAATGAGTGCATATACATACACCCATTCCTTCTTTAACACACAGAGAGGCCGAGCACCACTTCCACCACCGGGGATCTCTCTGATCTTCTGAAAAGACCTTAGGTAATCGTTTCGGGAGTTAGGATTTCGATTGATGTGTTGACAGTTTTAAAATCTTCGTAAGGTCCATTAGGGCCTGTTTGAAAAAACTTGAACTAAATCGGACTTTGTTTGGTAGGTATCGGAATAAGATTTCAGTTTCCGTTAGTCGGTAAATATTAAAAAGAGATTTTCGAGCTCGATTTTGGCGAATGGGCTTCGATTCAAAATCTGAAAGCGCCGTTAGGTTCATATGATTATTTTTGACATGTGTGAACTTTCGGAAATGAATTCCGAGGTCGTTCGGATTGTATCCGCTAAAGTCCCAAAAAGTAAAGAATTTGATCTTTTTCATTTTAATTTGTATCTTGAGTTTTGGAAATCCGATGCGAGATCCGTCTTAATGAGTACGTCACATATATTTTGTATAACTTGCTTGAGAAATTTTGGATTATTTCGAATTTCGTAGGGCCTAGTTTTAATTTTCATCACGATAACAATTTTCAAAAAAAAGAAAGAGAAAAGAGGAATTAAATAGGATGGCGGTGGCTGAAGGGATTTTATCCGTTAAAGCTTAAATTAATTGAAAAGGGAACAAAAACGAGAATGGGAAACAGAGGAATTGACGAAGGAAAAAAAATATCATCAAAAAATGAGAAAGAAAAAGAAAAGGAGAAGGAAAAGATAGAATTTTCACACCAAAACATTCAGGTAATGATGTTAGTTCATTATTTCAGTTTATTACGTATGTTTGAACATATTTTAACGGTAGAAATTGAGATATTAGACATCGTTTCTACAAGTTAAATTGATAGTTTAAAGAGTTAATTGGACCCTGATAGTGGAATTGATTATATATCCGTACTCAGGAAGTTATGGGCTACCCATAAATGTAATTTATTTAGGGTTTTATTATGTGACTTTGAACTCTGTTACATAGGCCTGGTGTGCGTATTGCGTCTGCGAATAGGTATCAGGTTCCTAACCGGATTGCCCTAAGATGTAGGAAATGAAGCCTTTAACCTAATTTGATATATTTTCTGCTTATTGAATAAGCAGGATCGTTTGGCAGTGAATCCAAAGGATAAAGCGGTTGTTGAGTAGCAATTTTAAATAAGGTAAGTGTTTGTATTCATTTCTTTGGAGGCCCTTGGCCTTGTGGATAATCTACCACGCGTTCCTTACGTGTGTAGCTGCCGATAGGCGTACTCATTACGCCTTAGCTTTGGATTTACATTGTATATTATATGTTATGTCCTGTTGTTGGTTTTGCATTGAGAATCTGAGTAGTGTACTCTGGTTGTGAGTTGGCATATACTTCCCGGCTGTCGATAAGAGTCCCGTGCCGGTGAAGGATTATTATTGCAATATATTGCATTCATATGCATTATATTTTCTGGTTTATATCATATTGGGTGCAGGAGTATTCCGCCCTAGGAGAGTGCAGGAGTATTCCACCTCTAATTTATATCATATTGGGTGCAGGAGTCTTCCGCCTCAGGAGAGTGCATGAGTATTCCGCCTCTGGTTTATATCATATTGGGTACATGAGTATTCCGCCCCAGGAGACTGCAGGAGTACTCCGCCTCTTGTTTATATCATATTGGGTGCAGGAGTACTCCGCCCCAGGAGAGTGCAGGAGTATTCCACCTTTGGTTTATATCATATCGGGTGCAGGAGTATTCCGCCCCAGGAGAGTGCAGGAGTGCCTCTGGTTTATATCATATCCGGTGCAGGGGTATTCTGCCCCAGGAGTAGGAGTATTCCGCTCCAGCTTGTTACTATATTGTATTCCCCTCGAATGCAGGAGTATTCCGCTTCGGGATGGGATTATGGGGCCTATGTGACCCCATTGCATTATACTGCATTCATTCCATTTCATTGCACGGTTGCTGTGTATTGTGTGATTATAGTGCGACGTTTCGTGTATGTTTCATGTATTTCTGATTGGTGATATGTTTGGAATACTTATATGTTCTGCCTATCTTATGTCCCTAGTTGTTTACGAGTTTATAGTTACATACGTGTTTCCAGTTATTATCTGGCCATGCCTTTTTATAATTTAAATAAGAGGAATTTGGTTTATCTGTATCTTTTCTCCCTGGCTAGCTATCCTATTTTTTGAGGTGGCTAGTCTGCCCTACTTATTGAGTCCTTTTGAGTCACCCTTGTTTGTTGTTTGTTTCTTGTCTATCTATTTCGTTTTGGCAGTTTCACTCCAGGATTGAGTTCGCCGTGTTGTGAAAGAGCGAAGACCACTTCAGCTGTCAGGGTGAGCCAACTTTTATTCAAGATGGCCACCGATTTTATGTTTATTATTTCAGTTGTATTTTGCTCCCTTCAAGAGGTATCTATCTTCTTTTGTACTCTTAGATGTCTAGTCTGGATAGCCCTAAACCTAGTATGTTGGATAGTCAGCTGTAATTTTTTTGTACAACTTAGAGGTATCAATATGTCTGTGCTTTTTCTAAGTCTTGTTCTTATTTATGAATTGAATTATATTTATTTTTCTAAACAGATACATACACATACCACACCTTCATCTCCTTCCCCAATACACCACCACTAGTGATACAAACCCCATACATACGCACACCCATTTCAGTTTTGTCGTTCTCTTCAAAAGAATAGAGCACTCACAGATCGGGACAAGGGAGAACCGATGGGGGTCAGGGAAATTGGAACAGAGTAACAAGGGCGAGAGGGATGACGGGCAAAGGCTAAAATTTCCACCACTAATAGCATCCGGTGACCCATATTCTCATTTTTTCCTCCTCACGCTCTCGTCGATTTGTGGCTGAGACTTAAAGAGAGTGGAGGAGTCGCAGCGACGCCGTAAAGGCAGATGGGTAGTCGCTCCTCCCCCTCTGTCTGACTGGTGCTCCGTTTCCCACAACTGTCTCACCGAAAAATCATAACCCGGCGTGCCCGTTCATATCTGTTCTGCTATGGATTTTTTGACGGGCGATTGTTCTTGTTTCTCCCGTTTGGTTATTGGTTTCATCTATAATTATCCCCTTTACTGATTAGGCGTACTATTTTGCCTATTGTTTTTTACTGCTGATTCTGCTTTGTCTAACTGCTTAAGGTTCGATCTATTGTGGTTATATCTCAGCTAGGTCCCACTGATCTTTATAACCTGGTCTTTACTATTGACTATTACTAATCATTTTTTTTTTGAGAATTCCTTGCAGATTCTGTTGACGCTGTCGTGTTTGGTCTTGGCATAGATCTGGACAGTTATTATGATAAGAATAGGCCTATAAAAATATTTTATTTGAGGCCTCGGACTGATTTGAATGGGTATTACAACCAATGACAATTTGGAGGCCTAATATAATATCACTTACGTGTCCCTTCGAAAACAAAATAGAGGATGATGATAATATACATATATTGTTGCAAAAACAAAATGGATAGGCAACGAGACCCGCACTTGGCATGGCAACACAACCGGTCGGCGTGTTTGCAGTCGTGACGGTATCCTTAACCCCCTATCACCTAATCTGAGCCTAAAACTTTCAAAATTCCCTTTCCCCTTTTATTTTGCTTTTGTTATTTTTATTCTTATTTTTATCATTATTTCATTACTGTTATTACTAACATTTTTATTTTCATTATTATTATTATTTGTATTATTATTATTATTACAATTATTATTATTATTATGACCTTATTATTTTCTTATTTTTACTTCATTTCATTAGTTATAATACTAACTCAATTTGATTTGTTGCGAGGTACATCTGGATAGATATTTTCTAGACGATGCTCCAAATTACCCTCTTTATTCAACTTGCTATTGCATTCTTTTAATTTTCAGTTTATCATTTATTAATTTATCTTGATATACTAACAAATTTCTTTTGTTTTGCAAGCTGTGTTTGGTTGAATTCTCCAAGGAAGAAGCCAATTAGTGAATTTGATCCTTTTTATTTAATCTTAATTATTACATGCGTATTATAGCAGTCATTCGGTTATTTTTCTATTTTCAGTTAGTTAGTTTATTGGCTTAGTTACTTTTAATTACTCAAAATTCCAATTATTATATCCGGCTAGTAACCACATTTGGTGGAACCTGAGAGGTGTCTAACACCTTCCTCTCGGGTTAATTTGAACCCTTACCTAGAATTTCTTATTCGTAGACTAAGTTTCGGAGTTAATTTTATAAAATAGGCTAGAAACAAAAGTAGGTGCCATAATACGCCTAGTTAAAAAAAATATGTTAGGTGGTGACTCCAAATCTTTACCCGTGAGTTCCGATAAGTCGAGCCCTGTTTCGAACTCTAACCGGTTCGAGAAAAAATGGATGTCGACACCCACACAAATGGTTGGTGTTTCCTAACCAGCTCAGTTAGACGTGCTGCCATGGTTCTAAAGTCACGGATAAACCTCCTATAAAAACTAGCCAACCCATAAAAACTATGGACATGAGACAACGAAGTAGGGCTAGGCCAATCATTGATGGCCTCGACTTTTGATTCATCAAATTCAACACCATTAGCACTAACAAAAAAACCAAGAAAGACAACATGTTCAACACAAAAGGCATACTTTTTTAATTAGCATACAACTTTTCACTTCTTAAAACATCAAGCACAAGCCTTAAGTGTTCTACATGTTCATCCACAGATTTACAATAAACAAGTATGTCATCGAAATACATAATAATAAAATTATTTATAAAAGGTTTAAGCACATGGTTCATCAATCTCATGAATGTGCTCAGTGCGTTAGAGAGGGTGAAACATCACTAACCATTCATATAGACTGAATTTGGTCTTGAATGCAGTCTTCCACTCATCACCTGTTTTATTTGAATTTGATGGTAACGGGGCCAAAGATCAATCTTTGGAAAACAACATGAACCACTCAATTCATCAAGCATGTCATCTAATCTAGAGATAGGATGACGATACTTTATCGTTATCGTATTGATTGTCCGGCAATCAACACATATTTGCAACGTTCCGTCCTTCTTTAGCATAAGTATCATTCTAACGGAATACGGGCTCAAGCTTTCACGAACCAGTCCTTCGTTCAGCAGTCGTCCACCTGTCGTTGGAGCTCTTTGGTGTCTGTAGGGATTACACCGGTAGGCTAGTTTGTTCGGGATTGGAGACCCCGGGATGAAATCAATTTGCTGCTCGATTCCCCTAAATGGAGGCAATCCACCAGACATTTCTTCAGGAAACATGTCCCCGAATTCTTGCAAAACATTTTGAATAACATGAGGCAAAGGCTTAAAGTCAGTTTCTTCTCCATTTTTTTCCTTCGAGTCACCCGCTTGTTCTTAGAAAGTTTCATTTTCGAGCAAGATCAAAGCTCGGGGAGTTGGACACTATTTGGCCATGTGACCATAACCCCTGCACTTGTGACATTGAATAGATGAAACACTAGGAGTATTGCGCTGAGTTTTACCTCCCAACTCCTTGGAGCCATTTCTAGCCACACCCTTGTCGAAGGTTTTCTTTACATCTCAGCCTGAATTGACACCGGTTGTATTTGAAATGTTCCATTCTTTGCCCCGGTTCAAATGAGTAGAGGTAGTGCTCCCTAGATACCTTTTTTTTTTCGCCTTTCACCAATTTTTCAGCTTCAATAGCTGCATGTAATGCTTCATCCACAGAATAGAACACATGCAGTCTCAATTGAGATGATAATTCTCGATTCAACCCATTTTAGACCGAATAATGGCTTGCTCCTCGTCTTCTTCCATATCAAGAGTCAAACGAATCTTTTCAAAGTCGTCAAAATATTCTTCAACCAATTTGTATCCTTGCTTTAAGTCATAGAGCTTTCGAGGTTGCTCTTGACGATGTTTAGTTGTTACATACTTAGCATCTAACACTCTTTTCAATTGCACCCATGTAAGGCGCTCGGGTAAAGGATGCCTTCTTCTCATTCTCTTCGCGGACTCCCACGAAGTGGAACAAATGCCTCAAATGAAGCAATAACATAGGCTTCTTTTCTCTCACCGATCATCTCATTTGTTTCAAAGCTTCATCCCAAATGAACCTTACAATCAAGATATTGGTCCAGATCACTAGACCCGCTAATGGTGGAATAGTGATCTTCATACTGTTCAAGTTTATTTCTCTACCACCTCGGGCTTGTTCGGGATACTCATCATAATAGTCATCATCATCTCGGCCAGAAGATCAATTAGAGATATTTCAGGCACGTCCACACTTTTCTCTCCGTTTCCAGTCATGTACATGCAAAAATCGAAGACTTGAGGAAGGGTTAGGTTAGAAATCACCTCATACACCCCCTCACTTTGTTTGGTTGCACTCGGATCCACTCAATTTGCAAGATAAGATCAAACAAGAACCTATCACAAATGGATTCTTGGGATTGATCAGTCTCCTAATCGATCCTCCGAGTTCGAAAGATTTACTTGTTCTCTTCGGGATGAGTAACTTGATTTCGACTCGATGGACGGACACCTTTTCAATTGCGCACGGGAAGTCAAGAATTTAACTATGAGATCTAGACTTCATTCTTCACGCACGAGTTCTAAATAAGCTTAAACAATTAGTGTGAAATTGAATAGGAGAATTACTTGGGAAATACTAATGAGATTTGATTTGATGTTAACAAAGAAAGAAAGAGAACCTAAGAGAATCTACCATCTGCTTCCCTTTCTGGAAAATCTGGACACTCCACTCCGGTACAGAATGAAAGTGGTCCTTCCTTCCCTCGTACGGACTAGGGCTTCCTCCTCTTTGCTTTCCTCTTTTCAGCCGACTTGCCTTCCGGATTTTCGGAAACGTCGCTTTTCCTTTTCTTCACCAATGAAATAGTGCACTTTCCTTTTTCGGCATACAGAAAGTTTCATTCATTTTCAAAAGCCTATACAAGATAGAGATTCGGGTCGTCTCCGTCGTACAACCCATACAAGATAGAGGTTCAGGTCGTCTTCGTCGTTTCATGATTTAATGTACGACATAACTTGAGCTTTAAGTAAAGCCAAATGACTTTTGAGTGTCTGTACAATGCGACAACCACCAACAGTCGATGGTTTGTATAGTCTCTTCACAGCGGAGCTTCGAAAATTCAAGCAAAAACCTGACTCAAATCCAACTTCCAACAATCAAAACACCAAGACTTGGGTTCCAAGTAAATCCCAACTTCAAAAAGTCACACACATTGTCGACAAACACCATAAGTCATTGTACGGATAGCAAAGTCACTACTGTTTTTTCCCAGCAACAATAACAACCAACATCGATGATTATTATTATTTTTTTTTTGAGTTTTTCTTCTTTCTTTATTTTTTTTTAAAATAAGAGCAAACAACAACAAAAACAAGAGCACGATAACAGAAAAATCAAAGACTAAGCACGAAGGAATCATTCAAAGCATTTCAAATTTTTTTTTAGTTCATGACCCTTAGGTCTAATTCTTTTCTGAAACTATCTATCTATCTATCTATCTATCTATCTATCTATCTATCTATCTATCTATCTATCTATCTATTATTATTATTATTATTATTATTATTATTATTATTATTATTATTATTATTATGGATTCTTGAGCTTATAATATGACATAAGAATGAAGGAATCATTCAAAGCATTTTTGAAAATTCTTTCTAGTTCATAACACTTTGAAAAAAAATATCATGCAAATAAAGCATGATAAAATATGAAAATAATGCTATGACTTATGAATAACTTTTCTAAACATTAGCTCTAATTTTCTTAAGCTATTATGTATTTGCCTGTTGCAATTAAGCATCTATTAACTCAATAAAAGATTTTATCAAATATCTTGTAAGCCTGCTTTTATGAGTAAAATCTCTTTAGTAAATGGTCATATGAATTCACCTCAATTCCTCTTTGAACCTAATTGTAAGCTCTAATCAACGCACTTCACATCACCGAACAACTACAATAATAATCAATTCATCTAATCAATTTTAAAGTTCTTTTTTTTTTCAATTTAAGAACTTAGTTTCAAATTCTAGCAATCTAGGTTTTGACAAACTTTCTTTTGAATATAATCCATTATGACGTGTAGTTCTTGTATAAAAAGACATTATCACATCTCAGTTTTATAAAGAAAATTACCTTGATATGGATCGGGGGTGGATTTTGGCCGAGAGATTCCAAGAACTCAAATAACGTTATTTTGCTATATTCTCCCCTTCTACATATGTTAATGGGCCTAATGGTAATATGAATTACTTTACTTCATGTTAGGCCCATGCCTAAAGACATAAGGGGATCTGATTGGATCCCTTGCTTTTCCTTATTCCTTTTTGTCTTTCAATAAACAATTCACTATGAGACAAAGAGAATGAATATGTAAGGGTCAAATTTTCATCCCTTTTCGGGCAATACCGTGCGTCATCTCTCTTGGTGTGGGCTAACTTATATTCACAATAAAATTCCATGTAAACTCTGGCCATAGTAAGTTTTCTTTAGTTTTTTGGCCTTTTGTAATTCCTCCTTCCACTTCCAACATAACTAACGATTTAGACTTTATCCATAATAAATATTCACAACAGACTTTAGCACTATACTTCATACTCGGGTCTTATGCACATATAACAAGCTTATTTAAGCTGTTTTCCAAGCTGATAGTGTCCTAAAATGTGAAAAGATTGGAGGAACGTTCTACACATACAAATATACTATAACAACCCAATAGAAGTGCCATGGTTAGTGGGTCCCATATAACCACATGGGAAGTAAAACAACTAAACGAATAACAAAGAAGCAATTTTTTCTACAACTCAAGTAACATGAAAGTTACATAGGACCTAAAATAAGTTAGAACTTTCCCAAGACATCACTATTTCCTCGAGCTCAAACATGGCCTTCGTGGTACGATGGTTCCACTATATAAATCAACATAAAAAAAATCAATCGACTCAACCGTCAAAGTTTTCGCTCAATTAAAGTACCCAGAACATCCTCATAGGCTAAGTTCTTATCTATTCGCTGTCTCCCCCATCACGACATGCATAGCGGCCATAGGTCTTATCAGAAATTAGATACATAAAACATGAAATGAGTGCCACCAACTCAAGTGACTAATTTATACAACAAGCAATTTCCCTAAACATCTCGAATCCTCGTAAGGCCGCAGATATCAAAAAAGACTTACCAGATAATCCATTGTCCAATGGACTACTCGATATAAACATATGTGGAAACAAGAACACGCTCTCAAAGTATCAACATATTAAAACTATGCTGGTAAGAAATCCAAGCATATAAGCGGTATAACTCTAACCAATATCTCCTTGGCCAATAAATCTCGAGCCCAACTTGTCCTCTTTACTAAACCTCAAATCAGCTCCAATGTCGTAACTATTGCTGCAACACGTTACTGAATATATCTATTGTTCTTCTTGAGCTAAGAAAATTTGATCCTAGACAGTCTGAACCTCCTATAAAGTGTGTAGAAAAAACCTACAAATGAAGCTTTTGGTAACTCAAGCCACAAGAAAAGAAAACGAATAGCCATCTCCACGACCTCTAAGGTCAACGTCACACCAACTCATCACACCTCTTAGAACTTACACCACGACAGAAGAATACTATCAATCTATCGATAAAATATTGTTAGGACTCAAGCTAAGAACCCACCATCTCTGAAAAAACTAAAACAAAACTATAAGTTGTGATCCCCGATATGAGATAACAGAAACAAGTGCACCATGAAACTTGATGATTCTCATAGAAGAATAGATGAACCCACCGCTTCATTGAGCTAATAATTAAATTGATATGTATCATGCAAACCTGATGATGCTATCAAGCACCATTCTCGAAAGTAGGCTCTCATCCAATTGCACACATTCCTAGTGTCCAAGCAAGTGAGGATTCACTCGGTAATCAACCTCATTCGAATATTTCACATAGAAACACTTTACCTTAATTAGAAGTGCGACACCTAATCCTCTAGTTAGCTAAAGTCTTAACTGTTATAACAAATTTTCCTTTACCACAACGAATGAAACAAATTGTGAATCGCCAAGGTTTTACCTATATCATAATACTTTCCATCACCTGTCTAGTTGATTAGTTATATATACAAACCACACCTGAGGCTTAAGAACAGTAACATAATTAATTCTTATTAAGCATATGGACTTACTCAAGTCACAGTTCTCACCATCAAAGAGGATGTGCTAACACTTAATCATCTCACATCACATGATCAAATCTTTTCTATGAAACATTATAGTAAATTGCATAACCTCCCGATCTAGAAGTAATTCAATGTTGTATTCGTTATCAACAATCTCAAGCTTTCAAAGGCTGCACAAATTACCAAATCAATCAAACTGCACCCATCCAAGTTCAATTAAATCAATAAAATTGCAAAGGATAAAAAATATTTCCATATTTCGTCATACAAATTTGTCAACTCAAGAAAATTGTGACCCTCAATAGGTAAAAGGTCTAGCCAACACTAAACCGTTTCACCCTTCTAAGAACCCAATTGTAAACTTTTTCTAGGCACGACATGCCCCAAAATTATGATTGAACCCGTTAAAACCTTATACTTTCTAACTTAGCATAAACAACTGTCAAGAATCCAAATAAAACATGAACACCCAAAATATCAATCCACTAAAATGATTGATGCATCAAAATGACCATCATACTTAGCAATGTACTCGTAATAACTATGCCAAGTACAAGATCCATTTTCATGATATTCACATCCCGAACCTTACACTAATAAAGCCCCTATATTTCTAGTTGATCTCAGAAAAGAGCGTATCTACTTGCAACTGATAGTACAAGTCGTTCATGAATGGTACCAATAGAAGAAATTATCATTTTTTTTTCAAAATAAATACTCAACAGCCGTGGGAAACACCTCTGAAATCTCGATTACAATATAACCAAATCAACAGACAAACTTCAACACTGAAAATCCGAACCAATGCAAGTATGCCAAACATTTGATACTCATTGCTGACTAAACATCATAGAAGATTTACCGTGGTAGATGGAGCATAATCATATTCCCATTATTACTTATGTAGGATCGTTAGAGACATAGAGCCACACTACTAGACATTGTAACTAATTACCATATGATAGAATACATCTCATATACGACTAACAATAACCTCCTCAAAACCAACCATATAAAAAATTAGCAGCCCAACTAGAACTGGCCCTAAACTAAAAGACTGACTATAACTGATCCACATCCTTAGACCCTTATATAGTGTTTGTTCGAAAAAAGATCATGAAGATGAACACAATTCACATTACTTGCAAAAAGTACATAGATTTATATCTACCAGTGAACCCTGATCTTAATATTCTTGACATCACGTCAATAATTTTTTTGTATGACTTGGTTAACCGCATAGGCTCTTCTGCTTAGAGCCAAACTATATATAATTCTCACAAGGATGCTTAACTTTTCCTTTCACTATCAGGGTGTTATACTGATGATCTCACCAAATTCAAGTGGTACAAAAAAGACGATTACTAAGACATTCGACTAAATAGTACTCCGAGCAATTTACATTATGCTTACTTGATGAAGTAAAACTTTTTCATGAACTCATCTCATAGCCAAGGATAATGAAATCACCTTTTCGAAGCTTGAATACTACGTGATCATACTAAGATAGGGCACACATGACTTTCACAATAAATCGACTACCACTGATTCCACACACTTGGCTTACCATATCATTTCCCTATTCACTAGGCCACACGACCATACATCTTCTTTAGCGAAGAATACCATAAGTTCAATTGAACCTTAAAATTATGACATATCTGAAACTATTTGCATACGTCCTTATCAACTAAGTTAGAAGCAAACCATAACAAAACTTAATTATGAATATTTGAACCTTGCTTGAAATACATAAGACATGTTGCCCTCAGATGCCACTTCGAAGTCATTCGCTATCTGGATGGAACAACAAGCCTTCACTATCACAAAAATAGATATAAAAAGAAATTAGTCCTTCACTTACAAGTCCAAACGCACGAGGTAAGGAATCAAAAGAAGAGAACTTAATTCCTAAAGGCCACCATAGCCTTTGATAGATAGATATAGATGTCTCCATACCGATCAACAACTACTATACATTGTTAATGACTCACCAAGACTATAGACCTAGTATCTGGTATCAATTTGTCACGATCTAAATCTCCATTAACAGTGATTGCTATCCAAGTAATCCATAACCGGACAAGCCCTTCTTAGATCCATCAAAAAGTAGATTAAATAACTTAAGTAGATAATTATTCAAATTTCAAGTCTTGAAGGCCTAATATTCAATAAAACATAGAGTTGAATTTAAACGCAGAAATAAATACAAAAACCTAGTCTTAGTATCCCATGAGTCACGAACATCTAAAAAGTAGAATAAAAACTATACAAATAAAATTTAAGAATCGAGCAACTGAAAAAAGATAATAAAACTGGTAATTTTTCCACAACAAACTAGAATAGTTGGCTTACCCCGCTCAGCTGAATAACTGCTACTTCTAGCCACGTAACTCTCCGGTTCTCGAAATCAAATATATGCAAAAATGAAAGCAAAACAAGTGAGTTGAAAGGACTCAAATAGGTGGAGTCGCGCGGCCACCAAAGTAAAGGAATCAAATTGGCTGCCACAGAAATGAAATAGCGGTAAACAATCATCTATTAATCCAGTGTCTATATCTGAATTCCAAAATTTCATTTCTTTCTTTCATCAATATGGATATCCCAATCAAGTATCAAATTGATAACAACTCAATATTCGTAAGCACGTAAATAAATTATTAAACATGCAACAAATATAACAATAGAAAGAATGAAATTAAGTTGATACAATACAAATGGCCAATATCCCCGTGCATATTGTCAATGAGCGCACCAAGAGAGTGACCCTAGAGGGGTGATTATTGCATACCTAACTCGAGTCGTGGAAGCATATGCTCATCAAATATGACACAGCTCATAGCTATCGCTAACCAAAACTACTAAGCAATGAGTCCCACTTATCCACATGTATTCTCAGCTGATAAAAAATTACGCTTATGAGCCAACAAACTCACCAGTAAACTACTCATGCGACCCAATCAACTTAGGACATACCAAAATATGCTTAAACAATAAAAGAAAAGCAAATCCAAAACTGTTGTATGTTTGATAATAAAAAAATGCTAGTCCAAGAACAATTGCATGTTCACCCATCCAAGAAACAAAACAGTTTTCGAGTATAATTTGGAAACACAAGAAATAAGTATAAGCAATTATACCAAGGACTGTGTAATTAAATTTTTATAGTGAAATTGTTTTGCTCGCCCATCCAATTTGGCCTAGTGTGACGTGCCCGACATTTTCCTAGAATATCCTGGCACCAATAACTTCGAAAAAACTCAGCAACAATTGTCCTATAAAAAGCCCATACTTTTTGCTACAAAACTTCAATCGATGAATAGTTTGAAGCATTGGAAACTACACTAGAACGGATAAAATTTAAAATAAAAATTAATTGCAAAATACATTTTAATATGAGAGTTATACGCTTCCAATAAGTTCATGTGCGGTTTTACATCTCCATTGCCATCTAATATCCCCTACTTAACTTACTACTCAACGACACGCCTAGGCATATCAGAGTCCAATGAAACTTGACACACAAATATATTTGGGATCCATCCATGAGTTTGATTTCTAAAACAGACCTCAAATGCGTGAAACAAAGGGTTAAGTTCATTAAGCCCGAAAAATAACTTGCGTGCCAAGAGCAAAAGTGATCAGACGAACTTGGAATTCATTTCCGCCTGCGGCATATATTACAAGTCACTTCACTAACCTAAGGAATTCAATGGCTTGGCAATGAGGATTT
Source organism: Petunia x hybrida (assembly GCA_037355625.1). Lineage (NCBI taxonomy): Eukaryota > Viridiplantae > Streptophyta > Magnoliopsida > Solanales > Solanaceae > Petunia > Petunia x hybrida. The sequence goes on along the minus strand of JBBBVM010000053.1, from coordinate 5,063,159 downwards.
TTTAAACCCAAAACGACGTATGAAGTTCATAATTTGGATCAACACTCAATTGACTTCAAATTTTATAGGCAAGTCACCAAATTAAATGACTTAATGAAGTTACTGAAATGGTGAGAAATGGAACTTAGATTCACAAAATGACCGGTTTGAGTCATTTGAAAAGCTTATAGTAAATACTCCATCCGTTCCAAAATGATTGTCATAGTTTGACTTGGAGCGGAGTTTAAGAAATGTGATAAGAATTTTGAAACTTGTCGTCCAAAATAAACCCTACATAAATATGTGGCTATAAAACATTTCATTAAAGGTAAAGTAGTAGTTTCAACTCAAAAATATTTCTAAATTTAGAATTGTGACATTCTTTTTAGAACGGACTAATAAGGAAATAGTGGCATCTATTTTGGAACGGAGGGAGTATGTTAAAAGGTAAATAAATTCTCACTATAAAATTGATGATGTATCTGTGTGTTATGCAGGGGCGAAACTACATTGATGCTAGGGGTGTCACGGGACACTGCTCCGCCAAAATTTTTTACTAGGTATTTATATAGTTTTTTAATGGAAAATCATAATAATATGTATAGAAATATATATTGTGACACTGCTTGATCTTTAAGGGTTAGTGGTCTGGTGGTTTAGCACTCAGCATTAATGTCTTTGGTTCGAATCCCGTTAGACTCAGAATTTTGTTTTAGATCTTCAAATTTTTAATATCTAATAAAATGATACTAGCCGGTATCGAACCGTGAATCTTCAGTAAATAAAAATAGTGCAATACCACTTGCACTACACTAAATTTTGTAAATATGATGTTCTTATAATCGTTTATTCATTTATTTATTTAAATGTGACACTGCTGGCAAGAAATCCTGCGTACGCCACTAGTGTTATGTACTTAGTTCTATAAGCTAATCACTACTAGCAAGATGATAAAAACTACTCTCTCTATTCCACAAAGAATGACATGTTTCGAATTTCGAGAGTCAAACTTTTTCATTTTGACCGTAAATTTACACATATAATTTTTAATATTTTTGGAACAATATTTATATATTTAGAAACTACATAAAAAGTATCATAATTCACAATAATAAATAATTCAAAATATTATAAGACATGAAATTACGACCAAAGAAAAACTCGTTTGACTCTCGAAACCTGATCGAATCAAGACAACCTTTATGAAATGGAGGGAGTATATATTAAGGTTTGTTATAACAATATAAGCCTTAAATACTACCACAATTTTTAATTGTGTTTAGTCGAAAGAATGTTTGTATCGAGTATTACTAGTATCAGTATGTGTCTTTGAAAATCATATGCTTTATTACCTAGAAAATAATAGTTATAAGTACATGAAATTCATGGAATTTTTTCTATCTCTTTTGTTTTTTTATTAATATTTTCTTAAATACTATTGCAAAATTTTACCCCAATTAGCTTCCAGAATTTTTCCTATTTGTCACCTTCAATATCTTCAACTTGCCTTACAAAAATTATTATAGTTTTCCTCCTTGGGAGTTGGGGGTAATAGAAATTTAAATAATAAAGAGTCAAACCCAATAAATGCCCTTGCATTCACGTCTTAGAAACTCTTTGGTATGTATAATGTCATTACTAACACATAGATTACTTCATAGCTGTTTTACAGTATGATGTTCACTTTCTTTAAGTGTTATCCTTTTGTTGATAAAATATTTAGAACAAAGGAGACCAAAAGTTTTTCTTTTGAAAAGGAGAAACTATATTATTTGCAGTGGACCAAATCAATGATTTGCCCAAATATGGCTCAGAATCATTTCTACTTTGACGGACACGACCCGATAATTAAATGAAGCAACTAGGGTCAACAGATCGTATTAAAATTGTTCCATGTCGTGCGGTGTTTTACATATCGTGTTAAAATTGTGCCATGTTATGCGGTGTGAGTAATTGCAAAAGCAGAATATGGAGTCATCCAAACAAAAGTGAAAGACTGAAAGGCAATTCTTTCAGAGTCATTAATGGTCTGCTTTTGGCAGCATTAAGAACATTTGTTCTTCTTCTATTATACAATTATCAACAATTTGTTATTATCTAAATAGTTTTCGTTCATTTAGCTACTACACAGAGCGTTACATGAGCATTTTAGTACTCAGTATATCTCATTGGCTATCCTTTAAATGGTTAAACGACACGTCCAATAGAAAATAGTTGACGCACCCGATGAACGCTCAGTATATCCATTATCTGAAAAATTAGTATCTGCACTTGTATTGGTAATAAATGCACCGGACCAACGCTCTTTGAACGGACACGACGTTAGTTTAAACATCTTTACAAAAGCATCATGTGATGATTAGTATAAACCAAAATTTCGAAAAAGTTTATCGCAAATAGCTTGTTAAACCATCATAGATGGTAAAATAAATCATTCTTGGTTTTTCCACGAGTCCTAGTCTGCAAAGAAACTAGCATAACCAACACGAGACAAATCCCAACTAAATTGATGTAGGCATGGGAAACTGTTTTCTCAAAGGAGTAACTAAAATTTTCTCTAGAACTTGATATTATCTGATTCTTGTAACAAAATTGATTCTTGTAAATTTCTCTCTTTTTTCTTGTTCATATCTTGTTTAAGTACGAGTATACGTCGTCGTGCATGTGCTTGCATGCAGTCCCCTAAAGTACGTCTCTTGTTTTTTCCCATGCATTAATTCTCTCTCTTTATTATTCTTCTTCCGATTTTGTATTGGCTATGCTTATAAAAAATATCAAACTCAAAGTAAACGTGCACCGCCTATTGCATGCATACTTTAGATTAAATGGTACCGGCTCTGAAATAGAAGATTTTGCAAACCATAAATAATTACATGAGACTTTCTTGGTGGATAAGAATTACCTAGTTCATACGGAAATGATTTAACAGACCATGAATAGTTAAAGAGACTATCTTGGTGGATAAGAATTAATTCATATGGAAGTTAATGTCTGGAAAAGGAAAAGGGTTAATTATATTTTGCTTATCGTTCAACTATATGCTATAAATTGCACCCATCCCCACCAGGCCACCACTCAATGTACAATTGCTCTTTACTAATAACAAGTTCTAATTCCTTAAAGCAGTAGGTTCTTTAATTTCTCTCTTGTTTTTTTCTTTTTCACCTTCATGTTTTCTTTATCATCTAGAGTAATTGTTTTCTTAAGTATTTGGAATATACTTTTAGTCATGTTTCCTGTATTTGTGGGATGAAGGTCACATTTCACTATCTCTATAACCTTCTTCATGCAGCTTATTAGTTTCTGCATTAAGTTAAAAAACATTGAGTTTGTACTTTTTCTCTTTTCTTCTTTTAATTGGTGTAGTTTGATAATGTGTAATGTCATCATTAATCTTACATTTTAAGTTATTTGGTGGTTGTGTTATATCTTTTTAGTGCTCCACCAATCAATAACAATAGCTGGCTTGCTAAGTAATTTGGTTAGTGCAAGTTGAGATATAATCATTGTAATAATATCTCCTTTTCTTCTTTTACCTTAATTTGGGCCATCTATTGTTGAAATATTAGTTTCGGAATCCTTATAAATTAGGCCAAATTTTGCTTTGTTTTCTCATCAAGCGTTCATCCATTCTTTCTCTTTTGTTAATAGTGTCAACGTTCAGTTACAAGAGGAAAAATGGCAACCAATGGTCTCAGCATTAAGGAACGTTTGGAGGAAGCCATTTTGGCTCGTCCAGATGAAGTTTTGGCACTCAAATCAAGGTACATTACTACATAATGATTTTAAGAACTATAGCTAATGTAAGCTATATAGATCAGTACTACTGTTTTCTTGAAAAATCTGAGGATTAATAATCTTTTTTCCAAATTGGGACAGGATTGAAACTGAAGGGAAAGGGATCATGAAACCAGTGGATCTCGTGAGCCATTTGATTTCTGTGACTAGTAAGAAAAATGGAGTGAATGTTGCTAGTAGTGCACTTGTGGAAGTTCTCGGTTGCAGCCAAGAAGCTGTGATTGTACCACCACAACTAGCACTAGCTGTACGTCCAAGGCCCGGTGTGTGGGAGTACTTGTCAGTGAATCTTAAGTCACAGAAAGTCGCAGAATTGAGCATCCCTGAATACCTTCAATTGAAAGAGAACATTGTTGATGAAAGGTAACATTAAGTCATGAATTTGAAGCTACTGTAATCTCTACAATTTTGTTTTGCGTATTGGACTTCTGCGGTGTGATTCTTAATGTTTTTTGTATTTCAATATCACCAGTGGAAACATCTTGGAATTGGATTTTGAACCATTTACTACTGTCAGTCCTCCAAAGACAATTTCTGGTTCCATAGGCAATGGTCTTGAGTTTCTCAATCGCCACATTGCTTCAAAAATGTTCCATGATAAGGAGATTGCCAAGTACCTCCTTGACTTTCTCCGATGCCATAACTACAAACGAAAGGTAGTAAAAGTAACTGATCTAGGATAAGATTTTTTTTTTTTCCTCAAGTTATATGATTATATGCATTTTTCTCAATATACAATTTTAACAGTCATTGATGGTGAAAGAAAGCATTCAAAGCCTGGATAGTTTCCAGCTTGTCCTGAAAAAAGCAGAGGAATATCTGCACACAGTGAATCCAGAAACTCCATACTCCGAATTTGAATCCAAGTTTGAAGAGATTGGCTTGGAAAGAGGATGGGGAAACACTGCTGAGCGTGTGCAAGAAACCATCAGTCATCTGTTGCACCTCCTTGAGGCTCCTGATGCATCTGCTTTGGAAAATTTCCTTGGAAGAATCCCATTGGTTTTCAATGTTGTCATTCTCACCCCACATGGTTATTTCGCTCAAGAAAATGTTCTCGGTTATCCTGACACTGGTGGCCAGGTATTTGTGCAATGATAGATTTACCTTCTTCACGCTCCCTTATACTACACAATCAAGATTTTTGTCCATCTGAATTTTGTATTTTGTATCAATTCTAACCAACATTCTCTTTTGAATGTGAAATGTTGAATAGGTTGTTTACATACTCGATCAAGTTCCAGCAATGGAGCGTGAAATGCTTCAGCGTTTGAAGCTACAAGGGCTTGATGATATCATTCCTCGCATCCTTGTTGTAAGTATCCATGGAATCAAGTTAGATTTAGCTAGATAAAATTTATGCATCTGCCTTTAAGTTTTCTCGTTTCATGTTTTGACTATAATCCACTTTCATTGTTCAGGTAACTAGACTGCTTCCTGATGCAGTAGGAACCACTTGTGGCGAGCGCATGGAGAAAGTATATGGGGCAGAACATTCTCATATAATTCGTGTTCCATTTAGAACTGAGAAGGGAATGTTGCGCAAATGGATCTCACGATTCGAAGTCTGGCCATACATGGAAACTTTCACCGAGGTTGAACATAAAACAAATAATATTCCTTCGAAAGTTCTTACTTATTTCATTTTATATTATAAAAATGGTGGTTCTGCATTTGAGAATGTTTGCTGACTAAGATAGTTTTTAAATTAATCATCAGGATGTTGCCGAAGAACTTGTCAAAGAATTGCAAGCTAAACCAGACTTGATCATTGGAAACTATAGTGAGGGAAACCTTGCTGCCTCTTTGCTTGCTAAAAAGTTTGGGGCTACTCAGTGCACTATCGCTCATGCCTTGGAAAAAACCAAGTATCCTAACTCTGACCTCAATTGGAAGAAGTTTGATGATAAGTATCATTTCTCAAGTCAGTTCACTGCTGATCTCATTGCCATGAACCAAACTGATTTCATCATCACCAGCACTTTCCAAGAAATTGCTGGAAGGTAAAAGAGAAAGGATATCATCTTTAAATTTCATTTCTCACTATAGTCCTATATTAGTATATCAACTTATAATCAAACTTGTTGGATTTGCAGCAAGAATACTGTAGGACAGTATGAGAGCCATACCGCATTTACCATGCCTGGATTGTACCGAGTAGTCCATGGAATCGATTCGTTTGATCCAAAGTTCAACATTGTCTCCCCTGGGGCTGATATGTCGATCTACTTCCCTTACACCGAGAAGGAGAAAAGGCTGACCAAGTTCCACCAGGAAATTGAAGAACTTCTTTACAGTCCTGTTGAGAATAAGGAGCACCTGTTAGTCACCTTAATACGCGTTAATTTTATTCCATTTGTCTACTTTTTTTTAGACAGATTAATCATTTGTTATCAACATAAACAGATGCGTATTGAAGGACCGTAATAAGCCGATTCTCTTCACCATGGCAAGGCTAGATCGCGTAAAGAACCTAACAGGGCTCGTGGAATGGTATGCCAAGAATGCAAGGCTGAGAGAGCTTGTTAACCTAGTGGTTGTTGGTGGAGACAGAAGGAAAGAATCCAAAGATTTAGAAGAACAAGCAGAGATGAAGAAAATGTATGACCTTATTGAAACATACAACCTGAATGGCCAATTCAGGTGGATTTCATCCCAGATGAATCGTGTGAGGAACGGAGAACTTTATCGTTACATAGCAGACACGAGGGGTGCTTTTGTTCAACCAGCATTCTATGAGGCTTTTGGTTTGACAGTTGTTGAGTCCATGACTTGTGGATTGCCAACTTTTGCTACTTGCAATGGTGGACCATTTGAGATTATAGTGAATGGAAACTCTGGTTTCCACATTGATCCTAATCAGGGTGACAAGAATGCTGAAATGCTGGTCAATTTCTTTGAGAAATCCAAAGAAGATCCAAGTTATTGGGATACCATTTCCAAGGGCGGCCTGCAGCGTATCCTTGAGAAGTAAGCATTTGCATTTAGCTTAATTGCACAACAAAGACTTAACTTCAAAATCAATTAAAACTAATCATTTTACTTGCTTTTTCGGTAGGTATACATGGCAAATTTATTCACAGAAAGTGATAACACTATCTGGAGTTTATGCATTCTGGAAGTATGCAACCAAAAATGACAAAATTGCTTGTGCGAAAACGCGCTATCTTGAAATGTTTTATGAACTTATGTTCAAGAAATCCGTAAGTATCACTTGATCTGTTTTGGCTTGAGATTGTTTACAAGGTTTGTCACTTTGATTCTAATCTGGTACGTTTGTGATTGTGTATTTCAGGCAGAGAAGGTTCCATTGGCTGTTGATGAATAGATGAAGAGGCACAAGCATCCACAGATGGAACAGACAATGAAGGAGACTGCTGTTTTTTATTTTTATTATTTGTCTTTTTTTTTTCCTGATTGCAATCCCTTGTCCTAATGCCCTTTCAATGGAGGGTTCTACCTTTTCATGTTATGTTTAAATTTTTGGGAATATTGCAACTTGTGTTTGTTTTGATAAAATGAAAGCCCACGTTTTTCCTACTTAATATACATGCATGCACTATCGCTTCCTACTTTCCATTTCATCTCAAAAGGCGCAAAGCATCAATAATAGGATGTACTCTCAAGTACCTTAGATCTCTTCAGATTTCCAAATTTGGCGCACTAAATATTTATTTATTACTCACTCTGTCCCAATTTATGTGGCACTTTTCGCTTTTCGAGATTCAAACTGCATGAACTTTGACCAACATTTCAAGACGTATTTTTTCACCAAAATAATATGAAAAAAGTTGTAACTTAAAGTACGTTTCAAGTAGTTTTCAAAAATATAAATTTTAATGTTAAAATATTGAGTTAATCTAATCCAATGTAGCTTCAAAGTTTAGTCAAATTGACTCTCGAAAAACGAAAAGTGCCACATAAATTGGGACGGAGAGAGTAATTAGTTTAGGCAAAATACATAAAGTCCTCCTCAAAGTAGTCTTGAAACGTCCCTTACGACCTTTAACTATGCGGGGTTCTATTACCCCTAGACTACTTCGAACCAATATTATTACGCCCTTCTCGTGCCAGATGGCATAGAGAATATATTGCACTCTCCTAAAGAGAGTGAGATAAGTTTTCTTCACATAAAATTTTATCTTTTTCAATTTTAAGCTTTCCTTTTAATTTTATTTTATTTTTCTAACTTTTAATTTCTTTTCTTCTTCCATTATACATGACTCCTCAGCAGATTACACCACCGGAAAATATGTCCGGCCACCGGATAATTAATTTTACAACTTTTTTTGTTTTATTTTTCTTTTTCTTTTCTTCATTCTATCTCTTCTTCCTTTACTTTCTATTTCTTTCTATGGATATAGCCATCCAAATCCACTAAGGATACCTAAACATTCTGTTCATTTTTATTTTGAATAAAATCAAACAAATTAGCAAAGTTCAAAATTTTCACAAGTCAGCTCCTCCGCAAAATGGGTTGCTCTAATTAAATCACCACTTTATGTAAAGACAATGGAAAAAACTCCGCCGCTATATGCAGCGACCAAAATTAGCAAAGTTCACAATTTTCCAGCGCCGGAAATATGTCAGCTCCGCCACCAAATGCGGCTACCAAAATTTTATTATACATCTTCATACTAGCGGAGCGGCGATGGGATACCCCGAACCCACAGCTGATGCTTTGCAGCTATGTATCTAACACCTAATTAGGGTATTTTTTGGTTTTCTCGTCATTTTCTTGTACTTTCTCTTCATATATAATGCTAGAAGTGCGACAAGGAAGGCATAGGCACAGAAAACTTCAATTTCTCTAGTTCATCCTCACCACGACGGCAGCGTTCCAAGTGTTCGCCATCAACAATGTTGGAAAAAGCCGACGACAACTCAGCGTGCTGGGTGGTGGACGGCGATTAGGATTGCTACAGCGATGGAAAGAAACAGGGAAGAGAAAGTAAAGATAAAAATTAAAAAGATATGAAAATATGTTGACATGAGATGATTCCATTAATTGATGATGGTTGTAGGAGAAAAAAGCTTCAAATTAGGTAGTTATGGGAAGTGAGGAAGAAGATGCACAAAGGGGAAAAAGGAGGGTGACTTACAAAAATACCCATACAAGGTAAAGTACCCCCTACCCACAACTTTCACATATTACCTCATCTACCCATTAAAATAATTACCTAAATACCCATTTAAACACTCCCGCTTCTCCCAGTCCAAAACAACCTCAACTTTCAGAATTTTACAACATCCAAAACACTCCCGCTTCTCCCGCTTAAGCTCTTCCAATTTCACGCTTCCAAAACCCTAATTTCACGCTCACACCGTATACAGAGATCGGTATACTCTCTTTACTAATGGAAGTCGAAATTTTAGTACAATTTAACGGTCATTGGGATTCTGCTAATAGGTACTGTGATTTCCAAGTTGCTCGTTTTATTATTGAAAATAGCTGTAGTTTTAAACAATTTCAGACAGCTATCGCAGAGCTCCTAAATATCGATTTGTCGAAACAACAATTTGAGATCAAATTTGTGGTAAAAGATGCATATCCTCCCATGTCGATCAATAATGACATGTCAGTGAAGCTGTATATACAGCAAAAGAGGAAAAAACCTGACATGATTGATTTTCCAATCTCAGTAACCTTAATCCGCAACCTAACAAGCGCGGGGAGTTCCACGACATTGAATTATATGGAAGGGATTGAAATTTCGTCGAACGAGTTGGGGATGATCGATATGGAAATTGAAGAAGGCGATCACATTGTTCAAATTGATGAAGGCAACATCATTACGGATGAATATCATCGAAACATTAAAACTGGGCAAGTTTTCAGGGACAAGGATGTCCTCAGTAGTGTTATGAAGCACTATGCGATTTACAGGAAATTTCAATTTAAGGTTGATCGATCGTGTTCGAGAAGGTAATATAACTATAATTTATCTATTATATACTATTTTAGTATATACTTCTATTGTAATAGTATACTATTCTAATGTACTCCAAATATAACAGAACTGTATGCGCTAACAAAATACTATGGAAATAACAGTATACCAAGCAGGTATACAGTACAATTGTACCCCCTAGAAGAAGTAATTTATCACTTTACTATTTCTGAGTAGTTGTATAACATACTGCATGCACTATGTTTCCTGTTTTTTGCGCAAATCTATGCCATAAGAAATATGTTGCAAAAATACCAAATGTGTATACAGTGCAAATGCACTTGCTACTTCTGTTGTTTTTAGTGTAAATGTCGAGGCAGTAGCAACAAAGAAAAACTCTTCAGTATATACCTTGGTAATGTTCATTATACCCTGGAGGTATACTAGTTTTATGCCTCTGTATTACTGCTGCGCATGATTCCTTGGTACTCTTACGTAAACAGGTACTGTCTTATATGCATTGATGAGCAATGCGAGTGGGTTCTGAAATCGTCAAGTGTGGGAAAGTCAAACCTATTTAAAGTAACATCTTTCAAGGATGAGCACACGTGCTCACATGAGCAGAGGTTTAATGCACAAAGACAAGCTACTGCTTCAGTTATTGGAGGAATGATATAAGAAAATTATGAGGATCCGAGGACAGTCTACACACTAGCAGATATAATGAGGTATATGAAAAAAGAGCACAGTGTTGACATAAACTACATGCAAGCATGGAGATCAAAGGAAAAGGCGTTACAAATAGTAAGAGGGAAACCTCGTGACTCTTATAAGAAGTTACCGAGTTATTTGTATGTTCTGCACCATGCAAATCCTGGATCAATAATACGCCTACACACTGCAGCAAATGGGCGCTTCCTTTATGCTTTTGTTGCCCTTGTAACAACGATTGAAGGATGGAAATACTGTAGGCCAATAGTTGTAGTCGATGCGAGCTTCCTCAGAGGTGCATATGGAGGGACATACATTATTGCATGTGCACAAGATGCAGGAGGTAAACTACAGCTTTTTAAAGAAGGAACATTTATCGATTTCAGCATCTTAGTGAAAGTTGTCAAAAAATAAAGTACACTCATGTTGTTACTAAATAATAACTCTTCTTTTTACAGGACATATCCTACCCCTAGCATATGTTGTTGTCGATTCTGAGAATTATGCATCATACCATTGGTTCTTTCAATGCTTCAAAGAAGCGTACGCTCAGAGGGATGGCATGTGCTTTGTATCTGATAGAAATGAGAGCATTCACAATGCATTAACCACAGTGTATCCTCATGTGCCGCACTGTATCTGTATATTCGACCTATGGAATAATATAAAAGTTAAGTTCAATAGGACGCACAAGAAAATTTCAAAAACATACTATAAGTTAGCAAGAGCTTACACCGTTACAGAGTTCAACATACACATGGGTTCTATTGGGAAGATTGATAGCAATGTCAAACAGTACTTGATTGACGCTGGATATAAAAGATGGTCGAGGGCATATTCCATTGCAAATAGAACAAACACCATGACCTCCAACAATGCAGAATCGGTGAACTTTAGAACGAGAAACATAAGATACCTCCCCGTAATTAATTTTCTAGACTATATGATGCATCTGGTTAGGGAATGGAACTTTAAAAACATGATGGAAGCTTTGGGTACTTGTAAGGAGCTGAAACTGTCTAAAAGGTATGATGATATCTTGAGAGCAGAAATCATCGCATAAAAAACAATGAAGGTATGATGTACTTCAATGTATACTTTCTGAAAGTACTGTATATTGTATGTTTCAATGTTAGTAATACAATTTGTTTCACAAAAAATGTAGGTCCTGCCATCAAATGACTTCTTGCATTCAGTAGTGGATGGTTTAGTAACGTATCAAGTGTCCTTGGCTGAAAAGAGATGCATTTGTCGATGGTTTGATCTGGAAGACATGCCATGTCGTCATGCCTTGGCAGTGCTGGACAAATTTAAATTGTCTCCATACCAATACTGCTCTGAATACTACACTAGGGAGAGTTTTATTCAAACGTATGCAATACCAGTTTATCCTATACCAGATGAAACTACATGGCAGATACCAGAAGAGGTTTTATCACAAGAGGTGCTACCACCAATAGGCAGAATACCACCTGGAAGGCCAAAGACTGGAAGAATCAAATCAAATTGGGAAATGTCTTATGAGAAAGTGCAACTTACACGTCAATGGTGTGGAAGGAAAGTCCACAATCGTAGGACATGCAAAAATGCCCCTATAGACCCTTGATATACCAAGAAATTATGTTGGTTTCTTTTTATTTTAGTGTTTGTCTGAAATAGCTGATACTTTCACTGTTGGTGCAATTTGTGCATAACTTTTAATTGTCTACATTGCTATTGTGTGGTATACCCTATTGGTATACTGGATTTATTGTGTTGGCTATGAAATGTTATGGTGTTCAATATCAATTATTCTCCACCATGTAGTAAAATTTGTTCAATATGGCTATTACACTGTACATTTACTCATTAATTCGTTTACATGAGAAAATATATTACTACTTTTGCTTTAATGTAGTGGTGTTGATTCTGCATAATTGGTTTGTATGTACTTCTGACCACTTTGTCTGTATAAATAGTATTATTCTATTTGACCACTTTGTCTCGCCATTTGATACCTTTCTAATATATGATATTACGCCAATGGTATACGACTTTCCCAAAGGTATAAGGGTTTGCTTTCATTAACATATTTGTCCCTACTAACAAAAAGAATACCATTTTCAATTATATACTTTTCTAATAAACAGTATACCACAATGGTATACAGATTTGATATGTCACAGTATACTTTTTATTAATAGAAAATTATGGTACAGTTGTATACCTTTGTAGTATACACGATAGCCCAAATGGTATACCATATCTGTCACATTTGTTTTGTCAAAACATACTTTCCTATTAATTATAAGGAATTATGTTGCAAGTGTATACCTTTCTACTCAAAACTATACCTAAAAAGGTATACCTTTTTACTCTGTTTTTCACCTGACTTGCTTTTGGGTAACAAAAAATTTCTTTCTATTGTATACCATGGTGGAATACTTATATCCCAGATGAAAGGTATATAACAGTATACCATAATGGTATACAGATTTGATTTGTCACAGTATACTTTTTATTACTAGAAAATCATGGCACAGTTGTATACCTTTGTAGTATACAGGATAGCCCGAAATGGTATACACATTTGTTTTGTTAGAACATACTTCCCTATTAAATATAAGGAAGTATGTTGCAAGTGTATACCTTTCTACTTAAAAGTATACCTAAAATGTTGTGTAATATATTTTTGAAAAATATATTTTTTTTGTAATACATTTTTTGACAATTCACTGATTTTTTAATATATTTTTGTAATCTGATTTAAAATATTATATATTTTTAACATATTTGTCCATACTAACAAAAAGAATACCATTTTAAATTATATACTTTTCTAGTAAACAGTATACCACAATGGTATACAGATTTGATTTGTCACAGTATATTTTTTATTAATAGAAAAACATGGCACAGTTGTGTACCTTTGTAGTATACAGGATAGGCCGAATGGTATACACATTTCTTTTGTCAGACCGTTTTAAGTGTACTATACTGAAGTCTTCTATGATAAAATGTATACTGTTGGGTAGATAGCTATATACTAGTGTGGTATACAAGTTTCATTTTGTACTAGTAGAAATAGGAATAACTTTTTAGTGCATGATATGCCCCTGATGGTGTACAATATGCCACAGCATACAAGTATACTTATATGGAATACAGAGCACTAAAATAGCATACTATGAATTTTCGTTCCACACTTCTCTTTGCACTTCCATCATTCGTTTCCCCTTAAGATATGCTGCACTTTTATGGGAGCATGGTTGTCAGAAAATCTCTAACAATGAAGATAGTGATTCTGAATTTTCTAGTAAATGTATGGCGATGGTTGTTAGAAAATAGTTGGTAGCAATTAATAACGGAATGTATAGGTTTATATTGTACGAAGTAGTATTGTGCAACTACTAGATAAACTGTTGAATTGCAATCTTTTGTGGTAACTCTTTATAATTGAAGATCTTTGTTATATTTTTAATTTATATTTCTTTCTTTCATTTGGCGGATGTAACTCAAAGCGGACAGATTGTGTTGGTGTTGGTCAAATACTGTACAACTAGTTATACAGAAACTGCTAATATAACTGTCAATATAGTATACCATTAGGGTATACTGCATAATTAAAGAAGTATATCATTAGGGTATACTGAGCAGTTGACAGTCATATTGCATGAAGTAGGCAGTTTTTTTTAATGCAAACGTGTAATGGTGCAGCTGTGCAGTTCCCTTTTTTAAGGCATGTAATGTGTGGAAGTTTATGTATGAAACCTGACCTATAAAAAGGGGTTATTTTGCTCTTTTATTCTTCAAAATCTAATATTAGCACAGTTTGTTTCATTTTCTGAAAAAAATTACCAAAATACACGCCACAGAGAGAAATGGCTCGTAGACCAAGCACTGCAGGATCTTCCTCTGCACCAACAACAAAGATTGCAGTGCAGCAATTAAAAGATGAACTTGCAACTTTTACGGCTATTTTTGAGGAATTCCTTCAACAGTACAAGAAGGATGTTCGTCGAATGAAGAAAATGCTTCATGGACTTCTTGCAGATCATAAAATGGACCCTGCTGACTACTATACTTCTCCAGAAATTTGAAGTCTTCTGTCAAGTTGTCAATTTAAGTAGTATTTTCTGTTTTAGGTGAAATACTTTATGGTTTGTTGTGTTCTATCATGTTTCTTCCAGTTAAGTAGCCTGTTTATGTTACATGTGTACTTGTTGTTGTCTTGTATTTTTATTGTACTGTATACTGTTCATAGAGCAGTTATAGAAGTTCTCTGATGTCGTCTTTTATGTTTATTCAAATCTCCATCTACTATGCATCTTTCTAATGTATACCTTCCCAGAATACTGTATACCATTGCTTTATGATATTAGGTATATGCCAAATGCTATACCTTTGCAGTATACAGTAAAATCGCAATGGTATACAACTTCAAAATTACTTATACCAGCCTTGATTGTTTCTTTCTATACAGCAGTATACCATACAGGTATACTTATAAGAAAAGTATACTACTTCAACTAAAAATATGATAATTCGAACTTTTATATTGACTGGAATAAATACATTTAAACAGTCAAAAAAGACCACCGTGTTTGGTACCCATTTTCATTTGAAGAACTTTTCTTCTCAAACTAGAGTGATTCAAAATCTAGGGTTTCAAGTTATGGAGCGTAAAATAAGGTCTTCCGCTAAGTTTTCAAGTTTTCGTATTGATCATGAAATGGATTCGCCATTATTTTCGAGTGATAGCCCTTTAACCCAAAATAGTCAAGATGCGACTAAGCTAAAGGTAAATTTTTGTTTGATTTTAAAGTTCCTTTATATTGTTTGCGTTATATCAACTTAGTATACTACTTTGAAGATTTACTTTTATATGATTAGTATATACTATTACAGGTCTATTTTTAACAAAAATGATACTTTTGATTTAAAGTAAACATTAATGGTATACCTGTTCTTATTTTCCAGTATACTATAAGTTTTATGTAGTTTAGTTTTACTTATTTCAATACGTTATATACTTACTTTCAACAGTTGAATATAACAAACATGGTGCCAACTGATTCTGAGCAGGGAGCGCTAGATGTAGATGCTGAGCAACCTGTTCCTAAAATTAGTGGTGATGCTGAGCAACCTGTTCCTAAAATTAGTGGTGATGCTGAACAGGAGTTGTGTACTGTTGCTGGGAAAACACAGAATGAGCAAACTCTTCCACAAGGTACTTATTTTGCTGAGGAAGACAATGAGCAAAAAGCTAGTGATGTTGGTACTAGAAGATAACAACCACTGTCTGAAGAGGTTTTATTTATATACTTATAGTTTAATTTAATAAATAACTACTATATCTCCATTTATTATACTTGAATATATTCTTGTTTTTGTGTTCATGAAGTCAAAAGGTATACAGCCTTGTCAGTCAAGCAGTGGTGATGGAAATGATTCTCTTGCTGATTTAAAGCAAATGGTATGCTCAGTAACTTTTTTTTTTGTTGGGGGGGGGGGGGGAGGGAGAGAGTGCAGGGGGTTGTTTTACATGCTTTTTACATTTTTTGTTCATTTTAGGTGCAAGATCAATTTACTTCCTTAAAGACTGATGTTGTTGATATTAAGGAATATGTTGATGTGAGAATTGCAGAGGTGCTGAAAGCAATTGAATTAGTTGCGGGTTATAAGTATGTGGCAGATTCAAAGGTAGTTTTTGTTTTTTTTTGTATAGTATATTTCCAGATTCTTATAGAATAGGCTTCCTGTTTATTTCTAGGATACGGATGCTATGAAGAATTTGGTTAAAGAAGAAATTGGTGTAGTCCTCCCTACTGATACACGTATTGCTTCCCCCAAAACATCAGTCCATCCACATGATATTGCTGACATGAGTATGACAGGGTATCAGTGTCATCGTCTAACTTCGGGTATTCCTAATGAGAAGGCACCACCTAAGAGTGTTCAAACAACTAGTGCCTGTCCCAAGTCAAAGGATATTCCTTATGATATTGCAGATTGGAGTGAGTCTCAACTTCAGCTTTTGAATTATGGAAATCGACCTGAGAAAGTAGAAGCCCAAATTTGCATTGCTACCCAAGGAAAGAGAAAAGATCCACCAGTCCAAGATTCATCTTGCAACTTATTCAAGAAGAGGAAACAAATTGTGACCGGACGGTGTCCATTTGGAATGTCTATTACAGCGGACTGTGATGACGAACTATTGGTTGCATTGACTGAAGCAATGCACAAGCGGAAGGGACAGTAAGTATTTGTACTTAGTTGGTATACCTTTACTGGTATACCAAATTTACTTTGTTTTACAAATTTGGTCATTATATAACTTAGTTAGTATACTTTTAAGTGTATATTATACTTTACTGGTATATGAATTTGCTCACTTTGTGGTTTACTTTTTTATGTTTTGTCTTTCTTGTTTTATGTATTGCTGATTTGACAGCAAGAAAACAGATGATATTCTTGATCCGCCTCTTGATTTTGTGGTTGCCAAGATTAACGATAAGGATTGGTTCCAGGCGTTAAGCACTAATGGGAGCCCATTGTCTTCTCAGGTATGTGATTTGTATAACTGTCTCTATATTGTTGTCACTTCTCATTTTGTGTGTTATGTTATGGTAACTCATCAAATTATATTCAGCATCTAGATGTCATCTTTTACTATCTGCGGAAGAAGATGAAGCATACTCTTGAAGCAAAGATTACAACTACTGATTATTATTTTCACAACACCATTCAAAATGTTTATCGGCAGTTGAGAGGAGCAGTATCTATTGAAATATTGGAGGGACGACATGTAATTGAGCAGTACATGACTGGTTGTTATTTGAATTGCAACACTGCATGGTATAATGTTGATGATGTGCTCAGCTTTGGTCATGTCGACGAAAAATCACATTGGATTCTATTGATATTGTCACTACGAACTAGGACTATCGTTGTATATGACTCAATGCAGTCTAGCTGGAAATCTAAAGCTGTTGAAGAGATGGTCCAAGCTTATGCCTTTGTAGTCCCTTTGTTTCTATGCAAAATTGGGTTTTATGATAAGAGGAACGATATTGTTTTGCATGATGGCTTACACATTGGCCAGGCATTGACAAAGCCGTATAAAGTTGTATTTGTTGAAAATCTTCCAAGCCAGTCATTAGCGTAAGAACTCTATATCCCATGTATAGTATTGACATTAGTTAATATGTTATTCAGGTTTGTGTTTTTGACATTCTGTGAAATGTATGTGTGTGCAGGGATTGTGGAGCGTTTGTAGCTAGTGTTGCAGAGCACCTCATAGAGAATATCCCTATTAAAGCTAATAATTTTAACATTGAGCGATTTCGGTATAGATATGCTGCACTTTTGTGGGAGTATGGCTCTAACAAAACCATGAACCATGAAGAAAGTGATCCTGAATAGAGGCTAAAATTCTGAGGATCCTGTTCAAAATGCTGCAAGATTACAGATGGTCTATGAAAACAAAACACAAGAAGTAGAAATGTGTTAATGAAGCAGTAATCCTATTGTATATTTAACTAGTAATCTACTGTCTAGGAATTACTTTTTAAATCCTATTGAATGTTTTTGGTTAATATGGCTGTTTTCACTGTCACTATTCAGTGTAGCACTGATGCTTCTCTTTTATACTCAAAGAACTTGTAGTATGCTTTAATTAAACATTATTGTTTATTTAAGTTTGCTTACTTATTTTATTACTAGTTTTATGTTTGAAAGTCAGTTTTGTGGCTTTATGGCCTATAAAATATGTGACTGTATACCACCAGCATATACTAGGACAAATTTAAAGAAGTATAGCAGAAAGGTATACTGGATACTACAAAAGTATACGTGAATTGAAGATTGTCAGCTTATGGCAGTATACAAATATCGTTCTGTGTACCTTTATACTATGCAGTATACCCAAATGGGTACTGTTTAAATTTTGCTTACTTATTTTATTACTAGTTTTATGTTTGAAAGTCAGTTTTGTGGCTTTATGGCCTATAAAATATGTGACTGTATACCACCAGCATATACTAGGACAAATTTAAAGAAGTATAGCAGAAAGGTATACTGGATATTACAAAAGTATACGTGAATTGAAGATTGTCAGCTTATGGCAGTATACAAATATCGTTCTGTATACCTTTGTACTATGCAGTATACCCAAATGGGTACTGTTTAAATTTTGTTCATATTTAAGAAATTTCTACAAAATAACCTCAAATTTGAAGTTCCAATAGGCGAATCAAAAGTTCAATTGCACACAAGGTTTTGCAAATTGACAACACTTAGGGCTGCTGTCAAAACTCAAAGTTAGTGTTGTTGATTATAGAAAAGATTTAAACGGCCTGACCTAACCAGCAGGTACAAGCAGGTAAGACATAGATATGGTGGTTTTGTGGTCGTTAACTAAAAGCACAACACCTGTTGCACGCGATTACCATTAAAGCGACCAATTTTTTATTAAGTCAGTATTAGTATACATTTCTACTATGAAGTATACCCAAATGGTATACTGCATTGACTAGGTATACGCTCCCTACTACTTTCCTATTGTATACAATAGTAGCACTCTCAAGTAAAACTGTACAAGTTCACTTGTGTTGCAATATGTTCAAACAAATTTGATAAAAAAACACTCTGTATTCAGATAACATTATATTTAGTCCGAAATGAACATTTATAGTCGCAAAAGATATACACCTGTCTATCATAAACGACATCATGAGCCTCCCGTATGCATCAGTATTGAGAATATTTTCACAAAAAATAGGTTGGAATATTTAGGCTATATCTCTCGTAAGATGACATCTAAACTAAAAATACCACATTTTTCATAAGTAGAACAAAAATGATAATTTCACCACACAAATCTATTACTAATGCAACAATTATTCTGCATTTCTTTCCGATAGTGTACTTTGATTAGGACAAAGACGCAACAATTTTGCTAGCCAATTATTTCAAAATCTTGATTTATGGATTTCAAACGAATTGCAAAAAACCCTCTTGTTCACGATAATGGAAAAGATCAAATAGTTGGTGCCAACGTCAATGTTGCAGAATTTAAGAAACTTGTATGTTTATAAACTTTATTTTTGTTAATTAACACTTCCTACAGTATTTACAGATTGCATTTTTGCTACTTACTTTATCAGATAGCAAGTGGGTCTCAATCTATAAAGAAAGAATTGGGAAACTTAAAGGAACATGTTGCTGTAAAATTTGATGACATGCTTGCAGCCGTTGCTTTACTTGGAAAACCTAAATTTCTGCCGTATCCAGAGGTACTTTCTTTTTTGGTTTATTATCTACACTTGTATACCATTTCGCTATGCTATATACGTCAACGGTATACTACCTTAACATTTCTATGTCCATTTTTGGAAAACAATAACAAAAAGTTATTTTCTTACTGTATACCATTGTAATAGTCTGTATACCATAAAAGTGTACTTGTTTAACTGTTTTGCAACAAGACAAAAAATTTTCTCCAAGGGTTTACCAGATTCTTTTAGAGCACAATACTTAGGTTTGCTACTTTTTTTTTTAAGGATATGACTAGAGATGATCGCAAGCATAATGAAGAATGTAATTGTTCTGCCAATTGGATGAATAGAGATCAACGTTGTTTTGCCCAGTATGACAATAATGTACACCCATTCTCGAGTTCCGACTCTGTGAATTTAACTGATTCAATTGATCCTAGTGGTTTAGAGGAATCTTCTTTAGATCCACTATCAAGTTCTGAGTACCTGGATTTAACTGAAGATTCAATTGATGGTAGTTTGGAGCAATCTTCTATGGATGCACTTTCAAGTTCTGACTATGTGTATACAACTACTCCTAGCACCCAACCACTCTACAATGAAAGTGGTATTGCTTGTGATGGTGCTACTTTGAATATAGTAGTACCTGCAATAGTGAAGTATGCAGCATCGGGAACGGTGTCATCTGGAACAACTTGTGTTGCTCCTTCAAGGATACCAAAAGTTATACCCCTGATACAGTCACCTCGCATTTCAGAATGGGGATCTGGTATACGTGTTCTACGAGCAACTAAAGGGAGTATTGTGTATGGACGCTACCCATTTGAAGAAAGTATTAGTACTGCTTCTATTTACACTATTGTTACCAAAATGAACAAGGACCTGAACAGAAGTCGGGAGGACGACTTGCTTAAGTCAGCATACAGCTTTGAGGTTGCTACAATAGAAGATAAAGAGTGGTTTTGGCAGTTAAAAAGGAGTGCTTCTTTTTCTCCTGAGGTGTGTATACTTTTGTTTATTGTTATTATTGTATACCTTAATCATATACTGTATACTCAATAGAGTATACTGTTTGGCTAACTTGAAAATTTATTGATTTCCAAGGTTTATTCCCACTGTTGTATACTTTTTTGGTATATAGTATGCCTTAGATTTATACTGGTTTTATCCATTTTATGATGAATTGTCTTCATGGGGTTAACTGATGAGAATATGAACTGTCTTGCAACATGTGATCATTCTCTCTTGATCAATCCATTCATAATAAAAGTAGAAAAACTAAAAAAGACTACTGCTTCGTTCTTTGTTAATAATGTATAATATTATGTTAGAATGTATACTCATGCATTTATAATTCTCTTCCAGCACATAGATGTCATTTTCTACTACCTTCGAAAGAAGGCAAAGTATGGAGTTAAAGCAAAGATGACAACAACAGACAGTTATTTTGACTATGCCATTCAAAGTCTGTATAAGAAGTCCATAGGTTTGGAAGGGAATCAGAGACTAGCAGGAACAAAACTTGCTTTGAAGGAGTATATACTTGGTCACAGGTTGTTATGTAACACACCATGGAAGAATGTTGATGAGGTCCTCCTTCCTATGCATGTGTTAGTGGAGTGGCATTGGATGCTAGGGAGAGTTTCGTTCCGTGATAGGTGCATATATGTATATGACTTCGATCAGAACACAGATGCTGCTCAAGAAGTTAAGCAAGTAGTAATGGCATATGCTTTCCAATTACCTTTGTTGTTAAATGCAACTAACTTTTATGCTGAAAGGGATGACATCATCTTGCAAAATGGATTGCACAATGGACATGCTTTAACAGTTCCATTTAATATTATGTATATTCTAGATGTTCCCAAAGAGAAAACTACGTAAGCACTCTTTTTCTAATCTATTGTAACATTTTGTTTAAGTTTTTATACACTACTGTTTCACTAAAATTCCTGAGTGTTTCTATTCTTACAGGGACTGTGGAGCCTTTGTTGTTGTTTATGCAGAGTACCTGATTGAAAATATCCCAATTGATTATGACAAAATTTGTATACAGGCATGTCGAGCGAGATATTCTCTTAAACTGTGGAAATATGGTAAGCACAAAGTTGAGCAGAATGAGTGTAGTGATTTTGACGAATCTGGAATGGTTGATGAAGTTGTTGCGGCAAAGCAGAGCAAGAAGATGGTGGTCTCCAAAAACTAGTCATTTTATAAAGATGTCTGTTTTTTGTGTATGCTCGACCGTATTATTTTCATATGAAATTCTATCATAGAAGATGATGTCCAAACAGTAGTCTTTAAATGTTAAATGAAATATCAGTTGTGAAGTGCAGTTTCATTCTGTTTTTATGACATTCTGCCTATTTGGATATTGTATACATTAGGAGTTTTATCACTGGTATACCCTAATAGTTTATTATTTATTTAAACTCATATAAACTGTTTTCTTCAATATACCTTTCTATTGTACAGTTTTCACAATAGTATACTACTTTACAGTCACTGCAGTATTAGAACTGTCAAATTACAACAGTATAGGACTTTTGTTCTGTATACCTTCTTAATTAATTTTGTGCTACAAGCCTTGATATATATATAACTTATAAAATATAACACAACAAAAAATTAAAATCCTGAACACAACTTTTATAATCTGAAGACAAAAAAAAAAAAAAAAAAAAGAATACAATTGAAACATAAATCTAGAACAACAATATAAAGTTACACAGAATACCTATAACTACCTATCATTATAAAAAAATTAGTAAATATGTGAAAGAACAACAATAATTAATATATAAAATAAAAACCTTGTTTATTCTCCATAATTTCTAAACATTGGTTCCCCTGGCCCTCCATTGTGCAATTGCAGCGGATCTGCCATTACCTTAAGCAATTCCATCAATTTTTCGTAATATTGTCGCTGCGTGTACCTTAAATTCCACAACTCATATTCACATTTCTTTCTGAATTCGTTCAAGGATTCCACCTCATTCTTCAGATTTTCAAAACGCCAACAGAGGTGTCTTGGTATTGAAGGTAAGTTTGTAACATGCCTTTGAGTTGATGGTCCATGACCATTCTGGAAAACCTGTCTTCCATTAGATGGTCCGTGGCCATTGGATGGTGCGTGGCCATTCGATGGTTTGTGAGTATTCTCCATATGTACTTTTTTATCAGATTGTATATTTGACAGAATTTCTTTTTCTTTTTGGTTCAATAACAAAAATGATAGATTGGGTCGGAATTTATAGACAAAAATGGCATCTGTTTGTAAGAGTCACTTTAGAAATTCTCAAAAGGTACAATGTTTACAATGGGTCACACTGTTTTTTAACAGATTTTTGAATTAGTTATATTGACAGATTGGGACATTGCCATCTGTGCGTGGTCTTATACTGACAGATTTACCTGTCAGTTGTAACAGTGCTATTATTTTAAATTTCAATTACTGTATCCGTGCAATTAATTTAATGTATAATACATTTTAACAGTCATAAGTTAAACTATTCAACCATGGGAGAGCAACAATCTGCAGAAAACTTCTGAAAGAAGAAAGAACTTAGCAATCAACTAGCCATCACATAGAAATTCAGTCGCCACAGATAAAACCTGTCTAATCACGCATGGTACCTTGCTAATGTTGTATACCTTTGTAGTATACTATATAATTCCAATGTTATACGACTTTCTCAAGCATACAAGGCTTTGCTTTCATTAACATATTTGTCCCTACTAACAAAAAGAATACTATTTTCAATTATATACTTTTCTAGTAAACAGTATAGCACAATGGTATACAGATTTGATTTGTCACACTATACTTTTTAGACTTTTTATTAATAGAAAATCATGGCACAGCTGTATACCTTTGTAGTATACAGGATAGCCCGAATGGTATACACCTTTGTGGTATACTATATAAATCCAATGTTATACAACTAAAAAAAAAAAACATCTCGCAATTTGATACCTTTCTAATATATGATATTACTCCAATGGCGTACGACTTTCTCAAATGTACAAGGCTTTGCTTTCATTAACATATTTGTCCCTACTAACAAAAAGAATACCATTTTCAATTATATACTTTTCCAGTAAACAGTATACGACAATGGTATACAGATTTGATTTGTCACACTATACTTTTTATTAATAGAAAATCATGTTACACCTGTATACCTTTGTAGTATACAGGATAGTCCGAATGGTATACACCTTTTTACTTTATTTTTGCACCAGACTTGCTTTGGGGTAACTCAGCTATATCTTTCTATTGTATACAATGTTCGTATAGTTATATCCCAGGTTGAAGACTATAATATGTGAAAATGAAACAACACAATCTGCTTTGAATTACAACGAGCAAATGAAACAAAATTCATCATTTATAAATGGTAAAAAGCTGAATCTAATTCAACAGTGAAGGTGGTAGTTCACAATATTACTTCCTAAAATGTAAACATATACATTTCATATGACCAAAAAAAAAAGTGAGCCCTGAAGTTTCTTCACTAATTGCTAGTTACTATTTCCTGACAACCATCTCCATGCATTTTCCAGGATGTTCAGAATCAGTTTCTTCATTTTGTGAGATTTTCTGACAACCATGCTCCCACAAAAGTGCAGCATATCTTGAACGAAATTTGTGTATATCAAAACCATGTAATTTGATGGCGATCCCCTCAATAATATGCTCTACAAAAGTAGCAACAAATGCTCCACAATCTCTGTACACACACATAAATTGCACAGATTATTAAAAAAATATGAAAAAAACAATAAGTTATTGTAAAAGTATATGTGCAGAAAGGCTGCTTACGCTAAATTCTGCTTAGGAAGTTTCTCGATATACTCAACGCCGTATCGCTCCGTCAAAGTCTTCCCATTATGTAATCCATTTTGCATATCAAGGTCATACCTGTTAGTATAAAACCCACTATGGCACAAAAGCAAAGGGACAACTACAGCATAAGCATTCACTGCATCTTCAATAGCCTTAGTTATCCGTCGAGTGGGCATCGAGTCATATACATATATAACCCTGGTCCGTAGCAACAGTCTCAAGAGAATCCAATGGGACTTTTTGTTAATATAAACAAAAGATAGAACCTCGTCAACATAATGCCATGAAATGTTGCAGCAGAGACGATAACCAAGCATATACTTCTGAATTTCATCTGATCCCTTCAGCGTGTCCACTCGTGCTCCTCTTTTCATTAATTGATAAACATTTTGAATGGTGTTTTCAAAATAATGATCAGTAGTTGTAATCTTCACTTCAAGGTGGTACTTTATCTTCTTTCTAAGGTAGTAGAAGATAACATCTAGATGCTGAAACAAATGTGTTTGTAGGAATTAGCATAAGTTGATTAACAAAATTAAAAAGAACACTATACTTCCAATGAATGATACAGAAAGCTAAACAATAAGAAAAAGTTGAAAAAGAAGTTGATATACCTCAGAAGATATTAGAGCACCATACGTTTGTAATATCCGAAACCAATCCTTAATTGTAATCTGAGCAACCCCCAAATCAATAGCTGGATCAAGAACATCATCTGCTTCCTTACTATATAATCAAAAAGACATAAAATCACCAAGCAAAATATATAAAAGTAAAGAATTAAAATAAAAGTATAGAATATAAAAAAGTCAAAAACCGCCAAGAATCGATACTTACTGTCTCTTAGGCTTATACATCGCTTTCTTCAATGCAGTCAAACAGTCATAGCTACAACACTTTGAAATAGATTTTTCAAATGGCGACCGTCCAAACAATATCCTTTTCTTCTTCTTTGGCAATACAGTGACAACACTAGTGCCAGAATCACATTTAATGACAGAAGGTGAATGCTGCACACATTGAGTTATTCTTTTGGTTTGACGAGGACCAGAGATTGGAGAGCTTTGAGCCTTTCTTTTAGGACGACACTTGACAGGAGATATTTTGTAGAGACACTAGGATGTACACGTTCAGAATTCAGATCTGCATCTTTTAATCCTTTATTGATAACTGATGTTCCACCAAACAAACACTGGTAAGTAGCCAATCTGGACAGGTATGACAAAGTGCAGCTATAGGAAAATCCAAACCTGCAGTAAGATTGGGACCACTACCATCTACTACTACAGCTTTCTCATGACTCTTCTGCTTATCCGTTCGACCAGCATCGCCATGATTTGCAATACCATCAGAAACTTCAGTCATTGCACTGACACTGGGACCTAAATTTTCATGATTTACCTCTAAATTAGCTCTGGTTGCATCCTAGGAATAAAGAAAAAATTAACCTTTAAGATTCTGGAAATATACAATAACTAAACAAGAAAAATACCTTATTATCTGTCAAATGTTTATCAATAATTGAAGGAATATCATCTAGCTCGTTCGCAATCTTGTCGTCAACATACTGCTTACCCTATTAAATTAATAAACTAGATAAGATGCAGGCAAATTTTACCTAATATAAGAAGCAAGTATAATTCTAGGGGAAAAAGAAAGACAAATACAGGGGGGAAAAAAGACAAATACAGTATACCTGCTTCATTAAATCAGGAGAGGAATCATTGGCACTACTTTCCTGAGTAGGGTTTTCCCTACATGCTGCATGTTCAGAATTTTTTCCTTCAGACCTGATAAAATCTCTATTCCTTTGATGAGCTCTATCACCAGTTTCCATAGCATCAGCCAGATCAGGTCTGGTGCCATCCTAGAAATAAAGAAAAAATTGATCTTTAACAATCTGTTAATATACAATAACAAAAAAAGAAAATTACCTTATTATCTGGAAAATGTTTATCAATAATTGAAGCAACTGCATTTAGCGCATCCGCAATCTTGTTATCAACATACTGCTTCACCTGTTAAATTAATAAACTATATAAAATACAGGCAAATTTCACGCAACAAAAAAAGGCAGTATAATACTAGGGGAAAAAGAAAGACAACTATGTTAATACCCATTTCATTAAATCGGGAGAGCAATCATTGGCAGCAGCACTACTTTCTTGAGAACGGTCTTTCCTACTCTTCTGCATACGGTTTTGGCTTTATAATCAGAAAGAGAACAATATAATATATTAAGAAATTACACCTAATCATCACATTAGAACATAAGCATATAAACTGAACCTCTTTGCCCAGTGGGTCTTGCATTGTAGCAGCAACATTGCTAGCTTCAGGAACAGAACTCTGATTATGAGTTTGTCCACCATCAGCACCCAAGTCTTGTTTACCAACATCACTAGCTTCAGGAGATGGTCCGCTTTTCTGTCTTTGCCCAACAGTGGAACTCAAGTCTTTTTCAGCAATATCAACAAATTGAAAACCATCTAGGCCTAACTGTTCGCGCTCAGCATTAGTTGGTAGTATGTTTCTTATGTTTAACTGTTCAACAAGTATTCAAATAAGTAAAAGCAAAGAACAAAAAACAAGCATAATTATAGATGTACACTGTAAAGGTATACTGCAATAAATAAGGATACCTTCACACTTACACAAAAGTATACCTTGAAACTATAGAAGTGAAGAAAACTAACTTGTTCAAATGACTTAGTAAATATGCCGAGCAGTTGAGAAATAGAAGCAGCACCTGTCATCTCCGCTCCAATTCAAAAGTCGTGGTATCTTTGAACCACTTACAGATAAAATCCGGGAAGCAATCACTCCCGCAATTGGTGGACAAGTCTCACACAACCATGCTTAAATTGCAAGTGTAAAACCAAGAATTTTATAACTACTAGGCCTTGATAGAAGCTTCTTGTCTATTGACGCTTTTGTTATGTTGAAAACATCAACACCCCAAGGATAATTGTCATAGTCTTCCTTCTCAACAATATCAACATATTTCATGTCAACATAGCCATGATCTTTCCGTGTAGCAAATAGAAAAGTGCAAATAAAATACAGCAATGCTATCTTCAACGCATCTGCGTCATTGTTTTTCCAACATTTGTTACTGAAGCAAGTAGTTAAATCAGACCGGTAAAGACGCACCTTTCCACCAAAATACTTTTTCATCAAATAATTGTTCGTAGGAGATGTGTTCTGCTCCACATTTCCTGTACACTTCAACCCAGTGACCAAACGAAACTCACCCAACCCAAAATGAAGATGATGACCATTCACATCAAACCACAAATCATCACCAGATGCAGGCTTGATTTGCCTCATCATTAACCAATGAAGAACAGCATTCTGACGAATTTGTCGTGGCATATCCAAAAAATATCCAAAACATGTCAAGTTGACACTCCGTCAAGTTGTCAGTTAACTCTTTAACGATGTTAACATTGAGATCATTGTTGATTTTCGGAGTATATCGATCATACCTAGAAGGTGCAACATAATAATTCCAATCCTAGAAAACATATAAGAAACAACAGAATAGTAATTACTTGCTATACATTACATTGGTATAGACAACACATATAAGAACACTTTTAATTAATTTTTAATAAGATATCACACAACCCTTTTATACTTTCACAGGTATACTACAAACAATTACTTACTATATACACTTTACAAAAAATTTAATTTATGCATGTACTAAAATCTGTTGACTAATAGAAATTTGCCCATAACAAATGAAAACTTACCTTAACCTTATATTTAGCATCATCAACGCGACTGCCACAACTATTAATCTGTTCAGTATTACAAATTTTTCGACTTGATGCACGACCCATTAGTGCATATCAAACACAAGAAAGAAATTCACCCAATTGAACGATTAAACAGTAAATTACTAATAGAAAGATGCAAATGCACACTTTTGGCGTGGGAGAAAGAAAGGAAGTAGGTGGAAGACAGACAATAAATAGTTAAATAAATAGAAAGGAAGCAGTGGAAGAGACGTTGGATGTGACTCTAAAAAATGTTGTACAATATATTTTTGAAAAATATATTGTTTTGTAATGCATTTTTTGACAATTAATTGATTTTTTAATATATTTTTGTAATGTGATTTAAAATATTGTATATTTTTAACATATTTGTCCCTATTAACAAAAAGAATACCATTTTCAATTATATACTTTTCTAGTAAACATTATACCACAATGGTATACAGATTTGATTTGTCACAGTATACTTTTTATTAATAGAAAATTGTGGCACAGTTGTAAACCTTTGTAGTATACAAGATAGGCCGAATGGTATACACATTTGTTTTGTCAAAAACATACTTCCCTATTAATTATAAGCAATTATGTTGCAAGTGTATACCTTACTACTCAACAGTATACCTAAAAAGGTATATTGACATATTTAAGTGTCAGTTTTTTCATTAACAATGCTATTATTTTAAATTTGAATTACTGTATCCGTGCAATAATTTAATGTAAAATACAGTTTAACTGTCATAAGTTTAACTATTCAACTATGGAACAGCTGTATACCTTTCGGGCTCTATCTGTGCTATTAATATAAAATACATTTTAACTCACCAAATTGGCAGTTTTTAGATGTGACACAAGGGAGAGCGACAATCTGCAGAAAACTTTTGAAAGAGGAAAGAACTTAGCAATCAACCAGCCATCATATAGAAATTCAGTCACCACAGATAAAACCTGTCTAATCACGCATGGTACCTTGCTAATGTTGTATACCTTTCTAGTTTACTATATAAATCCAATGTTATAGAACTTAAAAAAAAACATCTCGCAATTTGATACCTTTCTAATATATGATATTACTCCAAGGGTATACGACTTTATCAAACGTACAAGGCTTTGCTTTCATTAACATATTTGTTCCTACTAACAAAAAGAATACCATTTTCAATTATATACTTTTCTATTAAACAGTATACTACAATGGTATACATATTTGATTTGTCACACTATGCTTTTTATTAATAGAAAATCACGGCACAGCTATATACCTTTGTAGTATACAGGATAGCCCGAATGGTATACACATTTGTTTTGTCAGAACATATTTCCGTATTAACTATAAGGAATTTATGTTGCAAGTGCATAGTTATGTACTCAACAGTACACCTTTTTACTTTGTTTTTCCACCAGACTTGCTTTTGGGTAACACAACTTATCTTTCTATTGTATATTGGTCTATTTATATCCCAGATTGAAACCTATACTATGTGAAAATGAAACAACACAATCTGCATTGAATTACAACAAGCAAATGAAACAAAATTCATCATTTATAAATGCTAAAAAGCTGAATCTAATTCAACAGTGAAGGTGGTAGTTCAGTATATTACTTCCTAAAATGTAAAAATATACATTTCATATGACCAAAAAGAAAAAGTGAGCCCTGAAGTTTTTTCACTAATTGCTAGTCACTATTTCCTGACAACCATCGCCATGCATTTTCTAGGATATTCAGAATCTGTTTCTTCATTTCGTGTGATTTTCTGACAACCATGCTCCCACAAAAGTGCAGCATATCTTGAACGAAATTTGTGTATATCAAAACCATGTAATTTGATAGCGATTCCCTCAACAATGTGCTCTGCAAAAGTAGCAACAAATGCTCCACAATCTCTGTACACACACATAAATTACACAGATCATTAAAGAAGAAATATGAAAAAACAATAAGTTCTGGTAAAAGTATATGTGCAGAAAGACTGCTTACGCTAAATTCTGCTTAGGAAGTTTCTCGATATATTCAACGTCGAATCGCTCCGTCAAAGTCTTCCCATTATGTAATCCATTTTGCATAACAGGGTCATACCTGTTAGTATAAAACCCACTATGGCCAAAAGCAAAGGGACAACTACAGCATAAGCATTCACCGCATCTTCAATAGCTTTAGTTATCCGTTGAGTGGGCATCGAGTTGTATACAGATATAACCCTGGTCCGTAGCAACAGTCTCAAGAGAATCCAATTGGACTTTTTGTCAATATAAACAAAAGATAGAACCTCGTCAACATAATGCCATGGAATGTTGCAGCAGAGACGATAACCAAGCATATACTCCTCAATTTCATTTGCTCCCTTCAGCGTGTCCACTCGTGCTCCTCTTTTCATTAATTGGTAAACATCTTGAATGGTTTTGTCAAAATAATGATCAGTAGTTGTAATCTTCACTTCAAAATGGTACTTTATCTTCTTTCTAAGATAGTAGAAGATAACATCTAGATGCTGAAATAAATGTGTTTGCAGGAATTAGTATAAGTTGAGAAACAAAATTAAAAACAACACTATACTTCCAATGAATGATACAGAAAGCTAAACAATAAAAAAAGTTCAAAAAGAAGTTGATATACCTCAGAAGACATTAGAGCACCACACGTTTGTAATACCCGAAACCAATCCTTACTTGTAATCTGAGCAACCCCCAAATCAATAACTGGATCAAGAACATCATCTGCTTCCTTACTGTGCAATCAAGAAGACATAAAATCACCAACCAAAATATATAAAAATAAACCATTAAAATAAAAGTATAGAATATAAAAAAGTCAAAAACCGCCAAGAGTCGATACTTACTGTCCCTTAGGCTTATACATCGATTTCTTCAATACAGTCAAACAGTCAGAGCTACAACCCTTTGAAATAGATTTTTCAAACGGCGACCGTCCAAACAATATCTTTTTCTTCTTCTTTGGCAATACAGTGACAACACTCGTGCCAGAACCACATTCAATGACAGAATGTGAATGCTGCACACATTCAGTTATTCTTTTGGTTTGACGAGGACCAGAGATTGGAGAGATTTCAGCCTTTCTTTTAGGACGACACTTGATAGGAGAAATTTCATTTCTTGTAGAGACACTGGGATGTACACGTTCAGAATTCACATCAACATGTTTTAATCTTTTATTGCTATTAGGTAATACGTGGGGTGGCCTAGGCGGGGCGCCTGGATATTGGGCGGAGCGCCCCGCTGTGCAGTGGTTTGGGTGGATCGCCTGGGAGTAGGGCGGAGTGCCCAGTTGAGTAGCTCCCAGAGTGTAGCGCCTAAGGCCTTGGGCAGAGCTTCTTCGATGCTGCTTCAATTCACTCCCCAAGCTGTTGACTTCTAGTCTTTGGCATCCTTGAAGCTTGGCACACGTTGCGATGTGTCTTGGCACACTGGGATGTACACGTTCAGAATTCACATTTACATGTTTTAATCCTTGATTGATAACTGATGTTCCACCAAACAAACACTAGTAAGTAGCCAATCTGGACAGGTATGACAAAGTGCAGCTATAGGAAATTCTAAACTTGCAGTAAGATTGGGACCGCTACCATCTACTAATACTGCTTTCTGACGAATCTTCTGCTGAATGTTGATATCATCTATATCTGTTCGACCAGCGTCACCATGATTTACATCTCTATCTTCTAATCCCTGATTGTGAATGGCTGTTGCATAGAACAAAGAGTGCTAAGTAAACAATCTGAACAGGTATGACAAAGTGTGGCTATAGAAAATTGGATACCTGAATAAATATTCGGACGGGTAGAACCTATAAATGCTGCTTGTTTGGAACTGTTTTGTTCAAACCTAATAAAATCTCTATTCTTTCGACCAGCTGTACCACCACTTTCCATATTATCAGACTGATTAGCTCTGGTCACATCCTAGGAATAAAGAAAAAATTAATCTTTAAAAATCTGAAAATATACAATAACTAAACAAGAAAATTACCTTATTATCTGTGAAACTTTTATCAATAATTGAAGCAATTGCATTTAGCACATCCGCAATCTTGTTATCAACATACTGCTTCACCTGTTAAATTAATAAACTATATAACATGCAGGCAAATTTAACCCAACAAAAGAAGGCAGTATAATACTAGGCAGTACCACTACTTTCTTGAGAACTGTCTTTCCTACTCTTCTGTATACGGTTTGGCTTTATAATCACAAATGCAACAACATAATATATTAAGAAATTACACTTAATCATCACATTAAAATAAAAGAATATAAATTGAACCTCTTTGCTCAGTGGCTTTTGCATTTGAGGAGCAACATTGCTAGCTTCAGGAACAGAACTCTGATTATGAGTTTGTCCACCATCAGCACCCAAGTCTTCTTTACCCACATCACTAGCTTCAGGAGCTGGTACCCTTTTCTGTGTTTGCCCAACAGCGGAACTCAAGTCTTTTTCAGCAATATCAACAAATTGAAAACCATCTAAGCCTAACTGTTCACGCTCAGTATTAGTTGGTAGTATGTTTCTTATGTTTACCTGTTCAACAAGTATTGAAATAACTAAAAGCAAAGAACAAAAAACAAGCATAATTATAGATGTACACTATAAAGGTATACTGCAATAAATAAGGATACGTTCACAGTTTGCTTCAAAATAAAAGAATCCTTGTGCAAACAAAACTGTACTGTATACTAATTACACAAAAGTATACCTTGAAAGTATAGAAGTAAAGAAAACTAACCTGTTCAACTGACTTAGAAAATATGCCGAGCAGTTGAGAATTAGAAGCAGCATCCCTGTCATCTCCGCTCCAATTCAGAAGTCGTGGTATCTTTGAACCACCTACAGATAAAATCCGGGAAGCAATCACTCCCGCAATTGGTGGACAAGTCTCACACAACCATGCTTGAATTGCAAGTGTAAAACCATAAATTTTATAACTACTTGGCCTTGATAGAAGCTTCTTGTCTATTGACGCTTTTGTTATCTTGAAAACATCAACCCCCAAGGATAGTTGTCATAGTCTCCTTTCTCAATAATATCAACGTATTTCATGTCAACATAGCCATTATCTTTCCGTGTAGCAAATAGAAAAGTGCAAATAAAATACAGCATTGCTATCTTCAACGCATCTCGATCATTGTTTTTCCAACATTTCTTACTGAAACAAGTAGCTAAATCAGACCGGCTAAGATGCACATTTCCACCAAAATACTTTTTCATCAAATGATTGTTTGCAAGAGTTGTGTTCTGCTCCACGTCACCTGTACACTTCAACCCAGTGACCAAACAAAACTCGCCCAACCCAAAATGAAGATGATGACCATTCACATCAAACCACAAATCATCACCAGATGCAGGCTTGATTTGCCTCATCATTAACCAATGAAGAACTGCATTCTGACGAATTTGTTGTGGCATATCCAAAAAATATCCAAAACATGTCCTACGAAACATCTAAAGTTGACACTCCGTCAAGTTGTCAGTTAACTCTTTAACGATGTTAATATTAAGATCATTGTTGATTTTGGGAGTATACCGATCATAGCTAGAAGGTGCAGCATAATAATTCCAATCCTAGAAAACACATAAGAAACAACAGAATAATAATTACTTCCTATAAATTACTTTGGTATAAACTACACATATAGAAACACTTTTAATTAATTTTTAATAAGATATCATATAACCCTTTTATACTTTCACAGGTATACCACAAAAAATTACTTACTATATACACTTTACCAAAAATTTAATTTATGCATGTGCTAAAATCTATTGACTAATACGAATTTGGCCATAACAAATAAAAACTTACCTTAACCTTATCTTTAGCATCATCAACACGACTGCCACAACTATTAATCTGTTCACTATTACAAATTTTTCGACTTGATGCACGACCCATTAGTGCGTATCAAACACAAGAAAGAACGATTAAACAGTAAACTCTCAATAGAAAGATGCAAATGCACACTTTTGGCGTGGAAGAAAGAAAGGAAGTACATAGAAGACATACAATAAATAGTTAAATTAAAAGAAAGGAACTAGTGGAAGAGACGTTGGATGTGACTCTAGAAAATGTTGCTGTAATATATTTTTCAAAAATATATTGTTTTGTAATACATTTTTTTTGACAATTAACTGATTTTTTAATATATTTTTTTAATCTGATTTAAAATATTATATATTTTCAACATATTTGTCCCTACTAACAAAAAGAATACCATTTTCAATTATATACCTTTCTAGTAAACAGTATACGACAATGGTATACAGATTTTATTTGTCACAGTATACTTTTTTATTAATAGAAAATCATGGCACAATTGTATACCTTTGTAGTATACAGGATAGCCCGAATGGTATAAACATTTATTTTGTCAGACCATTTTAAGTGTACTATATACACTGTTTTTATACTGAAGTCTTCTATGCTAAAATGTATACTGTTGGGTAGATAGGTATATACTAGTTTGGTATACAAGTTTCATTTTGTAGTAGTATATATTGGTATACATGAAAGCATGATTTTTTTTGTATAACTTTTGAGTGCATGATATGCCCCTGATGGTGTACAATAAGCCACAGCATACAAGTATACTTCTATGGTATACAGAGCACTACAATAGCATACTATAGGAAAACAGATGATCACTTTTTCACAAAAGAATAGTAATTTATGTAAAAATTAAATCGACTGAAATACATAGATTTAGACGTTCAAACCCCATGTGTCTGTATACAATAAGAGTATCTTAGATGGAAATAATGCTTTTGCTCAACAGTATATTACTTAAAAGCATATGTATACCATTAGAATACATGAATAGAAACGACAAATTCAAGTACTAATATCCATAAGTACTAAACAAATTAGTACTGATATCCATAAATATAAGAAATTTCGAACAACATTCCAAGACAGTAATGTCTAAGATATTGCAGTTTCACCAGTAAGATGTTTAACATTTTACTGCTCATTTTAAAACATATAAATCTAATCTATTTCTTGCGCTTCTTTCCTCGACGATGTTTACCCTGCCTTTCAGGATTCCGACCAGGATCCTCAGAGTCACTTTGTTCATTGCGTTCCTGTTTGTCCTTTCCATATTTCCACAATAAAACTGCAAATCTTGCTCTGCATGAGTGTACATCAAATTTGTCAATCTCTACACCTTCGATTATATGTTCAGCAAAGCTGGCGACAAAAGCCCCACAATCGCTGTATCACAGGCATTAGCAATATCTCAGAATCTAACATATACATTAGTTATAAATGTTAAGTAAATAAAAGAGCAAAGAATTCAATTCTTACATGCCATCCTGTGTTGGGAGATTACGAATATACTCAATTGTGTAAGGATCTGCCAACTCTCTACCCTTATGCCTACCACCTTGTATCTCAATGTCATCCCTCTTCTCATAAAAATTAATCGTCAGCAGAAATAGTGGCAGCAACACAGAATAGGGTTGTAATGACCTCTTGACAGAAATTTCACCACTTGGATCCCCCAGAGAATCATACACATATATACATCTATCTACAAGAGATATTCTAGCCAAGATCCAGTGCCACCCAGTTAGGTCATGAACAGGACATAGAACCTCATCAACATCATACCATGCAGTGTTGCAAAACATAGTAAAACCAACCATATAGTCAATCACATCATCATACTTATCTATGTTAAATTTGTTTTCTCCATTTCTAGTTAAATCTTCATAAGCCTCTGTGAGGATCTTATGAAAGTTGTAATCTGTTGTTGTCATCTTCAAGTTAAGTGCGTATTTAGCTTTCTTCCTCAGATAGTAGAAAATGACATCTAGATGCTGAAAAAAACAATATCAGTATACTGTGCATGTATACAAACAGAAAAACAGCTACAAAAAAATACGAATTTGAAACTGTACATACCAAAGAAGTCAGATCTTTTCTAGGAGTATATAAGGTACGAAACCAACTCTTACTGCTGATCTCACCAACTTCAAATTCAAATAATTTGTCAAGCTTCTCGAACTCCCTAATTTGAATTGAATAAAACCAAAATCAAAAACACAACAAATACATTGTTAAACTCAAAAATCACACTTGTAACACAGTAATAAAAAATCTCATTAAACTCACCCCTTTTTCTTCTTCACAAAATTGTTGAATTCACACTCAAGATTGAAATCAACATGCTGTGTTATACTTCCAACAAACGGAAACTTCTTGGATACAACCTTTTTTGGTGATGATGCTGCATTTACGTTTCCCTCAGATATTGAAATAACACTTGCACCGGAATTCCATGTAGAGACATAAGGAGACTCTTTAACTGCTGCAGTACGTCTGCATCTTTTACGAACCACATGTGTCTTCTCAATACTACGTCTTTTCATACCAGCTGTAACATCATTGTCACCTTTTTCAAACACATCATCATCATGAGAATCAGTGTTATAATCCTTGGAATCATCTTTACATGGGACCTGCAACTAAATAAATACAAATAAGGTTATTATATCGAAGTAAAATGAATGCCAATATACCCGCAGCATAAGTGTATAACATTAAAGTATACGTTCTAGTTAAAAATAAAGGTATACCAATTATAAACTTGAAAAAATCACCTTTGAATATGTCGCCGGGAGCGCAATGAGTGCAATATGACTGTAAGATTCTGACAAGCTCCTTTCCAGCTCAGAACCCTGAGCTACAGTTACTGATAAAAAAAGGTAATTAGATATTATGAAATTTCTATTCAAAGATGAACAAATTAAAAAGTGCATACCTGAGGTTTTATCTGCAGTATCATATGTTGCTTGGCGTGCAATACCACCAACTAATTCATTAAGTTGAGACTCAGTCATTTGAAGTTCACCATCATTTTCCATTCCATCAGAGAGTTCAATTATTGTTCCTTCAGATGTTGCAGAGACGGTGGGACAAAAAGGTTCATGATTTATATCGCCATCTTCTAATATCTGATTATCAACTGCTGTTGCGCCAAACAAATACTTGTGAGTATCCAAATCCAGACCAGAAGGCCAAGGGTATAAATCAGACTGAAAAAGACCCATACCTGCAGTAGCATTGACACTGGTAACCCCTACCGATGTTGCAAGTTCAAGACTATTCTGTTGCAAGGTAATATGATTTCTTTCCTTTCGACCAGCATCACCATCATTTTCCATTCCTTCAGAGAGTTCAGTTAATCTTCCTTCAGTTGTTCCAGAGACGGTGGGATGAAAGGGTTCATGATTTATATCGCCATCTTCTAATATCTGATTATCAACTGCTGTTGTGCCAAACAAACACTGGTGAGTATCCCAACTCAGACCAGAAGGCCAAGGGTATAAATTAGACTGAAAAAGGAGCCATACCTGGAGTAACATTTGGACTGCTAAGACGTACAAATATCGCTTTTTCAGGACTGTTTTGTTCCAACCTGATAGGATCGCTATCCAATCGACCAGTGCTACCATCATTTTCCACCACATTAGCCTGATGACCTTTGGTACCATCCTAGGAATAATGAAAAAAGTCTTCATTGTAACATAAAATTAGAAAAGGAAAAAAATAGTATACCATTCAGGTATAATATAATTTAGTGTATGGCCTTTTACCACGATGTATACTATAATGGTATACCAGGCTTAACAATACTAAAAAACTTCTTTTTCTATTTGTATGCTCATTAATGCTAGACTGTATACCCACAAAACTATATACTACTTTAACTAAAAACTACCCACCTTTTTTGTTATAAATTAAGTTAAGTGAATTATATACATTTAAGAATCTAGAAATATACAACAACAAAAGAAAAAGATTACCATATATTCAAGCACACACTTATCAGGAACTAAAGCAATTCCATTTTCCATTCCATCAGAGAGTTCAGTTATTCTTCCTTCAGTTGTTCCAGAGACAGTGGAAAAAAAAAAGTTCATGATTTATATTGCCATCTTCTAGTGTCTGATTATCAACTGTTGTTGCAACAAACAAACACTTGTGAGTATCACAATCCAAACCAGAAGACCAAGGGTATAATTCAGACTGAAAAAGGAGCCATACCTGCATTAACATTCGGACTGCTAAGAGATACAAATGCTGCATGATCAGGACTGTTTTGTTCAAACCTGATAGGATTGCTATTCAATCGACCACGGCTACCATCATTTTCCATAACATCATCCTGATGACCTTTGGCACCATCCTAGAAATACAGAAAAAAGTATTCATGGTAACATCAAATTACAAAATGTAAAAAAATGGTATACCATTCAGGTATACTATTATTCAGTGTATAACCTTTTAGCATGATGTATAGTACAATGGTATACCAGGCTTAATAATACTAAAAAAACTTCTTTTTTTTTTTTTTGTATGCTCATTATGCTACACTGTATACCCACAAAAGTATATACAGTTAACTGAATTATATAATTTAAGAATCTAGATATATAGAATAACAAAAGAAAAATATTACCGTAGATTGGGGCACACGTTTATCAGCAACTAAAGCAATTGCCTTTAACAGCTCGTCCAACTTACCATTGATCTGTTCCTTGAAATCATCAAATTCTTTCTTTCCCTAAATTAGATGAACAAATGTATAAAGTCCTATAGATCATGGAAACGCATAAAAAGTAGAAAAAACACAATGAACCTCTATAAATTTGGTATCAACGTAAGTCTGCAAAGACTGAAAGCCACTATCAACCTAATAAAAAAAAGGTCAGAAATATGAAAAGTTTTAAAAATACTGTAGAGTAATTGATACTCAGCAAAACAGAAATGATTAAACATACCACTTTCTTGAATTCTGCGAGGTTTTCATTCGTATCAACAGCTCTTGTTTGAGAAGGAATTGATGTTGAAGCAGCAAATGTCCTAGCTGCTTTGCTAGCTTTTGCAGTTGCAATAAACTCTTCATTCAGTCCTTGTTGAATCTGACATGTTCCAATATCACCTTGCTTACTTTGCTGTTTATTCTTAGTATGGTCAATGACAATGAAACGACTGTTCTGATACTCATTGGGTATGCCAAATTCTAAACCATCCAACTCTAATTCTGCCCACTCAGCGTCACTTGGAGTAATGTTACTAGGCTTCAACTGTTGAATTATAATGCAACATGCAAAAGCAAAACAAGAACAAAAATATAAAGGTATACTTTAAAGGTGAAATACCACAAAGTAGTATACTGACCGTTTCAACAAGCAAATAAAATAACATATTCTATAAAAGTTACACTACATGTACCGTTTCAACAGGCAAATAAAATACATCCAACTCAGAACTATTAGCTGCAAGTCGCTTCTTTCCTTCCCAATTGAGCATACAAGGAACCTTGGTGCCAACCCGAGTAGCAACTTTTTCCCCAATCAATGGACAGCACTCACAAAACCAAATCTGAAAAGCATGCGTAAACCCAGCATGCCTTGCAAATGTAGGGACATCTAACAGCTTTTTATGAAGTGATTCCCTTGTAACCTTAAATATGTCGATACCCCATGGGTAATCATTAAAGTTACCACTATCAACCAAGTCGACATAACACCGAGCAAGACATGTAGTTTTTAATGGTAGAAAAAGAAATGAAGAAAGAAAATGCAAAACAGAAATCTTCACCGCATCGGTGTCAGAATTTCCCCAACATTTCGTTTCAAAACGATGCGCTATCTCCTGTCGGGTGACATTGGCAGACCCATTAAAATACATGCGTAATAGGTTATTGTCTTCACGATAAACCACCTCCTGGACACCCGTACATTTTAGACCTGTGACTAATGCAAACTCACCAAGTCCAAAACGTAATTGACAGCCATTCAAATCAAACCATAAAGCGTCTGGTGAATCATGATGGACTTGCCTACTCATCAAATACTGCACAAACCGAGTCTGCTTTGTTTGCTTTGGCATATCCAAGAAATATCCAAAGCAAGTTTCCCGAAATAGCTGGAGTTGTGTCGAGGTCAAGTTTGACTTCAAATCGTCAACAATATTTAGATTGGCATCATACGCAATCTTTGGGAAGTACGTTTCATGTAAAGGCAAATAAAAATCCCAAACCTACAAAAAAAAAGTAGATTGGCATCATAAGCAGTACAAGACATATGACAAAGTTTAAAACCTACTTCATGCAATTAAACTAATATTTTAATTAATTCAAAAAATTCTATTAGATGGTAATTAACAAAAGCTGAGAGTAAAAACATACTTTACTTAGGTGGTATACCTTTTAGTATATAGTATACTTTACTGGTATACCAATTTACTTCGTTTCACAAATTTGGTAATTTTATTACTTAGCTGGTATACTTTTTAGCATACAGCATACTTTACTGGTATACCTTTTAGCATACAACATACGTTTAATATGTAACCTGCATTGCAGATTAGTTTGATGTTCTACATCTGCAGCACAATGTGCGACATGGTAGCTCATCTTCTATGTCCGACGTGTTTTATGTGCATTATGTACTTCATGGATGGCTTCAACAAAACTATCGAATGCTTTTTCTAAACATTGGGTACAACACTATTAATTGCAATAACCACCCAGTAAAAATGTCAAAAATGTTAGTAACAGTGGGCGCAAAACCAGTGAAACGAAGTAATTTTTTATACTACAAAAAATAAAAAAGTACCTTAGGCTCCGTAGTCTCCTCAACAGGAACAAGCGACATATTAGGTGGACTGTTACTACGGCATCGACGTTTATAAACGTTTTTCAAGCTCAATTTTGAATGTCTAGGGTTTAACATTTGGGATTGATTTGAGAGAATGTAGAATCTAATTATACAAGCTCAATTTTGAAATCGGTAGAGTGTATGCATCATAGATTTTGGGGGAGATGGGGAGATGGGAAAGATCAGAGAAATGGGAAGGGGCGGGAAAGGGAAAGGGAAAGGGAATAGGGATTTGAGGGAATGGGTATGAGCTGTAAATATTTTTCAATAAATGGGTAGGGAAAATTCAAATGGGTATGCTCTGTAATTACTATCAAAAGGGTGGGCATACAGTGTTAATTACCCGAAAAAGGACGGGAAGGGTTTGTGTGTGTTGTTGGGGGTGGGGGGAGGGGGGGGAGAGTAGTTCTTTTTCTTTTTGTTTTTTTTATGGGCCTAATACTAAAATATATGGATTTTTCCTTTTCAATCAATATTTTAGACGGCTTGACACGTGGCAAGTTATAATTGGTGCGTGACTGCCACATTTTTTTTAAAACTGGGATATGCCAATAAGGAGGGTATTAATTCAGTTTCGAATGTGTTTAGGGAGTGATAGGACCCCGCAAAGTTAAAGGTTGTTAGAGGGCGTTTCGGGACAATTTTAGGGGGCATTTTATCAAAATTAGCTTACCAATTAAGCTTAGTTTATCAGGAAACTTAAAATTAGAAGAATGAGGGCCAAAATCATCAGCTAATCCAGAAATTATATTATGGTCCAAGCAAAGCGAAACGTGTCCGACTACCATTTTTCATTGTTTATAGCCTTCTGACCGCAATTTCACATTTTTCAACTGAAAATCCTTTCTTCCCTCACCGTCTTTGAAGTCCTTATACAACGAAATCTTTACTTCTTGCTGGTTATATATAAATGACAATCTAAACCTGGAAAAATTATTCTACACATTTCTTGGCCGAGCACTTTACTTCTTGCTGGTTATATATAAATGACAATCTACACCTGGAAAAATTATTTTACACATTTCTTGGCCGAGCACTATCAAGTTAACATATATTTAGCATTGTGTACAGTCCACAGTATTCTTGGATGAGCATTTTGGTATTTTTCATTACAAACCACTGCATATATTTATTTCTGATTATAATACTTTAGGAGTTATAACTAAGATACATCAATGGTATAACTTGATTTTTACACCGACGGCTAAATAAATAAATATATATATATATATATAATTCTGGGCTCAAACAAAGGTAATGCTAGGAATTCTATCTATCTATTTCTTTTGGGGGGGGGGGGGGGGGGGGGGCCTCTTTTCTCTTATATTTCCCCTAAAAAATTCACAGAAAAATAAGAATGCCCCATTTATCCTTCCTTAAATGTGTCATATTAATTTCTTTACTCACCACTTTGACACAATAAACACAGCAACGTTAAAATAAAGAGGAAAAGATGGAGGTCTAACTAATTAAACGGAAGAAATGGATGTTGATCAAATGGATAAGGAATTTGACGGATTCTTTACAATTAAATATATATCGACCACCACTATATAATCAGATGTTAAGGATCATTCCTCAACTTGCAAATTTTAGTTATTTTCTTTCCGCTACGTTCTCAATCATGAATTTGTGTGCATCAATTTACAAATTTTATCTTCTCGATCATGAGCATAGGTATATGTTTTATCTCTCATTTAATGTGCTTATTTATTTGTTCATTGCAATTCATGTTTACATTTTGACAGGTAAGGATATTCATGGAGTTAAAGTTCAATCTGGTAGTTTTTATTTAACTCAACGAGCAGATAGCATGTAGGTTCTTGCTTCATATATAGCTTGCATGTCTCTAACTGCTATAAATTCTGCTAAATACTAATGCAATTTATTTAGACATTCTCTTCATTTGTATTCTAATAAAGTAATTCTTTTTCCCCCTTTATCATAATTCAAAGGCAATATTCATCCAATTTATTCATATTATAAAGCGAACTTTAAAATTCGGTTGAAGATAAAACTTATCCTTTTTAGTCTTTACGACCCAATCCTGTACATGTGTATCCTAATTTTATTGAACATGAATTCAATTACACACTTCTTCCTCACTAACATTAACTCAATCAGCATAGAGAGCATCCTCAAGACAGTTCCTTAAAGATGAAATTTAATTATCCCTATTGTATTTTATATGTTTCAGTTTAGATTCTTAAGAATTAGACGATGCATTATTCTTTGGTGACTATGATTAGTATGGAATCTTAAATGCTAAATAAAGTAATTGCATATGAATAGTTGTGTAGATTGTTTATATATACAAGGAGGAAAAAAACGAAAAGAAAAGATTGTTTCTTCCTCTTCGTTGGTGATTTTTCTTTCAGAATTAAGCATTTAATCTTAAGGTAATGTATTTTAGATTGGGAGAGAGAGGTCAAAATGAAGGGTTTCCATTTTATATACATGTTATTGGAATATAAGGAAAATCTTTGTGAAGAACAAAAGTTCTACTATCTAATAGAATAAATATA
Organism: Petunia x hybrida; assembly: GCA_037355625.1. Taxonomy (NCBI): domain Eukaryota; kingdom Viridiplantae; phylum Streptophyta; class Magnoliopsida; order Solanales; family Solanaceae; genus Petunia; species Petunia x hybrida. Next base: position 5,019,683 of record JBBBVM010000053.1, on the reverse strand, counting down.
TTAAAATTTATTATGGAAAAGGTTGTATCACTAATCACTTTTGACATCTTTAATAACAGTGGATGGTCGAAAAATATAATCAATTATTGGTAGAGTCGCGTTCAACCCCGTCTTTTTGCCCGGAACATGAAGACCAAAAAGTTTTGACTTACCGCCACACTTTGCTTTTCCTTTATTACTATTACGTTCTGCCCTTACATCGTAAAAGTCAGGGTTAAGCTATAGAACTAGATACAACGCAAAGCGGCCTTTCATTCCCTTGTTTCGTCGTGGCACACCCCCCCCCCCCCTCACAAGCACCCCCCGGCTCAGGGGGGACCAGAAAACGCCTTTCGTTTTCCACCCTTCGTCGGTCCAATGCCCACAGAGGCAAAGCAATTAACAAGCACTTAAAATCCTCTAGAAACCTTATTATGGAATAGGCTCTTGCTAGTGGGATTTGGTTTTTAGAAAGCGCGAAGACAGAAGACGTCGTAGGGAACCAATTTCTATCGCTTTCCTCCTCTGGCTCATCATCCAGAGGCGGGTTGAGCCCCTTGCACAGCTTTTTAGCAGATGATTCCAAGCAAGACAAGATCAGGATCAATGAAGTGTTTAAGGACAATCAATGGCACCTGCCCCGGGCCTCTCACTTCGTTTCGTTCTTCTTCTGTACCGTCGCCTGCTTTTGCGCTATTGTTACTTGCGACGTCCCTTCTCTTACGCAATTCTTGACTTGAGCCTTTCTTGTGGAATTGACTTTTGGAGTATGTCTTGGTCTCCTAATTCAGTAATAACTACCCTAACAGCCGAGTTGTATGCGAGATAGCTTTAAAAAATTACATTTGTGATTTGAAATTAATTTATAAGCATACTATCACGAATAAATTTGTAACAATCTTATAGTTATAAAATTACAAATGCCAATTATAACCACATGAAGCACGGTCTACTTTACTACTTTACTAGTTTAAAGCATATTACAAACAAATTTTTAGGTGTCCTCATTTGTTTTAACATTGCCAAGCCTACAATTGCTTTTAAATAGTTAATCTAACTTAAAAGATTAACCAAATGGTTGAATCACAATTGAAAAATTGACCTTCAAGAACCACAATAGCAAAAACTAGCATATAGTTGGTAGTTTGGGCAAGAACCACAATAGCAAAAACTAGCATATAGTTGGTTGGTAGCTTGGGCAATAAATGAAGGACTCCAACTTGATCAAATCATTCACATTATTAAAGTTCAAATATAAGTAAAACTAGTAAAAAGACCTGAAAATGCTCTCAAGGAAAACAGTTTACCGAATATTTTTAAGAAAACAACAAAGGAAAAGAATGAGACTCAGAAAGCTGGAACAACTTGTTCTTCCTGGTTGAAGAGCTTCATGGTATATGGTATATGATCTATATTTCTTTTTTTGCAGTTGAAAAGAAACGATTCACATGTACACGTACAAGGTTTTATAAAGAGGTTTCTTGATATTCCCATTTACACTTCCACTTACCCTACAAAATTTGCCTCATTTATACACTTATACACAACTTTACGAAAGGAGATTCTTCTGCTCGACGTCCATTGCTTCAGAACTTAAGCGAGCTGGAGTAAGTGCCATCATGAAGTGACAAAAGCAACCAGCATGCCCCAGCCTGTTTAAAGATGCAGGTTGTATATTGGCCACATGTTAAACCAATCATGCCGATAAATAGTTGCAAACACGTTTATTCCTTGATTTTTCTGGCTATTTTCTTCCTACGAAGAGGCTCCCCGGGGTACAGAAGTATTGCCAGTGACAAAGCAAAGGCAAAGCCAACTACTCCGCCAAATGGTTGAGCTGGATAAGACCCCTTAAACCATGAAGGAAAATTTGGTTGATATGTCAAGAAACCCCCTGTGCGTAAGATATAATTAGAAGCCAGTATCCCTGCACGCAACCCAATTGGAAGGAAGAGGCTTCCTTGGCTTCTTTGTCGAACACCTGCAAGAGCAAGTGACAAGAGCCACAAACCAGGCACTGCCCAAAATGACCTGAAAAGAAATTTTACAGTATGAAGCAAAATCAGTTAGCTAAGATTTCGTTTGCACATTGCAGAGGAAAAGGTAGTAGCATACTAGCATTAAGCAAAGTATCAAATTCACTGGAGCAATGTTTGGGGTGGGCACTGGGCAGAGAGGGTACATCATCCAAAGAGGCAAGATTGATGGGAGGTGTGTGTATGCAAGACAAGAGAGAACTCGGTAGAACTAAGCAAATATAGGGAAAGATTCTCAGGAAGCCCTCATTCGATCATTCAATTATTTCATAAGTTTCAAAAAGACAAAGAAATAGGCAGTTTGAAGGACAAGTAACTTAAAAACTAAGCTAAATAGATCCATATCAAAGCCATTCTGAATGCATCGCCAGAGCAAGAATGAGGGCGCACCTTTGAAACAAAGCAAACACAAAACCAGAAATGATGATTCCCCGATAATATCCCAGGTCGACTGCAATTTCATCAGGCAACCATGACCTGAAAAGAAATTCCTCGACAGTCGCAACGCCTGTTGCAATTGCAACTCCTTGAACAAATAAAACAAACATCCGGCCATACACCATTAGCCAAGTTAAAGCTGCTGACGATGTTGGAGGAGCTATGGGCAAAGAGAAATGAACACAGCCAACTAAGGAGTTTACAGAATGTATTAGCAAAACAAGGATGATTCCTCCAAATAAACCTTTCAGAAAACTCTGGACCTGCAAGAGGGCAGGCAGCATCTGAGTAATGAAAGTTAAAAACGATCTTCTTTCAAAGCTTCGATTTGTAACAGATATTACAGAGAAATATCAACATTCAAGGCCTAAAAAGTGAATTGATACCTGAAGAATGTCAGTCTAGCACCTAGAATGGTCTCAGGATTAAAGCGTAATACAGAAAATGAAGGACATCACCAAACTTTCCCTCAACCAGTCGCTGTTACCATGGACATAGGAGTAACAAACAAGAATTCTTTGTGGAAAAATTATTGCTAGAGATACGATTTTTTTTCTACATATAACGAAAAAAAAAATCTGTTCCACATACTTTCCTAGACAGGTGTTCCATTGCACTCCAAAACAAAAGACAGAAAAAAGAAAATAAAGAGGAATTGGATTTTGCGTCTATCCTAAGTCCTAACCCTCCATTCCAGGAATTGACAGGCAGTTAACATGTTGAAGAAAACGCCATATAGACTAAATTGGTATGGCGCAGGTCACATTACTGTGTTATGTATTAACAATATCAGACATTTAAAAATAATAAGAAGAAGAAAAATATAAGATAGAACAGGCTACTGATTTTCCGGCAACGCGCTTCCTAAAGAAGTTGTTACTTTGTCAACTTAACGCATTACCAACTATTGAAACAAAAGAAATTTTACCTTCTGCCTTGAAGCCATATCTAGCCCATACTGCTCAAGCGGGTTCTCATAGCCCCGAATCCTCTTGCCCCATAAAGTGATTAGTAAGAAAATAGACATGTAGAGGCCAACAATGCAAACAAGCTCAGCAGTGTTGGATGGCTTCGGTGCTGTCCATCTTTGCACAAGAGTGGGTAGCAATGGAACAACTACTGGTGACCATAAAACAAGCACCATACCGAAAAACCCAAGAATCCTGGTACAAAAACCAGATTCAAAGAAACATCAGTATAAGATGACGAGAGAATATCAAGCTGAGTGAGAAATAAGGAGAGCTCAGTCTTCAATCTTGTTGACACCAACCCAAAATCAGCTGAATGGATGACCGGAAGCACAATTGACTAACATTAATCTAATATGCCAGTGACTTCACACTCTTCAAAAGAAACTAAAAGGGCAGCCCGATGCATAAAGCATCCCATGTTCACGTTGGGTCTGGGGTGTGATGTACGCAGCCTATCCTAATGCAAGCATCAGTGGTTGTTTCTATGGCTTTAACCCGTGACCCATAGGTCACACGAAGACAACTTTTTACCCGTTGCTACAAGGCTCCCCTTCACTCTTGAAAAGAAACTGAAATCCTGAAATTTAAAATTAGGGGCTTGTCTTCTGATGGATACGATGCTTGCCCAACAAAAAATGCATGCTTGAAAAAGGGCCTGAAGTACACGGCATCTCATGATTAACTGCACTGCAATCCCATTGGTGATATTGAAGAGTGTATAAGCAATAGCTTCATCGCTGCTTGTTTTAAACAACAAAAGCATCGAGCCGGTTTTTTTTATTTTAGGAGTGGTTGCAGATGCATAAATTAATTAAAAAGAATTTATTGGATACCCCCCCCCCCCCCCCCCCCCCAAACTAAGAAGATGAATAAGATCATCAGAGAGCTGCTGCTAACTAGGGAGGTCAAAGAAACATGCGGTTAAGAAACGGAAGTCCAGATAAACTACTCAATTACCTGCCCGAGGTCCCCACATCCCTAAGTCAAAAGCACATCTATTAAAAAACAGAATTAATATGCAGAATGTTGTATCGTTAAATAAAATAACAAAACACTGAAGGTGAATGCTGGGGACAAGAAGTTTCTTCGTTCATTTTTTGATACAAACTAAACAAAGACATAAAATATGACAGAAGCCATGCAAGGGTAACCGCCAAGGTAATTAGTCATTAACAGGTAAAGGTATCTATTCCATGCGGATAAAATTCACCCACACCAAAGCAATTATTATGGGCAAAGGTCTAAATTTTCCTACTAGCACAGAGTTTCAACATCTAACCATGTAGAGTAAAAAGCAGAAACAGAAGAGCGGACATATAATTTCTTGCATTTCTTGGGAAAGCTATCGCTTATTCCTGAAACTTCCCTTTATTTTGAAGTAAAAGATGCAAAATATTTCCTTTTACTCGGTAAGATTCAAATTATTTCCTTTAATCACAAAATTAACATACATAGAGAAACAAAATCATAGCGAGATAACTTCGGCAGCAAAACAAAGACTTAATCAACATTAATAGTTAACTCTGTCATCCCGCACCTAGAACATAGATTAACGTAATAGCTTACCTTTGGAACAAAGGACGTTCAGAAAGGCGTAGAAATGAGATGAGCTTGTCAGTTAGACTAATAGCACCTCGTATACCACCCCAAAGCAACGCAACTTTTGCAACCAATTTCAAAATTCCACCCTTCTGTCCCAAATCCGCCAACATTGCCACCAGCCTATTAGAAGAAAAGAGGATATAACAAGATTTCGAGAAATATTTGTAGCAAAAAGAAAAATCATATCCTAAAGATTATAAGACCTTTCTTGATCCACTGCGCCGTTTTCTTTCATAGGCACCACAGGACCAGCTACAGACATGGCTTTCTCAGCAAGGCTTGTGACTATGTTATTGTGAGTTTCATCAGTTGTTTCCTCATCAAGCTTGCCCACTTCTTTGTTTTGAATTTTCTCTTCCTCGAAGGGCTTGGACGAATTCTCAAAAGTTCCAGCCTCCTTTAAGCACATACTTTGAAATATTAGAATACTTTTTGCAGAAACAGTATGTACTGGTAAATTAAGAAATGGGCAAAACTTAACTCCGCTTTATCTGTTGAGCATGACCAAATATTCCTAGTTTTCTCTCCATAAATTAAGTGGCTGAAAAAGAACTAGGCATGGTTTGGCACAAAAGGCAGCTACGGAAAAAGCCAATAATGTATACTAGTCCACTAAAACCTTTTGTTCAAAATATCCTCTGCATTCTGCTCAAGGGGAAGGTAAAGTCTGGTCTCTTCCATTAGAAACTAAGCAAAACAGTTTTAAAAGGTGATATCAATTAGAGATTTGTCCTCAGTTCATGAGTTCATACCCTCCTACTATTAGAGGCTATCGTTAATACATTCCCAATCCTTTCGCGGGGATATTTAATTGAGAGCTCTGCTTATCCCTCCAGCAAAATGTTGGAAAAAGTAGCTTTTAGATTTTAAAAAAGATGGACGCAAACTAGCCTAGATGGATCCTATGTTGCTCAGATCATTCAAATATTCTGCCAGTGTGTCAAATCCTCAAAAAGTTATGCAATTTTGCAGGATCACACACGGGTGCGGAGCATTTTTGGGGAATCAGAGCAACATAGAATGGATCCAAGGAAGGTGATGACTCATGGTGTTGAATATTAGGATAGGTTGTCCAGCTGTCGCAACCCGCTCCAAATAATAATCAATCAGCCAACCTCAATGTTGATTTTTACCTGTTGATGGACAAGCAATGCTGATGCTCCAAGGGCTGCTGTAACAGCTCCAACCATAATAGATTTTCTGTCTGCATTTTCTGAATGAGCTGCTCTCTCAACTTGGCCAACTACACTCTGCAATCCATACACTTGTTGATCAGGACCAATTTCATCAACCCCCCTGCCGGCTGTTTGAATACAGCTTACTTTCCCTAGGTCACTTATTTCATCAAGGATCAACTCTCTGCTTTGGCCATTACTGTCTACTGCATATACATCAAAAAACTTTCTCAGAGCAGCCAGGCTGCAGCCTACAATAACCCCAACAGGCAATACCCTTCTCAAATAACTAGTTCCTCCAACTGCTGATGTAATAGCATGTACAACATGCACTGCATGAAGCGTACCGACTTTCCTCGAAATACGGTCCTTACTCTTGATAAACGAAACAAGCTCCTCCCCATGCCCTACAGCCTGAGAGACAGCATTTGCGACATGTTCCACTTCACTAGAGAGTTCGGGCTGTATTTCCTCCATGTCTGCAGCACTCAGTTTTCGACCAACCTCAACCTTTAAAGCATCCACAATGATATTTCTGACAAATACAGTAGATCCATGGTCAGCCTCATTATCAACTTCAACATTCTTATTAGAGTTCTTTGAAGTTGCACATTCTTCATCAGGATCCTGATTGTCATTGTCAAATATTACATAAGATGGCTCAATGACATTATCCATATTCTTTGATTTCAGAGATGATTCATGTTGCACCTCTGTTATTTTATCATTTGCTGCAACATCATCAGAAGAATCACTATAGTTTCCAGTGTGCTCCAAAAGTTTCCATTGTCCTTCATCTGGGAAGTAGTCAAGAAACAAAGCTGTCGTGGCATCTACATCTAGTGGTTTGGTTATCGCAGCCTTTGAATTTAAATAGCTCCGAAGGTTTTCTTTGACAAGAGGATCTCCATAGATATTGGTAGACGTGTTGACTGGAACATTTTTTCTAATGTAATTCGAAGACTTAACTGAGTCCCCCGCAGAAAGCTCCCCATCAACAGAGTTTTTACTCCTCTGATCACCTTTTGTGTGGCTTTCTTCTTCACTTTCCTGAAAATTGACAGAACCACTTTCAGCTTCACCAAATAAACTGACAGTTGCTTCATTTTCTTCTTGGGAAGAAGAGCATACTTTGCTCTCGTTCTTCTCAACATCATCTAATTTGTGGTTATCAACCTTAGGGTGATTGTTTGAGACATTGCTAGCATTCTGATTATGGACCTTGTCGCTGACCTTAATTCCATCTTCATTGTCTCCATTCTTGATTTCATTTTCCTCAAGTCCATCTTCGTCGTCTGCATTCTTGATTTCACTTTCCTTTTTCCTTTCCCCTTCCAACTGAGTAATCATATCTTCAAATACATGAAATACATTATTAACTGCGACCTGGGTTGAATCATCGATTCCAGTCAGGGCATCCAATGCTTGAGAAACATCAAAGCTTGGCGTGTTAGGAATAATTTGATTTGAATTGGTCGGCATACTTTGTTCTTCTCTCTTGACATTATCAGCACCTTCATTTTCCACTGTGTTATTTTCTGAAGGGGATGGCTCAAGTGATATTTTATCCTCTGTCTGGGGAGAAGATGTTGCCTTATTCTGATCAGTAGAAATATCAGCAATGTGTTCTTCCTTTTGTTCGGTAGAGATCTCTTCTTTCAAGTCTGTCGGATATTTCTCACCATCATGCTTTACTTTGGATTGCTCAGCAATCACTTTCTCAGAGCCACCATCCACTTCAGGCCCACTTGAACTCTCAAGTTTAGTTCCAGCTTTTGACTCGTTTTCCCTGTAATCAGAAGTTAGGGACGTTTTTTCTCCAGATAGATCTTCACTTTGATTGCTATTCTTCGAATTGTTCCCATCCTTGTCTAATGCAGGAACATCACTACCATGGCTACTCACTGTTTGAGACTGACCTGTGTCTACACATTTTTGCACATTCTCCAATGACTCAGGTTCTGGAACAAGCTCTTGAGAATTCTTGTCTGTGCTAGAGCCATTCTTATTAAATTCATCTGATAACTCACCAGACCTCTTCTTCGCATCTGATAAGTGAGGAGTTTCACTTCCACCAACTGTACTTGAAACTCCTTGATCCTTCTCCATCTTCGACTTCAGTTGAGATGTCATATTTGGAGTATGTCCAAAACTTAGTAGTCCATCAACTTTGAGATTCGAACCCTGATTGTGCAAAATTCCAGAAACAGCAGTTGTAAGCTTTCCACGAACATCATCAGGAACAGCATCTTGTAAGGCTTTCATTAATGTCTCCCCTTGACCAACAGCCGTCAGGACCTGCCACAGTTTAAAAGGTTAACTAACATTTAAAAGTATTACCAAAGAAATTAGCCTATCCAATGAGTAGAGTCGGGCTCGGTCTATCTCCGAATCAAAAGTAATTTGTGAAAACAAATTACCACAAGTCATAAAGTGACAGATAACTACCTGCTTCTTCTGTTCTTCTGTTAGTGTGTCATGCATTGTCGCATCAAGCATATTCATAACTAGTTCTGCAGCCTGAAGCACTTGGACTCTTTCACCATCAGCAGGACTTCCAGCCTCCTCTTCTCCTGATTCTGCATCAGCATCACTACCATTTTGTAAGGTGCTATAGGTTTCTTGTTGCCCTGTGCTTTGAAGATCTTTTCCTGAATCTCTTCCAAATCTTGAATGAATTGTTGCTGCAATATCTCCTTGTTCAAATAGTTTCACTGAAGGATCTAAGGATTGACCCTCTAAAGCGCCTGAGTCAGGAAGATTCAAGAGCTTGCTTGATCTAAAACTTCGGTCAGATGCAAGCACAAGACCCTTGGATGGATTAATGGTAACATCAACATCTTTCAGAAGAGGATGACGACCCTTCAAAAGTCCAAGCTCCACAGCTGTGAGCCACTGCAGACAAGAATTTTTGGAATAAAAAAATAAGCAGAGAGTATTGAGGAGTAACATTGAACCATGACAGATAACTGTTAGGACCATCACCTCAATTGCAAGATGCTGGCACCATGATAGGGTTGATCTGCTTTTTGTCATTTCATTTTGTGGAAAATAAGAGCACAACAGTAGACTTGTATATGGGTTTTCTGCTATCAAACTGCGTGGAACAGAGAACAATGGAACTGACCCATCATCACTCTGAAAATTAAAATAAACCAAGAATTTCACGATTTGTTCCAATTTATAATCAATTTTTAGGACAGTAATGTACATAGATAAACCATGGAAACCGGAATATAAGTTCTGGACACAGAGATCACACTCCTTTTGCAGCCATTAACAATTTTTCAAGCATGCAGGTGCTCTCTCTAAAATGTGAAGCAACACCGTCTTTTCCTGATTGACACCAGACCATGAATCTTTTAAATTACACGGAAGGACCACAAATGATTGCAGCCTCCACGAATGTTTATTTTTCGAAAGCATTGTCCATTTCCTTTTATATTCTTCCCTTTCCCATTACCACAAATCTTTTTCTGTTGTGATCACTTAAGCATGCAAATGCTTCACAGCTTTATGAACTATAGAAGAGCAGAGTCAGAGGATAGTCTCTCATAATTGGAGTAATAAATCCCTGTGGCAAGTCATATCTTATGTCCTATATTTAAGAGAGATGTCCAAATACATAATTTAGAACATTCAACAACATATTTCCCACACTCTCAGGTCTCTTGGCTTTTTTTTTTTTTTTTTGAAAAATAAAACAATAGAAAATGACCAAAATCATCAAGTATATCGGTTTATTTAACCTTCGCCTTCTAATATTAGTCCGAACGCAAAAACACCGCCAAGTTCAGAAAACAGGGACACTTTCAGTCCATCAAAGCTGATTCCGTTAAGTGTTAACAGGATAACCCCCAACCTTGCCCCTACCTGTCAGCTTTTATTTCCCCATTAAACTCCTCTCCATCTTATGGTTTATCTTCAAAATCTCTTACGGTGCTTCTTTTCAATCCTTAAGGGATTTTCTACGGTTGATGTCATTCTAAAGTTTTGTTCATGTTAATAAAGCTTCTGCTGTTACTTGGCAAACTCAAACTCTCAGATGGGTCACAATAGAAGATCTCACTATTAGTATCTGTCATCGTGCAGTCCTCCATATAGTAATGTTGCCTTGCTACTCTTCCTTAAACTTAAGGTACATCGGGATATGTTTATATAATAGGAATTATGAAGGAAAGGGCATTCTAGAGTTCACTTTAGATTAAGATTTAATTGTAGCCAGCACATATTTTAAAAAGAGGGAATCTTACTGGATAACATTTAAGAGGGGGTAAGCACAGTCAAATAGACTTTCTGTCCCTACAAAAAGACGTAATGGGACAACATGTGAAGACTGAAACATTACACTAGGAGGGTGTCTGGTTAAGCTCATAAGTACAATAGAACCAAGAGGGAAGCCAAGGCAAGAAGGATATTAGAACTGGTCGAGGTGATGTCCTACAAGACCTGTACTAAGGGCTGGGACCACGAGAGAGGAGAAAGAAATGTATAAACTAGTCGGAGAGAAGAGGAATAAAGAACGCAAACCAGGTAAAGTGTATCAAAAGATGATTCTCAACATGTGTTGACATGAGATAATGAGAACAATGAAAAATGAAGAGGCTATTTCGATCAATTGTTCACCTCGAACCACGGTAATAACTTTATAAATCTCGCTACATCTTTGCATCGCAGAAACTTTAGCTACAGTTGTATCATTAGGATGGCCAAACTAAAGGATGCCATGACAAGTTTGAGATTAGAAAAGGTAGCCAAAGAGGACAGGAAATGTGAGGGAAAGGTTAGAGGAGGATGGCTTACCAAGTTATTTCATGCTATACTAAAGTGGTAAGATGCCTGGTGAGGGAAGAAAGAATATCCTAACTCCAACATATAACAAACACAGAGATATTCAAAGTTGTGTGTAAAATTAAGAGTCATACTAAGAAGTTTTGAGAAAGAGTGATAGAGCGAAGGCTTGGGGATACTACAGAGCAACAATGAACAACTATGGAATCATGTCTTGTAGATCTACAAAGGGGGCTATATTCTTGCAAAGAAGATCGATGAAATTTATTGAAAGGAAAAGAAAAATCTGCTCACTGACCTAGTGAAAGTATGAAACAGAGTATGATGAAAGATCATGGAGTATCTATTGGAGAATAAAGGAGTTCATATTAAACAAATAAATGCCACAAAGCATACGGTTGCACGAGGTGGTTTGAAAATTCTGATTTTCGAAATTCATAAGTTTACTCCCAGGAGACTCAAACTCCTCAACGTTATCATGAATATCATCTCCTAAGCCTATCGAGCTGAAATTTCATGAAGAAGATTCCATAGCTCTCCCCCTTGTATCTCTCCCCAAAGTTAAGCAGGTAGTTTTCCGCGGATGCCTTTTCATTACAGGTCTCAGGACTAAAAATTGGAACGGGACGAATAACAAGGCATAGCAGAATTTGGATCTCTTTCCTGCTCATTCTTTTTTTGAAGCAGTGTACTGAACTATGAAAGTAACCAGTCTTGGTAAGAACAAACATGTTAGTAGTCTTTGATAACAACTAAGAAGCAAAAGGTGGAGAGAAGGAAGAGGGAGAAGTATTCTATTAAAACTTGATAAAATCAGCTGGACAAAAGTGTCTCATTTTGTGTTCAATGAAATATTACCGGGACAAATTTAAACTTACTCAATTTGATCATTTCCTTAAAAAACATGGCCTTTCAAATCATTACCTGTATAAAAAGAAGAGGAATCTTCACTTTGCCAACCACATCTCTTGTACTGGATTTTGCATAGAAATCTTCAATAGCATTAAATCCATAAGATACCATTGATATTGCTTTTTCAAAGTCGCGGATAGATGTTGCCAAAAGAGCATTTTCAACATCAAAACCTTTTCCACGGCCTTGAAATAGTTCCTGCAAGCATCATGGAAATATCAAAGAGGGGTCAAATAGGGCAACTATGTGCCGAGCTGCATCATGCATCATACAACAAGCTGAAGAAGCTTCTTTTTGTTTTAAAAACCAAGAAACTTGCGAGGGCCAACAGTACACGGTTCAAAAATCGGCACATGATCCCATCTACCTTTTCTCAATGCAAATACCAGGCTTTTGTTTGCGACAGTGTTTGAACCACTGATGTGAGTCTAACCCACAGATCGCATGTTGAAAAGGTCATGAAGCATACGTCTAACGTGAACTCCAGATGTTAATCCTACACTGACACCTTTATGTAAAGGCAGAGTTATCTACCTTGTTAGATTGCAATATATCTACCAAGCCATATGTGAGCTTTTGGTCTAGAGCAATGTGACAAGAAGTGCCTCTTGTCGCCTCCTCTAGGTCGAAAGGACTGTTTATGCATGTAGCAGCTGTAAGAGGTGTTTTTTCTCCAACTTCAGCCAGATACTTTGTCAACATATTGGCGCCATAACCCCATCCCACACTCAATAGCGTTGACCACGGCCTTTTCTTGTTGATAAATTGTATAGCTGTGGAGATATCATCGCTGTCAGCAGCTGTAAATATCCTACATAAATAAAGTAGTTATCTGTTCTTCCATTAGCTTATTACAAGAGACATGCTGAAGGGTCATAACTGGAAACAACTTCTCCTAAACTATACTGAAGCTAAACCACATGATTTCCATTTAAACCAGTCATTTGTTCGATGAATTAGAAAAGATATTGTGTTCTTTCAAACTATTAAGTTTTGCAAGAACAAGTAGGAATGGGCTATCAAGATTGCTAAGAAAAACCTAAAATACTCCTGTTCTTATTTTTATCACAAGCAACTCCTAATCTTTATTTGTCAGTGACATAACCTAGTTAATTCAGATGCGAGAAAATTACATGACATACAGCAACTACCACATTGAAGCATTAAAACAAAATAACGACTTATGGGAAAAGAAAAGTTGCAGTAAAAGCTAGTTTCTTAGAATTATCTAGAACAAACAGAAGTAACCTTGCATTCAATTCATAACTAGGAAAATCTATTCCCTGCTGCATTTAAACGAATCAAACACAAAACAACACAAGCACATCAAATGATTACAAGAATGAGATTGCATTTGCTCACCGCGCAGTCGTCAGAGGAGAACCAGCGCAACCTCTAGGATTCATAACAACAGGGAAACACCCATTCCTCAAACAGTCAACAACAAATCCCTTAATATTCTTATCCAAACTTCCCTCAGTCGTCCCTGGAACAATAACCAAAGTCGAATCCAATCCATGTTCTCCTTCCAACTCCAAATTGGCAGGCCAATCCAACGACAACACTCCTCCATCCTCGGTACTCAAACACACTCTCTGATACACCAATTCCTCATTATCAACACTATCATCACAATTCCTCACCTGAATGTTCCCACAATTTACCCTCACAAAGTGCCTATCTTCTTTCACAAGCTTATCATTCACATTCTCTAACAATTCACTATCCTGAAACGAAATCGACGGGCAACGTAACACTACGAACCGATTAAACGGCGTCGGACTAGTAAATAAAATCCATTCACCGACGTCGTTTTGAGCTGTAGAAGTTTCTAGATGTTTTTTAAATGAATTTTGGGATTGAGATAGGTATAAAGCAAAACCAGAAATAAAACCTAGGGCTGGAGCAATTAAATCGAGTGAATTTACAGAAGTTATGTTTTTGAATATATTTTCTAATGGTATTGGATTTAAATTGCCAATTGCTACAACTGTTGTTGTATGATGATATTTTAGTTTTCGATACTTCCATCGTCTATGAAGTGTTCTTCTATTGCTTCGTCGTGGAAAATTGAGATTTGTATGTGTTGGAAAGAGATAACAAGTGTTACAAAATGTGAGACTCATTGAATTGGTAATTGCATTTACGCAATGAAAATTATGAGCTTTTTGGTGTTGAAGATGTGATTAGTTTTTAGTATCGAGGACCAAGATTCTTGGAATTGGGTTATGGTTGAAAATGGAGTTTGTAGATCCCACATTACTAGAAAGCGCGCAAAGGGCCTAACGTGGCGGAACATCATGCCGTTACTTTTTTAAGTACTATAAATGACAAAATCTTTACAATTGTTTGAGACTCATAAATAAATATGACTAATTCTTGTATGCTTGACAAGTGTAACATAATGGATGGCGATTTAAGCGATTGAGAGATGTCAAAGGACGGTGAAATCGGACGGAGGAGAATGGCAGAGTGGGACTGGCAACTGAAACTGGTGGGCTAGTAATTTTAGTGAGCATTCATTTTAACGAAAACTAGTATAGTACCCGCGCGATGCGCGGCTATATTATAGAACATTAATCATAGTCAATACGTGGTGAGCAGATAATATAAAACCAAATTCATTATATGAAGTTGTGATCTTGCAAAAATTTATAAGTTAAATAAACTTTTGGCCAACTTTTCTTAATCTTACTAAAATATTTCCTTCTCTTTAGCTGCGATAACTCATGATAATAGATTTGTTCAATATTTAGTTAACAGAAGCTTTTAATTTCGATTTCTTTACATTGAACAAACTCAATATGATAAGTAATTTCTATCTACAAAAACAAAATACAGAGTTCACCATGATTACAATTAAAGAATAAGCTGATCTAATTCTTCTAAACATCTATGATAATCTATCCCTCCCCCTCCAGCATAGGAGTTGCTTTAATTTGAAATAATTGATTGAATCTAGAGAGCATGTACATGACCATTCTCTTCTCAGAATTTCCTTGTCAGTATCTTTCATAGCACATAACATCTTAATTCTCATATCTGCTATGTCAATGGATCAAGAGAACTTCAAAAATATTAATGCAAATCAACCAACAATATTAATAATTAGAAGACCCCAAAAAAATAAAAATAAAAATAGAGTAGGAACAAATCATATAAATATTACAAAACTTGTGGGATGAAATAATTAGTTTATCTGTTTCTTCAGATAATAAAAGCTTGCAAAGACCTAATGAGTACACTAAAATTGCATCTGATTCATAATAGCCTATCGTTGCACTCTCTTCACATGCGCATCTTGCTAAACCACTCTTGTACTTGAAGTATATTGTATCTTGTATTTCCATTAGCCCTTCTCCTCCAATTTACGGCTTTATTCCCATAATAAAGTAGCCCATGTAATACTAAACATATCTAGGAATTTCCTCCTGCTCTCTCCTCCTAGTAACAAAAACATATTCCAACAAACAAATAATGTAAATTAGAAATTAGGTTTAATTTAGAATCACGTCCCTAATTAAAAGATAGCCACCATTAATATAAAAATTTGAAAGAAATCAACAAAGAAGCTTGTTGAAATAGAAAGACATAAGCAGTTATGGAAAAATTCAAAGAAAGATAAAAATATACCAAATATTGATTCATGACTATCACATAGAACAATCAAAGGAATGTTTTTAGCATAGTGGATGAAAAGCTCTTCTCTCGGTAGAAACACCTGGAATTAAATAATTGAGGAAATTAAATTTTGAAAGCAACACAATACATATAACTTAGCAAAAAAAGCAGAAAGTAGAAGAATTGAACTGGTGGAGTTTTTCAAGTACATCCAAATATATATCCCATAATATTTATCATATCTTATCTACAATTCTACGTATAGGTTTAGAAATTCGATTAGTAATGAATATTTTGATTAGAGTCAAAACTTTAGGTTTATCTTTGAGAAGATATTTTATCTTGAAGTCAAATTCAATACCGTTTTATTTCAAATCAAAGGAAAACAAACAAATGAGCAATAACCAATTCATAAATTTTATCTTTCAATTGATCACATCAAGTAAGAGCTTGCTTTGTCTTGTTTCATTATAAGCTTAGCAACTACTGCTCCAATAAAAACGCACGGAAAATAGACTAATCCAAGTGATAAAAAAACTAAACATAATCAACCTTGCCTGATTATTCATAGAGAAACTAAGATCAAATCTATTTTTCTATTTCTTGTCTACAAAGGTTTAATAACTCCCATTCTTGAATTTTTCTTTTGACATTAAAGATCAATAGAAACTTTACGATGTAAACGGTAAATTCCTTCAAGATACCATAATATTCTCAAAAGGATAAAAATAAATCTCTATTCTATTCTCATGTTTAATAGACTACTAACAGAGAATTACTTCAACTCATATTTTATAGACTACCATAACTGTTATTTTAACATACTTTAACTCATGTTCTATAGATAATAGAGCCAATTGCAGGTACATTTATATCACAAAAGTCATATTGCCATAACTTACCTCTAAACTTTCATGAATATGCAACAGTGGTTCTCTAAGCAAAAAGATCATAATGTCTTCATTGCAGGTTCCACTAATGAGAGTCGAATGAGCACAATTCTATATTAGCAGTTTATAAAACATGAGTTAAAGTAAGGCAATCTTATAAGTATGTAAATAATTTATATCAATGCAGAACATGCATAAACTCTTTGACTTAAAGAAAATATACTTATAGAGCATATTCTCTCTTATCCGGATGTGCAACACTTCAATGATCCTAAGCATTTCAGCCTGGACTATCCACAAAGAAAAATTAGTTTGTTTTGGTCAGAAGATCCTCAAATATTGGGTATTATTAGTGAAAGAGAACAAACTCATAATAAAGCAGATATTGTTAACTATATACCAACAATATAAATAGAAGACTGGATCTCTTACCTCGTCACGACCACATATATACGCTCTAGAAAGGTAGTAGACGAAATCTGCAAAACTCACACATAAAAAGTGCACACACATATAAAGCACAAAATTGATCTATAAAAATATATCAAGATTCGTTCAATCATCAAGAGATAGAGAAAAAAATGAGGAAATAAACAGATTAACTTTATCCTTCAAAACATTTGTCTTGGTTAACAAAGGGTATCGAAGAAGATAGGAAGGCGATAAAAGAGCAGTTTTGATTCATGCTCCAAAACCATTTTTCGCATGGATTAGGATTGGAGATTTTCCGAATATTGCTAAGTGTAAAGATACAGTTTTTAAACCTTGCTGATTTATTTTTATTTAAATTAAAATTAAAATTCAATTTAAAATGTGAAAACTAATTTTATCCCGATATAACTACCTTAAAAACTAACAACTAATAGAGTTGTGCCACTTGTTAATATTTTAATTAAAATTAACTAAATTTCAAATGTAGTAACTAATAACTAATTTTTGTCTTAAAATTGCCATGTGTCATTTTAATTTATTGCCACTTGGCTAATTATTAATGGCTAGGACTTTCCTTTTAATATATATATATAGATATTTAAAATATAGTAACAATTTTTATATTTTATATTTTTTTTCTTTCTAACACCTTCATCTAATCACTCTCTTTCTCTTTCTCTTTCTCTTTCTCTACCTCTCCTCGAGCCGCCTTCCCCTACCTTTATTCGACTATTGTGTCACTAGAACTGCTCGTGCTGCATGGCTGCTCCGTCGCATGGCTACTGCTATGGCTTCCTAGAGCTGTGGTCGCTGATCTTCTTCTCTTTTTTTTTCTGTATGTGTATAACTTTATATGTTTGTATATCTGTATGTGTTCGTGTATAAATATATTTATATCTTTGAACATGTAGTTGTATTTCTTTGTACATCCATTATATGATTTTGTATAGCTACCACTTAAAAAGTACGAAATTTTTTTAATTGTAAACATTGGTGTCAGTGTGTGAATCGACAAATATTCTTCATAATGATGTACTGGCAGAGAATCCAATGTTAACACAAGTATGCATCTGGTGATAGTCTTCATAATAAGCTCTGAACTACTATGGCTAGGACTGTTGAGTTAGGCGTTGTCGGGGATAACTCTTATTTGTCTTGCACATAGTCCTTTCATCCTCAACTTTAGTCATCGTCTTTCGCCGGATCACCTTGAATTTACTATTGTTTGGCTGGCCATATAGCTTATGTGGCCTGTACAAATTTTATGCAATATAGGAACAACTTAGAGACTTTTGTTGGAAATTGGAATTGCTCCTACAAATGTAGAATTCAAACTCCAACCAAAATCTCAGTTGTTGCAACAATTCTTTGTTCATTCCAACAAATTAGAGATGTTATTGCAACAACCTATTAATTTGTTGAATAATTTCCAACAACTACTGAATTTTACTTTAGAAGTAATGGGAGATGATGCGATGCAATATAATATTGAGAGGATGAAGATTTTGAGGGAAGTCTAGATGAGAGAGGTGTCTTCACTAATTTTGGAAGAAAAAAAACGAGAGAGAAATAGTAAAGAGATAAGTGAAGTAAGGTCACCCTGGTAGGAAAAGCGTCAAGAAAAAATTCCTTTACCTCATAAAAAGAAAAGGTAAAGGGAGGGCTTCTGATTGCAGGGTCTGTTTAGATTTTGAGAAATTTTAATAAAGGCCATATTTTAAGTAGAGGAGGAGGAAAAGGTATAATAGTCCTTTTTTTTTTTTTTGTAAAATTTAAAAAGATTATTTCTAACTTCCAAAAGCATGAACACAAATTGGGGACAATTTTGAGAGTGCCTTCTAAAGTTCTAGAACTAGAGAGAAGATTTTAAAGAGAAACAAGTTGAGAGAAGATATTTTGGGGCAAATGTCTAGCTGTCTTTCTTCTTCACTTTCACAACTATTTAGACACATCAACTAACTACCAAATTAACGGAAAAGTAGAAGATTACTTTCACTAATCTAGTTGACAGTTGTAAGCATAACCACTAACTAACCAACTATACTATATCATATCATCTATTAACACATGTACAATCTAACTATCGGTATTAATTATTGATATGACAGTATTTCCCCTCAAGCTGGAGGGTGTAAGCTATTGAACGCTCTCAGTTTGCTCATGAGATACATTAGTTGTAATCTGGTTAAAGCTTTAGTCAATAGAACAGTCTAGTGCTCTTTAGTGCTTGTTGACACTCAATTTTATCCCGACGATTCAAAATTAATCTCAAAATATGCTACATGGCGATTTAGAGTCACTAAATATCTTAATATTGCCTTAATGTCAAGTAAACTTGAAATTCTGGTCCAGATAAAGGTTATTTCACAAAAGGTTTATTTTTGAAATTTTTAGTCATTTTTGCAGAAATAATTTATTTTTAGTGAAAATCAAGTTTTAAAAACTTTACAATGTTGCATCCATGTTTTGTACAAAATTAATTGCATATTTGGCTTTTAAATTGTATTTTATCTCAAAGACAGAGCACATGGAGTGCAAGTTTAGTGAAGCATCACAGGAGTCAGAGGTGGAAGTGACACTTTTTTCGCAAGCAATCCCCCAAAAGAGGAGTTTCAAGTACCTTGGTTCTATCATTTAAGGTAATGGAGAAATTGACGATGATGTTACCCAGCGTATAGGGGCAGGCTGGATGAAGTGGAGACTCGCGTCTGGTGTCCGATGCGATAAAAAAGTGGCACCTAGACTTAAAGGTAAGTTCTACAAAACGGTCGTTAGACCAGCTATGTTGTACGGCGCAAAGTGTTGGCCAGCCAAGACCACGCACATTCAGAAGATGAGCGTAGCAGAGATGCGTATGCTTAGATGGATGTGTGGGCACACGAGGTTGGATAAGATTAGGAATAAGGTCATTCATGATAAGGTGGGAGTGGCCTCAGTGGTGGACAAGATACGAGAAGTAAGGTTGCGATGGTACTGCCATGTGAAGAGAAGCGGTACCGACGCACCGGAGAGGAGGTGTGAGCGGCTGGCTGTGTTGGGTCTGCGGAGAGGTAGAGGCAGACCAAATAAGAATTAGGGCGAGGTGATTCGACATGATATGGCTCACCTCCAGGTCACCGAGGACATGACCCTTGAGAGGAAAGCGTGGAGGTCTAGGATTAGGGTAGAAGGTTAGGCAAAAGGCGATTGAGAGCTGTCATTTTAGCTGTATTGTTCTTATGCATAGTAGTCTTATTTTGCCCGTTTCGCTATTGGCCTTTTCTGTTTGCCCTGACTATAGTAGTTTTATATGAGTTCTTGAGCATTAATTGTGTTTATTACCTTGGTTGTCTTCATCTTATTTTCAAAATATTTGTTTGCCTTCAAAATTTTCAAATATTTTTTAAGCCGAGGGTCTATCGGAAACAGCCTCTCCACCTTGGTGGGGGTAAGGTCTGCGTACATCTCACCCTCCCTAGACCCCACTTCCGGGATTACACTGGGTATGTTGTTGTTGTTGTTTATCTCAAAGTTAGTAAAACAGCCTCAGTGCACTAAAATCTTAGTTTTATCGGTCAAATGGAATTCTTGACAACATTGTTGTATTTATTAAGGTTTACATAGTCAAGAACCATTTTTGATCAAATGTAATTTTGAAACATAGTCAAAGTAATTGACAAATTGAGAAAAGGGCTAAAATTGGAATACACCCTAAATCTAACACACCCATGCAAGGATCCCTTTTTAACTAAAGATACAGCAGAAGACAATCAAAATGGCTATATTACATATTTTCTCGATATAATTTCACAAATTACAATACATAACAACACTTTTTACTTTATTACCATATATATACAATTTTTCATTTCTCTATTTCTCTAACACAAAACCCTATTTATTTCTTCTCTTTTTCTCTCCCATCCTCCACCCACCCATCCACCCCGCTGTCTGAAATCTTCTCCGGCGACCAGATCTGTATCCGGTGTCCATCGAAGAAACGTTGAGGCTGCTGCCTGTCTTCTTCCTTACTCTTATCGTTGTTGCTGCAGCGCAGTGGTGCTGGACTTCCGCGGCGACGTTGCTTCGCTGCTCAAATTTGGCTTTTCCCGGCAGTGCTGTGGTGCTTTCCAGCGGCGCTGCTGCAGGTCCGATCTAATCCAATAAGCTCCTATATTTTTTCCCTTTTGTATGTGTTATGTATAACTTTATATTTATTTTGTATATTACTACGTATATCTTTGTACTGTTTTGTACATAAATATCTATCTTCATTTTTCTATGAGTATAGCTGTTGTATATATGTGTATGTTGTTGTATGTTTGTATATTTTTTTTGTATATCTTTGTATGTTTTATGTATTTTTTTGTATGTTTGTGTATGTTTTGGTTATATGTATTCTCAAAACATCAAATTATAAATGTATATATGTGTATTGTTGTATGTTTCATTTTGTAGATAAAAAAAAAAAAATCGATGGGAGTGGCTAGAAGCCCGCGGCGGTGAGTGGTGGAAGCAGTACGATGGGGCAATAATCGCTGGAGGAGTTAGGAAGAAAGAGGTAAACCCTAATTAGTATGTGTTTGTTAAAACTTGTATATTGTTGACACCTAATTTTGTCCCTCCCATTCCAATAATCATTATTCGGATAAAATTGCACTGATAACCATACAGCCACCATATACTCACTTCTATTCTAAGTCGCTACTTCATGTACGCACATCAATTAGGCTATTTTAAAGGCATTTGCACAAGCGATCACAATTTTACAAAATTTGCATGTTTCGTCACAATTTCTCACAATTATTCGCATTTTCTAGCAAAATTGCCTAAATTCTTTTAAAACTTAAAATAATAAATTTTTCTAATTATTTAACCCTCACAATTAATTTTATCATTTTTATAATTTCTATAAGTATTCCATACAACTTTTCCATGCATTATACTCATTTTATACGCTTATATGCATTTTTATACACATTTATACGATTGTATACATGCATATACATATACACAAATTACACCTCACACTTATACACATCAGCTTCAGATTGATCCTACGTCGCGCCTATGTGGCGTTATCCCAGCCGTCCACACGTATAATTCGATGGCTGGAAATTAAATTTCCATTTTTAACTATACCCGACCCCTCAAACCCTAAAACCTATTCACTTTCCCCTCTCTCATCTCACCCGCCCTCACTCTTCGTCTCTCTCACACGAACCCTAAAGCTTCCACTGTTACCACCATTTTCTAGCCATTATTGCCGGTGAAACTGGAAATAAATGGCACTACTATGATCCTCTCACTCTTCGCTACAAAACCTATGTACCGGTTTGCTCGTTTGATAAAAGATCGAATTTGACCCTAATCTTGACCTCCGTGTCCGTCGCCGGTAAATGTTTCAGCGCTCCTTCACTCAAATACGACCTTCACCAATAAAGGAAGGATGTAAATCCCTCGTACATGCATTATTGAACCGGGTTAGAATTGGCCCGATGTTGATCCTAAACGGGTAACCCTAAAGACCTATTTATTTTTCCTATTTATTTTCTGGATCTAAGTGATGTTAAATTTGAAATTGTCTAGCCTCTTAGCATGTTAACATAGTTGATTTGTTGATTAATTAGTAAAGTGCACAAATTGATAATTTTGATTTACTTCACTTGTCTACGTGCATGAATTTGCCTAATTTCGTTTGAGTAAAGCATTGATAATTTGCTATTAGTCGACTAATTAAAAGGGAAGACTGCTTGATTAGTGATTTCACCATCAACTCATTGAGCCAAGTGAAAAACTGTTCTTGATTTTGCTTGTATGTTCTGAACTCGAGACTGTAATCACCTAATTTTGGCACAAAAAAGTACAAATTATATAAATAGTTGTTTTAATTATTATGTGATTTTTTGCTAGATTCTATCCTTTATTTAGCCGTATTAATTTAATTTGTTAGATAAAAATATTAGAAAATTACTGAAAAAAATAAAAAAAATAGAATTATGTGTGGTTAGTGTCAATGTGACATTTTATGTGTTAACATGCTTTAATTTAGTAATTGATTATTATTTCGTATTGATTTTGTGTAATTGACAATATAGATCAATGGCTATTGATAAAAGAAATCAGCCCAGTTTTCAGCCCAATTCTCCAACTTGACCCGAGCCCATATACCCTTTAACCCAATTTCTTTTCCATTTTTTTCCCCAAGTTTACCAGAAACAAACACTCTCTCCAATTTTATCTCCTCACCGGATTCCACTGTCCCTCCGCGAGCTCCGTCACCGGCGACGGAGAACCACTGCGTTCCGGCCAAATTTTACATTTTCAGAACCATCCCAATCCCCTCTTCCCCGATTTCCCATTAATTTCCCCAAATTCACAATGATTTTGCGTAGATCGGGGTTCGAATCGCGGTAAAGGTTTTCCGGTGAGTTTCTTTAGCATTTTGTTGAGCTTTAACAGTATCTCTCTTCTATTTCCTTTCTCTTCTTCTTCTAGCTGAAAACGACCCCAAATGGGATCGTTTCCGTTAGAAGAAAGAGAGAAGTGGATCCGACGGGTCTAAAGAGGGTCAGGATGGTTTCGTTTGGGTGTTAAAACAATGGGGAAGGTGATCTTGTGGCTGGTTTGTTTTGTTGATGATGGTGTAGTGATTGGAGTTTGGTGTTTGATGTGACATCGTGGACAATGGTGATGTGTTGTTTCTACCTTGGCGCCGCTGTGGTGACGACCTAGTGGTGTCCTGATGTAGCGATGGCAGTGGAAATTGGGGGGTGCTGCTGCTGTGATGTTATGCAGCTTGGCGAGGCAGTGATGGGGGCTGTTTAGGGCAGTGGTGATAGCGGACGAGGTTGTTAGCTGTTTTGGCGATGTTGATGGCTGCGCGAGGCAATAATGAGGCGATACAGTGGCGAGGCAGTCTCGCGGTGGGAGCGACACAGCTTTCTTTGGCTTCCGCTATGGTTAGAAGTGTGGAAAAACCTTGTTCCTCTTCCATTTTGCTTTATGAATGTGCTTATGCTAGATTTTAGACGTTGGTAATAGGTAAATTTGCTCAAGTATTAACATGTGTATGTTTGTTATCCAGTTTTAATAAAAAGTTTGAGGAAACATGTTCTTGGTTTGGTTGTTCAAGTAGCATGCCCATTTCGTTTTCATTTGAAAGCATGGTTCAAGAATCACCTTTGTGTATATGTCTAACATTGGATTTGCTTGAATCTGAGGCTCCACCTATGTCAAGTATGAAATGTTGAATCTGGTACCGTAAGTCAATGCCTTGAGAATTGAATGTTTTGTCCAAATGGAGTTTTGTCTAGTTTCCTGTTTATAAGACTTTTTATTGTTCGTGACTTAGCACTAAGATTGTAGGTTGAGACGACTGTGAGTCGCATTATTTTTTTAAATGTATGAGTCTGTTCTTGGCAGGTTAACATGAAATTATCGTTTAGCCGTAAGGTCATTTGGCTATTTTGTTTGCTCGCTCATTTCTGTGAGCGTGGATGGTGTATAGCTACGGTCTGCTTCTTTAGCTTAGAGTAAGATTAGACTGCATAGAGAGTGGTAAGTATGGCTAGTTTAAGGTCTTTATCTGAGCATGGGCATTAGTTTAACTTAGAGGTCTGGGGAGTTAGCCTAGAACTGCTTTAGTTAGAAAAATCAAAGGGACCAAAGGTTGGAGCAGAGGTCTGCTAATGATCTTAAGTTCTGACTTATGTCCATTTATGTCTTAAGTAGGGAGTAAAAGGTTTGGCCACTAAGTCATATGTTTAGTTGAGTTATAAAATCTGGGAATTTTTGAAAAGTTGAAAAAATGTGAGTCATAAGAAGGTACATAAGTCAGCAAGAAAGAGGTAATATGGCATTGATGGCCTTGGGCTTGGCATCATTACACCAGCTGTCCCCTAACAGCTATGTTGGCTCTCTTTCCCCTCTATAAATGAAGACATCTTACTCCTTTTTGGAGAGGGTAGAACACACAGAACACATTCTGAAAACACACATCTGAATATTGATGCACGAAAATCAGATCTGGGAAACACTTTCACAC
The DNA here is from genome assembly GCA_037355625.1 of Petunia x hybrida. Lineage (NCBI taxonomy): Eukaryota > Viridiplantae > Streptophyta > Magnoliopsida > Solanales > Solanaceae > Petunia > Petunia x hybrida. The sequence continues at coordinate 4,994,810 of JBBBVM010000053.1, read as the reverse complement.
TTTAACAAAAAGAATTCCAGATCTGAAACTCTTCTTACTACAAGAAAAACTAGTCTAAAATTCAGATCTGAGAGTGAAAAGCAAAGAAAATGAGTTAATAAAGAGATAAGTTCAAGAGTTTAAAGGGGTCTGGTGTTTGTTTTTGGGTTGTTTTGCTGCTGCGTATGTTGTGTTGCCGTTGGTTTGGAAGTTTCCATTGCTGGTTTTAGCTAGCAGAATCATCATTATTGAGCTTAAAGAGCATTTGCTCACCAGGTATTTTTCTCTGCTTTGCTTTTCGTTTGAAGCATTTTTTTGTTGTCTTTAAGCTATGTATGATCATGTTTAGAGTCTACTTGAGGACTATGGCTTGAAAATTTCAGCTTCATTATATTAATGTTCCTTGCAAATTTGTTTTGTTTTGTAAATGAAAATTGAAAGAACTCATAAAGTGTGTGAGTTCACTTTGGTGTAAATATGGTTTGTTGATGTTGGATTTGAGCTTTCTTGTTAAATTTAGACAAAGAATCTGAAAGGAAAATGCTAGGCCCACTAAATAAATTTGTTAAAAGCAGATAAGAAGCCATACGAAAAAGATGGTCACAAGCTGAAACTGATAGCAAACTAGGACGTCCTTGCAAAAATTACGATCGAAATTTTGGTGCAGAACGTTGAAATTCGTCAACAACTCGTTAACAAGATAATTGAACTAACCAATTGTGGTTTAACTAATTCTAGAATCAAGACAAACGTGACTTCATTGAGGTTTCCTTTGTATTGAACTATTATTAAATAAGTTATTGCAACAAGTGTTAATCAAAACACTAAATGAAAATAGCAGATTGATAACTATGCCAAAACACATACGATTAGGCACTAATTAGGCCGTAACGGTTTAAAAATTAGAACGAAAATGAACTACATGTTTAAACACTAGGCAAAGTCTAAATAGGACGAAAGCAATTTCAATTAAATAATCAATTTTTCCATATGGAACTCATATTAAGTCAAGAGATTTCGAACGGGTGAAGTGCCTGCGCGAATTAATTGATTTAAGTCGAAAGATTTCGAACGAGTGAAGTTCTCGCGCGATTATATTCGATTTGAGTTTCATTTATTGAACGAGGAAAATTAGTAATAAATTGAAGCGTAACAAAATCGAGGCAAATTACAACAAACAATTCCAAAAAGTCGAAATGCGTCAATAAAAGCAACTGTGCTTGGCACAGGACTCGAGGGTGCCTAACACCTTCCCGAGAGTCAACCGAGATCCTTACCCGGAACTCTGACGCAGACCATTTACGAGTCAAAGGTGTTTTAGGTACACCATTTTGGTGACTTGGCACACCTTTAACTTGTCAAGTGGCGACTCCGAAAATCTCTAAATATTTGTGTACCTTTGAACACCGTCACGGACCTTTTAAACTATAAAGTCTTTCTTTTTTTAGTAAAAAAGGGTCGTGACAGCTTGGCGACTCTGCTGGGGAAGAAAGTGAAAACTGAGAGTCTCAGGCTTTAGAATTTGTCGCTTTCGGCTTTGGAATATTGTTTGTATATATTGCCTTGAATGTTACTGCTTTGATATGTCTGAACTGTATATACACAACTGTCTTCTCTCGTACACCTCTGAGTCTTCTGGAACACTGCACACATGCACGCCAGTTTCGCTTCGGCGTCTGGAATTTCTTTCGTGTCTCAGGACACAAAAAGTTAACCCTTCTTAGGAGGAGGTGCGTTGGGTTAGGCCGTTAGACGTTGTCGACCGATACCCCCGAGGCACTTCCAAATTGCCAGAAACTATAGAACATGAACCCATTGAGTCACCTAGAGTTGAACCTGCGCTTTTATCTAGGCCGATTTATTTGCATGTCATTAGACTTAGTGAGGTGCGGTACACCGGTACCGCACTCGTCTAGGCTGACTCCCTCGTGTCATAGTGGGGCCCATGTCCCAAAAGATACGTCATTGGGCATATTAATGTGTTGCATTTTTTCTAGTCGAAGGGTTGTTATGCTGACCGATCACCGAAGGGCGAGAGCCAAATTTTGAAAAAAAAAAGAGAAAAAAAAAGGGAAAATGATAGAAAAATTGGGTTTAGTCCCGTGTTTCGAAATATATTTTGTTTAGTTGTCATTTTACGCCGTTATAATGGCGAATTTTTTCAAGAACTCTTAGAGTCTAATTTTGTGTTCGGGTTAGAAAATAATTTGTCATAATTTTGCGCCGGTATAATGGCGAAATTTTGGAACCCTTTTGTGTTTGAGTTCAAGTCAAGTTCATTATTTGAAATTAATTTTTCGGGTTTTGTGCCGTCGAAATGGCAAATTTTGGAACCAATTGTGTGTTTAATTAACGTTTTGTGTCGAAGTAGTTATCGTATCGTCATAATGGTCAGATTTTGTAAATACTCTAAGATTCATTTTCAAATTAAATCGAAGAGTTTGTTGCAAAAATCAGTTGTGCCCCATCTTTATGATGTCGTAATGTCCGATTTTGGGATTGAAAAAAAAAAGGGGGTTTTCTTTTCATAATTCGTTCTTAATTTCAGTTTGAATCTGGGGTTCAGTTTTAATTTTTCATTAAAAAAACAATAAAATAAAATAAAATTTTTTGAAAACCCACTTTGTTTTGTTTTGTTAAGGTCAAGTTAGGGTAAGGACAATCAATTACAATTACTTGAACTGTATTTTGCTTTGTTTCTCGTGTAATAGTCTGGCTCTACTCAAATGTCGAGTCTCTTTATTTTCACAGTCCGGGTGGACTCGCCCATTATCATGTCTGTCAGCTTATGTCTTTTGGCTCGCGGGTCGCGTTAAATATTATTTTGAGTCGGTCTAGTATCGTTGTTAAAATCATGTTTGTTGAGTCAGAAAGGAATTTTTGAAAAAAATCAAACAAATGAAAGAAAATTGAAAAAAAAAAAAAAAAACTTGTCTATTGAGTCGGTCTAGTGTTGTAGTTTAAATTTGTCTATTACTTTGATGTAAGGAATATTCGGAAAAAAAGAGAGAGAGAGAGAGAGAGAGAGAAACTCCAAGCTCGTCTTTGTTTTAAATTACGTGCCAGTTACAATTTTGTTCTGATTTTGCTCAAGGCACGTTGTAATCTTTCGGGGATACGACCGGTACACTCGGCTTACGCCGTCAACTGTTTCGGGATGACGCATAACAACCTTAGGCTTGCAATATGTGCTTCTTTTGTGCTAACCCGGTTTGTTTGCTAGCTTTGGAATTTGGAGATTTGGTACGGAATTCTGGCATCATTCCACACATACACTACAGGATCAAAGGAACCCATTACCATGTCGTTTGATAAAGGAAATTCTGAGATCGGCGTCCATGAACTTCTGGTGCTGGAAAACAAGAGGTTGACTGAAGAGGTCAAAAATCTGAAACACTTGGTGGCTGATATGTATATCGCCATGAACATGGGACAAGCTTGTTCTACCATGCCAATTTGTCTTCTAGGGCATGCCTCGACTGTCTTACATCAGGCACAAGGCCCTACAGCTGAGGACCTGCAGTATTCTCCCGACTCTCCCTACTATAGCACAACAGATGTTCTGAGAACCTTCCCAGGGTGTCCTCCGGCACCACCACCTCCGCCCAAACAGAGGTGTGCTTCACCCCTGGTCTCTGTTCCACCATTCACAGGCTTAGTTAGGACGGAGAGTCTTGGGAAGAAAGATGAAAGAGAACGAGGTCCAGGAAGGAGGGATGAGGAACGGTACAAACGGCTCCACTCACGCCATCGAGCCTCACAGAAGCAGCATTCGCAACACTACCCTTTACAAAATACAAAACATTCCATTCCTCCACTCCAAAAAGCGCGACCATATGCTCCAAATTTTTCATATCCGCAATGGACCGCGCCAGCCTCACAGCCCATATACCACACTCACCAACGACTATTTAGGCGGTTCGATTATAGGGCACTGGCACACATCCCGTCGCCTAGGGTTTACAGTCTCATAGTTAGGGTTTAGTATACCACCGCCTTGAGTTGTTGGCTCATGACCCTAGTAGTACTTGTATTTTACCTTATTTAGGACTACGTATCAATACTATAAATACCTCTCCCTACATTGTATTGTACGATCATGGAATTCGTCAACAACTTCGGCTACTCTCAAGGAATAAGATTTACATTGTTTTTCTCCATTAATTCTTGTTTATTTACTTGCCTTTAGTTTCTTTGTATGTACTTACTTTTCTATCCTAATTTAACGTATTTCTTATGACCTTATTCATAATTAATTATTTAACCTTGACGTACAAATTTAGGCATAAGCAGTTTGGCGTCCACTGTGGGGCCCAGGCAATTGTAGGTATTCTACGAAGGAAAAGGTCGCAATCATGTCTGACGGTGACATCAGCGTTCCAAAGAACAATACAGATGGAGTGGATGAATCAACAAAGGATCTTGACGATCCCAGCGTCCAACAAAAGGATTCAGCTAAGCAGCCAAAAGATCCTTCTCAAGAGCCGACCTCTGTCGCCAGTAATCAAGGGACCAATCACCCATTGGAAGGTAATTCATGAGTTCAGAACTTTCATCACTGATCTCTTGAAAACTATGATAGAACAGGTGGAACAAAAATCAAACAACGTGATCGAAGGGGTGTCTCGCAAACTAGGCACGATGTTTACGGGATCGTTTTGGAGGCTAGCGTCTCTACAGGGACCAACACCTATAAACGAGTCGCCATCATCTATGCCTAGCTGAAGGCTCAACATGGATGACGCTCCAGGAGGCTCATCGATGATCAACAATCAAGACCTTAAGGGAGCCCCTGATGAAGGCCATCCATGACCGGATTGGCAACGTAGTTGTACTCCACCCCAAGTTACTACGATAGATGAGCAGAAGTTTTACAAGCATACTCACAATGCAAGTGCCGCACTGGTCCGCATACCAAAGCACTTCCGCCTGCCGGATAACTTAAAGTATGAAGGGATGACTGATCCGGACAAACATATTACTACGTACTATACAGTTGTGAAGAGTGACGAGATTACTGAAGAAGAAATCCAGTCTACTCTAGTGAAGAGGTTTGGCTCAATTCTGACCAAATGAGCCCTTGCTTGGTACACTCAGCTACCAATGGGTTCAATAATCATTCACTCAGATGCAGGATTTATTCAAGAAAGCGAATTCCGGTGCCCGCAAGTGGGAAAAGCGCATGGAGGATATCTTTGAGATCCAACATCGAGACAACAAGTTGCTCAAAGACCACCTCGATAGGTTTCAGAGGGAACATATGGAGCTTCCTCTAGTTCCCCACAACATTGCGGTGGTAGCCTTTGGCAAAAGTTTGAATGTAAAGGGATCCTTGGCCACCAGAGAGCTGCAGTGGATTTTGACTCAGCACCCTGTGTCAATATGGAACGCCCTACATCAGAGGTACACCGAGAAGCTTTTCCTAGAGCCCGAAGAGTCTTCTACTCCCGAGGAAGTCCGTCCGGCTACTCATGATGTCATCCGCCAACGACAGAAATGGGGATACATGGAGGAACCTCGAATGGGGGACAAAGGCAAGTGAAACAGGAAAGATAGCAGGGCGATTTTCCGAAGTGGCAGGATAGACAGGGAATGTTGGGGCCATTATCCAAGGGATCACTCAATATGGAGTGGGTTCCTAATCGATTCGAAGAATTGGGACTACGAGTCAACACCGTAGAATTCGTAAGAAATCATATGAAGAACGCCCAAATGCATTGGCCGAGCAACCCGGAGAGCAGAACCTGGTAGGACGAACAAGGAGCTCTACTTCCAATTTTATAGGGATCATGGACATGACACGGCAGGGTACAGACCATCACCAGAAGTGTGAACCAGGATGCACCGCCAAGTCTGCCCTATCCTAAGAGGTCTATCAATGTGATAATAGGGAGACCAACATTGCTCAGTTTGTCAAAAAATATCTTGATAACACCTAGCCAGGGTCTAGCCAGAGATGAGATGATCCTATTCAGCGAGGAGGACAACATCACCTGATCACCCCAATCATGATGCCCTTGTCATAACACTTAGGATGGTAGACGTGAAACGTGCATTGGTCGATGCTGGTAGTGCTGTAAACCTCATCAGATGGGACGCACTAAAGGCAATGGGTGCTGAGATCGAATCATGCCAAGCGTCTACACGCTTGCAGGCTTTAATAATTCTTGTGAGAAATCTATAGGCAAAGTTAACTTAACCACCCGCTTGCCAGGGATAGATTATGTTTTATCCTTTTAGGTAATCAAGGGAGGCGTTACTTACAATGCGATCGTCAGGCGTCCATGGATTCATCAAGCCAAAGCAGTACCATCCACCTGGCATCAAAAACTAAAGTATCCCACTTAGTAGGGGATAAAAGAAGTGAATAGTGATCAGGAGGCAACAAGGGAATGCTATACGGTCGCAATCCTTGAAGCAGCTGTCCCCGAGCAAGTACCCGAGATGAATATTCCAGGAGACTCCAAAAACCTCGAAGCCACAATCAACCACGACTGCGATTCAGATGGTATGGTTGATTGACATCTTTCAGGGGAAGAGAAAGGGAGTAGGGATAATTGGAAGCACTTTTCTTTTTCAGAATTTACTTAGCACATTGTCTTGCTCTCAGATTACAGTATTTTCATACTTTTTTGGACATGTTACGGGTCTTCACCCACAACATCCTAGGCTCCGCGCCTTTATTAATAAAACTACTATCTTACTTAGTCCGTTTTATTTATTTATCTAGATCCATCTACGATCCAACTATTTGTAGCCCCGACCACATACAAGTTGAAGTAATACACCCGCTTTACGTGATAAAAGCAGGGTACATTACTCGTTTAGAGTTAGACCACGTCTAACTCAGCCACCAGGAATTAATCAAGTGTTTATCTCGTTAAATCAACAGTTGCAGCTACACGATGATGGGGATGCTTGTCTGCGTAGCACCAGAAAGTCTTAAATACTCGAGTACTAAGCGAAGGCATTTTGTCCGAAAACACAAAAAGACAGTTTCCACACGGGCTAAAGTCGTCTCATTATGGGCGCAAACAACAATTTACTACGGGTGCAACCTAGCCGCCGTCTATCGGTGCACAATAGACTTAATTGCTCAAGGCAGGCACACTAATGCATGTTCTTAAAATGGCTAAAACAGTCAGGATGATCGGAAGCCATCTAATTCTTAGGTGCAAACGCTCACAGAGGCACAACTTAGCATTACTTATTGTTTACGGCAAAAACTAAAAAAATTCATGAGCAAAAACAAGTGATTTAAGTTAACACGCCACAAGACGGTCCCAAAAATTACATTAAAAGTCCGCATACGCGGATAAATGTTTAAATCATTAGATGCATAAAAAAAATAAACCGGAGTGGGGGGGGGAGGGGAGGGAATTCTCATTCCTCTCTCAGGGGACTTCCTTCATCAGCAAGACTCCGTAAAAGTCCTACTTCATCAGGTGCAGGTTCCCTAATCAACGTCTCCTCTCTTTCACCACTCATCTCTTCAGAGCCTTACTAAAGTCAGGACCAACTTGAGCATCTGCCTGGGCGACAAGGCCAGTATACGAGGCAATCTCAGCATCAAGGTCGAGATTAGGGTCGTCACGAACCCAGAGAAGAGTGGCAAGAACGGCAACAATGTTGGCAGAATCAGCTTCTACTGTGGGACGAGCATTCAGAGCTTCTCTCTGTTGATCTTTTAAGAGACACTTCTCACAGAGGTCGTCGCGGATCCGCTCAAGTGACTTCTGTACATTTCAGCCTGTCATTCTCATATTTTAGAAAGGCGGAGAGACCCTGAGCATCTGCGGCATGTTTCTCAGCAGCATTCATTCTCTTCCCCATACCAGATAGCTGCTGCAGATCTCTCACGATCCCCTCCAGGCGATTCACATTACCGAGGTGGAGCTGCTCTGAGACCTTGGCATCTGTAAAAGACGACACTAGAGCCTCTACACTATGCTTGTGGTATCACACTTCACCATTCAACGCCCTCTCCAAGTTCCTGCTGTTCAGAACCTCCGCACGATAACCATCACGAGTGGTTTGCAGCTCACCCTTTAATTCTTCAGCTTTCTCCACAAAAGGCCTGCAAGCTAGCTATTTGACCATGCAGAGCGTCCGCTTCCTCGACCAGATTGCCTTCTACGCTTTCCCAGTGGAGTATCGCATGATACACCATCAATCCATGGGTAATGATAGAGACAGGAATTTGGTAAAAGATGAAAGATGTCAAACTTGACGTTGTAGTGACAGGAAGCTTACTCGACTCATGATTATTGTAGCCAGCGAGATATTCTTACTCTACAGGGTCAACCAGTTCAGCGGTATGGACCGTAACAACTGTGGAGTTTTCATCAGGTTAACCCCCACAACAATGGGGATCACAACCTCTCGACCACCACTTACTGGTTCAGGCACGACCTCTACGACAACTTCCATGCCAGGACGCCACTGAAAAGAGTCAGAGCCCTCATGAGTTGGAGCGGCAACAACAGGTTCTAATCATGAACGGATAATGTTAACTTTCGAAGTCAACAAGGAATGAAGGTTGTTTCAAAAACTGAAGTCTAAAAAAAAGAAACAACAGACTTGGAGGTTGTGGATCAGAAGACATGGCAGCAAGCAAGACATCATCCTCCACAGCCTCTTCCGCGGCTATGAGAGTCTCTTTAATCAGACGTCTACGCTTTTGTGAAGAAGGACCAGCTTCAACAGCAGCAGACGGGGTTGCCTCAATGGCCCCAGACGCAGACACTCAGGGGACTTCCCCTCACCATCAGAAATTACAAGGGTGTCACTAGCAATGGGCATGCTGGCCAGCCTAGAAGACCTTGTCCTCTTCGAGGAATGGGATCTGCTCACCCGCTTCAAAATTCTCCCACTGGATGCCAGCACATCAGGTAGGAGAGCAATATACAGGGCAACGATCTGAATCTCCGCTGGCATAGGCATATCACGGTGAGAGAACCCTAGAAGCAACAGCGAATTGAAATATAAGAGAAATTCTAGGTAGATAGAACGGCTCAATGATTACTTACCATGATATTTCGCCCGCCAGCCATTCGTGTTCGCCAAGGATAAGAAGGTCAGGGAATCGGGACAGTTCCTTGAAAAGATTTTGGTGACCTATCATCAGTTCATTGTGACTTAAAGAAACGATGGACACTACGTTCACTACGCAAAATAAAAACAGTTTCAAGCAACCACAATGTAAAAGCAGGGAGATAAGTTTCTACGGACTTCGCTTTCTATTGAAGACCTCTGAGAAGGGAAAAGAGGGTACCAAATCGGTTGTCCGCACAGCTACGTACCTGTATACCCAACAACGGTCCTTGGAATCCTCACTATTCTGGACTATGCCTTTCTTTCCCCGTTTCATGAACATCAACATCCTTACTTTATGAAAACGAGGGGAATAGAAGGCTAGAAGATGATCAAAAGAGAATGCGACCTGAGCTTGATTAGCCAAGTGGTCAAGTACGGCTACTAGACACCACACAGAAGGGCCAATTTGGCCCAAGCAAACAATATAACGACAACATATTTCCTCTATGATTAGGTGGACGTGCATGTTGAGATGAAGAGTGAAAGGGTATATGTGAACCATTGAATAGCCAGCCCAATGAGAAGAAATCTTTACTTCAGCACCAGGAGCAAGAACGACAGCAAAATCGGGCCAACTGCATTCAAGCTTGATGCGCATTATGTCCCTCTCCGTGACTGCAGAAGGGTAAGATTCGATGGAAAGATTGCTGCTTTGACGCTATTTCTTGGGAGTTTGGACTAGCATGAGGCCGTTATTTTCAAAGTTGAAGGTATTTGGAAGGTAATCTTGTGCTATGAAATTTGCTGGGAGAAAGCTTGGACCTTGTTCCGTGATGATATTGTTAGCGAGATTGGAAAAGAGATTATCTTTTGAAGAAAATTTCTTGAAGATCTTGGAAAGGTTGTGAATAATCTTTCTCACTTACGACGTATATATACACGTCTGGGCTGGAGACATATTGGGACGTGGAATGATCTCATTCACGTGGGATCGTAATTATGATTACTGCAGTTTAAGTGTTATGAATGTTGACACCCAATTTTGTCCTGAAATTTCGAAATTAATTTGTTGACACTTACTTTTTATATAAATCTCAAAATATAGCATTTTTTGTTAAAATAAAGCCAAAAATGTCCCTTTTCAAAAGAAATTATAAAATTTGATGTTTTGTCGCAATTTGGCTATTGTTTGCAAAGTTTTTCAATATTAGCAACTTGATATTTTCGGCTTTATATTACCTACAACATGTAAATATTGAGAGCATTTATCTAATTAGAAAGTTTTGTTTAAATTGATTTACGAAATTAGTTAAAGCTATTAGTTTTTAGAAAATGGTCAGAATCGTTACTCATTTTAAAATCTCGGCCTATCTACGCAACATGCATATCATACAACACCCAATTTTTCTTCCTAGCCCAATTTGAAAACCCCTAACCTTCTCACTATAAATCCTAAAATCCTAGCCCACAACCCATTATTCATCATTTTCATTCATCTTCCTCACAAAAAGAACCCCTCTCCTTTACATTACAACACAAGAAATCAGATCTACCAAAGAAACACCATTTTGTTTACACACAAAACACACATATATTATTCATCATCTTCACTCCCCTTAAACACCAAATATCAGATCCCATTACCCCAATATCCATTCGATACATACACCACCAAGAAAATCCCTTTGCATCATCTCTTCTCTTTACAAATACCATAATCGATTTACATACAAACAACAACATGGGAGACAGATCTGAAATAGAAAAGGGATTGGGGAGTGGTAGAGACGCTGTTGGCATTGCTCCTCCTCTTTCCTCGATTTTGGCATCGTGTTTCTTTTGGTCACTGGATTTCTGTTTTTCGTTCACCGGAAGTTGACTGGAAAAATCCCCTACGCCGTTGGCCTTCTCGTATCCCCTCTGCTCTGGTGTTTTGTTACCGAACCTTTGAAAAGAAATACAAAGGAGAGAGGGAGAAGTGAACAGGGAAACGTCGGGGTTGGCAGTGACGCCGCTAAATCCAGCCGGTGGTCGCTCACCCCCTCTTCCGTTTGGTTGACTCCATGCGCTGGCTTTTCCTTCGCTGAGATTTTATTGACGATGGCATTGTTCCTTTATCTTTTCATGATTTGCGCTAATGGGTTTTGATTATATCTGCTGTGGCTACGGCTATGTTGTTTTGGCTTATCGGGAGTCTGCCTACGAAATTTGTCTCGTTTGCTTTGTGGGGTCATGGGATTATTAAATGATTCATGTTGCTATCCATATAATTGTCCCTGGCACTGGAGTAAATTCAGTCTGTTAACATTTTACTGCTCTTGGCATCACTACGCTGATGTTACTGGCCTATGAAAAAATATTTAATTTGAGGCTTTACGGACTGATTCGAACGGATACTACACCGTTTTGGCCAATGAAAAATACATATACACGTATTGAGGCATCGGGATTGATTTGAACATGATACTACGCTTGAACGGTCCCGTCCCCGTGTCCCTAAAGCAAAATGCGATGATGAATGTATGAAATTAATGCAAAGCAAGTCGAATACAGTGGTGGGTTTGGTACTTATCATGGCAACCGGCCTGGGCTCCGTGTTTTGCAGTCGTACCAAATCCCGAGCCTCTATTCGACGCGCCATACAAACCTGAGCCTAAATTTTGCAAAACAAACCCCTTTTACTATTATTATTATTATTATTATTATTATTATTATTATTATTATTATATATTTTATTATTATTATTATTACTTTATTACTTTATTATTATTACTTTATTTTCATTAGTTATTACACTTTATTATCGTACTAATCCAATTTCATTTTCATAATTTATGCAAGGTACATTTTGGCACGAAAACTTGGGGACTTGTTTGGCTAACTTACAAATGTGGATAGTCCATTACATTGAAGTCGTTTGGGCTTAAATTCGAACTCAAGCAGTCAAGACATAAGACCTTAGAAAATTTAGAAAATTCAAGGCTCCCGCGAGTTGAACAATATCTCGGGTTCTATCTTTAACTTTGCATTCCTTTCCTTAGATATTTATGTAAATAAAATGTGTGAATTATTTTATTTATCAATATTTGATTGTTCGTATGTTGCTTTACTTTATGTCCATTACCTTTTATTGTGAAGTCGTTATTTAATTTATTGCAAATTGGGGCCATCTTAGCCAATGCGTGCAAGTAAAAGAATATTTTGCAAATAATCTTTTTTTATTCGATTAACTATTCTTATTATTACTATTACTATTTTTTTAAAAATAATTCTTTTGAAAGGAAAGCGCACTTGTAAATATTTGGAAACCTGTCGGATTAACCGTATTTTACGGAATTTGGAAGTGCCTTAAAAACCTTCTTCCGAAATTAATAAAACCCCTTACTTAGAATCTCTGAAAAGACCGTCTTTTATAAAAACGAAGTTTTTGCACGCATTTGTTAATTTGATTCCCTGTTTTTCCTTAAATTGGGTGGCGACTCCAAAAACTCCAAAAGAATTAGTCCATCATTCGATATTCCGAAATTTATCCTTTTCGGGGTAATTTATGGGGTTCAACAGCATGGCGACTCCGCTAGGGAGCAATAAAGGTTTTGACCATAAAGGTTTCCAATTGTTTGCAACTAGCATGCCTAATTTATTTGCTTTATTATATCTGTTTGTTTGGTTTGCCTTATAAAGCATGTATTATATTTAATTGTGCATAGACTGCATTCCGTTCATATTTCCTCCCTCATGGAGCCTGTCAATTCTCTTTCATCTCCTCGATTTCATCACGGGAGGCCCGTGTGATGGGAAATAATACAGGAAAGGCATTGTCCTTCCTAATTCTTTGAATTTCTTTCGTGTCACCAAAGTTAGTTGGGATATGGTTTGCCGGGTTTTGTCATGGTCGGTTTTAGTGGTTTATGGGGCCAGATTTATCCCGCATAGGTCGAATCAGCCTCAACCGTTAGCCCACTCTTAGAAGGAGATTAGGTCATGCATGCATATACACCTTAGTTTGGACCCGGTCTTTGGTACCGTTTCCAGTAATTAAGAAACCACCCTTTTGTTGACGGGTTATTGAATCCCAACGACACTGCATATTATGTGATCGTATGGATATTATAACGAATTTCAAACCATTTGCCATGTCAAATTTGAGAGGTTGACAATTATGTCGGTTTAATTTTATCTCAGATATTGTATTGACAAATGGCTTGTGCCGTTATAATAACCGCATGTGCGTGCAACTTGACGATTAGGCTTACCTCTAGCAAAGAGGCACCTTACATGGCAGGACGCGTTTGCATATTTATTTACGCTCAACTACTTGTGATTGTCACATGTTAATTGCCTGCCTTGCTTTATTTGCTCAAAATGCGTTAAATACTAGGTGTTGTTTGCTTGTATGCAATCCTATGAATGACATGCAAACTATCTTAGTTATCCTTTGAGAGGTTTCTTTTGTTTTGTTTATTTCTCTAGCAAATATTAGATTTGTGAAGTGGCTGACCATTCACCACGCAAAGGATTTGAGATCTGATTGACGGTAGATGCTCTAGCTCGTGAACGATGCAGGACCGGAAGCTAATGGCATTGTTTGAAAGAACTTGGCGATTGAACTTAGTAGCATCATTTTCAATTTTAATTCAGATTGAGGCCCTGAATTGCATTGTACTTTAAAGCTTATGTTAATCTGAATCAAATCATTTCGAATTATGAAAGTTGAAATAAAATGCATCGCATTCTTATTATATTATTTACTCTTGCATTTGTTTCTGTTTCAAAACTAAAATTGATAAACCTGCCAAAACTTTGCTTGTAACGTATGGCAAAACAACTGAACAATTTAAATCGACGCACTGAAAAGTTATTGTCTGCGCTCTTTGGATATCGCACTATCTATTAGAACTTCAACTGGGGTAGCTTTTATTTGTTGGTATATGGCGTTGAAGCAGTGATGCAGAACTACGCACGGTCTGATTCCCAAGGAGGGATACGTAGGCTCCCCCATCGGGCTCGACCCTTTAGCATTTAAATTTTCATTTTCCCCAAGAAGGACAACTGGGCCAATTTTTGCAAAGCGAGTTGAAGGCGTGAAGATCATAACCGGGGCAGAATTTTGCAAGAAGCGGCGTTGGTTATTAAAGAGGAGTTAATAAGAACTCTGTAATTGGTTAAGTAAACAGTGCAAAGTCCAAGGCAAAGGACGTTCAGTTTGTTTTAAAATATATTACAAGTTTAAGTCAAGGCAAAATTTTCAAAATGCATCTTTGACTTCCTTTCCATGCGCATTAAAATATTTTATCTTGCCTCTATTTTTCGAAAATCTATGCTATTTGAGTTCATGAGTCAAGTTTCTAAAAGAAATTCGCAAATCCAAGTCCTATGAAGACGAGGAAGCAGCAAAAGCAGCAAGATCAGGATGAAGTCTGCACAAATCAAACGCTTCCTCCTCCCTCCCAAAAGCTAACAAATTTTCTTTGAGAGCAGGAACATGAAAGCTTGCAATGAAAGGATCATTCACACTATGGATGAACAATTATTTGAACACGCATCGAAAGTTGCCTTGCAAATTGCGTCGCATTGCCCTTTTCGCGACTTAAAGCATTATGCTTTGTCATGAGTTATTGCCGAACGGGCAGCATTTCTACCTCTATGACTTTCATTCCTAATAGGTGACAAAGCCTAGGCTTGTTTTGTGTTTTAAAAAATAAGCCAAATAGAGCATCGTTTTGTTTCAGGTTATAATCCGCACAAGGCCATCCTTGCCGGATTGTCTCGCCAATTGATTTATCAATGGCTATCGCACTGACTACATTTCCGCACTACTTTGCTTTCCACTTACTTCGAATTATGCCTTCGCACTTGCTTTAAAATTAACACCTTGGTTTACTCTTTCAGGTTGACCATCGGCTACGAGGATTCCCTTTGTTAGACTATCTCGTTTGTTGATTCGCCAAATGGCTCTTGCATTACTCTACATTCCCGCATTACTTTTCTTTGCACTTGCTTTAAATTATGTCATTTCACCTGCTTTAAAATTGATGCCTTGCTTTACGTTTTTCAGGTTGACCACCAGGCAGGGTTTCTCTCTTGTTGGACTTTCACGCCTGTTGACTCGCTAAATCGTTTTTGCGTTGCTTTACATTTCGCACTAAATTGCTTTCACTTGCTTTCATTATGACTTTGCACTTGCTTTATATTATGACCTGTTTTACTTTTCAGATTAACAGGTCAGTCCCGATACCCTCCTTGCTTCGTGCCGGACCGGTTCGCCAGCTGATTTGTTCGATAATCAACCCCAAGACCCTCCTTGCTGCGTGCCCGACCGGCTTGCCAGTTGATTTGTCAAGATTGTTGAAAATGCTTTGCACTATGCCTTCGCATTTGCTTTATTGCTTCGCCAGTGGATGGGAAGACAATTTATCAAAGATACTGCAGCTTGCACTTACATATTACGTCATGTCTACCGTAAGCAATCGGCGGGCCTTATTATCAAGTCTATCATGAGCAAGCGAGGACATCATTATCATTTGAAGCCTATCATAAGCAATTAGAGGCCTTATTCTGAAGTCTATCATAAGCAATTGAAGGCTCTTTTGTTATTGATCCTACCGTAAGCAATCGGGGGTTTTATTATCAAGTCTATCGTGAGCAAGCGAAGACTTCATTAGAATTGAAGCCTACCATAAGCAATTGGAGGCCTTATTCTGAAGCCTGTCATAAGCAATTGAAGGCTCTTTTGTTGTTGATCCTACCGTAAGCAATCGGGGGTTTTATTATCAAGTCTATCGTGAGCAAGCGAAGACTTCATTAGCATTGAAGCCTACCATAAGCAATTGGAGGCCTTATTCTGAAGCCTGTCATAAGCAATTGAAGGCTCTTTTGTTATTGATCCTACTATAAGCAATCGGGGGTTTTATTATCAAGTCTATCGTGAGCAAGCGAAGACTTCATTAGCATTGAAGCCTACTATAAGCAATTGGAGGCCTTATTCTGAAGCCTATCATAGACAATTGAAGGTTCTTTTGTTATTGATCCTATCGTAAGCAATCAGGGGTCTTATTATGAGTCTATCGTGAGCAAGCGAAAACTTCATTATCATTTGAAGCCTACCATAAGCAATTGGAGGCATTATTTTGAAGCCTATCATAGACAATCAAAGGGCGCTATTGTTATGGAGCCACTGTAGGCTCGACCATGAGTTATTGCCGAACAGGCGGCATTTCTACCTCTATAATTTTCATTCCCAAATAAGCAATGAAGCCGAGGCAGGCGTTATGTTTTCAAATCACGCCAAAATAGGCATTGCCTTATTTTAAATTGACAATCCGCCTAAGGCCATCATTGCCCGATTGTCTCGCCAATTGGTTTATCAAATGACCGTTGCGCTGATTACATCTCCGCATTGCTTTGCTTTACACTTGCTTTAAATTCTGCCATTATATTTGCTTTAAATTAATGCCTTGCTTTACTTTTTCAGGTCAACCATCAATTCCTCGAAGAATATTTGCCTTGTCGCATATGCAGAACAACACTATTTCTCTCTTTGTTATTTTAGCTTTTGTTCGATTGTCGCATTACCAGCACACGCCAGACGATTTCAGATTTTGCAAGATTCAGGGTTTATCCACCCACAAATAGGATATTCGGGTCCTTCCACCCACAAATAGAATATTTGGGTCCTTCCACCCACAAATAGGATATTCGGGTCCTTCCACCCACAAATAGGATATCTCGGGTTCTTCCACCCACAAATAGGATATCTCGGGTTCTTCCACCCACAAATAGGATATGCAGTTTTCTTTCAAGTAGATGATAACTAAAGACAAGTCGGCTGAAACACCACTTTCGGAGTGTTTTTGTGATGTCGGTTGTCTCGCAATATTGGCATATTATATTTGAAGTAGATGATAAAGATAGCCAAGTTGACTTGAGACATTATGTCCCAATAAGGATCAGCCCAGAGGTTCTCCGGGCGGAGCGCCTCGTCAGTTGATTGAAAGAAGGACTTATTGATGATATGGCAACCTGCATTTACAATTTTATCACCTTATTTATTTCTTATTCTACTTATTACAGTTTATTAGCAGTTGCATGCTTACCGTTTGTTGAGATTATTACAGGATTTTTAGCAGCACCGCAGCAGCGTTTGGAGCATAACATGGAGCTTTTCTTAGTAATGAACCGGGGCAATCGTTGATATGAGCTAGACTCGTCAATGAAGACCTGAAGAATCACACTCGCATAAGTCATCCATCCTAGAGGTAAGTCTCTTGTTAACCCTGAGTCTGAGATTTGAGATTGGAGACAAGATGGCTCGGTTATCGAGATGCAGTGGAAGCTATGTCCGTGTAAACCCCTCCTTATGGATGTGTCGTCGACCACATTTTCATAACTTGGGTGATTACAAGCCTCTTTTCCCACGCTTGAGTAGTCGTTACTATCTCGTCTTTGATTCTCAAATCGCGTCGAACTACATATGGCCTGATTCTCTTTCAGCCCGAGATATGTAGGCAACTCGGAAACCGGAGTTCGGCCATGTCCATAAGCCTTGTATTTTGATCTCAGGAATCAGATTCTTGGCTTTACCGTGACAAAATTGTCTTTCACGTCAACTTTCTTTACCCCGAAAACTCTTTCATCCTTTTCGGGTAAAGAGAGGCAGCTGTTGACACCCAATTTTGTCCCGAAATTTCGAAATTAATTTGCTGACACTTACTTTTTATATAAATCTCAAAATATAGCATTTTGTGTTAATATAAAGCCAAAAATAAATTATAAATTTTGATGTTTTGTCGCAATTTGGCTATTGTTTGCAAAGTTTTTCAATATTAGCAACTTGATATTTTCGGCTTTATATTACCTACAACATGCAAATATTGAGAGCATTTATCTAATTAGAAAGTTTTTTTTTAAAATTTATTTAATTAGTTAAAGCTATTAGTTTTTAGAAAATGGTCAGAATCGTTACTCATTTAAAATCTCGGCCTATCTACGCAACGTGCATATCATACAACACCCAATTTTTCTTCCTAGCCCAATTTGAAAACCCCTAACTCTCTCACTATAAATCCTAAAAACCCTAGCCCACAACCCATTATTCATCATTTTCATTCATCTTCCTCACAAAAAGAACCCATCTCCTTTACATTACAACACAAGAAATCAGATCTACCAAAAAAACACCATTTTTTTTTACACACAAACACACATATATCATTCATCATCTTCACTCCCCTTTAACACCAAAAATCAGATCCCATTACCCCAATATCCATTCGATACATCCACCACCAAAAGACGATGATGAATGTATGAAATTAATGCAAAGCAAGTCGAATAGAGTGATGGGTTTGGTACTTGGCATGGCAACCGGCCCGGGCTCCGTGTTTGCAGCCGTACCAAATCCCGAGCCTCTATTCGACGCGCCATACAAACATGAGCCTAAATTTTGCAAAACAAACCCCTTTTACTATTATTATTATTATTATTATTATTATTATTATTATTATTATTATTATATATTTTACTATTATTATTATTATTATTACTACTTTATTACTTTATTATTATTATTATTATTATTATTATTATTTTATTTTCATTAGTTATTACGCTTTATTATCGTACTAATCCAATTTCATTTTCATAATTTATGCGAGGTACATTTCGGCACGAAAACTTGGGGACGTGTTTGGCTAACTTACAAATGTGGATAGCCCATTGCATTGGAGTCGTTTGGGCTTAAATTCGAACTCAAGCAGTCAAGACATAAGTCCTTAGAAAATTTAGAAAATTCAAGGCTCCCGCGAGTTGATCAATATCCCGGGTTCTATCTTTAACTTTGCATTTCTTTTCTTAGATATTTATGTAAATAAAATGTGTAAATTATTTTATTTATCAATAATATTTGATTGTTCGTATGTTGCTTTACTTTATGTCCATTACCTTTTATTGTGAAGTCGTTATTTAATTTATTGCAAATTGGGGTCATCTTAGCCAATGCGTGCAAGTAAAAGAATATTTTACAAATAAGCTTTTTTTATTCGATTAATTATTCTTATTATTACTCTTACTATTTTTTTAAATAATTCTTTTGAAAGGAAAGCGCACTTGTAAATATTTGGAAACCTGTCGGATTAACCGTATTTTACGGAATTTTGGAAGTGCCTTAAAAACTTTCTTCTGAAATTAATAAAACCTCTTACTTAGAATCTCTGAAAAGACCGTCTTTTATAAAAATGGAGTTTTTGCACACATTTGTTAATTTGGTTCCCTGTTTTTCCTTAAATTGGGTGGCGACTCCAAAAACTCCAAAAGAGTTAGTCCATCCTGTCGATATTCCGGAATTTATCCTTTTCGGGGTAATTTTTGGGGTTCAACAATGGATTCCCATAATTACGGGATGTCGACAAAGCAGCAGCATTGGGGAGATACGCAGAAAAACCCCTCAAATCATTAGGAGACACGTCCCTGTATTAAGGAATGTGCATTTGATACGACGCACGCGAAGAGTCAAGGAGGCGAGCATCAGTACCGTCACATTTTTACATCTGCTATCATGCTTCTTTCACTTCCTGACTGCTTGCGTTAGCACTCAGCAAGTGGATGGACTAACTGTATGGGCAAAAATACGCCACCTATTATTACGGGGATACGAGTCTAGCTGGAAAGACTAGACTTATCCTACAAGTCACCGGGTACTGAGGATATATGCCTACTCTTAGAGCCAACGACTGTTTAGGCGGTTTGGTTATAGGGCGTATGACATACATCCCGTCGTCTAGGGTTTACAGTCTCCCATTTAGGATTTAGTATATCACCGCCTTGAGTTGTAGGCCCATGACCCTAGTAGTACTTGTATTTTGTCTTATTTAGGACTGGGTATCACTACTATAAATACCCCTCCTTACATTGCATTGTACGATCACGAAATTCGTCAACAACTCGGCTACTCTCAAGGAATAAAATTTACATTGCTTTTCTCCATTAATTCTTGTTTATTTACTTGTCTTTATTTTTTCGTATTTACTTAATTTTCCATCGTAATTTACCGTATTATTTGTGACCTCACTCATAATTGATTGTTTAACCTAGTCATACAAATTTAGGCATAAACACTAAAACTGCAAGTTCCTTTGAATTTGCAACCCCGGAGATTCTTCATCTGGATAGTAGCTCTTGCATCGAAGTTTCTCCTGGGATTCGAAGGTGAAATTTCCAACCCGGTACCCCAAGAAGCAACATCATTATAATACTGCACCACGGGGGGAGGAAAGTCAGCCCAATTGAGGCATCCCTCAGTAGAACGATGGAGGTAGCAGAACGGGCACCGAAGGCTTCACTTGGATTCACCCTGAGAGACTCCAATGAGGAATCACCATGAATCTCAGAAGAGCCTTATATTCTCTATTCCCCCAAACGATTGGAAGCTTATGCAAACTCCAAAGTCAAGAAACAGGCCAGAGCTATACAACTACCCTGAATATTGTTGGTATGGAGAATGCTTTCAAGCGCCGACCACTCGAAGAAGGAGAGGATATCCCAGAATGTGCTCCTTATGCTAAATGAGTTGCTTCCGGTATATGTTCCCTAGCAACCAGGAGATGAGCGAACTAAAAGAAGCCCGAAAGGGGTTGGCATTCCTCTGCTAAACTGCGCCATATGACAAAAAGAATATCACAGCAAATCACCACACATGATGATAGAGCGCACCAGAATTGATATGTCTACCACGATGAAGACCTTCTGAAGAATACCTCCATTAAAGTTTCGGTTGCATATCATGGCTCGGGAGACTTCTGTCTTTCTCTCGCAAATGAAGAAAGAAAAGAAGAAAACTGCAGACGAGTCTCCCCTCGCAATCTTCCTATGCCTCGTATTCACAAAGCGAAGAAGGTTTTGTAGGAATATCAAACCAGGATCAAAGGCAAATGTCTTTAAAGAAAAGCTTCTCACTATCTTAGGATATTATTAAAGAAGCAAATTATTTTCTGAAGAAGAGTTGTGATTTTTCGTTGTCATGAAGCCACTCTTTATAGGTAGAAAGGGATAAGGATGATGCACGAAACAGTGAAGTACCATTATTATTGGAGATGTGAAATGATTCGTAGCGGTTATTAGTGTTCTTCGCAAAGGTGCAAGAAGTCGGTATCAGCCAATCAGAAGTAAGCACGCGAAGTTCTCGAAGAGTTCAATATCATTTTTGGTCAAAGAGACTGCATGTCGCAAGGAGTCAGTGAGATATCTTTTCACATCACGCCGCTTTCACTTCCTGACTGCTTGCATCAGCACTCAACAAGTGGGGGGATTGACTGTGTGGGCAAAAATACGCCACCTATTATTACGGGGATATGAGTCCACCTGGCGAGACTAAACTTATCCTACAAGTCATCAGACACCGAGGATATACGCCCGCTCATAGAGCCAACGACCGTTTAGGTGGTTTGGTCATAGGGCGCAGGGCACATATCCTGTCGCCTAGGATTTACAATCTCCTAATTAGGGTTTAGTATACCACCGCCTTGAGTTGTAGGCCCATGGCCCTATTAGTACTTGTATTTTACCTTATTTAGGACTAGGTATCACTACTATTAATACTCCTCCTTACATTGTATTGTACTAACGCTGAATACACTATCAACTTCGGTTACTCTCGAGGAATAAGATTTACATTGCTTTTCTCCATTATTTCTTGTTTATATACTTGTCTTTATTTTCATCGTATTTACTTATTTTTCCATCATTATTTATCGTATTGCTTGTGACCTCATTCATAATTATTTATGTAACCCAGACGTACAAATTTAGGCATAAAAAAAAAACAGCATCAAAATAACATAACAGTGCTTTTGAAACTTACTAGATGAAGAAAACACAATGCATAACTCAAAAGAGCTAAACACAAGCCAATGCAGTGACAAAAAAATTTGCAAAATTGAAAAGTGAAGCTTTTGCTCCAGAAAAAAATAACGAATTGGAAAGCTTTTGAACGGAACAACGGTGGGGGGAGGGAGGGGGGCAAAATCCTACAGAAGAAGATAGAAGGGTTTCAAAAAAAATAGAAGAGAGAGGAGGAATCGATTTGAAATGGTGCAAGACCCATTTTGATTTTTCTTGACCCGCTAAAAGACCCATTTTTTATTGATTTATATACTTCCATAATATTCACTTATATCCATAAATTTTTTTTTTTTAAACAAGCCCCCCCGAGCTAGCTTAACATTTTCCCTAACAAGAATAAGTTAAAAAGAAAATAGGAGGCCATTTTCTTAAATGGAAACTTGCCGAGGTCTTTTGGCTAAATCTTCTCATGCTACTTGGGGTGTGTTCGTGCTATACATATGTGGTGTACTAATGAGACATGTCAGCCTATCAATCTTCAAGAGGATGGTGTCCCATGAGAAAATTTGGCTGAGAGACCTGCTCAAGAGTTTTTTTCTTAACAGAATATCCCCCTCCTATTTTTCTTATAAGAAAATAAAGAAAAACTACTTAATAAATAGAAAAGAAGGGTTAGTTGAAGCTAGAGTCTAATTAACATATTAAAAACTATTGGGTCAAATTTTAAAACTTAAAATTATATAAAATCTAGTTCCAATTCTAATTCTAATTCTAATTCTAATTCATATAAGGTTAGATTCCCTCTCCCTGTTTCATCAACAAAATCCCTCAACCAAAGAACTGGTATTCTTTTATTTCCTTCTTCAATTTTCTTCTCCAATTATGGGTTCTTTTTTTTCAAGTCCATTACTCAAGTTCTACTTAAGTTACTGATTTTCTTTTTTAGTATAGGTAACATTTTGTGGGTTTAATCTTGGCATTTTGAAGAATTCTTGGAGCCAAACAATATGGATTCAAAAGAACTTGAAGACAATATCGATCTCGATGAGAATCAGGTCTACCTAATTAGCCATATGTCGTGTTTCATATTTTTTTCATATGTTTGATTAATATTTTAGGGATTTATTGATATTTATTGGCTTACTTTTGCACGTTTGCCCTTAATTTGCTCGTGTTAATAGTTAATTTGTTCGCATCATTTCATCTTAAATTGCTCACATTGTCTATGATATTTTTTAGTTTGTCCTTACTTTTTTTAAAAAATAGATTTTTGTTAAAATAAATTAAATAAAAAAATAATAAATTGATCATAAATTGGACTCGTAATGCCTGCCATCTAGTTAATTTGTTTATTTCCTTAAATTAGAATAGACATATTTATAATTGGTCTGATCAATTTATAATCTGTCCATTAAAAAATTCGAGACCAATCTCCGTTTTGTTGTTTGTGTTATTGATATTGCCTTTCTTATATTTATCCTCAGGAGCATGATACTTTTAATGATAAATATGAGACTTATGAGGCATCTAGGGATGATGATGAGTCTTCTAAGGTATCTAGTGAAGGGGATGCATCTTCTGATGCATCTGGTGGTGATAGAGATGCATCTTCCGAGGAATTTGGTGATGAGAGTGAGTCCTCTGAGAACAACAACATATTATTGGTGCCAGAATGTGAAATATCGATAGGCCCGTCACACTATGGTTTGCATAAAGAGTTGGATGATGGGGACCACTTAATTTGATGCACTTGTGAGTATCATGTCACGGTGGGATGTTGTTAAAGAGATCAAATATTATATAGACACATCAAATGTGTTTGATCAAATTAATAAAAGCTGCTTTGGTTGTTTCTTTCAAAGTGGACCTATAGAATTGGAACAAAAAATTTTATGGTCAGTCGCACATTTTATGTTACAACGGCGTGTTGTAAGCTCAAAAGATAAAGAGCTCTGGTTCATAATTGATGGTAAGCCAATTCGATTTGGTAAGAAGGAGCTTGCTATAATTACTGGTCTAAATTGTGGAAAGGTTCCCACTACCGAGGCTTTATATGATGAAGATGAGGCAAATTTTTTTTATAGATCGAGTGTTAGACAAAAAAAGTAGTCTAATTGGAACTGATAATTTGAAGACTTTGACAAAGAAAAAAAAGATTACTGCTGATAGATAATTGTTTGTTAGGATATCTTTTGGACCTGTCAGACATAGCACCTATCTGTCCAATCAATTGACAATCTGTCTTCTAGTTTTATCTTTTTGTCATAAGCTGTTATGGTACTCATGTTCTATCTCTATTGACAATTTCATGGTATTTCTATTTTATCTCTGTGAAAATAGTGTCTGTTTTATGATTTGATGATTTGATTCACTTATTGTTGTCGTCAGATTAATGATCTGTCCGATCGGTATTTTTTCTGTCTTACATAAAACCTGACAAATTAATGATCTATCCGATCGATATGTAATCGGTTTGTTACGATAATTGTCTCGATCGGCCAGATATGGCTCCATCATCCTCTATCGCCTTATTCGTTATAAGTTTAGTAATGAATTTTCATTATGTCTAAGGAGTGAATTTAGTGAAAATTTCATAAATCACTGATATATTAATGATCTGTCCAATCGATATTTGATTGGTCTTGCATAGAACATGATAAATAATATGTCCGAAAAAGATCTTATCAGTCTGGTATGATAGTTGTTTCGATCGGCAGTATGAGGCATCGATCGCCCTCTATCGCCTTATTCACTAAAAGTTTAATAATAAATTTTGTTATTATGTTAAATACTGATGTATAAGGAGTAGAACTCACTCATAAATAACCGATATATTAATGATATGTCCGATCGATATGTATTCGATCTCGCGTAGAACTTGACAAATTAAGGATATGTCCGATAAATATGTTATCGATCTGCTACGATAATATTTTCGATCGGCCAAATGTGGCATCGATCGTCCCCTATCGCCTTATTCATTATAAGTTTAATAATGATTTTTCGCATTATCTTTATCGATCTGCTACGATAATATTTTCGATCGGCCAAATGTGGCATCGATCGGCCCCTATCGCCTTATTCATTATAAGTTTAATAATGATTTTTCGCATTATCTTAAATATTGATGTATAAGGAGTGATTTTAGTGAAAATTTCACAAAATTATTGGCGTGATTATTCGATATGAAATAATGAGAGGACATACTAGAATACAAACTATGTTTGCGTGAAAGCACCTTCATATGTACATAAAATTCAAATATTCATTTTCTTACTTTTTAGTCCAAAAATTTCTTGAACTTGTAATATTATTCCTTCTTTTTTAATTATGTAGAATATAAAATCAAGAACTCGCTCATAAATCATCGATATATTACTGATATGTCCGATCGATATGTAATCGATCTCGCATAGAACATGACAAATTAAGGATCTGTCTGATAAATATGTTATCGATCAGCTATGACAATTGTTTCGATCGGCCGGATGTGGCATCTATCAATCCCTATCGCCTTATTCATTATAAGTTTAATAATGATTTTTTACATTATGTTAAATATTGATGTATAAGGAGTGAATTTAGTGAAAATTTCGCAAAATTATTGGCGTGATCATTCAATATGAAACAATAAGAGGACATACTAGCATACAAATTATGTTTGCGTGAAAGCACCTTCATATGTATACAAAATTCAAATATTCATTTTCTTACTTTTTATTCCAAAAATCTCTTGAACTTGTAATATTATTCCTTGCTTTTAATTATGTAGAATGTAAAATCAAGAACTCGATCATAAATCACCGATATATTAATGATCTGTCTGATAAATATGCTATCGGTCTGCTACAACAATTGTTTCGATCGGTCGGATGTGGCATCGATCAGCGCCTATCGCCTTATTCGTTATACATTTAATAATGATTTTTTGTATTGTGTTAAAAATTGATGTATAAGGAGTGAATTTAGTGAAAATTTCACAAAATTATTGGTGTGATCATTCGATATGAAATAAATAGAGGACATACTAGAATACAAACTATGTTTGCATGAACGCACCTTCATATGTACACAAAATTCGAATATTCATTTTTTTCCTTTTTATTCCAAAAATCTCTTGAACTTGTAATATTATTTCTTGCTTTTAATTATGTAGAATGTAAAATCAAGAACTCGCTCATAAATCACTGATATATTAATGATCTGTCCGATCGATATGTAATCGATCTCGCATAGAACCTGACAAATTAAGGATATGTCCGATAAATATGTTATCGGTCTGCTACGATAATTTTTTTGATCGGCCGGATGTGGCATCGATCGGCCCCTATCGCCTTATTCATTATAAGTTTAATAATAATTTTTCGTATTATGTTAAAAATTGATGTGTAAGGAGTGAATTTAGTGAAAATTTCACAAAATTATTGGCGTGATTATTCGATATGAAATAATAAGAGGACATACTAGAATACAAACTATGTTTGCGTGAAGCACCTTCATATGTACACAAAATTCAAATATTCATTTTCTTACTTTTTATTCCAAAAATCTCTTGAACTTGTAATATTATTCCTTGCTTTTAATTATGTAGAATATATAATCAAGAACTCGCTCATAAATCACCGATATATTAAAGATCTGTCTGATCGATATGTAATCGATCTTGCATAGAACCTGACAAATTGATGATCTGTCCGATAAATATGTTATTGGTCTGCTACGACAATTGTTTCGATCGGCCGGATATGGCATCGATCGGCCTCTATGTTTGTGTGAAAACACCTTCGTATGTAAACAAGACAACTTTTGTCATGCTTGTTTACCCACAATAAGTAATATAACATTATCAAAAACTAGTAAGATAAAATAATATTGCAAACATAGAAATCAAAATAAAAAGAGCAATGATATATCTGTCGGAGCGATAACAGAGAAGATTGATTAATAACAGGTCGGACCGATGATCGATCGGTCCATCGCAGACTAAATTACACTGGCAATATAACTCTAATGATGAGAATTTTTGTCACATACCTTTAATTAATAGTCTTGAATCTTGATACAGGGTTAGAACACAAACCCAGGTTAATGCTACTCCAAATGGACCTTAATCGAACTAACTTAAATTCTAATACTAAAATTTTTAAAATCTAGTTAGGTTAAAATCTTTATATGTTGGTTGAAATAAATAAAAAAAAGATGAGATTTGGAACTCTACTAACTTACAATCATGTGAAATAGAAGTATGAAAGAGGAAGAAGATGGAGAAGATTTGAAGAAGCACAAGAGCTAGAAGCCGGAGCCACGTTAGAAGAAGCTATTTTTATGTTTTTTAATTTTAAATTTTTAGATTTTTTAACATTTGTGTTTTGGGCCTCTTTGTAAATTTTAAAAGATTTAAACTAATCTTTAATAATTAATTAAATCTTAAATCACAATTAAATTATAGACTTCTTATTTAATTAAAAAAAAATAGGTCATTTCACCTAGAAAAAAAACTTGTGACCTTTTTAATTCTATTCAAGACTTAAATGGGTCATTTAACAAAAAGTCCTGGCAAGATGTCGTAATTCTATCAATTGTGCAATACGTTCGAATACTCGTGTCTCATGGTATATAAGCGGTAACTCCTCTCCAATTTATTTTTCCCACATCTTTGTTTATTAGGTGAAAACAAAAATTTGGCATGCTCTTACTATCTTTTTACCTGTTTAACGTAGTTTTGAGATACGGAGAAAAAAAAGGACGTCCTTTTGAGATGCACGGGTTTAATGCTAACACTGTAACGCATATACTATAGATTTAGGCCAAGATCATCACCAAAAAAATGTTCTGGCGGTTACTTGGAGTTTGGACTGCTGCACAAGACTTCTATTCTTTTCTTTTTCTTTTTAGTTTTGTTGCTTTTATTTTTGATATATTTAGGACTAGTTTGTCCATAATTTTTTTTTAATTTTTTTTTCAAAAAGTTTAAGCATGTCATGAAATCTTGTGACTTTTTCAATTTTTTTTGAAAAAACTATTTTTAAAGAATCAAAAAGTAGTTTAGAGCAATTTTTCAAGTTTTTTCAAATAAAGTTTTTTCCTCTCACAAAACTCTACCTTTTTTTCAAATGAAATATATGTCCAAACACAACTTCAACTTCCAAATTATATTTTTCAACTCAACTTCATAAACTCTTTTTTCAAATCTATGGCCAAACGGCCGCTTAATGTAAGGTTAAAGAGCTCATCTCTTCCTCCTCTTTCTTATTTCGGGCCCGACAAGGGATACAATTTGTCAATTTCAGCATATGTAGCTAAAATTTGACTAATGAAGTGGAACAGTGATATCACAAAGTCTAAAGATTCTTGGGCATAATTCAAAATTTCTTGCTCCTAAGCACTGTTGGGATCGAAATAACATGATGCATGCGGAAGTTAACACATTAAATATATATGATAATAAATCAGACATAAAACATGGTTTAAAAGATAGTTATTTATTGTGATTTGGCCAATTGGCCTATATATTTGGGAGAGAAGTCTCCCCTAAAACGTAATTTTTCTAAAGACTACATTGTGGAGTTTTGGTGTGTAGTTGTTGTGAGAAGAAATTCTTTATTTATAGTTGTATATTACTTCTCCTCTAAGTAAAAGATAAGTATAAAAGGAGATTTATTCTATTTAGAATTCTTTTCCATCTTTTTCAAGAAAAGAGTTCTAATAGGTTAGAAATTCAGGGCAAAAATCCTAACAAACACATGATTCAAGATCTTTTCATTACGTATACAATTCACTAATCCAAACTTAAATCCTCTCGGCACATGCTTGATCTTCTGAATTTGTCCAAATAATGAATGTCGATTCTCCTATGACATTATAACGTTAATTCATCATTTATTGGATAATTGCAGAGACAGAAGAAATAAATATATAGAACAGTTACTCATACTGCTGCTTGATTTTGTTACATAAAAGTACATATATAACAGATATTAGTGTGTGTGTTTATCCGACAGTCCACACCACAACGAACACCAAGTTTATCTTTTATAATCAGTGAATTCTAAATGAGTGTTATGTGTGTACTTACAAAGCAACCCGAAGATAAAAAGTTTAACTCATTAAATTTCATCTATATCTGCCTTTGGGCGGCATGCAAATCCTGCAATGATTGGGTTGTGTTGCTACTGAAGAATCAAATCTCATTAAAATCCAAAAAAATAAAATAAAAACACAACTATATACTCCTAATGTTTATATGCCCATTGATGATAGTGACAAGAGCTAAACATCAGATGATGGATGAATCAATTTTTTTTTATTTCTAGTACTAACATACCAAGTCTTTTTGTAATTTATAGATTGAAATGTCACCACAAAATCTTAGGAGGAATCTTTAACATACATCTTCCCTCAAAATTTAAATATTTTTTGTCTTCTGTAGTCTCACTAACTAGCTAACTTAAAAAGCGGTATAAAGTTGTACTTAAATAAATGTTTTTTTGTCTTTGTGGCAATTGTTAGGTTCGTTAACCACCATTTTTTATGATATTTCTCTAGTTCATAGTTAGTGTACATTATCAGCAAAAAGGGAAGGAAAACAGTTAATTAGTGAGAATTAAACCTCTGTAATTGTACAATGTGATGTAGTATTATTACTGCTAGTCTGCTACCAATTCATTCTTTCTCTATGTACATGAGAATACTCTTGAATCAACTGCTAGTCATCGTCGTAGAAATTACTGTCTCACCAATTAGCTAATCATATGTGAGTCAGCTCCCTTCGAGTAGATTCATTTCGCTTATTAGCCTACGAAATATTAGCAGCCCTTTCCAGCTGTTCTCCTCTCCCAAGTAGATTTTAACTGAGAATTGATTGTTGGATTATATGCAAAAAGATATGGCGCAAATAGCTTGACAAGTGAGACTCCGTGAAAAAGAAGTTTGAATAGAGCTAATTATATATAGACATCTCGGAAAGAGCCAGCATGATGTATTTATACTATACGTACAAATTAAACCACAAATTAGAAAAAAGGCTATTTACCCATGAAATCGAAATAGGATTGGTGGGTATGATACATAGTAATACAATGATGAAAATCCCCACATGGGGCTATGGGAGTTTTTGCATTAAAGAAAATGTTGACATGGAAGAGTGTTTGTAAATATAGGGAGAGTCCATGTGTTTCTCACATGGTTTTGCTCAAGGAGAGATGTCTGTATCATTTTCAAGGCTTGAAAAATTTGACCACGAGAAATACAACATTAATTGTCATTATCTTACCTTCTTCATATAGTCAATTGATTATAGATTAATTTTTTCGAACTCTCTAGCTTCTAGGCACGCAGACATCTCTACTTTAATTAGTGCAACTTCTTATTCCCAATTGTTTCCTCTTTTTTTTTTTTTTCCGATCTTCTTTTTAGAGTTTAGCTAATAGACACTGACGATATAAATTTTTTTTATACTATCATGATTTAAAGTATATTACAAGTAAATTTTTAAGTATTTCTTACTTATTTTACTAATATTTAAACTTTCATTATATCAATGATTTGTCCAAGTCGGTGTATTCCTTTATTATTGTCGAAGATATATGCTAGTATTATGATTCTTAACTGTCAATTCTTCAATCGTGACTCGATATTGATCAATTCTCTAAGTTAGATTAGCTATTTAAAATGAGTAATAGGGTGAGAATATTAAACATGTGAGAATACTTAAAATTTTACTTATAATATGCTTTAAATTACCCAATATTATAAAAAAAAAATGTCTACGGTGTATATTAATTATAAAACTTTTTCTTTATATATATTATTGTATCATTTCATCTCCTGAAACTTAACAGTAGTAGTAGAACCTTTGGTCCAGACAGGACAAGAGCCTTTGCATGTTTAGACAAAGAAAGGATGATGAACATATTCCTACCCAAATATTCTTTCCTCATTGCATGAGAAAGCTGCTCGATGGGCTCATTTCCCTTCATATGTTCACAATATATATGTTAAAAGTAGTATTCAACCTGCATACATGGTGTAATTTTTCAATTAAAAGTGTTCAAGTGACCACTTTTGTCCATGTAGCTAAGCCACTGGCCAATGTTATCATAGATTGTTGTTTGTTCTGTTTGTTGTTTAATAGGAGTCATTTTGCCCCCATATTTCCTTGTCAAAATGAAGCTAGAGGAACAAGTGATCCCTCCAGAAAGAATTTTTATTTTTTGATGCGTCATTACCTATTATGCAGGCGTCACTTTCTTTCACTTTCTTTGTTTTTACTCCAGTCTGGAAACAAGCTTGCTGTCATTTCTCGACTTATTGTTTTCATTCAGCTGCCCTTTTCATCATAGACTAACTTTCGTATCCCTTTAGAATTCTTCTTGACATTGAACAACTAGCGAGATATATGGAGAGGGTTCATATTGATTGATACACTTTAAAATGGATAATTTTATGGATGATCAATATAACTCTTTTGCTCAGCTTATTTTGATAAGTGTTTTTTTATCAAAAATACTTTTCAAAAAAGTGTTCTGCGAGATAAACAGTTTGTGTTTGGCTAAGTTTTAGAAAAATGCTTTTGTTATTAATTTGTGTTTGACCAATATTTGAAAAAATTATCAAATTACGAAAATGTATATATCAATTTGATTAAATATGAAAGTTTGAATCAGGTATTCTTGTCCCAAATAATCAAAAGCACTTATTTTTTCAAGAAGCTATTTTTTTCAGCTTCTTCTCTACAGTAGAAAAATATCACTCAAAAACACTTATTTTTCCCTAGAAACTTGGCCAAACATCCCAAAATTTTAAAATAAGCACTTTTTGAGAGAAAAAAAAAAGCACTTCTGACTACCCAGAACTTTGGCCAAACAGGCTCTTAAATTATTTTTGGTAAAGAAAAAAAGCACAACTTTACGTGAGTATATCTAAGGTCATTAAAACTATTTTTAGTACGGGACAACAAAGTCACTCAAATTTTATTTTATATACAACAAAACAGTAACTCACCTTTGCTCGAGCATCATAAAAATAAAACTACTACTTATCCTATCTCATTTGTTTACTATAATTACTTAGGCAAAGTGGAGTGATTTTTTTGTTAACAAAATAGTTCAGTGGCTTTTTTCTTTTTTAATCATATCTCTTCCACTCTTTTGGAATAAATAGTGATTCTCCCACTTTTTGTTTCTAAATAGGCGATTCGAACCTACAATCAATTGAATATAGATAGAGAATGCTTTCCATCCGAGCAATCCTCACTTGTCGTTGGAATTATTCAGTGGCTTTGATTGATTTTTATGTTTGACACTTTTTCATTACATAAAATAGTTTAATGACTTTATGCAATAGAGTTAAATTAAGTGATTGTGCTTTGAACTCTCTCGTCTTCTCTATTTTCTTCCCCATTGCCTAAAAAGCTTCCTTGGTTTTTATATTTGTTTTATGTTCATTAGCTGACTTCATAATCATAATAAGATAAAAAGTGCTGGTACAGAAATCAAATTTCGGTGTTTATAAAATAAAACGGCATATGTTGACAAATTTCATTTGATTCTTTTGATTGGATAATTAATAATTGATCAAGAGTTGATCGTCCACAAAAAGTAGAAAATCAAAAGTTGATTATTCCTTAGCTCTACCAAAACCATAAGAGGATTGAGGTTGTTAGCACCTCTCTCTTTGACCTCATTCTAACTAAGCTACTAAATAATGTTAAAGAAGAACTCTGGTTTATCTTTTCAAAAATTTACGTCGTTTTGTGTTCCTAACCATTCTTTTAAGAATTAATGATAAGATGAAAGCTAATTAAGAAGTTGGACAAAAGACCCCAGATTTGCCTGAACTCTTTAGCGGTTGCACATGTCTGTCGCTTTCAACCACAAATTCTGTTCTGAAGAAATATATAGAAAAACTGTGGAAAAAACAATAGAAACCAAGAAACCTGTTTCACACTATTTTTCCTGGCTTTTTTAAGGACTAACAACTTTCTGGTCCCTAACCACAAAATCAAGAATTTGTGCGTCAACAAGAGGGAATCAAATTCTTAGTAAGCATTGCATGTTGCCGCAGCTCTTAATAACTTTACTCATTCCCTATCGTTTACATAAACGATTATATTAAAATGAACAAACACGACTTGTTAGCAGCTAGTTATAAGATGATTAAAAAAGTCCGGTGCAACAAGTTCTGGCCAACCGCATTAATTTATTGCAACGTTTTGGTTGCTTATTTTTACCTTATAATTAATAATACTTGTATAAGTTGGGCGCGAAACTATATATTATTGTAGGTATTAATAATTTATGTATTAAAATTAAAAAAAATGGTTAAACTAACTCTCTTAATAGTAAGAATATTTTTTAGAAAGATTTGTTTGAAAAACAAATAAATATTTTAAATTATACAATATATGTTAATTTGTTATATAGCAATAATTCAGCAAGAAATAAGTTCTGCATAACTAACACATATATTACTAATTTCCGCATTGCTAATACATACATTACAATACCTGTATTATTAATAGTTATATTACTAATCATTGCATTACTTATACCTCGATAACTTGAGCTGCAACCGACAGCCCTTAATTTTTTTCAAGAGGCTGCTTCCCCTGGTAAAAATATCCTTGTGATCGATCAGATGACTACTCATTTTAAATTGATTACATCATGATTAGAATTGTGTAATGATGTTCATTGTATTGTTTTTTCATGGATAGTTCTTAATTTGCTTGTTAATAATGAGGAAAAGAAATAAAGATCGGGACATGGGACCCACCACCGAAATTTAAGGGTAAGATATAAAATTTGACATTTCTAATCTACACATAAGTCGTGCTACCAATTACTTTATTGAAATTCCTATTAGGTTAGATGCTGTTTAATCAATAAACAAAGAATAACTCAAATCCAAAATGTAACGTGGCGTGTTTAGAAGAAACTTAGTCTAAATTGGCAAAAATGCAAATACGCTTTCTGAAACATGAAGTACTTATGTCCAAATGTTGACAGCATTTCGCTAAGTCTGCTTTACTTTTTTTAAGCATGTCCTGTTTCATTGAACAATATAATGCGAACAGGTTATGGAGTTTTCTGCCCTGTTTTTATAATAACCCTTTTGTCGTTTTTGTCCTTTTCCTAATCTTGAAAGCATATTTAAATGGTAGAACAATTCTCGTATAGTCCATACAATAGTATAAACTCTACCTGCAACCTTATTGATCAGATAGGGAAAGAACAATTTTTGTAGTTCAAAACAATGGTCTTAAGTACTGGCTTATCAAAAACCAAAAAATAAATAAAAATAAAAAGGATAATGTATCGCCCAAAATCAGATCGGAAATGTGTTTCCAAGTATCCGATGATGTGACAAGCTTAGAGTAAATTTCACAGACAGGACACGACTCAGCTAAAAATGATAAGTTCAACCAGACATCATCCATCAGAGCTGGATGAATTCAGCCTAGCTCGGACAGATGATTGATTAAAATCGGACTCAACTCATCGAGTTCCCATCCGAAAAATCAGACTCCGAAGGAGGCCAAAATGGACAATCAAGCAGACAAGCTCTCAGCTCCAACGACCTCCGAAATTTAAGGGGATAAGCTTTATCACGTCTAACATAACTATCCACCTATTGAGAGACGTGGGGGATTGGGTTTTTTTGCACTAGACTAGGACTTTATAGTTATAAATAGATCTTCATCCCCTCATTTGTACCCCTCAGACTCTCATATAACACAACATACTACAATAGCTCATACTCGCTTCCATCGTTGTCATCATAGTTGCTTTGCTCTTGTGGTCGATCACGTTAAGGCTACCGTTGGAGCATACACTGCCTATTCAATAAGATTACCATTTCCTTTTCTGTATTGCTTCTTTATACTATAATTGTTATTTCATTACTTCGCATTGATTATTGTCATTCAACTAGTACTTCATTAGTTGCTTATCGATTAGTCTAAGCGTGGAAGATTTGAATACAACACGCCTACTATCTTGATATAAAAGGATCGATTGTGCCTTTAATACAACAAATTTAATTGTCTGGCCTAAAAACAAGTTTTAGGGAATATAATTTTGCACCCATGATCGAACTCAGGCAATCTGTTAATTCCAAGATATACGGCTCCTTGTTTAAATCTACTTGCTTTTCATTTGTGTGAAATGGCATATAACGCAAACGCACCCAGACTCTTAGCCGTTGTGGTCGACGGTGGTCTTGTTCTAGAAACTCAACATGCAACCAGTAAAATCCAAAATAGAGGAATAGGTCAAACTTCGGTCCATACTTTAGCCGGTTAAGAGCAGAATTCGCCAAGGGCCCATAAATATTGAAAAGGGTAGCGACCGATTCAGGGTCCACCGAATAGAATCTTTATCTTATGGATTTTAGTAAGGAGCAGAAAAAGTTTTTCGTTGATCAGGAAAGTATAAATGAGGGAGTAAGTGCACAATTGGCAACTCTGTCCGACTCTATTAATCAAAGAGTCCATTTCCTTCCTACGCCACTCATCGTAGCCACTCCGACCTATGTTCCTCAGGGTACAGTAATAGGGGGACCTATAGCGAGAGTCGGATCCGAAGGATCCAGTAAGGTTGTTATGGCTATGGGAGCTCCAGCTGCCATGGTGGCAGATTCTGGAGAGATAACTTCACTCAAAGAATCAATGGATAAAAGGTTTAAGAAAATGATGACGATTATGGAAAAGCTTCCGAGCGTACTAAAATTAACAAAAAATGATAGACATTAAGAAGTTCACATATTAGGCGTACAAGGCGAGCATTGCTCCCTTATTGATACCGAAGAAGTTCAAATTGCCGGAGAACATCTCGAAGTATGATCGAACGACTGATCCCATTGATCATATCGTCACATTTGTCACGGCGGTCAAGGGAAACGATCTTATGGATGAGGAGATTTATTTGGTGTGTTCTAAGAAGTTAGCATAGACGCCCATCAAAGGGGTGTTGACTTGGCATACTTTACTTCCCAAGAGGTCAATCGAGCCGTTTGATGAGATGGAAAAACATTTCATTAGAGCACATACGGGGGCTCAAAAGCTTGAAAGAAGAGTCAAAGACGTACTTGGTATTAAGCAATGACAGAATGAAACGATAAAAGAATTTATGGATCGGTTCTAGAAAAAAATAATGACTTTACCTTTTATCGAAGAGAGATGGGCAACCTTAGCATTCGCCAATAATCTGAATAGAATTATCTCAATGACTTGTAGAAGATTGAAGGAAAGATTACACGAGTGTCCTCGAAAAAGCGGATGTTAGAATATAGTAACCAGCACAACAGCCGCCTAGAATCTTCACAGAGAGTTGATACGGATAGGCGAAATCACAAAGCTCGTTTTGAGCGTTATGGTTTCCCTTGTCGGATAGGTCAGGGAAACGACAGTAGAGATTATAGAAGTCCAGTCAAGAGGGAGACGTCGGGTCCTATTTGGTGCGAAGTATCTACTGCTTCCTAGGATATCGAAGTATAAATTCAATGTAACGATGTCCGAGTTGATAAATGTTTATAGATCGATGGGTGATAAAGCAAATAAAATTCGTAAATGGGATGAAGACTAATCTGGGCACGAGAGATCCAGATCTGAGGTATGAGTTCCATGGCGACCATAGCCATGCGACAGATAATTATAAGGCACTACGTTATGAAGTGTATCATTTGCTTTAGAGAGGAGAATTGCAGGACTTGTTAACTAAGAAGGGCAGACAGACTTTTAACAAGAAGAGAGAGGGGACCAGCCTCCAAAGCCTCCTACCCCGGGGAGGAAGGAAAATGTCATTTTCAGAGGATCTGAGGTTATCGGAGTGAATTTTACCTCCACTAAAAAATATGCCAAAGTGTCCATCACTCATAAGAAATGGGCACGAGACAACGTCGGAGATGAAATCGTGTTCGGAGAAGCTGATTTTGATAGAAAACTGTTTCCTCATCATGACGCCTTGTAATTATAATGAGAATCGATGAATCAGATATCAGACGAGTACTTGTTAATGCAGGAAGTTCCATTATTATCAAATCTAAGATGGTGGAGCTGATGCAATTTTCAAATACGATTGTACCAAAGTCAACTGTGCTATCCGGATTCAACATTTCGAGCGAGTAGACTTTGGGTGAGCTTACACTGAAGAGGTACGCAGAAGGCGTAGAAAAGGAGACAATTTTCCAAGTTCTGGGTGGAGACATGACTTACAACGTTATTCTAGGCAGGCCTTGGATTCATTCGATAGGCACGGTGCTATCGACCTTGTATCAAGTTGTTAAGTTTTCGACTCTATAAAGAATATGTGAAATTAGAGAAGAGCGATGAATCGCTCGTGAATGTTGTTCCGTGGATCTTAAGAGCGGAGTCGTCCCAGATGCCACCAAATAGCAATCACAAAAATCAGTGTCTTTGGCCAAAAAAACTTCTTGAAGAAATTTTGAGCCAAGTGAGAAGAAGTTCGCCAAGATTCCAGCATGTATAAGAGAACCGGATAAGCTGAAAGCTAGAGATTCAACCATAGAAGAGTTAGAGGATGTTATATTGTTTGAAGACTTACTAGATCGTAAGGTTTATGTTGGTTCAGAACTAGTCCCAAATCAAAAGCAAATATTATTTCATTCTTGAAAGAAAACTCAAATTTATTTGCTTGGTCCCATGTGGACATGGCTGAAATAGATCCAGAAATATCGATGCATAAGTTGAATGTTAATCATGCTCACCGCTCGATGAGGCAAAAGAAGCAGCCAAACAGTAGCTTAAAAAAAAGGTTATCTGTGAAGAAGTTACTAGATTGCTCAGCAATGGGTTTATTCAGTAAGTGAAATATCCTGAGTTGTTAGCTAATACGGTCGTAGTACAAAAGAAGAACGGTAAATGGAGACTATGTGTAGACTATACCGACTTGAACAAAGCTTGTGCGAAAGACTGTTTCCCACTTCCGCACATCGACCGGTTGATCGATTCAACGGCAGGTCACGAGTTCTTGAGTTTCTTAGATGCTTATACAGGATACAACTAAATTTGATAGAACCAAACGATCAGGAGAAAATTTTCCTTATCACAGATATGGAGACTTACTGTTATAAGGTCATGTCTTTCAGACTCAAGAATGCCCGAGCAAACTTATCAACGATTGGTCACCTGAATGTTCAAAGGTTTAATTCGAAAGACAATGGAAATATCGATGACATGTTGGTCAAGTCATTAAAAGCAATGATCACTTAGATCTTTTAAGAGAAACATTCGCGAGCCTTTGGCAATTCAAAATGAAGGTGAACCTGGAAAAGTGTACGTTCGGAGTCGGATCGGGCAAGTTCTTAGGTTTCATCGTGTCAAAGAGAGGGATTGAAGCTAACTCAGACAAGATCACATTGCAGACTGTTCGTCTTTAATTGAATCGAACACATGACCTTCAGTTTCGAACCTCATTGTAATAACGACTTAGTAGTGGCCAAAAATTATATGTATTTAAGCGCACGTAAGTGGCCAAGTATTTCTATGTAAAACGGCCAGTAGCGGCTGAAAATATTCATTGTATTTAACACCCTATTATGTCTGATTTTATTATAATGAGATGACTTCTATTTTTCGTGCCTCAACACTCAACGCATTTTATCATAAATCTAGTTTGAACGACCAATTTAGACTTTTTAAAGTAAATGTTTTCCGTACTAAGTGTTCGAAAGTAATCACAAGACTACAAGCCTGATTTACTTGATTTAATTTAATCATTCAATTTCCAAACAAACTTTTGTGTTCGAACACATTCGTTGAACTTTAAATGATAAATCATTCTATCTCAAATGCCAACATATGAATAAACTCGAAATAAATAGAGAGTAAAATTCATTAAAAGGCTCTAAAGCCTGAAATATTTAATATCCGGCTACTTAGCCGCAAAAAAAAAAAAATCAAAATAATAAAAACTAAGTCTAGCAGAGGCGACATGAAAAAAGAAACCTTATAGGTTGTTGGGAACGATGAAGGGTGGCCAGTTGAACAAATAAAGGGAGGTGAGCTATTCATCTATGTTCTTTTCTTTTCCGGCCTCCTCGCCGAGCCATCTTAATCTTCCTTATCGTAGCCCTTGGATTCGAGAGGAAGCCCAAGGTCTTCGCAGGCCAACCTTACAGTCTCTATAGTGTCCTCCAATTCAACCTCAACATCGACCTCCCTTTCAGCCATTTCTTTGAGGAGATCATGTCTCATTTAAGAGATTATCTACCCTCTTTTCTGATCAAACTGGTCTTCCAAGTTTTATTTTGGAGCTTAAAGTCCAACTCCAAGGCCTTAATTTAGGCAGTCAAATCTCACATTGGAGGCTACAAGTGAAGCTTTCTCCGACTACACAATTTTAGATCCTTCCCAGATTTTGAATAACCTTCTCTTGAGCATCTAATTCGACCTCAGCCTGGGAAATATTTTTAATGAAGTCGGTATCTATGTCTTACCTCAGTTTGAGTTGCTCAGACAATCCTCAAATTTTCTTATCAAGCACCGACTCCTAATTGGCTTTGACCTACGCGAGCTCATTGTACTTCCCCACCAACTTAACTTGTTCGACTTTAATGAATTTAAAATTTTTGAAAAAAGAGTTTCCCCAAGTCAACAGCATATGCAGCCTCTTTCTAAGATATGTGACTTCCTCTTCAAGTTCTCAGATCCTCTTTGTCCAATCAATAGTCATCATGGTCGTCTGAAAAACAAAATAGAGCTTAAAAATGGATAGATAAAATGATTGAAGGATTGAATGAAGACATGAGTACAATCCTTACCCAAAGAGAGAAAAATATAATGTGGGATACAAGCATTAAGTCCCTGTATCGGTCCATCGAGGCTCGCTCCCTCAGACCTACGAGGTTGTGGAAATAATTGGTAGCATGCCTTGGGGACCTGAGCAAATCTACTAAATCGGGGACTATTATGGTAATAGTCCAATATGGAGCTTGACCAGTTTCAAGGGCTCGTTTTAAGGTGGCACAGCCAGTTGCCTCTTCTCCCCTTGGAAGGGGGCTATCAGTTCAACATGCTCAAAGGCATAGAACGATGAACCTGAGTTCTGATCAAATTTGAATTTTGAGGGATCGAGCTCTCGATTCAGGGGAGGAGTTGCCTCCTTTTTACCTGTGCAAGTTAGACCTCCCAGGGCTTACGACAATAGTAGCCCTTTCTGGATTGGCCTCTATCTCTGACAGGATTTCGATAAGTAGAGGCTGATATTCGGCCACCATAGTGTGCAACAGAGCCATTATATCCTCGTCAACAGTTTCAATTAGACCGCCATCTCATCCAATCTGGCTTGACGATCTGGTTTACGCTTTCGTACCAAAGACACCTCTAAAGAAAGTTCAACGATGGATCCGCGGGTGTTTCGGGCACCCATTTCCTTCACTCCCACGGTCACCACAACTGTTTCGGCCACCTTCAATTCTTTGACTGCCTCAACCTCCTTGGCCATCTCCTCCTCGCCCTTTTGCGCTCTTTTGGCCTTGAGTTGTTCTATATCGATTTGGTATTGGGTTATTTTTCTCTTTTTCTTAGGTTTTTTCTTCTTCTCCTCCTCCTCCTCCTCCTCCTCTTCCTCCTCATCTTTCTT
Source organism: Petunia x hybrida (assembly GCA_037355625.1). Lineage (NCBI taxonomy): Eukaryota > Viridiplantae > Streptophyta > Magnoliopsida > Solanales > Solanaceae > Petunia > Petunia x hybrida. The sequence continues at coordinate 4,954,359 of JBBBVM010000053.1, read as the reverse complement.
ACTGGCCGACTCTCTATTGGTTTGCCTAATGTCTGATAAGAGAAGAATTCCTCTAAAGGCTAAAAAACTACAAGCAAATTCGCTGACAAATTTAAAATTGACCTATCTTGGCTGTTGGCTCTCAATTTTCATTAAAAAGAAATGTATTTCCAAGTCCTTTGCTTTTCCGTGGATTTCAATAAGACCAAGGGTAGTCATTCCTTGATGGAAGGGAAGAGCTAGAATTCCACTTTTTAAGCTGCACACAAAGGGTTTTCAGCAAAATTTATGCAACTTAGAATCAAAGGAACAAGTAAGATACTCACAGGTGGGATTCCGTCTCTCTGTAAGGAAAGGAGTTCCGAGGGTATCTAATTGAGATATTGGGATAACAATGATGTGTTGATCCCAGTTTCAAAGATCATGATCGATTTTGTGAATCAACGCCTTCTGTCCCTATTTTTGTGATTTCATTACCCTCGCTTTGTAAACTCTTGGGGAGTAAAAATAAAGAATATGTCGGAGTCAATTCCACTCCAGCCTTTTCTGCGATCCACCGCATCATAACTACTAGCCTCCAAATCAAAGGAGAGATTTGTTTAATGCAAACATTGTAGAGACGGAAAATTCCTCGTCCAGAGGATTGATTGGCAAAGGAAAATTGATCATAAAACGACATGTGAGCAGTAATGAGTGATCCTTGATGTGTTTGGCAAAAGTGATATAGGGTAAAAACACGGAAGCAAGAAGTAAACACGATAACTAGAAAAGTAGGGACGGGGACGAACAAAAATAGAAGAAAGAATGGATAAATGAATCAAGCCATGATTGAATATCCGAGAGAGAGAGAGAGAGAAACTTGAACCTAACGAGGATCTATACTAGGATGACATCCACTCAGTTCCAAGTTTATGGGGTGCACGAAGCTTCAAGCTTTAAACAAGAAGGTTTAAGCCTCTTCTAAGTTCTATTCTTCAATCTCAAAATCTAGCTAATGATCTAATGGCCTAAGTGTAGTATTTATAGATGTTGTACACTTCTAATTAAAGTCTAAAATAACCCCACAAGTTGAGTAAAATGACAAAGACCATGTGAGCCAAACTAGTAAATAATACTAAACTAAATAAAGAGTTTCGTCTTGGTTTTCATGGCAAAGAAGTCGGATCGACTAGGAGTGGGGCGGAGTGCCTGGACTTGTTACGTTTTGGGGCAGTGTGAAACTTAGGCCGAGCGCCCAAGATGGGCGGAGCTAGTGGGTGGAGAGCCCCTCCCTTGGGCGGAGCGCCCATTGCTGAATCCAACTCTTTGATTTTTAAAATGCTCCCGAACTCTTCCCCGAAGCTCTTGACCTCTCGTCCTTTGTATCCTCCAATCTCGGCTCTTGATGGTAAGTGCTTATGCTCGATTTGCCCCGCATCATCCTCCCATTCTTGAAAGGATTTGGTCCTCGAAATCAATCCATCAAGACCTATAACCAAACACAAGCACAAGCCAAATCTCCTACTACAAGAGTAGGTTAATGCAAGTAGTGTGGAAAATACACTCTTATGGTATAGCCAAGTATCAATAACAACTATAAAGCGCATGTTTTCAAAGAAAACAAAAAGTACTTGGCTTCCCGAATGGTTTACCCAACATAAGAATCAACAAAGAGATCAATAGGGTATAGAATATGCAAGATCAAGCCATCAAAATTCCTATGATCCCTAAGTTCAACATTAACACACCAAAACTTCTCTCTACAAAAGTAGGTAAGCTCAACAAGAGTGAGTGCAAGTGATGTAGAAAATACACTTTTGTGATAGAACCAAGTATCAATACCACTATAAAAGTATAGGTCTCCAAAGGAAACAACAAGTTCTTGGCTCAACAATGATAAGCACTCACCACCATAACAAGCAAAGAGATCAATAGGACAGGAAACATGCAAGATTAAGGAATCAAGAACCCTATCATCTCTAAGCTCATAACCAACACATGAATCCTTCAATAAATTTCTTTCACAAGGTGACATAATGGCTTTGGCATGCTCAACGCTCCAGGTGTGATCAACATATGGGATAGAGTAAGCAACATAATTCAAACGACAACTAACATCAAATACTCCACTCCTCTTCTTAGAAGCACTCTTACTCACACCGAGAGGTACCTTCTCACCTCTAAATTCACCTCCAAGACAATCTGCTTCACTAGAAAAACTCCCAAGGAAGGACTCCATAATAGGTTCTTCATCATTATAGCCCACACAATCAAGATTAGGACTACTAGAAGATGGACTATCACAGTCAAGACCAAGGTCTCTCATCTCACTTGGGATTTCAAACAATGGATTTTCAATAGAGTTAAGCTTAACAATTCATGGAGGTTTAAACCCAAACTCTTCTGTAGTTTGATACACATCACCACCTCTTTTAAATTCCCTTCAAACAAAGGGTTCGTGAAAACAAATCCACTACCCATCAAAGGTGAGGCATCCAAACTAGAGTCACCATCCACACTTGAGGAGTCATCGAATACAATCCTATCCATCTCATCCACTAGGGACTCCTCAAGGTCACTACCATCCTCACTATAACACATAGGTCCACCATAGGAAATTATATCAACAAGGGTAGGATCAAACAACTAATCTTCCCCTTTATCAAAAATTGGTGGTGTATCATAACAAGGGTCACAAATAAGGTCAACTACACTCTCTTCACTGAAGAGAGGTTCATTGAATATCGGGCTCATATCATGATGTGGCTTATCAATCCTCTCAACTAGTGGTTCATATGCACACACAAGTTGACCAAGAGACTCTACACTAGTTCCAAACACATTGTAACCATACAAGTCATCAACTAGCATGGAGTTTTCATAAACACTATCATAAGACAAGGAAGAAATATGCTCATGGAAAGAAGAACTAATATTTATACTTGAGTCACTATCTTGTTCACTCAAGGTACTTGTAGTGCCATGGGTAGTTCCTCCACCTTGAAGCTCACATTACAGATATTCTTTACCTTGCCCATCTATCTTGGAACATGATTCAGGCTCCATCGGTTTGCCTCCAAGAATACCTACACAAGTACTCACACAAGTACAAGAAAAAGATAAAGAGTTAACGTTAGAATAAAGGGTGCGCTAACCCTCAATGATTCTTTTTCCCTCTCCCCCCCCCAATTTTATTCAAGGTCGAGTGTAGAATCGAGTGGTGACAACTCACTCACATCACTCAACACAACCTCTTCTTTTTTCACTCAAGAGTTGTCACCGGTTACTCCTTTACTCCTCTCAATCTTTTGTCTCTCATATTCGGGCGAGTTGGGACGAGGCCCTAGAATGCCCATAGACGGAGTAGGTGGACTCTTTACATCAACGTAGAATCTAGGACTTAGAGACTCGTCACTTGATGTCTCCTTCTTCTTTGTTGGTGAACCACTTGGCTTTTGAGCTTGTGGTTTCGGGTTCAACTTATTGACACTTGTCAACACTTTTCTTGCACTTGTCCCACCATTTCTTGTGTTTGTAGGACTTCTTAATTGCACTCTTTCTATCATAGGACTTCTCTTCAATGGTGTTCCACTATCTCTCATGCTCGTAGGCTTTCTTACTTGTACTTCTTCTTTCCTAGGAAGGAGGAGTTGCAACTTTCCTTGTGCTTAAACACGATAACTGCCAAGGTCGTGGTTGAACCTGAAGTATCTATGGAGAAGCCAAGGCTTTCCCAACATAATATCACATTTCTCTAAAGGACCCACTTTGCACTCAACTTCTTCTTCAAAGTTCCTTTGCGAAACAACTACCCGGGCCACTTCATCAACACAAGGTATTCCCAACCTTCTCACTACAAGAGGACTAATCCAACTTGATTCACCTTCATCCACTTGAAGCACTTACCCACGATTCTCATTAAGGCTCACTATGAATTTGGACCACTCTCTTCTTCTTAAAAGATCATCTAAGTAATGTCTCTTAAATATCCCATCAATAGTAGTCTCACTTGAGCCACTACCATGAGATGGGTACTTCCTTATTTCTCAACTACTAGCAACACCACAAGAATAGTGTCCACTTCCCGTCACTCTTCCAACATTAGATGTGTTGTTGAAAGTCGAGGAAGGAGTCTCATCATAGAACCCATAAGAGCTCCTTGAAATAGGAGTTTGGTAGAAACCTCCTCCACCCTCCATGATTCCACAACCATTAGAGCTACTCAAACCATCCCTTCCCTCATATTCATCTCAATAGTTCTCTAAGTGTTGGACTTGAGTACTCATTGCTTTTACCTCGGTCATAATGTCCCGAAGGTAAGCTTAAACTAACTCAGTCTCTCTTACACTTTCCTCACCATTCCCACTTCCATCCAAACCTCCCTTATGGCTCCTTGTACCTGCAAAAGATATTTTAAGAAAGCAAACAGTTAGTACAAAACAACCTCACTTGCTCTCCCTCACTTTCTGGTGGTGGCACTCAACACTCTTTTTAGGATTTATACTCCCAAATCCCCAACCAAAGATGCCCCCTTATCTCTTAGGAACCACAATGCTAAGATCACCGACTAGTACGTCCAAGTATTGGTTTAGAGTGGAGTTAATGTGACTCGATATCACTTGAAGCCAATGAATTTTGTACGAATCTTCTTTGAATTCTAATCACCACTACGCACGAATGTCCTATAAGCTCAATGAACTAGTACTAGAAGAGTAGGACAATTACTCAAAGAGTACTAGCCGGAAGTAATACAAGCAAAAGTAACACGAAAACCTACGAAAAAACTATCCGAAACAAGCTTCAGGTGGTAAGGCCCTCCGCCCAAAGATTGAGGCCCTCCGCCCAGCAGGTGAGGCCCTCCGCCCAGCAGGTGAGGTGGTCCACCTAGACCATAGTCCAGAGAGCGGGTTGCTGGTGAGGCGGTCCGCCTAGCAGTGAGGCGGTCCGCCTAGAGCTGTTCTTCAGCTTCTTCAGCAACGTGTTATATCAAATTCCAACCCCAAATTTTCGATGAGTTCACCTTGTTTCTCAAAATCGAAGGTAACCAAAGTTTTATTGAACTATTCCCAACAATCCCCAATGATTTTTAGCATCAAACATCCAATAACAAAATCACAATCAAGATTCATAGCCTTTCAAGCTAGGGTTTCAAAGTTGGGTTTTCAAACGTCAGATTTCCAATCCACAACTCCAAATCATGTAAAAATGGTACCAACTTAATGGGTAAACATCAAGTAACAATCCCCAATACATATCATCGAATGGGTCATAATATCCACGAAATTTTAGCTATATTTTTGTGTTTTTTCAACTTTTTCTATTTTTTTCTTCTTTTTCTTTTCTCAAGAACTATAACCACAACAATAAAGTAAAGATACGAGATAGATGAACAGGACGGGGATTTGTAGGAACAAATCTGAGCCGTTCTCTGATACCAAACTGATACGGGATAAAAATACGGAGGCAAATAAAAGTAGCGAAAGCAAGAAGTAAACACGATAACTAAAAAAGTAGGGACGGGGAAGAACAGAAATATAAGAAAGAATGGATAAACGAATCAAGCCATGATTGAATATCCGAGAGAGAGAAAGAAACTTGAACCTAACGAGGATCAATACTAGGATGACATCCACTCGGTTCCAAGCTAACGGGGTACACGGAGCTTCAAGCTTTAAACAAGAAGGGTCAAGCCTCTTCTAAGTTCTATTCTTCAATCTCAAAATCTAGCTAATGATCTAATGACCTAAGTGTAGTATTTATAGATGTTCTACACTTCTAATTAAAGTCTAAAATAAACCCACAAGTTGGATAAGATGACAAAGACCACGTAGGATCAAACTAGTAAATAATACTAAGCTAAATAAAGAGTTCCATCTTGGTTTTCATGGAAAAGGAGGCGGAGCGCCTGGACTTGTTACGTTTTGGGGCAGTGTGCAACTTAGGCCGAGCGCCCAGGGTGGGCAGAGCTAGTGGGTGGAGAGCCCCTCTCTTGGGCGTAGCGCCCATTGCTGAATCCAACTCTTTGATTTTCAAAATGCTCCCGAACTTTTCCCCGAAGCTCTTGACCTCTCGTCCTTTGTATCCTCCAATCCCGGCTCTTGATGGTAAGTACTTAGGCTCGATTTGCCCCGCATCAAAAGGTCATGGAAGTTGGTGGACATATGACCTCGACCACTCCCTCCTTAGACTGAAATTACTCCCGGATCCATTCGATAAAGCCCGGTGTGATGGTGCAGATCACAACATTGACGAGGACATTCCTCTTAATGTGATTTTGACCTGTCTTTTTTGGACTCACTTTGCATTCATCTTTGAGATTGAATTCTTTGGGAAAAAGTTCAAAGTATGATTTCTCTTAACCATACCCTTTGGTCTTCTTATTCATACCATTTCCCTTGGGCTCTAAAGATTCAGTAACAACAACTTTTGAACTTTCTGCTCTGTGGTCCTCTTTGTGACGGCGGTATCAACCCTACAATTTTAGGGAATTTGATATTTTTCAGAAGGCATTTGAAGAAAGTTAAAGAAAAAGGGAAGTTTATCAGTTAAATTCTGATAAAAATCGCGTCAGTGATGCATAATCAAATTACTCTACTGATTATGAGAGAAGCTAGTAGCAGAAGAAAGTAAAGTGTGCAAAGGAAGCCAAATCTTGTCTTTTATATGAGAAAGAGTCATCATTTCCTCGGTAACTGGCGAGTAATAATGACCACAAGTAGGCAAGCACGTAACTACGAGGGGAAGTTGAAGTGACAAGCTCTATTTTGAAATAGTTGGTAGAGATGCAGCTGCATTTTTTTTCGCTTAAAATTTCATCTACTTTCCGAGCATGTATAGACACTCACTTGGCAAGTGGAGGAGCTATCTGTATTGGTCAAAATCAGATCGGACTCATATTTCCAAGTGTCCGATGATGTGGCTAGCTTAGAGTAAATTTCTGAGACGGGACACGACTCAGCTTAAAGTGATCCGGCTGAGACTGGATGAATTCAGCCTAGCTTGGCCGGATGATTGATCATAATCGGACTAAACTCATCGAGTTCCCATCCGAAAACTCAGACTCCAGAGGAGGCTAAAACGGACAATCAAGCGGATAAGGTCGCAGCTCCAATGACCTCCGAGATTTAAGGGGTTAAGCTTTAATTTATCATGTCTAACAGTACTATCTACTTGTTGAGAGATATGTGGGAATGATTGTTTTGCACTAGACTGGGACTCTATAGTTATAAATACATCCTAATTTCCTTATGTGTACCCTTTAGACTCTTCTATAATACAACATACTACAATAGCTCATACTCGCTTCCAGTGTTGTCATCAACGCTATCATTAGAGCCGACACCGCCTACTCAATAAGATTGTCATTTCTTTATTTTATTTCTTTTTTATACTATCATTCTTATTTCATACTTCACATTGATTATTGCAATTCAACTAGTTATTCATTGGTTGCTTACCGATTAGTCTAAGCGTGATAGATTTGAATATAAAACGCCTAACATCTTGATATAAAAGAATCAGTTGTGCCCTTAAAACAAAAAATTTAATCGTTTGAGCTAAAAACACGTTTTAGGAAATACACTTGAAGAGTTACTAAACTTACACCATTTATTCCCGAAGTCATTGTAGCTAGAAAACTAAAGGTATAATTTCAGGTATATCTCTTTAAGTGTAGTTTCAGAACTCTAATGTCCTTTTAATTTATGATATTACACTTACTTTCATTTCTTTAATTTTTTTGTAATAATTATTTTAACTGTTTATCATTAATATAAAATAGTATAATTTGATTAATTTATCATTCCTTAAATATTCATTTTCTTAATCAACTTTTTAAATAATTTTATCCTCTTAACAAAAAAAATTCTTTCTATTTTTTCCTATCAAGAAAAATGAGTTGTTTCCATCTCCGTCGTAGTTCACGATTCCATTTTCTTCTTAAATCATAATAATCTCCATTTAAGTTACTTCCTCAGGTGCCCAAATGATAGTAGACACTGCTTAAATAAGTAAAGTGAAATGGTCATCGAGAACGAAATTGCCACTATTCCTAAATCTTCAGAATTTTGGTTTTGCTAGAAGTACTATAGGATTCTTTTTTTTTTTTTTTTTTTGCGACTCGATTGTATTTGTGTCTGGTCTTGAAATATTGAGTACTTTAGAGTATTTTTTCACAATTAGGTAGCAACTTCTCCTTTTTATATTTCTCTCTCTGGAAGACTCCTCTTTATCTTTCTACGCACACATACACTTCCTCTCGATAGACCAAACCAGAATCTAACCATGACTTCACAGAGGCTACTAGCCAAAGTATCTTCGGAGTATTTTTTCCTCGCCGAAACCAAATTTTTACCTTTTCTCGTGAAAATAGAAGAATCTGAAAAATATTGTCATATACTGCTTCGTATTTAAAAAATATATATATATTAATAATGGTGAAAAAAAATACTAAAATCTATCATATAATAAAGTGAAAAAAAAATTAACTAAAAAGTCTTTTAAAACAAATACTAAGTCCATCAAAAATTACATTTTTCGATCATTGTGACCATTTCGTTATCAAAGTAATAGCAGGGTGATTTTTAAGTAAATAAAAAGTAAGTTGTGTGTGTTTTAATGCGAAAACCCTATTATTATTATGTGATTATTTATGAAAATTACCCTATTAATATCCTACTATCAACATTCTCCTATTAGCAAAATGAAATTTAATGATTACCCCTTCCTATCCTCCCTCCTCCTCCGTTGTTATAAAATTATTAGAACCTAAAATGGACTTTGATGAATAAAAGAAGAATTGCTAGAAATTCTCTTGAACTTACCTGCCAAAAATTTATCATCTCTCCCCTTCCCGGACCAAGGCCCACCTCCCCAAATGTGAAAAAGCTTATTCCAAGACATTGGCTGGAATAAAATTTGATGACATACGATTTATATTTCTCTTTGTGTTGATCTCTTCGGCTCATCTATAATCGACTAGAAACATAGATCGAAAGTTATGTTTAAAATGTAAAACCTAGCTTCCACTGTAATTTGAGGAGAAAGATGAAATGGTCCTAAATTTTTCAAAAATAGATCTTTATCAAAGAAAGAATAAATAGATGGTCCCTTTAAGTTGTATTCAATTCCCATATAAGCACCTCAACTTACCTAATGACCAACTAGATACTCCTTGTCGTCATTAGTGTGTCTCGTGAGCACTCGAGTCAGATAAGCCAAATGTGTGAGTTGCAATCGTCGATGATTTGTCAAATGAGCTAATTAAATAGCGATTTGTATAATTTTCATCTAAAAGGTTGACACATGTAACTAAAATAAAAAATTCTATATTTAAGAAAAATATTTATAATTATTAAATACTACTAATGAATTTTTTTTTACTTTTAAACCACTGCCCCAGCAGCACTCCACCCCCCTCATTCTACTTCTTTCTTTTCACTCTCCTCTTTCCCCCTTATTTTCAACCATCCATGGTGGTTGTGTTCAGTGGCTACAAGTTGAATGATACTTGTGCTTCGTACTCTGATTTTATATAGGACACTAACATAAATTGTGTATTTTTCGACCACCAAAATGGTTGGATATCGGTCGGAAAATCCTCAATTGCCACCGAGATCCGACCGAAAATGGACCGTCGGATAATTGCTGGTCCGAATAAGATTCTGATCGAATCGGTCGGCTCTTGCGGTCGAAAGGCGGTCAGAGGTTGGTCGGATATGTTCTTGAGTAGAATATTTTTTTAAAAAAAATTTCGACAGAATTAGTCAGTATTGTTCTTTGTATTTTTTGTTTTTTCAGATTCTGACCGATTTAATCGGAAATGTTCATGTCTGGAATTTTTTTTTCTTCAAATATTCGACCGAATCAGTCGAAATTATGAATTTCTGGAAAAAAATTACCCAAATTTTCAACCGGATTGGTTAGAAATCTTGGGAAAACCTGCAATTAGAGCGCCACCACCTATCAATTCAATACAATGCAGCAACTAAAAAACAACAGGCTTCTATAAGTCTTAATTTCTTTAACACATCTAACACAAGTCTAAACAACAAGTTAGACAAAGCTTATTACCTTTAAACGAAAAGTCTAACAAGTTAAATAACATCAACACTTCATAACCAACAAACAAGTTTAACTAACCCAACCACAAGTCTAACAATCAAATAAGTTAAATATAAACAACTACAAGTCTAAAATATATATCTAAAAACATCAACAATTCATTACTAATCCATTTCCTTTGAGTCAGACTCACACAACAAACTGTATCGACGATTGCTCTTGCTCTTGCTCTTGCTTTTGCCCTTTTTCTTTCCCTTTTTCTTTTTTGACTTCTATTTCATAAAAGTTCATCATCATATCGTGCATCGCTTTCATACTTTCCTCTGTACGTTCTTGATCTACTTCGCGCTCTTTCGTTAGCACTTCTATTTTATTGGGCAACGAGACTTCCACCAATGGATTAAGTGAAGAACTAAAAGAGTAAGTGCAAATCAAACCTGGATTCAGACGACCCGAGGATTATTGTGATCCATGACCGTATGCACATCGCTTATTTACCTCACCATTAACTCCAACCATAGTGATGTTTCCTCCTCAAGTGACGGCTGAGTTGGGGCAGTGCTACAACATTCGGATGCCTGACTTGCATTTCTCGCTTCAAAAACTGCTAGATATTCCTCGTGAAATAAATTTAATAATAAAAATTAGATATATAAATATTTAAGAATTATAAAAACAAGTTTGAAGTTAATAACATACATATGCTTTTCTAGCGCGCTCCTCGACCCACACTTCTTTGTCTTCTTTGTCCTTAAATATATACTTCTTCTTAAAGAACTCGAGCATAGTCAATGTGCATCATTCTTCCTTTTCTAAAAAATATAAAGAGGATAAGTTAGAGAAAATATTAATGAGAGTTAAATTAAAGAATACATATAATAAATAAGTTACCAATCTCATCTGCTGAGTCGCTGCACTAACTGAACCTACGGTGTGCAACGATCCACCCTTTTCAGAGGCTCGAGCTGCCTTTCATTGGGCTATCTTATTATGAAAATCTTCACTCCCCCAATATTGCATCAGTTCGTTACAAGGTTCCGGGTATATCCAATCGGGCTTCTTTCCGCTCTGCCAACATATAAAAAAGGAATCTTTGACTCTATCTGAGCACTTGAGGAGGAAATTGCTTCGCATTTTATGATCATAGGATGGTTGCCGTACACACTTTGGCTGAAATAATTAATAATATTAGATTAAAAAAGTGATATTTTACTAAATTATTAATAAATAAAACATATAATACTGAAACATGTCAAACATCCCCAACTTTCGGGGATAAGGTACCTTACCCCAAGATGGCCACGCTTCTATAAATTTTAAGTCGTATGCATTTTGTAACAAGGTGTGTAGCCTTATCTGAGGGATAAGACTACATAAAATTCACTAGCGTTAATAAATATATTCAATAATTAAAAATTACGAATATATTAAATAATTAAAAAATAACAAAAATAATACTTACCTATAATGTCCCTCAGGAGCAATCCTCAACTTCCCTTGAGTATCGAATGTGCCAAGCTCACTAATGTATCTACTCGGATCACTAGGCGGTACAGAAGCACCAACGGATGGGGATGATGTAGGGCCGTCAAACTGAAATCTAGATACAATAGAAGTAGATGATGACGGGAATGGTGATGGAATGGAAGATGGTGAAGGCATGGATGAGCTCATGCCATGCAGACAAACAACATAACTCGGAGAAGAAAGTGGCATGCCAGGCGTAGGAAGAAACTAACATGGAGGGTCGGATCAAGACATAGAATGTATGACAGGGTAAGCCATATGGGGTGTATTGGAAAAAGTAGGAGGATATGTAGATGACAGACATGTAGGAAGAATAAGAGGTAAAGGAGCAGTAGTATGAATAGAAGCAGGAGAGAACTTTGAACTTTATTTTGCCCCTTATATTTATTAGCCTTCCTCGTAGATGCCATATCTGTAATATAAAGATAATAAATTAGCACAATATAAATTTATATGTAATACATTTATTAATCAATAGTAATAAATGAAGTAGTAAAGTAACAACATAAAACTACCCACATATCATCATCATCGTTCGTCTCAATTTCATCAGCTAATTCTTCTTCCTCGCTCGTCTCATTATCATCAATAAATTCTTCTCACTTGTTTCAACATCATCAACATATTCTTCTTCCTCATTTTCTCTAGATGTTTCTTCTCCAAAATTATTCTTTTTTTCACGACTAACCACCAAACATCAAACTCTTCATAGATGCCTTCACTATGTTGCAACTGATCGGCTAATTCAATATCCTCAATTAGGGGAACACTTGAAACCTTATTTTGAAATGCAACATCTAATACATCATCTATTTCCACTCTTCCCACCAGATTGCCTTTTAGAACAGCCCACCAATTTTCCTTAGCATTGGATTTGGCTTTGCTCTTAGTCGGTGGATAAGGAATAAAAGACACTAGTTTCATATTTTGGGCAATGATGAAAGTATCATAATATCCATATGACCTTCTGTGATTAACTTCAACTATTTTAGAACATGGGTTTATCCTTGTACCCTTAGGACTCATATCAAACCACCTGCATCGAAAAAGCACAAATTTACGAGGCCAACCTGCTGTAAACTCTTCTCTTAAATCTCCTTAATCACACCATAATAATCAAAATATACATCCTGTTCACCAGTATCACCTGTCACACACATACACACACGCCGCTGTTATTAGTTTTCTTTCCCAAGGACCATTCTTCAGTATGAAACTTGTACCCATTGACAAAGTACTTGGACATCCTCTTGTATTTATAATAAGGTATGTAAGATATATCATGCAACAATATGATGTTTATGCCATTAGTCGGATTGAGTACCTATATAATGTTCAAGAAAGTTTTACATGTTAAACCAACTACTATATAGTTTATGTAACACTTACAAATCCTCTAAACCAATATGAAATTTTTTCATAAACAGCAGCAACGCTAAATTTTGTAACGTAGTGACTGTTTGATGCAAATACAACAAAAATCTCATTAGTTAAAATAATGATTGATCTTGTATGTTAGGCGTTAATGTAAAATGAGTCATACTTGTAAAAAGGCTGGACATCGAGACAATTCAATAGCACATGTGTTGTAGCTGCTTTTCTGTCCCGGTTAGTGAATTGTTTTACACCAGCTTTTTTCAGTCCTCTACCAGGTTGATTAAATATAGAAAATGGTGGATAATTCAGATCATTGTCGTCACCATCATCATGCCGATCCGGACTATTTCTCAAACATGGCACATGCTGATCGAAATAATATGAACATAAATGAGAAGTTTCCCTAGCCAGATATGCCTAACATATTGACCCCTCAATTTGGGACCTGTTTTTCACATCCCGCTTACACTTGCCAATAATCTTACATAATACATTTATTAATAAATTTACTTAAGCTAAACAAAAACTGAGCTAATGATAAAGGGACATTACCTCTCGAAATGATACATCCATCTACAGTGCATCGGGCCTCCCAGTAGTGCCTCTTCCGCAAGATGAATTGGAAGATGTTCCATTATATTGAAGAAACTAGGCAGAAAGATTTTTGTCAACTTAGTTGAGACTACAGGAAAGTTATTTTTCCGTCAACTTAAGATTTTCTTCCTTCAATATCTTAGAACACAACTCCTTAAAAAATAAGCTTGTCTCTGTGAGGGGTTTCCATACTTTATCAGGCAAGCCATTGAATGCAATTGGGAGCAAGTTTTTCATGAAGATGTGACAATCGTGGCTTTTCATGTGAGTTAACTTTCCTTTTTTTCATATCAACACACCTTTTTAATTTTGACGCATACCCATCAGACATCCTCAAATTCTTACCCAATCACAAATCATTCTTCTCTCATCCAATCTTAATGTATAGCTGGCCTTGGGCATCCAAACCTTGTTGCCGATTTGAGAGAGTGTAACTCAGGCTTTCTATAAAATTCCTGAAGGTCCAACCTGGCCTTCACGTTATCCTTTGTCTTGTTCTTGACATTCATCACACTATTAAAGACAGTCTAAATTTTTTTTTTCAATATGCATGGGATCCAGTTAATGTCAAAGAAAAGTATCTTTCCAATAAGACAACTCCTAAAAGATATTTTTTTTAGTCCAATTATGGTCAATACCATAACAAGTTTGTTTAGATGGCCATTGATCAGTTAGCTTAGGATACACCTTAACCCTATCACAAATTTCTCGTCCGGACAGCCTTCGCGGAGGCTCATCTAATCAACCTGATTCTTCATAAATGCACTAGTGTTATTCCTAAACAGATAATCCATTGGCAAGAATCGACGGCGACAGTCGAACCATGTGTTCTTACTACCATTTGTCAAAGTGAATTCTTTTGTATCTTCCATACAATAAAGGCAAGAGAACTTGCTAACAGTGGACCACCCAAACTACATTCCATAATCTGGAAAGTCATTTATAGTCCACATCAAAAAATCATGCAGCTGAAAGTTCTGTTTTGTTGATATATCATATGTTTCCACAACTTCATGTCATAGTAACTTTAACTCATCAATCAAAGGCTGAAAAAATACATCAATCAAGGATTTCGGGTTATGTGGATCCTGGATAATGAAATTCAAAAACAGATATGGACTTGTCATGCATATTTCTAGCGGAAGATTGTACGATGTGACTAATACGGGCCAACAAGAATAGGGTGTAGAAGAGACATCAAATAGAGTGAACTCATCAGAACATAAACCCAACCTAATTTTTTTTGGTTCCCTAGCAAATGCCGGATACACCCTATAAAAAAATTTCCATGCCTCACCATCAGATGGATGACTTAGAATGTCAGGTTATTTTGTACACTCATGGTGCCATCTCATATAAGGAGCATAACTCATCGACGCATACAATATCTTTAACCTAGGTTTACGGGGTAAGTAATGTGTCGGCTTAACAGGGATCGACTTCTTTTTATCTTTTAGGACTGGCTTGTAACGAGCCTCTCCACAGAATTTACAATTTTCTAGTTATGCATCATCCTTATAGAATAACATGCAACCGTTGACACGACAATGAATTCTCTCCGAAGAAAGCCTAATATGAACACCAACTTCTTAGTGTAGTAATAATAAGTTGGTAATTCCTTGTTAGTCAGATTAAGTTCATTCATAAGCTCAATGATGGAATCCATGGTTGCTTGAAATATACTAAAATCAGATTTATACTTAACAATCTAACAGCAACTGAAAACTTAGAATGCACTGAGCCTTCAACTCCAACCGTTTATAGAAGAGCTTTGCCTCATCGTTGGAGACGTGCTCAACAGTTGGTTGGGATCTGCCCGGTTGGGATGGCTCCGCTGGGTACATCCCAAAAGCATTATTAACCATATCATTCACTCGATAATTCTCAAGATCATTCTCCACAAACTTACCACTACAACCCCAAAAGCATTTTAAGAATTAACATCACTGCCCTTGTCATCAGACTCTCTTTTGATGAATAAAAAAAATAAATTGGCATTAAACCCCTTTCTAAGATGCATTTCAGCATTTACCAAATTTTGTGCTTTTATGCACTTGCATTTCTCACAAGGACACTTAATCTGCACATTCCGTATAAAATCATTAAGTGTTTTCGCCTTTTCAATAAATTCTAACATCTTTTGAAAATTCAATCCTCATACCTAGCCACCCGGAATTATTTCTATTATACATCCAACTACGATTTCCATATTCCATATCTACACAAAGATTATAAAATGAGGTATTTAGAATAATTTATTTCATTCAAATCAATTTACAAAATAAGATATTTTGAGTTATGTAGCTATTCTTCTATTTAATTTGTTAAATTATTGCATTAATTTGTTAACTTAATACATTTTATTTTCTATTATAGTTACTACATTCTTTTTTCAACATTCAAATATAACTATCCGATTACATATTTTCATGGTATTTTGTATGACACAATCAACGGCAAACCAAAAGAGTGGAGGGTACCAATTAAGCAGTCAAACACCAAGTTCACTATACAAATCACAACCATTTCATTCACTTTACATTCTTGTGTTTGATGTAATTCAATAGCTAAAATTCTTATTTATAATTTTTGAATATCCACGTAACACACATACAAATAACAGTCTTAGCCATAACCATTCACAATAAATTTCTTTTCCTCAATGAAATAAGTAAATTCAAATAAAACATGTTTTTTTCTACAAAAACTATGTAGTAGATCCACATCATCTAAGCAAAACTAATGATATGTAAAACCTTCTCTTTAAGCTATGTCTAAGCTAAGGAACATAGGCAAAAGTATTGCAGCACATAAACCATACAAAAAATTAACTATTGGAGCACATAAACCATACAATAAATTAACTACACATAAACCATACAAAAAAAATAAGTTTTATATAATTGGGGGTTGTGTGGTTCGGATTTAAGTCATGAACCATCAATCAAGTAGCCTACATTTCTATGTTAGTCTTAGATAAAGTGTTTACAGTTCGTATGGCTGTTTGTCAAGCTCAATTCAACTCAAAGTTTTCACATAATGCATAAAATAAGCAGATCCATAACCAACTCAAAATAAATACAAGAAATACCACTTCATCTACGTCGAATCATACTATGCAAAGAAATAAAAAATATGAAAAAAATAAAAACTTACCTCTGACCCACGCCGCTGCCGGAGCTGGCTACCATCGGTGAGGTGGGTAGCTGGCCGGATCTGTGGAGAAAAAATAGGGGGTTAGGGTTCACAATTTGAAGGAAAAAATGAAAAAAACATAGAAGGAAACTTACCAATATAGATGGAGGATGGATGTGTTATTGCCTACAAAAGAGAAATTCGAAATGGGGGTTGACAGATCTGTGGAGAAATTGGGAATAGGGAGTGAAGAATAGGGTTGGAAGAGAGAGTGAAGTGTTATGGTGGTGGATGAGTTAGTGTGGTTAAACTGGGGCCAAATTAAAAAAATTTAATTCAAAACCGATCGAGTCAGTCAGACAATATATATATATAAAAAATAATTCAAATAACTAACCAAACGATTCGGTCCTAATCTAACGACTACCGGATGTTAGTCGGAATACGGTGGTCGAAAAATTTCAATTTTCTAGTAGTAGGACTTGTGTCCTTTGGAGACCAATCGTGGTGAAGTCTATGTAGAAGAGACGGGGAGGATTTTTATTTTTGGACTATGTAAATTGAATCTTTGCTTTAAGCTGAGAACTCAGCCTTTGTGATGACAACACTATACATCTTATTCAACTCGACCATCTCTACCATATTAAAGTTAACCTTCTTAGACAGAAGATCTTTTAACAATTTAGCATATCGAGGTACCTCTCACATAACCTCCATGAAAGGCCTAGTAAATTTCAATTGTTTCAACAAATCAAAAAGCTTAGCAGAGATTTATTATTTGTATCAGAGTAAGTATTGAATGTCTTGCCGCATTTCTTGAGAAAACTTAGCATCGGGTTAATAGTCGAGATATGCTTTTCCATTGACGCCATTCTGATTTCTTTAAAACTATTTTCTTTAACATGGTTACATTCATTCAACCCATACGAAGGAAGTGGATTACAATTATCGAATAAATCATAGGTGATGAAAATTATGTGCGGCGGTAGGTTCATGAGGAATTAGTGGTCAATTTCATGGAGTAAGAATGATTTGTAGTTATTGAGTGTGTTCAGATGGAGTAAGAATGATTTGTCAAGTTCTTTGGGATTACCCCTTTATTTTTTGTTGCGTTAGTGAATATTTGGGTTAAATGACCAAATTTCTGAACCAAGCGGTTGAGATCTAAATTCCAGTGGAGACTACGTCTTAAGGGTGTTTGATTTCATGTTTCAAATGTAAGTTGAGTGAATGAGTATAAATTGTTATTCATGCATTAAAAAAATTATCAGAAAAATACGAGAACAGAATTATATAAACAATATATATATCGGAAAATCCCGAGCCCACAAGTTTCTTGTGTCTCCCTAAGGAATCTAACCCTCTCAATGTTGCCTAAGGTTAACGGGTTAATTCCTCCCAGAATGGAACGAGATTACTGTTCTATGGTAATGGCACTTCAAACTTTAGAACTCGGCGAACTCAAAGAAGCAGAGCAAATCACACGACACTTACTGTTTGTATGCAGAAGAATGGGAGGAGATAGTAAGATTTTTGGTCAGGTAAAAAGTCTGGAAGAAAGCATGAATTTATAGCCAAAGGATGAAATGAAAAGACACAACCTTTCAACTTGTGGTTGTTTCAGAAAACGTCCACACTTAATAGCTGTATTGAAACATAATGGGAAAAATTAAAGTAGAGGAATGAATTCAGATTCCTATTACAAAAACGGAATACCAAATATTAATAATAAAATATTAGTATTATTTAATATTTTTTAGTTTTTGTTGGTCCAAAAAATTAAGTCAATCAATCATATCAATTGACCAAATCCGAATCCGAAGCCGAAGTCGAGACGAGCGAGCGACGATGATGGCGCGAGGTTTCTTCTCAACCCTTTTAAGAGTTAGAAGAAGCACTTCTCTATTTAAACCCAACAAAAGCCTTTTCCTCTACCAATATGAGAGAAAGTTCATTTCCCTTTAAAAAAAAAAGGAACCTTTTTCACCTTTCCACCCATTTCTCATTCACACTCTTCACATTCCGAAAAACCCAACAATCTCCCACATGAATGGAGAATGGCTATATTATGGAGATTTGCATGACAGACCACTGTGATTTGCTAGAAAGAATTAGTTGCATCGGGATAAGTAGGTTTCCCTTTGAACTTTCCGTAGTGAACATACATCGGATATACTCGGTCAATCGGTAGATTAGATATCTTTGAACCGTTGAGCTTTGGTGTGTACCTAGACAATGTAAGTCACACAACTAACCTTTAACCGTCTTTGGTTCTCACTGTTGTGTTCGTTTCAGCCATGAACACCGCCTGATTTCATAAGTGCGCAGAGAATTGGCCCTACAGAATTCTCCTTGAAGCGGCTTCCACTTCACACTTACATAGGTGATTTCTAAACGTGTAATCCCATATATGCATACTATTTGATAATTACAATATCAAACTTAGATAATCATTAAAAAATACCTCTAGCATTTTATCCTTGATGCTTGAACATTGTCTCATCACGAAAATGGACCTAAAAAAAAATTTAGTTTGACAATGTTGAACCGTCATACACAACTTTGTATTCTCCTTGAACCTAGTTCTTGGGATCTCCAATCTTCTAGGTAGAGTTGCCACCGTGATGACTTGTCCTTGGCCATAGTCCCATTCCCTTCGATGAACACTCAACCGCCTCTCTAGTTAAGTCTTTTGCAAGTGGATCCGATACATGATCCCTTGACTTCACGTAATCAATAATGACAATTCTTCTAGAGAGTAGGTCCCTAACGGTTTTATGTCGTCGTCGTATATGACGATTCTTACCGTTATACATGACATTCCTAGCTCTTCCTATAGCCTATTGACTATCACAATGTATTCAAATTGGTGTCAACGGCTTAGGCCAGAACGGAATGTCTTCCAAAAAATTCCGAAGCCATTCAGCTTCTTCACCGGCCTTATCTAAAGCTATGAATTCAGCTTCCATTATAGAGCGGTCAATACACCTTTGTTTGGACGATTTTCAAGATACCGCTCCTCCACAAAGTGCGAAAATATACCCACTTGTGGACTTAGAATCAGTTGTGCCGGTGATCCAATTGGCATCACAATATCCTTCAATAACCACATGATACTTGTTATAATGCAATGCAAAGTCTTGGATGTATTTTAAATATTCCAAAACATGTTTCATTGCCGTCCAATGAGTTTGATTGGGATTACTCATGTATCGACTTAGTTTACTTATGACACAAGCTATATCTGGACGAGTACAATTCATGATGTACATCAAACTTTCCAAAATACGAGGATAATCTCATTGCGATGTGCTTTGACCTTTGTTCTTTTTAAGAGCAAGGTTTTCATCAGTAGGAGTCCTTGAAACTTTAAACCCAGATACTTGAATTTTTCAAGCACACTATTCATGTAATGAGATTGAGACAAAGCCAGACCTTGAGGAGTCCTATGGATCTTAACACCCAGAACTAAGTCGGAAACTTCTAAATCTTTCATATCAAATTCGCTAGTTAGCATGCGTTTTGTAGCATTTATATTGGCAATGTCATTACTCATTATCAACTTGTCATCTACATATAAGCAAACAATGACTACATAATTAGGAGTGTTTTTAATGTACACACATTTATCACACTCGTTAATTTTAAAGCCATTTGACAACATTGTATGATCAAATTTCGCATGCCATTGCTTAGGTGCTTGTTTTAGTCCATAAAGCGACTTAACAAGTTTACACACCTTCTTTTATTTTCCCGGAACCACAAACCCTTCAGGTTTTTCCAAGTAAATTTCTTCCTCCAAATCCCCGTTTAAGAACGCTGTCTTAACATCCATTTGATGGATTTCAAGACCATACACGGCGACTAATGCTATTAACATACGTATGGATATAATTCTGGTTACGGGCGAGTATGTGTCAAAGTAGTCAAGACCTTCTTGTTATCTATAGCCAACTCCCAAGTATGGTTATTTAAAATAGATTCTATTTCACTATTGACTGCCTCTTTCCAAAATGGAGAGTCTGAAGAAGACATAGTTTCTTTAAATGTCCGAGGATCATTTTCCAAAAGAAAAGTGACAAAGTCATCTCCAAATGATGTAGAAGTTCTTTGACGCTTGCTACGTCTTGTTTCTTCCTCATTTGGTGTACTTTCTTTAGTTCCTTCCCGAGGTCGTTTGGATCTTTTACCGACTGACTCACATTTCTTCTTATACGGATATATATTTTCAAAAAATTCAGCACTATCGGATTCCATTACCGTATTAACATAAATGTCAGGATTTTCTAATTTATAAACCAGCAATCGATATGCTTTACTATTTGTAGCATATCCAATGAAAATACAATCAACTGTTTTCAGTCCTATCTTAACCCTTTTGGGTTTTGGGACTTGCACTTTTGCCAAACACCCCCACACTTTGAAATAATTCAAGTTTGGCTTCCTTCCTTTCCACTTTTCATATGGAATGGAAAGAGTTTGGCTATGGGGCACTCGATTGAGTATTTGACTAGCCGTGAATATAGTTTCCCCCCACAAGTTCTGGGGTAAACTCGAACTTATTAACAAGGCATTCATCATCTCCTTTAATATTCAATTTTTTCTTTCCGCAATCCCATTAGATTGAGGTGTGTAAGGGGCAGTTGTTTGATGAATAATGCCATATTCCAAACATATTTATTCAAAAGGAGATTCATATTCGCCGCCTCTATCACTTCTTATCATTTTAATCTTTTTGTTAAGTTGCGTTTCAACTTCATTTTTGTATTCCTTGAATGCGTCAATTGCCTCATCTTTACTACTAAGTAAATAAACTGAAACGACCTCAGTCAGTCGTTTCGGAAGTTAGGACTCCGATTGGCGTGCCGATAATTTTAAAATATTCGTAATGTCCATTAGGACCTGTCTGTAAAATTTGAGCTAAATCAGACCTCGTTTGGTAGGCATCGGAAGAAGGTTTCAGTTTTTATTGGCGATAAATATTAAAAAGAGATTTTCGAGCTCGGTTTTTGCCGAATGAGCTCCGATTCGAATCCGAAAGCGCCGTTAGGTTCGTATGATTATTTGTGATTTTTGTAAGCTTTCGAAAGTGAATTTCGATGTTGTTCGGCTAGTTTCCGCTAAAATGCCGAAAGTTAAATAATTTGACTTCTTTTCATTTAAATTCGCATCTTGAGTTTCGGGAGTCTGATTTGAGATCCGCCTTCGCGAGTATGTTATATATATATTTTGTATAACTTGTATGCAAAAGTTTGGATTATTCCGAATATCGTAGGGTACCGTTTTAATTTTTACCGTAACAGCGAATTTTTTTAAAAAAAAGAGGAAAAAGAAAAAATTAAAGAAGGAGAAAGAAAGGATTAGTGGCGGTGGCATACAAATGTTACTTAGAATTTCATATATGCTAAGTACAGAAGAGAAACAACTAGAGCAGAACGCAACAAAAAAAACGAAACAGAGAAAATTATCAGAAAAAATGCAAAAAATGAGAAAAGAGCCGGAGAAAAGTAGAATTTTTACCCCCAAAACATCCAGGTAATGATATTAAGTCATTGTTTGAGTTTTTTACGTATGTTTGAATATATTTTAACGGTAAAAATTGGGATATTATACATCGTTTTAATAAGTTCAATTAATTGTTTAAAGGGTCAAATGGACCCCGATAATGAATTTGATTATATATTCGTACTCAGTGAGTTATGGGCAACTTATAAATGTAATTTTTTTGGGGTTTGGTTATGTGGCCTTAAATCCTGTATATAGGCCTGGCCTACGTATTGCGTATGCGAATAGGGTGTCGGGTTCTTACCTGGATTGTTCTAAAATATAAGGAATAAATCCTTTAGCCTAATTTGATATATTTTTCTACTTATTGAATAGAGTGGGATCGTTTGGCAATGAAACCAAAGGACAAGCGGTTATTGAGTGGATGTACTAACTTTGTAACAAGGTAAGTGTTTATATCCATTTCTTTGGAGGCACCTGGCCTCGTGGATTTTCTACCACGTGTTTCTTATGTGTATAGCTGCCGATAGGCGTACTCATTACGCCTTAGCTTTGAACTTATATTTTATATTGTATGTTATGTCCTGTTATTAGTATTGCATTGAGAATCTGAGTATTGTACTTTGGCTGTGAGTTGGTATATACTTTCCAGCTGTCGATGAGAGTCCCGCGCTGGTGATGGGTTATTATTACATCGTGTTGCATTTGTATGCACATTGTATCATATTGAGGGTAGGAGGATTCCGCCCTTGGAGCAGGAGTATTCTGCTCCATTGCATCATATTGAGGGTAGGAGGATTCCGCCCTCGGAGCAGGAGTATTCCGCTCCATTGCATCATATTGAGGGTAGGAGGATTCCGCCCTCGGAGCAGGAGGATTCCGCTCCATTGCATCATATTGAGGGTAGGAGGATTCCGCCCCCGGAGCAGGAGGATTCCGCTCCATCTATTTGGCACATGTGACACCATTGCATCATACTGCATTCATCCCATTTCATTGCACCGCGTGCTGACTATTGTGTGACTATCGTGTTGTGTTTTATATATACGGTATGTATACCGTATCTCAATTTGCCTATATATTTCTGGCTCGTATCTCGGGTTGCATGCCGCAAAGGTATGAATATATGGATCGGGTTGCACGCCTCGGGAATATGAATATATGGATCATGTTGCATGCCTCGACAATATGAATATATGGATCGGGTTGCACGCCGCAACAGGATTGATATATGGATCGGGTTGCACGCCGCAACAGGATGTATTTCTGATTGTTAATATGTTCGGGATACCTCTATGTTCTGGCTATCTTACGTTCCTGGTTTTAATGAGTTTGTGATTCCATACGTGTTTCTAGTTATTATCTGGCTCTGCCTTTTCATAATTTAAATAAAAGGAATTTTGTTTATCTGTTTCTTTTCTCCCTGGCTAGTTATCCTATTCTTTGAGGTGGCTAGTCTGCCCCACTTATTGAGTCCTTTTGACTCACCCTTGTTTGTTGTTTGTTGTTTGTTTCTTGTCTATCTATTTCGTTTCGGCAGGTTCGCTCCAGGATTGAGTTCGCCACGTTGTGAAGGAGCGAAGACGGCTTCAGCTGTCAGGGTGAGCCAGCTTTTATTCCGGATGGCCACCAGTTTGTTGGTTATTATTTCAGTTGCATTTTGCTCCCTTCAGGAGGTATTTGTCATCTTTTGTACTCTTAGATGTCTGGTTTGGATAGCCCTAAACCTAGCATGTTGGGTAGTCAGCTGTAATTTCTTTTGTACAGCTTAGAGGTATCAGTATGTCTGTAAATTTTTTTTTAAAGTCTTGTCCTTATTTATGAATTATTATATTTATTTTCCTAATTTAATTGGTAAGGGTTCGCCCGACGGGTCTAGGGGAAGATGTCGGGTGCCCGCACGGCCTAACCGGATTCCGGGTCGTGTCAGTTGGTATCAGAGCCTGGTTTAGAGTCTATCCAGACTAAGACAGTGTCCAGTAGAGTCTCGCTGATGGGTACGTAGACGTCCGTACTTATCTACGAGAGGCTATGATGGCATTTAGGAAGTTCCACTTCCGTCATTTCTGATCGTGCGTCGGTCTAGGATGCAAAAGTATTTTCGTTAATTTGTTAATCCCTTCGTGGCAATTGTAAACCCTCGTGCGATAAATCAGCAAACGGTATGAGTTCAAGACGAAGCAGTTTGGCCTGGGGTTAGCATTGACGAAGCCCCCAGAGTTTTTGATCGTGCTGACGATCTAGTTACGGAGGTCCTAACTGTATGAGCTCGCGATGGGCAAGGGAGTAGGCCCTTATGGTTCCCTTGCCTCTCTACGATATTTTTACGAGAATTTTGGCGACGCAGATACCGCAAGTACCTATTATTCGCTGGGCAGCTTATCAGGGTGCCGCATGTGCAGAAGTTCGATCTCAGGGAGGTCTTTTCTGGTTCTTAATATTGCTGCAGTAAATTATGTTCCTCAGACAACATATATTGTGCCTCTAGTGATTCTGGCTGGTTAGTTAGCTTGAGTAATGGCTCGGTCCGAGTGTCTGAAGAGGTTGCATTATTTTACGCGGTTGAACCTTCTGATAATCTTAAGCAATGCATCAGATAAACCTCGTGATTTTTTTTAAAAATAAAATGATGTCAGCATATCCTTCAGGCTCTTGTTATATCGAGCGGTATGGTGTCGATTATTCTGCTTTCCAGTTTCAAGGTCCAGCCCTGGATTGGTGGACCGCTCTCTTATTTGCTGACTTGGTTTGGTTTTCTTTCAGATTAGTGGAAAAGTTCCTTTCGAGTAGCGAGCGAGATGAAAAGTGTTTCCAGTTTGAGTGGATTGGACATGGTAGCCTGGCGGTTAGCCTGTTGGTGTTTCAGAATATGAGATTGAATTCTATAGAATGGCTGGATATGCATTAGAACTAGTCCATGAACCTTTCGAGAGATTCAAAGATTTATTGGTTAAATGCCACCATCCAGTTGAGGTCGAGAGCGTCGTGGTAGTGGTTCTTCTAGAAGTAATTATCAGGGTAGTGGCTCGACTCAGCTGCAGAGGCAGTTCTATGAACTGCTAGTCTGGCAGGATGCTGAGGCATCCGATATAGTAGACCAGTGTGTTTCTTCTTCCCTTATCTGTAAGTAAGATTTATCTTTCCGATCGATCTAGAAATGGTGTGTCTTATCATGTTTCGACGGTTTCCTTGGATATTGTCGTAATTAAGAATCGGTTGCGGTAGAGGGGTGAGATTCTGATACAATTTATTCCTGGTATTTATGAGACCCTACTAGTTTATCTGATCTAAATATAAGAGATTTGACGGTGAGTATTTCTATTGCCTGCTTGGCATCCTGTTATGCCACCTTGTGTTATTATGTCAAGTCATTTTACCTCTCTCCTTGGAAATCAGTGTTGTTAGGATGGTGGGACTCTTATTCGTCACCATCAGGAAGTGTCGTTGTTTCTTCCGGTGTAAAGTGGCTAGTAAGTAATGCTCGATCTATGTGTCTCCTTTTGGTTCAAAACGCTAATAAAATCATGTTATCCTATGAGCTTGTCTGGGTTATAAAGGGGTTTCTGGTAAATTGTCAGAGTTTCCTTCTTATGAGGAGATTAAATTGACATAGATTTTGTTTTATAAAGCTCATTTAATGTCTATTTCTTCAATTGCGGTTCTTTGGTTAGCCTGACTCGGAAGTAGTGTAGCTCTGGGAGCCAAGCAAATAAAAAGATGAGCTTTCTGAAGCTCTAATTATTTTTATCCTCAGTCCATTGCCATCTCTTCTTTGTTCGGCACCGGTAAGCTTGGGCAGTTGGTAGCCGCTTGTGATGTTCCCTGTGTTGAGCCAAAGTACGGGTTATTGTAACCGGGTAAGCATGTTATTGTTTTGGATATCAGTTTATCCGGGTATCCATTCCCATGTATAGTATAGTGCTGGTTCTGTTTTGCGGATCATCCAGTTTCAGGGGAAACTCCGCCGAAATTTTTATATAGAAGTACCATCCATCGGGCGGTGGTGTTTACGGCAAAGGTATGGAGTTGTGAACTCGAGAGTTGCAGCTAGTTGGCAACTCGAAAGGGTAGTTTGGTAGTTTAGGTCTGCCTATGTTCAGCTTTTAGCTAGGTCTTCTTTAATCCAGCAGGTTGTGCGAGGATGACTATTTCTATTCAAATTAGTTGTATGAGTTTATGTTTTAAGTGGAGGAGTCTTCCTCCAATTGATACCGAATCATAATATTAAATCTCTAAGGCGTTGCTGAAGCGTAAGCTAATTCTTAGTTCCATCGACCTGTTCTATATTGAAAGGTATATCGAAGAGGTAATTATCGGTTGAATCATGTTAACCCATTCAAAGTTTCGTGTATCTTTGTTTCAAAAATGTAGAACTCTCCTCACGTGATCGAGGAAGGATCAGCTTAGTTAGAATAAGCTGGGCGATGACGTTATCATATTATCCAGCTATGTTTGTATCCACGAGTTTGATGTGCGTGTTATAACTCTGATTCTGTAATTATGAGATAATGTCCGTGGAGTGGTTTATGAAGGTTGTGCAAGTTCTCTTGTTATCTGCATAAATCTTGCTTTAGATTTAGGCTCGTTCGAGGACGAACGAGAGTTTAAGTGGAGGAGAATGAAAGGACCTCAGTCAGTCGTTTCGGAAGTTAGGACTCCGATTGGCGTGCCGATAATTTTAAAATATTCGTAATGTCCATTAGGACCTGTCTGTAAAATTTGAGCTAAATCAGACCTCGTTTGGTAGGCATCGGAAGAAGGTTTCAGTTTTTATTGGCGATAAATATTAAAAAGAGATTTTCGAGCTCGGTTTTTGCCGAATGAGTTCCGATTCGAATCCGAAAGCGCCGTTAGGTTCTTATGATTATTTGTGATTTTTGTAAGCTTTCGAAAGTGAATTTCGATGTTGTTCGGCTAGTTTCCGCTAAAATGCCGAAAGTTAAATAATTTGACTTCTTTTCATTTAAATTCACATCTTGAGTTTCGGGAGTCTGATTTGAGATCCGCCTTCGCGAGTATGTTATATATATTTTTTGTATAACTTGTATGCAAAAGTTGGGATTATTCCGAATATCGTAGGGTACCGTTTTAATTTTTACCGTAGCGAATTTTTTTTAAAAAAAAAAGAGGAAAAAGAAAAAATTAAAGAAGGAGAAAGAAAGGATTAGTGGCGGTGGCATACAAATGTTACTTAGCATTTCATATATGCTAAGTACAGAAGAGAAACAACTAGAGCAGAACGCAACAAAAAAAACGAAACAGAGAAAATTATCAGAAAAAATGCAAAAAATGAGAAAAGAGCCGGAGAAAAGTAGAATTTTTACCCCCAAAACATCCAAGTAATGATATTAATTCATTGTTTGAGTTTTTTTACGTATGTTTGAATATATTTTAACGGTAAAAATTGGGATATTATACATCGTTTTAATAAGTTCAATTAATTGTTTAAAGGGTCAAATGGACCCCGATAATGAAATTGATTATATATTCGTACTCAGTGAGTTATGGGCAACTTATAAATGTAATTTATTTGGGGTTTGGTTATGTGGCCTTAAACCCTGTATATAGGCCTGGCCTACGTATTGCGTATGCGAATAGGGTGTCGGATTCTTACCTGGATTGTTCTAAAATATAATGAATAAATCCTTTAGCCTAATTTGATATATTTTTCTACTTATTGAATAGAGTGGGATCGTGTGGCAATGAAACCAAAGGACAAGCAGTTATTGAGTGGATGTACTAACTTTGTAACAAGGTAAGTGTTTATATCCATTTCTTTGGAGGCACCTGGCCTCGTGGATTTTCTACCACGTGTTTCTTACGTGTATAGCTGCCGATAGGCGTACTCATTACGCCTTAGCTTTGAACTTATATTTTATATTGTATGTTATGTCCTGTTATTAGTATTGCATTGAGAATCTGAGTATTGTACTTTGGCTGTGAGTTGGTATATACTTTCCAGCTGTCGATGAGAGTCCCGCGCTGGTGATGGGTTATTATTACATCGTGTTTCATTTGTATGCACATTGTATCATATTGAGGGTAGGAGGATTCCGCCCTCGGAGCAGGAGTATTCTGCTCCATTGCATCATATTGAGGGTAGGAGGATTCCGCCCTCGGAGCAGGAGTATTCCGCTCCATTGCATCATATTGAGGGTAGGAGGATTCCGCCCTCGGAGCAGGAGGATTCCGCTCCATTGCATCATATTGAGGGTAGGAGGATTCCGCCCCCGGAGCAGGAGGATTCCGCTCCATCTATTTGGCACATGTGACACCATTGGAGGCACCTGGCCTCGTGGATTTTCTACCACGTGTTTCTTACGTGTATAGCTGCCGATAGGCGTACTCATTACGCCTTAGCTTTGAACTTATATTTTATATTGTATGTTATGTCCTGTTATTAGTATTGCATTGAGAATCTTAGTATTGTACTTTGGCTGTGAGTTGGTATATACTTTCCAGCTGTCGATGAGAGTCCCGCGATGGTGATGGGTTATTATTACATCGTGTTTCATTTGTATGCACATTGTATCATATTGAGGGTAGGAGGATTCCGCCCTCGGAGCAGGAGTATTCTGCTCCATTGCATCATATTGAGGGTAGGAGGATTCCGCCCTCGGAGCAGGAGTATTCCGCTCCATTGCATCATATTGAGGCTCGGAGGATTCCGCCCTCGGAGCAGGAGGATTCCGCTCCATTGCATCATATTGAGGGTAGGAGGATTCCGCCCCCGGAGCAGGAGGATTCCGCTCCATCTATTTGGCACATGTGACACCATTGCATCATACTGCATTCATCCCATTTCATTGCACCGCGTGCTGACTATTGTGTGACTATCGTGTTGTGTTTTATATATACGGTATGCATACCGTATCTCAATTTGCCTATATATTTCTGGCTCGTATCTCGGGTTGCATGCCGCAAAGGTATGAATATATGGATCGGGTTGCACGCCTCGGGAATATGAATATATGGATCATGTTGCATGCCTCGACAATATGAATATATGGATCGGGTTGCACGCCGCAACAGGATTGATATATGGATCGGGTTGCACGCCGCAACAGGATGTATTTCTGATTGTTAATATGTTCGGGATACCTCTATGTTCTGGCTATCTTACGTTCCTGGTTTTAATGAGTTTGTGATTCCATACGTGTTTCTAGTTATTATCTGGCTCTGCCTTTTCATAATTTAAATAAAAGGAATTTTGTTTATCTGTTTCTTTTCTCCCTGGCTAGTTATCCTATTCTTTGAGGTGGCTAGTCTGCCCCACTTATTGAGTCCTTTTGACTCACCCTTGTTTGTTGTTTGTTGTTTGTTTCTTATCTATCTATTTCGTTTCGGCAGGTTCGCTCCAGGATTGAGTTCGCCACGTTGTGAAGGAGCGAAGACGGCTTCAGCTGTCAGGGTGAGCCAGCTTTTATTCCGGATGGCCACCAGTTTGTTGGTTATTATTTCAGTTGCATTTTGCTCCCTTCAGGAGGTATTTGTCATCTTTTGTACTCTTAGATGTCTGGTCTGGATAGCCCTAAACCTAGCATGTTGGGTAGTCAGCTGTAATTTCTTTTGTACAGCTTAGAGGTATCAGTATGTCTGTAATTTTTTTTTTAAAGTCTTGTCCTTATTTATGAATTATTATATTTATTTTCCTAATTTAATTGGTAAGGGTTCGCCCGACGGGTCTAGGGGAAGATGTCGGGTGCCCGCACGGCCTAACCGGATTCCGGGTTGTGTCATAAACATAGCAGTAACGAGTGCTATCGTCAATAAAAGTTATGAAATACTTCTTTCCACCGCGAGATGGTGTTGACTTCGTGTCACAAATGTCCATATGAATTAAGTCTAATGGTTCAGAATCCCTTTCAATTAACTTGTAAGTGTGTTTAGTATATTTAAACTCAACATATATTTGATATTTTGACTTTTCACAATCAAATTTAGGCAATACTTTCAAATTGATCATTTTCCGCAAGGTTTTATAATTGAGATGTCCCAAACGAGAATGCCATAAATTATTTGACTCTGTAAGTAAGAAGAAGCTGAAATTTTATTCATAGTGTCAACGACCATTACATTGAGTTTGAAAAGTCCCTCAGTCAGGTAACCTTTTCCTACATACATCTCATTCTTAGTTATTACAACTTTATCAGAAACAAAAATACACTTAAACCTGTTTTTAACGAGAAGTGCAGTAGACACCAAGTTCTTCCGTATTTCAGGAACGTGAAGAACATTGTTCAGAGTCACAACCTTGCCAGATGTCATCTTGAGGAATATTTTTCCATATCCTTCAATTTTGGCCGTTGCAGAGTTGCCCATAGAGAGTGTCTCATCAGGTCCAGCGGGAGCATATGAAGCAAAGGCTTCCTTCACAGCACAAACATGGCGGGTGGCTCCAGAATCAATCCACCATTCTTCAGGATTTCCAACCAAGTTGCATTCAGAAATCATAGCACCCAAGTCAATGTCTTGCACTCTTTGAGCCAATTTATTCTCTTCAACCATGTTGGCTTGACCTTTTTCCTTTTTCCTGTCCTTGTTTTTCTTTGCAATACGACAGTCTACGGACTTATGCCCACTCTTGCCACAGTTGTAGCAATTTCCCTTGAACTTTTTCTTGCTAGGATTGGTCTTCTCTCCAGAAGGCTTCTTTCTCTTATTCTGATTTGGATTATGCTCAACAATATTTGCTCCCGCTATTGTAGCATTTCCACGAGCCTTCTTTTCAGCAGATTTGTTGTCTTCTTCAATCCTTAAGCATACAATTAAATCTTCAAGGGACATCTCCTTGCACTTATGTTTCAAGTAATTTTTAAAGTCCTTCCAAAATGGAGGTAACTTTTCAATCATAGCCGCAACTTGAAACGCCTCATTAATCATCAAACCTTCAAAGAAAAATTTGTTAGCAACAATATAATTAATAATTTTAACATAAGTATTAATCAGGATCAAACCTTCAACAAGGAGATCATGGATAATGACTTGAAGTTCTTGGACTTGGATACAACAGATTTGTTATCCACAATCTTATAATCCTGAAATTTGGCAGCCACAAATTTCTTCAGTCCAGCGTCTTCAGTCTTATATTTCTTTTCCAGTGCATTCCACAGTTTTTTTTTACGTTTCAACATTACTCTAAACGTTGTATAAGTCATCTTCCAAGCCACTTAGAATATAATTCTTGCATAGGAAGTCAGAATGCTTCCAAGCCTCAATCGCAAGGAAGCGGTCTTTTTTAGGCGTTTCATTAGACAGGACCGGAGCATCCTCCTTAATAAACCTTTGCAGGCTTAAAGTGGTCAGGTAAAAGAACATCTTTTGCTGCCATCTTTTAAAGTCCACACCAAAAACTTTCTCCGGCTTTTCTGCAAGTGGCATAACCGTTGCAGTAGCAGCACGGCTAGACCCTGCTGTACCAAAAACTGTGGTAGCAATAGCACTCATATCAGGGATATTTTGTTGCACTCCGTTTGTCATCTCTGTCAAAATGACACAAGCAGAAACATTATCAACAATCGGTAAAGTATTTAAATCTTCAAACCGAATACAAACAAATTGTTTAAACAGTCGGAGTGGAAAAACCGCGAAGGCTTTTAGTCTCCACAAATAGATTAATTTATAGTAAATAGGAGTAGAAAACCACGAAGGTTTTAGTCTCCTTAATCAGTCTCCTTAAACGATATATTATTTAAATACAGAAAATAAATAACGTTAGATTCCTTAAGCTTGTTATTCCTGCGTTCAAAAGTTATCAGAAAAATACGAGAACAGAATTATATAAACAATATATATATCGGACAATCCCGAGCCCACAAGTTTCTTGTGTCTCCTTAAGGAATCTAACCCCTTCACTGTTGCCCAATTGACTGAATCCGAATCCAAAGCCGAGACGAATAAATCCGAATCTCCTCACTGTTGCTCAATTGACCGAAGCCGAGACGAGCGAGCGACAACGACGGCGCGAGGCTCCCCTTATTCTCAATCCTTTTAAGAGTTAGAAGAAGCACTTCTCTATTTAAACCCAACAAAAGCCTTTTCCTCTACTAATATGGAAGAAAATGCATTTCTCTTAAAAAAAGAAAAATAAACCTTTTCACCTTTCCACCCATTTCCTATTCACACTCTACACATTCCAATCAACCCAACATAAATAACTTTAATGTAATTTGTTATACTTGAATGACCATATAAATTAATAATTTTGTACATAAATAAAGATCAAAGAAGGCTGATTGAAGTTTTTATACCAATAAGAAGACATGTTTTATTTTTCCCTTGCTACTTGAGAACTGAAGAAGATGCAATTGAGAAAAAGTTTGAAGTTTCAAATATAGAGTTATTGTTGAATGTTTGAGAATGGGAGCAAACCAATTTTTTGATCCTTCAAAAATAAATAACTCCGTTTTTCGTGCTAATTTAACAAACAGAGAAAACGAGAGATAATTCCCCATTAAAACATCTCAAAACTTAAAAAAGTTAATATTTTTTTTTTTTTTTTTTTTTTTTTAAATTTGGCTTCTCTGTTTTTGTTCTTGTAAATTATAAAGCAGGACCCAAATTTATGGTCAGTCAATAAGTAAAGGCCCACTTATGGATCATATTCAAAATCCGCTTTTCATTAGGATCAGACGTAGCAAGTACATATATATAAACTAGGGACAATTATATTGAGAGACACCCCACTCATGAAAATTATCAAAAAAGACCCCTATTTTGCTACCTTACATGACATAGCACCCCCTCCCTTTTTTTTTTTCTTTCACTCCATAGCATCCCCTTTATAAAGAAAAAAAAAAACCTAGCCCCCATTTTTCCTCTCCTCCTTCTCTCCTTCTCATTTTTCTCTCTTCTCTTCCCCATTACACATAATCCGCTGCCCCCCTCCCCCCAACTCTTCCACCACTGCCCCACCGTCATCCTCTCTCCTCCAAACCACCGATGTCGCCGTCGACGAGGTCGTCACCACCACCACCGCCGCCGCTGCTTCTTCTTCTTCTTCTTTTCGTTTTTTTTTTTTTTTTTTTTTTTTTTTGCTTTTTGAATAGCAATGTTGATTTTCATGTATATTCCGATCCAAACTCCGGTGAGGACTTTATTTATCGAGTTTTTTTTTTTCTTCATTTTATCATAAAAATTCATTGAGATCTACTAGTTTTTTATTAAAACTTTTGTTTAATGTTTAGATCTAGTGTTTTTCTTGTATAAAACTGTATAGATCTGGGATGTTTGTTAAGCTTTTGTGTAAAAGCTGCCCGAAGCACTGTTTAAAGTCAGTTTTGCGAGTTTATACACTTTTATACAAGTTTATACAAATCTGTAAACGTGTATAAAAATATATAAATCTGTATATGTACGCATTAACAGTGCATAAAACACATTCTATGCATTGTAAATTTTGTATAAAGCTGTATATGCGTGTATGAACAATGAATAAAATAGTATAAGTTTCAGATTCGTGCACTTTTATGGATGTTTTGTATAAAATTTATATTTTTGTGTATATTTTTGTATTTTTCCCTCTTGCATACACAATTTTATATGTATTTACATGTATAATTTATTATTTTGATAGATTTAGGTGTATAAAATTATCAAAAAACAATTATTTAAACAAATCCACAAATAAAATAAACAAATCCGGTGAATTTTTGATTTTCCGGCCACCAGCCGGCGGCGGCAGCGGTGGCAGGTCGGTTTCTGGTGGTGGGGCAGTGGTGGGGGGAGGGTGAGGGAGTGGTTCCTAGGGTTTTAGTTTAAATGGGTGCTATGTTGTGTAATTTTGAAAATAAGGGGGGTGATATGTTGTGTAATGTAAAAATAAAGGGGTGCTATGGATGAAATGTGGCCTCTCATTTGTAATTTTGTGTTGAGAGGTGCCTAGTTTTGAAAATTCCCCTATAAACTACGATGTTGGGTGTTCAAGTAAGCAGTGAGATAAAGTGGAGAATCACCGGTTATTATTTCAAGAAATTTTTATGCTAATTGGCACATTAAACCTTAAAATTATAAAATATACTGACATTTTCAAATATTTACAAAATATATCAATATTTCTCAATTTATTACACTAAATATACCATTTTCCATTTTTACTCTTCACAAAATAAAATCCTATCTTCCTCCCTCTCCCCCCACCTCCACCCACCCATCCACCCACCCACTAGCCGAACCTGCTCCACTGTCGATGTTGCTCGGCCGCCGAGCAGCTACTCCGATCTGCTACTGTGCTGCTCCGATTTGCTCTGATCTGCTACCATTTGCTGTGATTTGTTGATACGTGGTGGTCGCTACTGCTGCGCGGTGGTGATTTTTGCTACGTGACTGCTCCAGCTATGGTTGCTGGAGCTCCGATCTATTTTTTTTTTTAAATTGTATACGTATATACATTTGTATTTCTGTGTATGAGGTATGTGTTTGTGGTTGTTTGAAGGTGGAACAAAGTGTATGTCTGGTTTTATATGGGTGCATGAATCTGTATATTTGTGTATGTAGCTGAATATTTTTCCAAGTGCACAAGTGTATGTATGTGTATAACATTGCATGAACGTGTATATCTGAGTATATATTTATATTTTTTGTATTTGCTTTTGTGTGTATATCAAGTGTGTGTGTGACATACATAAATTTGTGTATTTAATTTGTAGATTTGTAGATCCTTGTATGTAGTGTGTGTGCTAGTGTATGAAAAATATATTTCTTTTTGTGTATTTACATGTATTTTTTGTTTATATGTATGTTGCAAATCTATTTTCAAAGAGAAATCAATGTGTATAGGTGTATTTCATTTTTTAGATTTAAAAAAAAAATCCGGCGGGTGGCCGGCGGTGACTAGGTGGAGCCGCCGACTGGAGTGGTAGCAGGGGCAGTAGGAAGAAGGAGGAACAAATCCTAATTTGTTAATTTTGTTAGTTTTTGTATATAATGTGTAAAAAATATTGATATTTTTTGTAAAGTAGAATAATGTTGTAATTTTTAGTAATTTTAGTTGTTAGGGTTAGTATATATTTATAATTAGCCCTTATTTCTAGTGGTGTGACACGAAGTAAATAATTATGGATGAATTGCGGATGGCTAAAAGATTTAAGGAATACTTTCTTTCTTTCTTTCTTTCTTTCTTTCTTTAATTTCTGCAGAAATTGTGTAGTTAAACTTTCATATCGAATGAAAAAGTACAACTCATTCGGTTATAATATATATGACAATATTTTTTTTAATTTTCTAGAAAAAGAATAATAACTTCATACATTTAAAAACATTAAAATAATTTAAACTTTCTAGTTCATTCGTAGTAAGAAAATTTTATACCAATAAATATTATGATATATTTATAAGATTAAAGATTTTTCAAATAATTGAAACATAGGGGGGTATCAACTCACATATTCAACATTTAAAAACAAAATAAGAAAAAATCTAGAGGTTGTCTAAAATAGGCAGAAAGCCGCAGCTGGTTTTGGCTGACCCAAACTTGGTATCAATGAGTTACTACTAAAGACTAAATAAGCAGGGCCCCGCCAAGTGCCTAAAAGCAATTCAATGCAACTATGTAACTGTTGCTCCTATTATACTTCCAATTTTACCCTTCTTCCCCTTCCCCCTTATATATATCGAACTTTCCTTCCTCTTTCCCCTCAAACCTCAGTCTCTTCTTTAACTCTCCCTTCATTTCCAAAATTTGTCACTTTTCTCCCAACAATTACAACAATGGCCAAAGGAGGCAAACTCATGAAACTCAAATCAGTCCTTAAGAAAATGCAGTCTTTCAAACTCGGTCGCATAAATGGAAGCGCTGTTGTCGCAACGCACAACTCTTCCTCCGACGATGATTCTTCTTTTTCCTATGAAAATCACAAGAATTTGCAAACCGTGTATGTTGGAAAATCACGACGCAGGTACCTTGTCAGCTCCGATGTTGTCGACCACCCACTGTTCCGTGAACTTGTCGAAAGATCATCCGGTGATTCTGAAGAAATTATTACAGTTGGATGTGAAGTTGTTTTGTTTGAACATTTGCTTTGGATGCTTGAAAATGCTGATCCTCAACCTGAATCATTGGATGAGTTGGTTGAGTTTTACTCTTGCTGATGTGGAATAACTGTCGGTAACTGAATTGAAAAAAGAAATAACTGTGGCTACTATCTCGTATATAGTTGTAAATTTTGTTTTTTTAATGAAGAGTTAATGATTTTGATTAATTAGTTAGAGGGAGGACAAATGATGGATTAACCCATTCTTGTAAGGCTAATCTCTTTTTATTTAAGAGAAAAGTCTAATGGGTGTTATTGTTATTCAAATCAATGCATGTTCCATTCTTTTAGTGCAAGTTATAATCCTTATCCATTTGCTATTATACTTTTTGTCCTCACAAGAGTATGATTTAAAACCAACTGTAACATCGACAATGTTGATATTTTGCTTCTAAGTGCAATTACTACGGTAAAATAAACCAAAGTGTTCTACTGTTTCTTAATGGTCTTTCATTCATGGATAGGCTACTTATATATGATCATAACTAATCAAGAAGGATGACTCCGGAAATTTAACTTATGCTGGAGTCATTGAAGATAGTAATTTGTCAAACGTTGGAATGCATTTGAATAAACAAGTCGATATGATGACAATATAACGGGTAGGAAAATCTAATTTAGGGCGGGCCGAGACAGGTTGAAAACAGAAAAAAATTTCTATGCGGGACAGGGTTGGACAGGTAAAAATGTTTGAAGGATAAATGGTTCACCTGCCTTGCTGCGACGTTTGTTTATCTAAACAAGGTCACACATATTATGCTAAGCTTAAGTGTCTAATGTTAAGAAATATTACTATCATAAATTGATTGACCTTATAACGTACAACAGCTGTTCATATTTTTTTCCTCTACAGCTGTTGATTGGGGTCACCAGTTTTGAATCCTTTTTTGGTGTTTGTCCTCCACATTAATTGTCCAAAATCCAATTAAGGTGCTGGGCTTCTTGTACACGTACACACTTTCCGTACGTATAAATGGAAATTGACCTGTCAAACTTTTTAAATTACTTCTCTGCAACCAATTAGCGCTATGGTGTTTGAGTTTTGAAGAAGTTAAGATTTAATAACAATCGCGGTAGAGTTAAACTGAAACTTGTAAGATAATGATGGCGACAAACCCCCATTTTAACTAAGTACTTAATTTGATAGCTTAGCATATAGTAACTGTTTTATGATCATGTCTATTGTAGTGCACTGTTTATAATTTTGGTTTTAATTTTGAGTAGCAGATTTTAACTCTCCACTACACTAGCATACGTTAGTGAAAATGCATTGGTCTAATTAGGGGTGGGCATAAATTCCGAAAATCGAAAAACCGAACCGAACCAAATTAATTTGGTTTTTCGGTTTCGGAATTTCGGAATTTCAGAACACTATTCGGTGTAAAAATTCGGTATTTCGGAATTTCGGTTCGGAATTCGGTTTTGAGGTATCAAATTCCGAAATACCGAAATTCCGAATTTTTTATAGTGTATATATTTAAAATATATACATAATACAATTCTAATTACTAAAACCAAACCCAAGTCTAATTCTTTCTTAGCCCAAATAGCAAATATACTTTATTCACACTTTTTTCTTCCTTATTCTGCATTGAAGAGGTTAAGTTGCAACTTCTTGTCGTTCTTTTTGTAAGTTCTCTATCTGTATTATAACCAGATGAATAAATACTTTGTGATATAATTAATTCTAATTGTAGAAATCACTTTGTTTGAAGGCAGGATTGAATTAAAATGTTACGACCTTGGCCTGCCATACTCTTCAATAAAATGTTATAAGTAGATGCCAGAAATTGATACGGTTATAAATTTCTATCATTGACAGAGTTAATAATATTATTGAACATTGTTCCTTTTTCTTGCTATCATGTTGTGGGTTGTGGTCCTTAAAAGCATGTTGAAAGCTTATTAAGGTTGAACAACATTAGGAGTTGGTATAGTGACACTTCGCCACTTACTACAAAATTTGGTTTTGCAAAAATGCTATTAATAGAACGACATAAAATTGAAATAAACAGAATTATAAAACCGAAACCGTACCGAAAAAACCGAACCGAATTACATAATTCCGAACCGACCCGAATAAATTTTGGTTTGGTATTTGGTATTTGGTATCGATATTTAGGTACCAAAAACCGAAATTCCAAATTTATAAAAACCGAACCCGAACCGAAATTATGAATGCCCACCTCTGTTGGTCTTACTGATCGAAGGGAAAGCCAACCGTCAATGTGTTCAAAATGAGTATACTAATAGAGTATTATTTATATTTAAATTTATATTTTCATATAATATAAATTTCAAATAGAAATAAATGAGTTTAGTTTAATCAAGAGAAGTTATCCTAAATTTACCTCTGCTATGTATCCATTAACATTAGTTTCCCTGCACCATTTTATGTAATATTTTTTCTTTTTAGGTTCGAAAAAAAATTATATAGTTTTTTCTTCTTTGATAAATTTTAAACTTAAAAATTCTCGTTTATGTTTAATTACATGTCTTATAATTATACTAATGTCAGGCACGTTGAAGATCACAAATTCTAAAAGTTAGTTTTTAGTTCTCAAACTTCATGTCTGCATAAAACAATACAAATGTAGTTTTTAATAAAAGAATTTTTTTTTTCTCAAAAAATAGACGGAGTTTGTCGCAGCCAGCTAATTGAGGTGTGTAAAGGTACGTCATGATAAGAATTTACATTTACTTTAGCCTTCTTGTAAATTACTCCGTATTTTTGAGGTATCTTAAGTACCTCGTCCTAATAAGCTGAGTCTTTCGGAAGCACTTGGTGGAACTGCTAGGTTGTCTTGATAATATGTTAGCTATATTAAGCAGAAAAAAAGATCTTTTACAACTTGTTTTATTATGCAACCCATAGCAACAGAAGGAAAAGAAATGGGCAGTTTGCATAGTATATGTTACTAATGATTGGGTAGTTGAAGATGCTTTGGTTTTTAAAAAACACTGTACATTGTTTTGTTAATATGGTGAGAGGTATAATATACACATTAATAAAATGATGTACCCAACACACGCTCTTGTTTGTAGCTTTGTTTGTTGGTAGAAAAGGTATTCGCATTGCCCTTTTGAAAGAATGTTAAAAAACTGTGGATGGGAGGAGTCTTGTAAAGAATATTTGGATTAAGGGATGTTTTTTGTATATAGTAATTCCTAAGTGGAAGACACGAAAAAAATATCGTTCCTAAAGTAGCATGTTATCTGTAACAACGCGTTTCTAATCTTCTAACTCGTTGTATCCTTCTATTATTCCCTACACCTGCATACTGCAATGCCACTCTCACTGGCAAAAGAATTGGATTATCACTGTTCTAGGTAGGACACGTATGAGGACGTTTTCGACTCAACAAATTAGTCAAACAACATGTTTCGAATATCAAACAGTTAAATCGAGATCACTGTTTCTGCTATACTTATTAAATTTTCTTGTCTTTCACACTGTTCAACATGCTGTTAAAACTTAAAAGTTTAAAAGCCTAATTCAACATCATATTCTACGTGGAGGTTTAAACCAAACTTAAGGGTAAATTGATTCTGCATAAGGTTGGTGAAAACTTTGTTTAACTTGTCCACTTTTTCTTGTGAAATGGAAAGAGCATACTAAAATTACCCTAACCGAATTTTTAAAAGAATAGAAAACCACATTGAACTTTGTACAAGAACCGAACATTTGCTTGTTGAATTGGTGTTAGGGTATTATTCAAACAACTAATTATTAGAGAGTGTGACTGTGTTGGGTAAAAATCTTACAATGGATTTTGTTGCACTTGGTGCACCTATATAAGACACTAGAGGGGTGAATAGTGTCCTTACCCGATTTTCAAATCCTAAAACTTGCTTTTAACTTTCAGCGCCTAACTTACAAAGAACAAGGTTCCTTGCAAGTTTCACCTATCTCTGAAAATAAACAACTTGCGGAAACGTAAAGAACACAGAGATTTTTACGTGGAAAATTCCTTGCTCAAGGGATAAAAAACCACGACCCAAACTCTTGGGATTTCACTCTTCCACTAAAGAAAAACCCGAGCAAGTTTTAGACTACAACGTAATGTAATCAAGGAACTAGAACCCCCTAGTACCTAGAACCTTCCAAGCCACACGTTAGCTGGTAAGATTACCTCTACTTAACCTCAAAAAGTAATCTCTACTATATGCTTCTAAACAAGCGAATAGATTACAACTCGATAACCTATAACAAAGAAACTAAAACAACAGACTTATCTATGAAACTGCTCCTTCGTAAGGTTCTACTGCTCAGTCTTTGTTCTTGCACACAAAGCTTCTCACGATCCGATTGTACTTGATATGCTCTATTGAGATGTCTTTTATGCGTACCGATTCTGGCCAAATTAACTTGTATATATAGGAACTAGACTTAGCCAGATCCAATTAAGTTTAGGAATCCTTTTCCTCTTTGAAATCAGTTTAACCAAGGTTACCCATATTTCCTTATTTAAAACCTAAGTTAATTTGTCTTATGTTCCAATCCATTATCGTTTGGGAACCGCGTCCTTCTCAGCATCGCCTCTAGCTTCTTCTACTTCCGGTAGGATTGGAACTTTGACTCCAGCCATTCTCTTCTTTCCTTTTTCAACTATGACTTGATCATCTCGTTGAACAGCTGGTCTTCTCAAATCAACTGTGAACCTTTTCATGGTCCACTTAGCACCAGGTCCTTTGTCATCTTCAAAACTCATCCTTCAACAAATTCTCCCTTTTTGATGATGACAAACCATGTTGTCTCACAGAGGGTTTTTACTCTCAAGAACCTGTAAAAATCAAACACTAACCACGAAATAGGGTAATAACAGTTAGGCGAAAATAGGTCACAACACATACAATGGACTAACATACAATTAACTTTCCCCCTTTTGGCATTATCAAAAAGTTTCACAGTTGTCAGAACCTGCTCAACTTAAATTAAGTCTAGTTGACTCTAGTGCCAAAGGCAGCAAGCCAACCTTTAAACGTCAGGAACCTGTTTCAGACAATAAATACTAGCAGATAGGATATTTATAGCAACATACGCGCCAAACCGGCTTAAACATCCAAAGCAGCATTCAAATATTACAAACCAAAATATAAGATTGTCTTAAAAACAGGACAAATAAAAAGAACCATGAGGGAACTAGGGAAAGGAACTGGTTCAGAATTGGGGAATATCAGAGATGTTAAAGTGAGCAAGCAACAAGGCGAGGCGACGCGAGTTTCCTTCTCTTTCACGTTCCTGCTCTGCATCCAGCCTTGTGTTTTCAGCATTCATCCAGGCCAGCTCATCATTTTGCCTTTCAAGCTGCCTCCTGAACCCCTCAATTCTCCTGTCCACTCTGTTGTTTCTTCTTTCCTCAACATCATCCTCCATATGCTCTGGTTCATCAGCAGGTTCACCATCCAATACATAGTCACAGGACTTTAGAATGTTCCTCCCAAACAAGTCATTGTGGTCTGGCTCAGTCCACTTACCAGTAGGCACCCCAAAGAAATCAAATACCTTCCCCAGAAGAAACCCATAGACCAGCGCATGTTTGCCTAACCCCATATCAGCTACTCTACCAATGTGCTTGATCATCAATTCAGGAAGATTAATACGAACCTCTCGATCTAGCAAGTCCATATAGGTCATATCCAGAAAGTTGGCCTCACTCCTCCTCTCTGACCTCTGCAGTAGGTTCTTCAGCACAAATTCAAAGAGCAACTGGTAGAAGGGTTGCATTACCTTCTTATTAACTTGTGTAGCTCTTTCCGGTCTAGGTCTCCCTGCAATTTTCGGGTCACCTCTAAAGCAGACACACCATCTCCTCTAGCTGGCCACGAGTTCCTCATGTACTCGCTATAGCCCTAAGAGAGAACACCTAAAATATCTCCCAGTTCCACACAATCAAACTGGATTACTAGCCCCTTGACTATGTTTGTCACAATACCTTCACTCATTGTGCAATTGGAATAAAATTCTCAAACCTCTTACTCTCTCAGCTGTCTAGCACCATCACTGAATAGGTTCAAGCAACCTTGAGCTCTCAACTTAGCACCAAGTTGATTCATACCCTCTAGCTCCAGGCCAGTTAGAATTTTACCCTTCACCATTGGTAGACCTCTAAAGTAGTCCACCCTCCTCTTCTTCTCTTCCTTGTCATCTCCAATCATCAACTTTGATTTGGAACCTCTCCTGCGAACCTCAGGTTCCTCCACAATCTTTTCCTGTTGCTCTCTCACAGAATCTCGAGTAGCAGGTCTCCTAGCATGACTCACTGTCTTTCTGCTGCTTTCTCCCACACCTTCTGCTTCTCCAGAACTTCCCATTTTGGAACTACCTACAAACTCTCCTCCCTTCACTAACCTTCGTTTCTTCACCATTTGTTTTTGTTCCTGCACCTCAGTCTCACTGGAGGAACCTTCACTGGCTTAAGAAGTGGGATTGGCCTCAGGCAACTCAACATCCAAAGGCTTAGTAAAACCTACACCTTCCACATTCTCTTCCACATAGTCATCAATATCTCTCAGATCTGCATCATAACCTGCCACAGAACCAGAGAACGAACCAGGTTCTTTAGCAGGTTCAACAGATTTTTCCTCTCCTTTGTCACTAGCAGTCTTTCAACCACAGGAACTGTCTTAGGAACAGGTTCCTCAACTATGTTCTTAGTTTCTTTAGCGACCACATCAACAACCTCTGTCTCGACAATTTTCTCAGGATTTTCTACAACTATCTCCTCCTTATCCCCTACTTCATTATCAGCTTGTTCTTCCAAATCTACAGGCATAGAGGGTACACTAGTATCGACAACTACAATACCAGTAGAAGAACTAGGGTTTACCTTTTCAGTTTCTTGAACTGTTTCTTGAACCGTCTCCATGATTCCTTCCTCCGTACCGGTATCTGGAACACTTTCCCCCTTACTAGTTGCTTCCTCCGTCAACTTCTTCTGTCTTAGTTTTGCAAACTTTCTCGCCATAGCCACAGAACGACTTGCTGCTAGTTGCTTCGCCTTTTGATTTAGTTTAGAAATTTTTACTTTTGGAGAGGAGAGTTAAGAATCTACTTTGGAACTAATCGACATTTTTATTTTCTTTACAGAGAATTGCGTTTTAGAGAGAGAAAATATTTTGAGAGAGTTTTAACGTTTCAGCCGATAGAAACAATGTTTCTTGATCAAGTAGTAGAATAGAGATGGGTTTAGGTTTAACGGGAAGGGGAACGGGTTGATGGGATACGAAAAAGCTGCTTTTCATTATGACGCATAGGAGCTGATGCCATCATATTTCAAAGAATTTGAATTTTAAAAGTTTACACTAATCCGGCGCCAAGTGAGGGTGATTGGTAACAAATTAGGCCACGTAAGACAACGTTATATTCAGTAAGTAATATAGAATGTGTACCTGAAAGTCCATGCACCAGTTTCTTCAATTATATCCTAGATTTCAAAAATTTCCCAGTATCTAAGTCATGAAAACAGGTTCCAAACAGGTTAGCAAGCAAAACAATTAAGTTTTCATAGTAGAATCAACTAAGCAAAGTTAAGCTAAGTAAAACACGGAAACTTCACTAGCCAATCATTGGGAGAACCAGGTGCTGCTTCGTTCATTGTATCTTGGTCATCCCTAGCTCAAGCCTGTTCTTTTCAAATTGTACCATGTTCAATGCTTTAGTGAAGATATCTGCAATTTGATCCTTAGTCCTGCAAAAGTTCATAGTAATTCGGCCTTTCTCAACATTATCCCTTAAAAAGTGATGCCTAATATCAATGTGCTTTGTTCTCTTGTGCTGGACCGGGTTCTTGGCAATATTGACTGCACTGGTATTGTCACAAAAGATTGGAACTGGGCCACACTTGATTCCAAAGTCCTCTAACTGCTGCTTGATCCATAATAACTATGAACAACAAAAAGCAGCTGCTACATATTCAGCTTCAGCTGTGGATAATGCTACTCAATTTTGTTTCTTTGTAGCCCATGAAACTAAACAAGGACCTAGGAAGTGTGCCATCCCAGATGTACTTTTCCTATCAACCAAGTGACCAGCATAGGCAGCATTTGCATACCCAATTAGATCAAAACTTCCACCTTTTGGGTACCATAATCCAAGATCTTGAGTTCCTTTCAAATATCTCAAGATTCTCTTGACTGCAGTTAAGTGTGACTCCTTTGGTTTTGACTGGAACCTTGCACACAATCCCACACTATAAACAATATCTGGACGACTTGCAGTTAAGTACAACAAAGAACCAATCATTCCTCTGTAGTTAGTTTCATCGATTGAAGCACCAGTTTCATCCAGATCTATCTTCATTCCAGGAGCAATGGGTGTGTTCATATCCTTAGCAGACTTCATATCATACTTCCTTAACAACTCTTTGATGTACTTCTGCTGGTAGATCATTGTGCCTTCCTGAGATTGTTTTATTTGTAAGTCTAAGAAGAAATTTAGCTCATCCATCATACTCATCTCAAATTCACTTTCCATCAGGTCGGCAAACTCCTTGCAGAGGTTCTCATTAGTAGCACCGAAGATGATGTCGTCTACATACACTTGAACAATCAACAGGTCCTTGGCTTTCTTCCTTAAAAACAAAGTATTGTCTATTTCACCTCTTGTAAACCCATTCTTCAATAAGA
Organism: Petunia x hybrida; assembly: GCA_037355625.1. Lineage (NCBI taxonomy): Eukaryota > Viridiplantae > Streptophyta > Magnoliopsida > Solanales > Solanaceae > Petunia > Petunia x hybrida. The sequence continues at coordinate 4,909,543 of JBBBVM010000053.1, read as the reverse complement.
ACCCAGACAACCTTTCATACCAAGCCCTAGGAGCCTGTTTCAATCCATACAGTGCCTTGTCAAGTTTGTAGACATGATCAGGAAACTCTGTACTTTCAAAGCCAGGTGATTGAACCACATATACCTCTTCATTCAAATATCCATTAAGGAATGCACTCTTCACGTCCATCTGATACATCTTAAACTCCATGTAAGCTGCAAAAGCAATAAGCATCCTTATGGCCTCCATTCTTGCAACAGGTGCAAAGATTTCATCATAATCGATTCCTTCTTGACTATAACCTTGAACCACTAGTCTTGCCTTGTTCCTTGTTACTATGCCATGTTCATCCAGTTTGTTTCTAAAGACCCATTTAGTACCAATGATGGACATGTCCGTGGGTCGAGGGACCAGGTGCCATACCTTCGTTCAAACTGATGAAGTTCCTCTTGCATCACAATCACCCAGTCTGGATCCTCAAGTGCTTAACGTACATTCTTTGGTTCTATTGAGAATAGAAACACAAAGAATGCACAGAAGTTCTTCAAGGCTCTTCTGGTAACAATTCAGTGTTTAGATCAGACATGAGGTTCTCCAGTGGATGAGAACTTTGATATCTCCAAGGTTTAGGCTGAATCTGTTGAGTGTCGTTTCCAAGAGGATCTGAGCCATCTACGTCCTCTTCCTCTTGCTCTTCAGTTCCCCCTGTCTGATTGCCTTCTAGTTCCCCCTGAGTTTGATCCTTATCATCCTGATTACTTATAAATCCATTCAAATTCTCAGGGTCTTCAGCAGGTTTATCCCTTGCAAGACCAATCTCCTGATCATCATCTTCTTGTCTGTTTGTAACACTTTCAGATTCATCAAATACCACATGCACACTTTCTTCTACAGTCAAGGTCCTCTTGTTGAACACTTTATAAGCTTTTCTTTGTGAAGTATATCCTAAGAAGATGGCTTCATCACTTTTAGCATCAAACTTCCCTAGAGGTTCTTTCCCATTGTTATGCACGAAACACTTGCACCCAAAAGCTCTGAGATGTGCAATATTACCTCTGATCAGCTCATAGGGAGTTTTCTCTAGCAAAGGATGGATAGAACATCGATTCAGCAAGTAGCAAGCGGTGTTGACTGCTTCAGCTCAAAAATTCTTTGATAAACCGCTTGACAGCAACATTGTTCTAGCCATGTCCTCCAAGGCCCTGTTCTTCCTTTCAACTACACCATTCTACTGAGGGGTCCTTGGTGCAGAGAAGTTGTGATCCACACCATGTTTGTTACAATATTCAGCAAACTTAGCATTCTCAAATTCTGTACCATGGTCGGACCTTATACTCACTAGTTGAAGCCTCAGTTTCTTCTGATTGACTCTGACCCAGTCCTCGAACACATCATATGCTTCATCTTTAGATCTGAGGAACAAGGTCCATGTGTATATGGAGTAGTCATCAACTATTACCATTACGAATCTCTTACCTCCTCTGCTCCTTACCCTCATTGGTCCACACAAGTCCATGTGAACCAGCTCAAGTGGTTTAGAAGTACTAACCACTTTCTTTGACTTGAATGAAGATCTTACATGTTTCCCCCTCACACAAGCATCACAAATCTTGATGTCATTGAACCTCTTGCTTGGCATGCCACAAACCAGGTCCTTTGACACCAACTTATTCAATTGAGTCAAGCTTGCATGTCCTAGTCTCTTGTGCCACAATTGACTATCATTCTCCAGCACATTCAGACAAGTCAAATTGTTCTCAAGAAGAGACCCTAATGTAGCCTTGTACAAATTATTAGCTCGTTTCCCTTCCATTATCACTTCCCCAGTCTGCAGGTTCTTCACAGTGCAACCTACAGACGTGAAACTCACTTAATTTCCTCTATCACATAGTTGGGAAATACTTAGAAGATTGTGCCTCAATCCATCCACACAGAGTACATTGTCAATAGCATGATTGAGGAATCTCCCAACTTTTCCAATACCAACAATTTTACCGCTCTTGGCTCCTCCAAAAGCCACACTACCCCCTTGAAACGCTGCGAGTGAGAGAAAGTTTCTTCTATCTCCTGTCATGTGCCTGGAACACCCACTATCAAGAATCCAGCTTGGGTTGTTCCATCTCACTCCAGCCTGCAAAAGAAAATCGAGGGTTATTAACAGGAACCCATACTAGCTTGGGTCCCTTTTTGTTATCGAATGGATGAATCAAATCTTTTCTAGCCCAATAAGGTAAAACTGACTTTTTATTCTTTTTCACTACATCTTTTGCAACACTACATTCATTCTTAATATGTCCAGTCTTACCACACAAGAAGCAGAGTTTGTTGCAAAGAAGTCCTACATATTTACTATTAGGGTTCCAAGCAGGTAAAGGTTTCATGTGTCCTAATCCAGTTTTACCTCTATTATGATTTTCATGCAACCAATTCAAAGCTTCAGAAGACTTGTTCCATTTAGTGAGTCTGGTGAGCTTAGAGCTAGCTTTTTCAACCTTTTCCAGAAGAACCCGGTTCTTCTCGATTTCCTGATGCGGAGCCTGGTTTTTCTTTTCAAGCTCAGCTACAAGGTTGATTTGAGCCTCACTAACTCCTTGCTTACCAGACACTTCTTTCAATTTTTGATTCTCAAGTTTGAGTGCAGAACCTAGCTTCTTCTCACAAAGCACCTGTTCCTTAGTTTGAAGAGTTTCTAATTCGAGGGCTGAGACTTTCTGATTTAGTTCCAAAACTTGAGCTTCACTAGCAATTACTTCCTTTTTAAGATCGGATTTAGCTTTTTCCAAGTTTTTATTTTTCATTGAAAACTCAGACGCAACTGACATTAGTTGGTCCTTCTCAGAAAGTGTTTGTTCCTTCTCAGACCTCAAAGTTTCAATCTCTTCAATTAAAGTCAAGGCAAACAAATTCAATTCCTTAGAAGAATAAGTATGAATTCTAGTTTTCAGTTCATCGAGACTTACCTCAGGTGTATCATCAATCGAAGATTCATTATCCGGCATCAGTGCCAATGGAGAGTCGTCTTCTGGTTCTTCTTCTTCTTCATCACTTTCGCTTTCAGAAGGTCCCCATGTTGGGGAATGTTTAATAACATGGTCTCTTTGGCCACATCTGAAGCATCCTGAGTGATTCAGATTATTTACAGTGCTATTCTTGACAGGAATAACCTCGATTGAACTCTCTTTTGTCTTTGTAGTTTCTTCATTGTATAACCTATCTAGCGTATCCCAGATTTCCTTTGCAGTTGAGCACTTGGGAATACGTGAAAATACATTAAGCCCTAGTCCACACTGAAGAATCTTCATGGCTTCCGCATTCATCTGAAGTAGTTTGAAGTCTTTTTCATTAAGTTCTTCTACAGGTTTTTGGACTTTGTTCCCTTATGTATCAATCTTTGTGGGAATCAGGGGACCATTCAGTGTAATCCTCCATAGCTGATAATTTTCTGCCTGTAGAAAGGTTTCCATCCCAAACTTCCAGAATTTGTAGTGTTGACTGTTGAACTGTGGAGGTTTGCTGATAGAGTATTCTTCGAGCATGAATGGTGGTGCACTCATTGTTCAGATCCTTCTCAAGATGTTAATCTTTCTTCGAGAGGACCTGCTCTGATACCACTTGTTGCACTTGGTGCACCTATGTAAGACACTAGATGGGGGGTGAATAGTTTTTTTTCCCGATTTTCAAATCCTAAAACTTGCTTTTAACTTTCAGTGCCTAACTTACAAAGAACCAGGTTCCTTGCAAGTTTCACCTATCTCTGAAACTAAACAACTTGTGGAAACGTAAAGAACACAGAGATTTTTACGTGGAAAAATCCTTGCTCAAGGGATAAAAAACCACGACCCAAACTCTTGGGATTTCACTCTTCCACTAAAGGAAAACCCGAGCAAGTTTTAGACTACAACATAATGTAATCAAGGAACTAGAACCCCCTAGTACTTAGAACATTCCAAGCCACACGTTAGCTGGTAAGATTACCTCTACTTAACCTCAAAAAGTAATCTCTACTATATGCTTCTAAACAAGCGAATAGATTACAACTCGATAACCTATAACAAAGAAACTAAAACAATAGACTTATCTATGAAACTGCTCATTCATAAGGTTCTGCTGCTCAGTCTTTGTTCTTGCACACAAAGCTTCTCACGATCCGATTGTACTTGATATGCTCTATTGAGATGTCTTTTGTGCGTACCGATTCTGGCCAAATTAACTTGTATATATAGGAACTAGACTTAGCCAGATCCAACTAAGATTAGGAATCCTTTTCCTTTTTGAAATTAGTTTAAACAAGGTTACCCATATTTCCTTATTTAAAACCTAAGTTAATTTGCCTTATGTTCCAATCCATTGTCGTTTAGGAACCGCGTCCTTCTCAGCACCGCCTCTAGCTTCTTTTGCTTCTGGTAGGATTGGAACTTTGACTCCAGCCGTTCTCTTCTTTCCTTTTTCAACTCTGACTTGATCATCTCGTTGAACAGCTGGTCTTCTCAAATCAACTGTGAACCTTTTCATTGTCCACTTAGCACCAGGTCCTTTGTCATCTTCAAAACTCATCCTTCAAAAAATTTCGAAGACACAAATTATGATGAAAAGGGTCGAAGACAATGTTTGTGACTACGTCAAACCTATAATTGAATCATTCTGACTGTCATCATCTTCCAAGATACAAAAAATAAAACTCGGCTAAATTATAAAAAAATAAAGGTGGAATATCAGGAGTAGCCGTTGCCAACATTTATTCATATGATTATGACTCCAACCACCCTATCATGTGGATCATTTGAATACTATCACAATCATTGGTACAACTAAGAGCAATAAATATTCTTTCTTATACTTTCTCTTACGATTTTGTCAATTAACTTGATGTTATATCGCAAAGTTCTCTAGGCGGAAGCTACACTTTAGGTGCACGCAGTTAAATTGATTCACTTATTTAACTTTGTTGTTGCTTTATCTTTTACTATAACCTTACCACTATTTCATTACAACCTTGATAAAATTATATTATTTGTGACATATACAACAAGTTCAATTGTTAATCTACTAAGCCGATTTTTAGGTTAAATAGTTTGGTACCTACCATGGAGCTCATGCAATTGCTACTTGTTCTAAGACCCTATTAACTCTTTACTTATTCTTTGTCCAAGTCTTTTAGTTAAGTCTTAGAGATGGTCCGGGGGCTTCAGGTGTTGGTGTTCTAGGCGGGCCTGGTTCTGGAGATCTAAATTAAGTCATTAGTGCACCTGCACTCAAGGAGTTTCAAGAATAATTACTTTGGAAGGAGCTCAAAAAGCAGGTGGACCGTATCAATCAGATATCGGGGTCCCTACAGGTTATCAAAGGTATCGATTTCAGCTGATGTGGAAGCCGAGCGCTGCGTCTATACCCATCTGAAAGAAGTTCAAGATGCCCAGCTTGACCAAGTATGATGGAACAACACATCCTCGCGACCACGTCGCAATATATTCAATGTGTGTGAAGGAAAATGACTTAAAAAAAGATGAGATAGATTTTGTCTTGGTAAAAAAATTTGGATAAACTTTAATGAATGCTTTTATATAACTGCTCACCGCGGGGCTCAGAAGATATGCGGACGAAAGACATACTTAAAATACAACAAAGCGATGATAAGCTTCTCCAGCATTACAAGGCGCTCAAATCAGAGGTGGCACATTTACTTGATGAAGGGTTACTAAAAAAAATCTACTCACTGGTAAAGGGAAGCAGACATATCCGAGGAATCCAGGTGGAGGCCAGAGTGTGGTGAACATGAGTTCAGGGGGAGCAGATCAACAACCTAAAGCACCAAATTTGAAGTAGGTGGTGAACATGAGTTCAAGGGGAGTAGAAGTTAGTGGAATCACGTACATAAGATTTATAAAGTTTTGGTAAAATATGGTGAATAGTGAAAGGGCCATCGGGAATCGCGAATCTAGGGACTGCATTGCGTCCAATGACTTGGATGTTGATAGATTACTATTCTAACATCATGATACTCCGATAATAACTCCCTGTATACTTGATACAAATGTCAAATTAGTCTTAGTGGATGAAGGTAGCTCAATCAATATAATTCAAGCTGGAGTTGTTGAAGAGATGTAGTTGTCAGATAAGATCATTTCAAAATCCACAGTACTTTTTGGATTTAACTATTCAAGTGAAACAACTTTGGGAGAGATAGTGCAATCATTTTACATCCAGGGTGTAATCAAAGAGATGCCAATTCAAGTTTTAGTAGGAGACATAGCCTACACCATTATTGTATGGAGGCCATAGATCCATGCCATGGAAGCGATGCCCTTAATGCTCTATCAAACAATCGAATTCCAACCAAGTGAGGAATTAGGTAGATAACAAGAGAGCCGCAACGAGCCCATAGTTATTCAATCGCAGTTGGAGGGAATGAGCTTGTGGAGTAGTAGGGTGGACAAGAAGTAGTAAAATCTTGTCGGCAAAAGAAAAACGGTTAAAGTGTCTCTAACCTCTCTTTACTTGATTCATTTCTCTATATATTTCTTATAATTCTTAGTACTAACAATTCTTATGCAAGGTCAAGCTAGTAATTATGATGAAAAACTTCACCCATGACCTCTCTAAGACTAGTTCAAAAAGCCTAACATTTCTAGCGCTGACTTCATAAAAAATCATGGCCCTTGCATTTCCATCTCGCTTACTTCCTTTTCAGGAAACAAATGGCCAAATCTCTAAGGGAGTGTTGCAGCAAGCACTTGGGGACTCACGTCTCTATTATAATACTCGACATATCGTGCCTCAAGCCCAAGTATTGGGGGACTACACTATATAGGATTCGAGAAGAAATGTGAGCGACTTTATGCATGACTTTGATTCATGATGCTTACAGTCCAATAAGTAGTTTCATATTACGGTCTAATAAGTAAGTCCTTGAAGAAAATGATTTTTTTCAAAGTTTTACACAGTTTTGTACAACAACCATGTCGTTACAATCAATCATGTATTGTATCCGATAGTGGCTACTCTATTTTAAAGTATTGAAATACAATTTTAGACAATTCTTCATTAGTTTTTTGTTTACTCGAAAATTTAGCTTTCTATCATGCCTTCATGAAAATTGGACGCCATTCTTCAGTCTCACTTATATTGGGCCCGTGTCTTACATACTTCGACTAAAAACATCATACTAGAAACGTCTCAGAAGGCAAGTCAAATAGGCTCTAAATATGCCTAAGTCTTCAAATCAAAAGGCTCGCAAGCATATAAACGTAATGTTCTAAAACAAGATTTCATTTATTCAAAATATAGCCCAAGGGCTCGAAAAACAAAGATATAAGCTACTTCTCACCTATACATTTGGAAGGAGAAAGAGTGTTTAGATTGGAAGTTTGGAGTTGAAAGGGAAGTGAAAGTAGCCGAAGTTGCAAGGGGAAGCGAAGAACCTGAATGGCAAGGTGGGAGAACATCTTCCTTGGCTATGCTCCTTTCCTCGACTATGCCATTTCAAGATCAAGTATCTTTCTCAGAAACATCTATGGGAACGCCATAATCCAAGGCTGGGTACTCTAGGAAAATAGCATCTGCTTTTTAGAACTCTCGATCCCAATCAATGCCTTCAAATTTAATCTTTAAAAAGGTGTCATAGAAGGTTTTCACTGTAGCCTACTTGAGGTTTACCTTGCTTTGGGGCTTCAGCTCCTCAAGCTTCTTCTCGGTAGCTTCAGTCCATCTCTACAAGAACAAACTTTCACTCTCATTGATGTAGCAAGCTCCACAACTTCTTTTAATTGTGCCTCCAACTCCACCACCTTAGCATCCAACAAGAAACATTCTTGGACCACTGCAGTCTCGGCCTTATTAGACTGGGCGACAAAATCTTTGATGTTTTGGATCTCCTCTTCAAACTTTGTCTGCTCAACATCAAAAGTAGTCTCCTCATCCTTCTAGAGCTTATTAAAATGTTCAACATAATGTGGCACTATCGGGGTCCTCCGACTAACATCTTCAAAATTCATTATGAGCTGGGAAATTTCCTTTTACTGGTCTAAGTTAGCTAGCGAGAGACGAGAAATGACATCATTGGCTTTCCTTGCCCGTCTCGTGACCTCCGCAATGACCAAATTTTACTACAAAGAATAAAGAAGGAGTTAGCAACTTGAATGAGCAGAGAGAGAAACTAATTAGCAGAATGATTGATTGCTTGCTTAGAAAGAAGTAGTGGCAAGAAAATCCATCTATTTATTCATCATTTGCCTTTTGCTCTACTTCGGGAGGACAAATGAAAGGGCCAGTCATAGCAATGGCGCGAAAAGGTCATTCCATCAAAATTATTCCTTCCAGTATGATAATATTTATTTAGCCTGCGCCATCTTCAGGAGTAAATGAGGGCCAACATCAGCCATAGACGATTGAGTAGTCAGAGAAACTGTTGCAGTAGCGACGACCTCTTTAGAAGCTTCTCGGGAGAAGAAGATTGCTTAAAAATGACTTCTTTACTAAAAGACTGGATTGTTCGGAAACTTTTAGTTCTAAGCTCGACGCCAAGAAGTGTTTCTTCCACATGAATAGGCTTGACTTACTCGCCCCAGCCAAGACGATGCCTTCATTTTCATCCTTCTAAAAATTGTTGTCATCGCTGAGATCCACTATCTCTATTAACTCTTGGGGGCTAACTAGGGGACTGAGTGATTAACGACTCACCCTTTAAGACCTCTTCGCTCAGGACTCGTTTCTTCTTCTTAGGGAGGCCATCTTCAGGCATCTTGGTTTCCACTTGCATCTTCCATTTGAGCTTTTCAAGATTGTCTTGAGCCTCATCACGACGTCAGGGGTTCTTTGGATACGCGAGTATGAGGAATAGTATAACCACAACTAGCACGGGGATTCTTTAGCCCTAATGTCAGAACACCAAAAAATGGGGAGATATAAACTGAAAGTAACGAAAATAGAAAAAGAATAAATAAGAAAGATTCATTATATCATTACCATGGCTTCTAGCCTTGAATTTCAGGTTCGAGGCGATAACTCTAAATTTTTGGCTTGCATCGGCACCCAGGCTTTAAAATCATCCATATCTAGATGAGAAATGTAAATAGCTGCGGAAAAAGAGACATTGCAATTATATTTTGGGAATGAATAATTAGTCTAGGACCAAGGAAGAAGAGAATAAGTGCTTACCAGTGAAACTCCATTGTTCCAGGAATGCAATTTTGTGGTCAGGATTGATGTCGGAGGTTGGTACCATTATGTACTGCTCATGCCTAAGGGTGTCCAGCGGTCCGATTTGCACCGGACCGGATCGGTGCCGCACCGAAAACCGGACCGGACCGGACCGGCGCAAATCGGGCCAATAAAAAAATGGAACAACCCGTCCCCCGACCCATCACCCCTAATTTGGGTCGATTGAACCGAAAAAAAAAACAGAGAGGAATTGATCCGGTTCGGACCGGAACCGGACCGGAAAAATAATAAAAAAATTGTGTGTGGGCTGTGAAAATATAGCCGTTGGCATCGGCTCTTTTCACCAATAGCTGTCGGCCAACGGCAAAAAACGGCTCGTTTTTGCTCCCCCACCCCCTTAGGCGCCCTATACCCCCAACCTATTTTTTCTATAAATACCACAATTTTTCATCAATTTATTCACAGTTTCTCTAATATTCTCTCTAAATCTCTCTCAATCTCTCTTATTTCTACAAATGCTATTTGCTAAATAATTCAAAATTGCTCTCGCAAAAAGGGTTTAAGTTCTAAATTGCATTACAAAAAAAATTTGGATTGGAGTGGAAAATTGTTCGGTGCGGTTCTGGTCAAGTTTCAACTTTTACTTCTAAGTTCTACGTTCTAAGTTCTAACGCGACATCAAGTAAACTCGTTCTTACTTCTTATAATCTATTTTAATTTTTTTGCAATATTGTTTTTAGCATATACCTATATTTTAGTAATTTATTTGTTTGCTTTACTTATAATAATGTGTGGAGTGTGGAGAGCACTTACTGGGTGTATGGGTAGCGGTCGTAGATCACGTGCTACTAACCGAGGAAGGATGGTAGACGTAGTCGTGCTCTAGGTAAAAGACCAATTGGTAGTTCTAGTGCTCCTGCTTATCTAGATGATTTTACTTAGGAAGATGACACGCAATTTTATCATGGTGTAGATTTTGATCACCCACTAGATAATGATGTGTTACAGGCACAATATCAAGAAAATACCGAAGGGTTTAATTTAGATGATGAAACACGTACTAGTCAATTTCATGGTGAACCTGAAGAAACTGAATCTGAATTACCACCTATGCCTCCTAGTAGAGAACCAGCTACACGACCGGACAGATCGGATGTGTGGAAATTTATGACTAAAAATATTCCGGCTCAGACCGCTAAATGTAATCTTTGTAAAAAAGTTTGGGATTTTAAAACCGGCAAGCATCATGGTGGGACAGGGAAGTTCAGAACACACTTAGAAAACCATCATAAGAAAGAATGGGAAAAGAGGCCGGGTGGCACTCGATCAGGGAACAGAATGGCTCCATCTCAAGGTAGTGGAGTTCAACAGGAAATTAACCCAGTGACGGGGGGCTTATGCATTATGATAAGAAGAAAGATAGGGAACAAATGGCAAAAATGATTGCGGTAGAGTGCTTACCTTTTACATTTACTTCTTGTACTGGTTTTGTTCGTTATATTCAAACCGTATATAATCCATGTTTTCAAGGTTTTCCCAAAACTACTGTTAGAAGTGATTTTATAAAATTTAAAAATGAATATTAGACAATATTTACGATATATGTTTTATCACTCTGATTGTAGAGTTTGTCTTACTACTGATTTGGGTCGTGGTGGTAATGGGTATGATTATTTAACACTTACTTGCCATTGGATAGATCCTAACTGGGTAATGCAAAAAAGAATTTTAGCATATAGCGCTGTCGATGAACCACACACGGGAACATTTATTAAGAGAGAAATAACTGATATTTGTAAGGCGTATCTTATTAATGACAAAATTTTAAGTATAACTCTTGATAATGCTTCAAACAATGATTATGCTATTGGTCAGTTGAGACAACAATTTCACTCACCTTTTGAAGAATTGTTTCATGTTAGATGTGCATGTCATATATATAATTTAGTTGTAAAAGATGGCCTTAACTTATTTGATCCTACTATTAAGAAGGTCAAACTCGCAATTAGTTATATTTTAAAATCTAAAAAACCGGATAGATGGAGAGACTTTCAGGTAGAGTATATGAAAGAAGGTTTGCAGCCTAGAAGAGTTCTTAAGAAAGTTTCAACTAGGTGGAACACTGTATATGACTCTTTGTCTGTTGCTTACACTTTACGAATGGCTATAACTAGTTATTTTAATGGCAAGGTGGCTGTAGAGTATCACCTAGATGAATCTGATTGAAAACTTGTTCTCGGTCTTCTTATATTTTTAGAAAAGTTTTTTTATGCTACTAAAGAATTTTCCGGACAATATTATCCTACAGTTACTACCATGTTGTATTTTATAGCTGGAATAGCAGAATTACTTAACAAATATAAAATAATGCCTGGTTATGAAAAAGTCGTTGCTGCTATGATTGAAAAATTTAAAAAATATTTTTATCCTATTCCATCACTTTATTACATTGCTTCTGCATTATATCTCTGTTTTAAACGGTTTAATACCGAAATGCTTATTAGAGAAATTTATCAGAGTTTGGAAATTAGTGCTGATGAAACATCAAGTGTAGAACAAGCTTGTACGCAGGTATTTCTAGATTGCCAACGGATTTATGAACGATATAGGAGTGCAGCTGATAATATTGTTCCAAGTATTCCAAGTGGAGTTGTTTCAAGTTCAACGCAGGCGAGTAAAAGAGCTGCAGCCGGATTGGGAAGTTTTTCCAGCCTTAATCAAAGGCTTTCTAGCAGGCAATCGAGTAGCGGAGGGTTCAGCGAGCTTGATGTTTATTTACTTCATGGTTGCAAGAAAATTGAGTATTTTGGAAGTGATCAAATACTGCAATTTTGGAAGGATCAACAAGCACAGTTTCCAGTTTTAGCAAAAATGGCGCGGGATATTCTAACAATTCAAGCATCATCAGTTGCTTCAGAAATCGCGTTTAGCCAAGGAAAATTACAAATTGAAAATCATAGACATTCATTGAAGGAAGAAGCAATGGAGACGGCCGTATTATTCAGAGATTGGATTAGATCGGAGCGAAGAAATTTTGAATTTTCTGAAGAAAATGAAGAAGCAGATGCAGCATATTCAACCGAAATCTTATCAGCTGGTGGAAGTGTGGAAAATGAAAATTATTATGAAGAATATGAATCTTTGCCACTTGTTCCTCCTGAGGTGCCAGAAAAAATTATTCAGAAAATGAGAAGTTTTTTTATTAATATATAGTTTTGCAATTTAATATCTGTGTACTTTGCAAAAAAAAATAAAAAAATTATTCAATAAAATGTGTTACGCCTTGCTATTAAGTTATCATTCTTTGTTGTATTTTCAATTATCATTTGCTATATCTTATTGCAATTCAATACTTAAATACTAAATAGTAAAATACTAAATACTAACTTAATACTTAGTATTTATTTTTAAAAAAATAACAAGTGTTATGTCTTGCTATTAAGTTATCATTCTTTATATAGTCTCAATTATCCTTTCTTATATCTTTTTTCAATTCAATACTTAAATACTAAATAGTAAAATACTAAATACTAAATATTAACTTAATACTTAGTATTTATTTTAAAAAAATAACAAGTGTTATGCCTTGCTATTAAGTTATCATTCTTTGTATATTCTCAACTATCATTTGTTATATCTTTTTGAAATTCAATACTTATATAATAAATACTAAATACTAAATAGTAAATAGTAAATACTAAATACTAGTAATAACTTAATACTTAGTATTTATTTTGAAAAAAATAACAAATGTTATGCCTTGCTATTAAGTTATAATTGTTTGTCATAATTCTTATTAATAAATAATTTTTCAATTTTATTTAGCTATATTAGTAAAATAGAAAATACTCTAAATAGAAAATATTAAATCTTATAGTATAATTATATAAAAAAAATAACAAGTTATAGACTTGCTATTAATTTATAAATATTTGTTATTTTTTATTTAGTCATAACTCATATACTTAATTTAAAATTGAAAAACTACTTTCAAATAAAAAATTAATTCGTCCAAACCATTTCGGACCGGACCGGAACCGTGCCGGTTCGGACCGGCCCAACAAAAAATTTCTGCTCTCTCCTTTTGAAAAATAGCCGTTGGCAACGACTATAAACGACTATAGCCCTCCCCCCTAATCTATTTTTCCTATAAATACTCCCATATTTCATCAAATTAATCACAATTCAATATTTTCTATTCATTTCTCTCTAAAATTTTCTATCATAGGCTATTTTCTAAATTTTCTATCAAAATGTCTGCAAAATCTCCTACTCAAGCTCAAGGTGCTGAAGCTTCCTCCTAACCAAGAGCTGAAAGATCCAAAGTTTGGGAATTTATCACGAAAAATAATGATACTGGCACTGCTCAGTGTACTCTTTGTAAGAAAACTTGAAATTATCAATCTGGATCACATCATGATGAGACATGAAAGTTTAAGACTCACTTGCAAAACCAACATAGCACCGAGTGGGCTGCTCGTGGTAGGGGAATATATCTGTGCGACATGAATTGAGTCGTTGAAGAAGGCATGAAGCACTTGAGAAATTTCTATGATTTATGTATTTTTATAGTTTCTAGTCTATTTTCTAGTTTTTATTTTCTAGCATGTCACTTTAAGTCTTTAATTATGTATTTCCAACTTAATGTATTTTTGTATTGTTGAATAAAATGTGTTTTTGTGTTGTTTATTTTGTCTACAATAATTTTTTAATCTATTTCAAAGAATCAAAAAATTCAAAAAAAAAATATTCGAACCAAATCGGTACCGGACCTGGTCGAACCGGCACCGGACCGTTTCACCGTTGTCGGTACCGGTTCCGACACGACAGTGGAGCACTTGCACCATTAGACCGGACCGGTACCGATTTTTTTTAAAATCAGACCGGTCCGGAACCGGCAAGGTGCGCGGGAACCGGACCGGACCGGTGGACACCCTTACTCATGCCACCTCTGATTACTGTCATCTAAACACTATTAACTGCCACATTGTTGGCACGATTATAGAGAGTGACAACTCATGCTCGAAGGAATCTTGGAGAATAAATGTGGATGAGATGTTGAAAAGTGAAAAGAATACCCGACTCTTGGGCAAGGCATTTCAAGCAAAAAATGACCCTTTAAGCTTGGGTCCAAATTGTGCCAAGCAAATCATGTAGGCGCATCACAACTCCTCTATTACTCGTTCCACCGGTAAGAAAAATCTTATGGTGAAAAGATATGTATAACTATAACAACAATTAGCTATGTGGTCAGTGATGTAAGCTATGGTAGGAGGACAACAACCAACAAAATTTATGTCCTATCGAGAGTCGGTCGTGACCTGGGTGATGCGATATGCTTCGATGGCCAAATGAGTGTGAGTAATTTCCTCGCCTCATTTCATAAAGTCATTAGGGTTTATAACCTTCTTCTTCTTTTTCTTCCTCTTCTTCTTCTTTGAATTTTCCTTTAGTTTGGAAAGGGCTTTACCTATTCCCTTCATGGTCAAAATGATAGAAAGAGGGAGCTTATCGACCTCTATTTCTTCGGAGTCAAATAATGGAGATTTGGAAGAAAAAACCCTAAATTCGTCGAAGAAGAGCACGAAATGCTCTGAGAAGGCTTACTTTGAGAAGCCATTAAAACAAGAGAATCAGCCATTGAAAGGTGTAATAAAGTTCAAACGATTGGGCTTACCAAGAATACTTATAGGTAATAAAATCATAATTATCTCGATAGGGACTCCGTTGGCAAGTGGCGAGGGATCATCCACCTCCTCAAAAGAAGAAGCCGAAAGACATGAGTCTTTCTCAATTCAAAACGGATGGAGGTGGCAGTCACATGAGCTTTCCTGCTTTAGATAATATTTCCACTTCCCAAATGGCACCCGAGATCCAGCTGAAAAGAGCGGAGACAATCTGTATTGGGTAAAATCTTACATCATTTTAGAATAAGACACATGACACAAAGATTTGTCAACTCTTGATGACATTGGTTTCAAAGACACAAAGACTTTTTATGATGAAGAAGTCTGAAAACAACATTTCCGACCACAACAGACTAATCGTTCTGACTATTATCGTTTCCTCGGGTACAGAAAATAAAATCCACTTGCAATAGCAATATATAAAGGCATGACATCATAAGTATGTTGTTGCCAACATTTATTTTATAGTCTGGACTCCGACGCTATGATTAGAAGAATAATTTCATATTCTCATTGAATGTACGTGATTAAATCTTGTAATGACTGTATAAAACCCCCTTTGCCCCCTCTCATGTGGATCATCTGAATGTTATCACAACAACTAGTACTACCAAGAGCAATAAAAATTCTCTCTTTCCCTTTCTCTTAGGCTTTTGCCTATTAACTTGTTGTTTCTTGCAAAGTTCTCTAGTTGGAAGTCACGCTTTTTGGGCGCATAGGATAAGTTAATTCGCTTGTTTAACTTTTGTTACTTTATCTTTACTATAACCTTATCAATATCTGCTACAGCCTTGATACAATTATAATGTTTGTGACCTATATAAAAAATTCAATTGGTTATTGTATCAAGCTGATTTTTATGTTAAACAGAGTTTGAGCATCATACATCTCGAAAATGAAAAAAAAAGTTAATCAGTGATATTAGTTTTCCTTCATCCTTATATTATTATGTCTCACTCGAAATTTAAAAAAGTGAAAATTTTGAGAAACATTTAAATGTATGCTATCTTGACACTTGTAGAATAGCATCTTATATGTTACTTTCATGTAGCTTCTCTGGAAAGCTAAATCAAAATAATGCAATATAATTGGTTAATCAAAGTGGCGCTTAATAAGCAAGAAATACGAACTGCCAAACAAACGAGGATAAAAAGGTAGATGTCATTGTCCAATTTATTATAAGCCAATCCATTTTTGTAAGGATGTGATATATGCTTGGATACCACAAATATCTTTTTATCGTATCAGTGTAGCTTAAACATATTAGGTTTCATATTTCTAATCAGGTTACCAGCTACTAATACGAATCTATTGCAAAATAGAAGTGTACATATTTCTTCCATATATAGGATTTCTTAGTAATAGGAGCAGATTAGTAGGATATTTTCTTTCATTTTTTTTTTGATAGTTTTATTTGATAAATCTTATGTAAGTGTATAAGTAGCACACGTTCTTGAATAAATAAATAAACTTCTTCTTCCCCTTAATTACATTGCATCAGAGCCATAGACGACAGTTTTGGCTTGATTTTGAAATCTGTTTCGCTGGTGTCTTTGTCGATCACTATTTGACTGTCACAACCCACCTAGGGAGAATCTTCTCCCTTAGATATGTGGAAATCTAGAATTCAGTAACCTAAAATTGAACAAGTGCAGCTCACGTTGGATTTCTACGGCGAGTACGTAAGGGCGTGTGGCAGGACTTTGTGATCTTAAATTTTAATAACGAAGTCGTCCTGTAGTTTCTGACACCCTGATGATGATTTTATGATCGACAAACCACATTTAAAGGTTTGACATTGCTCTAATTTCTCATCTCTTAGATTTTCTTGAGACTTGAATGGTTCCATTTTTTCTTAATTTTAAACTTTTAATTTGTTGCTACTGTGGTGGTTTTGTGATCATTGAACCACATAAGTTTGGAAAAGTAAAACCTCGGGCCAGATTTTTTTATTACTTTATTTTATTCAGGTTTGAGTTCTTCCTTTTTGGGTATTCCAATTCTTCGATTCTGAAATATTTCTTGAGGCTGTTTGAATCTTGCAGCGTTGAACTTTGTGATATTTAGTTCTTTGTTCCAAAACTTGCTTGTTCAGTGAAGAATTGTTTGCTTTGGTTATTTGTTACAAACAATTTTGATTTCATTATGTTTGGTATTCTTTTTTCAAAAAACACTATGTGTTTAAATATTTTCAGATTCTGTGAGATTTTATTAAGGCAAAATACATCGATAGCCCCTTAATACTGTCCACATTTTTCACTTTGATACTTCATCTTAAGTTCGTTTCATTTAAAGATTCTAATTATATTTTAAATATGTCATTTAGACACAAATTAATATTCAGCAAACATAAAAGATGCGTGTAATTCACATGCCAGGTGACGAATAAGATGGAGACACGTGGATTTACCTTAAACAAAATAAATCTAACCCTATCTTTCTCCATCTTCTTCCCCTAATTCTTCCACTATCCAACCAAGTCTTACTCCAGCGATAATAGCTACGATTGAGCGAACTCAGCAAATATTGCTAGAATCTGTATATCAATTAAGCTATTGATTACAACCGCAAAATTTTGGTTAAAAAAAATTAGAAAAACGACCAGATTCACTTTAGCTATTGAATACAAACTCCAAGCCAAACTCAGGCATTAATGTCAACAAAAATTATCTAAACCTAGATACTTATTTCAATCAAGACTACCAAAAAATATTACTTATAATTTTTCAACTTTCTAGTTATTCTCTAGAAAATAATAATCAAATTATTAGTAAAATTTGTGTCCAGCAAGATCACAGCCTTGATCTGATAGTGAATCGTTTGAAATACTCAAATAAAGCAACTTTTGAGTCCAAAATAAATGCAGGAACACTTCATGTTGCAGAGAAGCTCCGCCACGATGCTTTTCGATGGAACCTCTTCCACGTTCAATGCATTCCATTTTCTTTTTCTTGTTCTTTTTGTGTAAAAGGGTTTATATGTGGACTACAATAAAATTGTCGAGCGAGAGAGAGAGAGAGAGGGGGGAGAGAGATGTTGCTTACTCTCAATCGTCGAATTTTATTATTCCGGCGAAGTAGATTAATGTGCAAAAGAATAAAATGAAAAAGAAGCGGAACTTTTTTTAAAAAATATTAACCTCTTGCGCTCTAACAAAATGGTGTAAAACACACATTATGCCACATCACCAAGTTGTGTCTAAATGACATATCTGAGACATGGTTAAAGTGTTCAAATGAATCAGAATTAAGATGAAGTGTCTAAGTAATAAGCGCGGACAACTTTGAGGGGTTGTCGATGTATTTTGCCTTCTATTAAAGATGACTTATTATAATGGAGGAACTCTGGATACTTCTAATATTAACTTTGATGGATTGTTTGTCACTATTGTCACGAGCCATGCCATATAAAATGGCATTGCAAGAAAGTTTAAAATTTTAATCAGAGAACTCATATAGTTGATTCTATTGCATCTAATCCACCTTCTAAGAAAAGAATTTAGGTTTCGGCTACTGGGTTTGCTAAATTTTCTCAATATAAAAAATCATTGAATGAATCTACTTTAGCTACCACCTTTGTTGGGTCAGGTAAAATATGTCTTATTTCATCTTCAATCAAATGGGCGATTGATTCCGGTGCTAAAGATAATAAGACATGTAATCCTGATGTGTTTTCTAGCTTTCAATCATATAAATCACAATTTCATGTGACCGTAACTGATGACTCCACCTATAATATTGTGGGATCCAATACTATTGAACTAACTCCTCTATTACTCTGTCATTTGTATTAAGTCTAGACAACCTCCTATATAATTCAATCCTGTGTAGACTTACTCGAGATCTAAATTATGATGTATCATTCTTCCCTCATTATTGTCTGATTCAGGATCTTGTGATGAAGAAAATTACTGGTAAAGAAAATGTATCTGATAGTTTTTATATCTTTGATAATTTGCTGCCTCACTCTGCTACACACTTTAGTAATGTATTTGAAACACATTGTCGATCTCTCTCTTCCTATACTAAAGAAGCTTTGTCCTCGGTTTAATCATGTTCCCTCACTAGATTGTGAGTCGTGTCAGTATGTAAAACATCATCGCGTCTCATTAGATTCAAGGGTAAATAAACAAGATAAGTTTGCTTTTGAGTTAGTTTATGATGTTTAGGGACCATGCCCCATTGTTTCCAAAACTGAGCACACATATTTTGTCACTTTTGTCAATGATTTCTCTCGATCGATAGACTTGGATTTGTTTTCTAAAGAGTCACTATGAAGGATTTAGTTTAGTTATTTTTGTGCTGAAATAAAGACCTAATTTAATGCTCCAGCATGCATACTGAAGAGTGATAATGCAAAGAAATACATGTCATGTCATACTCATTTCAGGCCTATATGAGACAACATGAGATTTTTCACAAGTCATCTTGTGTTGATACACCCTCTACAAGTTGAGAGGAAGAACTGGCATTTGCTTGAAATAGCTCGGGCACTTTTGTTTCAAAGTTCCTAAACCCTTTTGGGCTGATGCAATCTCTACAACTTATTTTTTGATCAATCGGTTGCCTTCTACTATGCTTATGACACAATCCAAAATTCTGGCTAGGCCGTGCAGGCACCCGAATACCTCCTCTAGACCTTTAGGGTGAACCTTATCGACTAAATCAATTCAAAACACATAAAATTTAGTTGGAAACAATATGAAATTGAGAAAATTCACAAGAATGATATAAGAATAAGATAGCCCAAAGATCACATTTATATATAAGATACACATATATACTAATTGTCTTGATAAACACAACTAACTACCAAAAACACAGGCCGAGAGTTTTGTAGATCAGACATATACGAAGTCAAAAACAATATTTACACATCCTGAAGGAAGCAAGATAAGCCTATACAATATGAAGACCACAACTCGTGGCCTCTAAAAACAAGAACTGGCTCACCAAGATGGGTGGATCGTCCTCACTTCTCAATCGTGCTGCTGGCTGGGTCCTGGAGCGGAATCTGCCGAACCGAAAAAAGACACAACAAGAAATAAAGAAGAAGTGAGTTAAAATTGAAAATTTTACAATATGAGCTTTGTCCACCAGGAACCTCACTTTTTCAATTTTCCCAACAACAACAAAAAGAAATAATTTCCATCAAAGAGAAAATTCAGCTTTTGAGAAATAGCCACTTTGAGTCACAAAGAACCCGAAGTTTTCATTCAAAACCTACCTTTTTTCCCATGACAACACAAGCACATTTCCAACCTAAACTAGACTATACCTTTTCAAATTTTTCTATCACCTCACAAGATTCTAGCTATTTTACCCAACCTCCAAATGAAGAATCTGAATTTGATATTGCAAAAATGGTTTGAAAAAGAAATGATGTCCTTCTAGCCCAAAAACAACCTAAGATAATGTGAGATTCCGGGGAAAGCTAAAAGGGCTCCAACCGAGAAAAATTGATGATCTCTAGCTAAAAGACTCTGGACCTTTATGTGGCACAATCAAGAAGCAACATTGAAGAAGTAAACACCCAGAAGTTTGAATATTAAGATTCATTAGATGATGATTCGGTAGACGCTCTCAGTCAAGCGATGATTCTACAGAAGACTCCCTCAAAGAAGATTATCCCCCGATCTTTGTGAATCATCCAAGAGAACCAATGTTTTTCAGGTAGATGAAGATCAAGATGATATGATAGATGAATCAATTCCCAAAAGATAACAAGAACCCAAGATAACAAAAGTAGCTGGAATTGATTTTCACACTTTTACCTTGGATGATATCAAAGTAACAAAATAGCCTTAAATGATCCAAGATTTTTACACTTGGATGGTAACAGCAAATTTCATGGAGCGTGAAAAGTATCTCATTCTATCAGAATTCACTTGACGACTCTGTAAAATTGTCAGAGACTAGTGGAACTCACTTGGGACACAAGACAACAATATATTTCTTACTTCCCATGATTTTGCTTTCAACATTAGAATCCTACATGAAGTTTCTATGAAGATGTACACTAGAGACAAGAAAAGCTCAGGAGACAACTCTTTAGAATAAAGTTCCTCTCACTTGATAGAAATTCCATTGACGATCACTTTCAAAAAATAGATATATTTTGAAATAGGCAAAACATCAATCTAAAGCAAGCCTCTATCTTATCTCTTCCAAAGTTATTAGCACGCCGAACCATGACACTAATGGAAGAAAATTTTCAATCAATAATAGTCCCATAGGTTGGCTACATAAGGCAATCAATCTTTATTGACTTGGAGGAAATTTGTACAAACAGATATGCGCTAAAGCAAATCATACCAAACACTCAGATACTTGATAAAGCATGTCGTGGAACTGATCTCGTCACAGGATCTGGATGTTCCTCCTGCACACCTAGACAGTGGAAAAAGTTTCAGAAAATTCATATGGCCACGGATTCCAGACTGAAGATCAAAGTTCAAAAGCCGCACAAAATATTTTAATAAAAAGAAGACCAGGATATATTCAGAAGAAAGAGCGATGCTATATTTGCTACAAGATTTGTCATAATGCAAGAAATTGTCCTTAGTCAAGGAAGTCTTTCAAGCTTCTTTCAAAAATTGAAGATTACACCGGTATCCATGTCGGAGAAGAAGACGATCTTGAAACCATTTTCTCCATGGATGACGAACCCACTGAAGAAACTTTTTTTTCTCTTGATATATATAAAGATTATGGTGATGACAATTACCGAATTTCAAAACTCCCAGTGAAGGCCCATGAAGAAATCAACGCTCTCATGTTTATCTCTCAAGTGGAACTTAAAGTCCACCCATATAAAAGGAATAAACCAACTCAGGCCATTGCTTTTGTTGACACTGTAGCTGCCCATTCACTCATGAATCCAATCGTTCTCCCTGGCAACCAACGGGTGCCAAATTTATAAGATTTCAACATTGCATCAAATGAAATTCTAACAACCATAGTCATCACGAAGCACCCTATTACAATTGAATTTTCCTACAATTGAAGTTCTGAACCTAATTAATAGGGCCTATTACACAAGAAAAGACTTTATTATGGGAGTTGAAATCTTCATGCAACTGAAGATGCACTTCGGATAAGATCAAATGGAATAACATTGAAGAAGCAGTCCTAACCTTATTCAGAGATCCCATAATTTTTCCATATCACCAACGGCGAGTAGATTAAGGAAATTGAACAACATCTCAATGAGCAGTCATGTGTGGAATCCCATAAGGACCTCATAAAGAAAGGCAAGAGTCCTCTATGGCAGAACGAAGAGTTTTTCTTTTCTTTTCCCGAGCTCCTTTTCAAAAAAATAAAAAATAAAAACATCAATCCAAAAAAGACCAACCATTCATGCATGAACTCTAAACATCCGCCGCTTGTGAAAAATGAGTGTAAAGAATTCTTGGAATTTGGCTTGATTAAACCGTCATATTATCAATGGGCATGCAAAACATTCTATATTAACAAAAAAAGCTGAACAAGTCAGAAGTAAACTTAGATTGGTCATTAATTATTGACCTTCTAGTTATTTCCTCCAAGATGATAGATTCCTTATCACAAATAACCTCACCATTTTCTCATACTTAGCCAAAGCCCAATATTTTTCTAAATTTAATCTTAAATTTGGATTTCGCGATTGGGAATTCACTTTGAAGAAAGAACCAAAATTGGATTTTGCATCGTCGACCATCATCTCCAATGGAAAGTAATGCCGTTTGGATTAAAAACTGCACTCTTCTTATTAAAAAAGCCATGATAAGAATATTGCAGCCTATCCTCCGTACCTTACTCATTTACATTGATGACATCCTATTACTTAGTGATAATATGGAAGACCATATCAACTTACTCCATAAATTTGAAGCACTGGTATCATAATACATGATTATGCTCTCGAAAAATGGTTTTTACCAAAGAAGAAATTATTTTTCTTGGAATGCATTTTGCGCAAGCAGCATATCGCCTGGGGCCATACATATGTTTGGAGTTACATAATTTTTGGATATCAACCTCACAACAAAGACAGTTCAACAATTTTTGGGTGTGATAAATTATATAACAAATTGCATCCCAATTATCTCTCCGTATATTCCTCCACTCACAAAAAGATTAAGAAAGGTACCCAGCCATGAGGTAAGGCAAGATAAAGCTATTAAAAAAATAAAAATATCCAAATATGTCAAAGCTCTCTACATTCCCTCAGATTGACAGAAGATATTGCAAAGTAGTTTCCAACAATGAAAAATGGAGTGCACTCCTATATGAAGAAAAAGATGACCAAAGAAAGATATTTGGATATGTCAGTGGAGATTCAAGAATTCCAAGCAATACTATCACTCCACTTTCAAAGAAATTCTTGTGTTGATGAAGGCGAATAAAAATTTCAACTTCTTTTTTAGTAATATCAAATATCTAATCGAAATGGACATAAAGGCTTTTCCAAGGATTATCAAGATAAATCCAAAATTTATCCTAATCTTTAGATTCTTAGATGAGATCAATGTTCTCCCCTTATTAAACACTTGAAAGGGAAAGGTGATGTTCTATGAGACTTATTATCAAGGTTAGAGGAATTTTCAAGAAGATTTTCACCAGAGTTGATGCAACCCAAAAAAAAAAAAATGACCAGTTGGATCTTCATGCTTACAAATAGACCAGAACCAAGTTAATAAAAACTGACGGATCATCCACCAAAATTATTCAGTGTCATTGATCTCTTTGATCCAGTCATCCTAAGAGAAACAAGGACCTTCTAAGAGCTTCAAGTTTGTCGACAACACAGAGGATCCATTCTAAAGCCATATTGTGTTAGAATATCCATTTTCCACATTCATAGCATTGGCGAAAATATTTTTCTAGGAGCTTTTATGATTTTTCTGGTACTTATATCACAAGTACTACATTTTCATGAAGTTCAAATGAACGTGTTCAAAGAGTGTGACGATATTGAACTTTCCCTCATATTTCTTTTATGGTTCATGCCGCGAAAATATTGCATGCAATATTTCAAGAATTCCTAGGAAGCAAAAGTATTCATGTTCAATCGACCGGTGAATCTATCAACGGAAAAGTTCAGGCGCAAGCAGAAACCTCATTTTGGTGAAAGTTTTTCATTTTCATTTTATCCATGGAAGAAGAATACAAAGAAGTACAAAGGATAATCTTCCAGCAAAATAAGTATACCCCAAAGGAAATATGATCGAAGGAGTCAGCAAACTAGAACTACACCAACTCTCATCCCACTGGGATCAGGTCCAAAAAGCGAAAAATTATACCACCCACCATACGAGGTCATGCAAGACAAGATCACTCAAAGCACCGCCATAATAAGATTTATTATTTCATTATCAAACCCCTAAACGTACTACACAAGATCGATGAAAATGAGCTTGGAAGAAAAAGAAAAGGTGATGATGATTTGAACTTTAATCCTTGATTAACCTCACATTAATCCCATATTACCACTCAAAACCCTAAAAATCCCTCTATCCCATAGCAAGAAAAAATATCCATATTTACCTACTTCTCACATGCTTCCACATCCTATCACATGCTTTGACATGGATTTTACCTGTTTCCATATGCTTTCATATGCTTTCACATGGTTTGACGTGTAGAACACTCCAGCTTCACATGCTTTTCACTCGGTTTTTGTAGGCTTTGTCATGTATAATAGTTGTTTTACCTGAGGTGTTCACGTGTCAAGTAGGACCCAATATTAGATATGTTTTCCATGTAAGATAGGTTTATCTTGTAATAACCTCCTAGCTCTTATATAAAGGAGGTTATGTATTACTTGGAAGATAATCTAGTAGCCATTGTAAATCTTTATGATATATAATAAATGAGTTCAATCTAATTTCTCTCTTCTTCTTTCTTTCAAAATGGATAGAAGGGTTGATCCTTATATGAAAGCAGAGTAAGAATACTCTAAGAAAGTTAGCCTGTTACTGTACAAAATTTTTCTGAGTTATAACATCTAATGTTAGTTGTAGTATAAAATTTTTTCCAAATTGTGCAGCTTGGTAAGCCATCCCGTAGGGATGTTGAAGTCAGCCTCTTTGTAGGAAAGCTTTTACATCTATAAATAAATTTTCTATTTGTGTTGATTGACAAGTCATCCCTTGCGGATATTGAAGTAAGCCCCTTTCTAGATAAACTTTCGCATCAGTAACTCAGGCTAACTTACTTGTCCTTTCTTACTCTTACCAACCTTTATCGCGACCACGCCTAGTCCATTACGATTGCGTGGTAGCGCGTCTGGGAAAAACAAGGACTGAAGTGGAATTTCACTGCTTCCAAATTGGGGAACATATGAATAGAACTTGGAATATTTTTAGAGGATCTTTGGCTATTCTCTCGAACTTTCGAGCAAGGATTCATCAACCAATCATAGGGTATGAAATGTAAAACATCAAATGAGAAATTCTTCACTCTTTCCTTCATTACCTTGATTTGTAATTTCACATATTTGGGTAGTTTGTATAATTTTAACATTTTAAACATGTTTAGTTGATAGATTTGTAGAGCTAGGGTTATAATTAAATTTTTTTGTGCCTTTAGCTATTGTATTTCTTCCATTACTGAATTAGGTGTCTGGCTATTTCGTGACTACATACTTTAATTCTTAAGAATTGGTAGACTAGTTCTTGCCCTTTGGTACTGAAACTAGATTGGAAGAATGATTTTGGGATTGGAATAGTGATTAACAAATAACTAGGGGTATGTTTGCTATCAATTACACCAGGTTAAGGAGTTTGAATACCAAAAAAAGGGATAACCATTGTTGGACACACCATTGTTTGGGTTTAACGAAACATACTCAATACCGAAAGGGTTAGTTAGGCTTGATAGTTACCAAAAAGGGCTAATCGGGGAAAATAGCTAGTCTCATAGTGTGTTCCAGGTTTAATTGGTTAGGGTAATTTTACGTGCAATTCATTAATATCATATTAATTTTCATTCCCCGTGTTGTACTACCTTGTATTCTATTGATTGAGTATCCATTGATTTTTATATTTACTTGCTTTCTTAGTATAGACGTTAGGTATTAGAGTTGTTCTCTAGTTATTACCCCCTATTTTACTTAGTTATTTTTACTACATTAATCGCATCACATTTTTCTTCGTAGATTCGACCCCGACTCCTAGTTGGGTTTTATATTTGCAACGTTAGTTTCACTATTCTTTTGAATGGTAGTTTGAGTGTTGTCAGATTTGAGCCATCTTGGTTGACGTGATACAATATTTGAGAAGATACATGTCTTGGATGAAAATCACAGTTGGGATTTGGCAAATTCACCCAAGGGAAAGAAGGCAGTGGGGTGCAAATGGGTTTTTGCATGTCGAAGTTAATCTTGGTAGTTATGTGACTGCAGTTAAGGCTAGACTTGTTGCTAAAATATATGCTCAGACATAAGGTGTGGATTATTCAGACAATTTCTGTCCGTTGACCAAACTCACTTCTTTTGTTTATTTATATCCTTAGCTACTTCTCAGTATTTGCTTTGTTTCAGTTTGATATCATGAATGCATTTCTTCATGGTGATCTTCAAGAAGAAGTATATATGGAGAAACCACCTAGTTTTGTTGCTCATGGGAAGTATGGGAAATTCTGTTGTTTGATGAAATAATTGTACGACTTGAAGCAGAACCCCCGAGCTTTGTTTGAAAAGTTTAGTTAAGTTGTTCATAAATTTGATCTAAAAAAGAGCAAGTGTTATCACACGGTCTTTTATAAGTGATCAGCAACTACATAATCCTTCTTTATGTGTATGTTGATGATATTATCATTACATGAAGTGATTCATTGTGATCGCTTTACTCAAGTCTTTTTTGCACAGTAGGTTTCACATGAAAGACTTGGGTCAACTGAAATACTTTTTGGGAATATAAGTCTCTAGGAGCAAGAAAGAGATTTTTTTGTCAAATATGAAGTATGTTTTTGACTTGCTTGCAGAAACTGAAAAGTTGGTAGCCAAGCCTTGTCGTACTCTAATTATTCCCAATGTATAACTTATGAAAGATGAAGGCGGTCCTTTTGATGATCAAGAGAGATATAGGAGATTGTTGGAAAGTTAAAATATCTCACTATGACTCGTCCAAACATGACTCGTCCAAACATAGCTTTGCAGTAAATGTGATTAGTCAATTCATGTTTGCACGTGCAATGAAACCTTTGGCAGCTTTGGTGAAGATTTTATTTTACTTGAAAGGCGAACTTAAACTTGGGATATTATATAGTGATGATGATATTCTCGCATTAAGTGTTTTGTATATGTAGATTAAGTTGGATCAAAAACTGATAAAAGGTCTATTACTAGATACTATATTATTGTTGGTGGAAACCCATTTCATAGAGAACTAAGAAACAAAATGTTGTATCACGATCCAGTACAGAATCATAGTATAGAGCTATAGCACAGTCAACATGTAAGATTATGTGGATACATCACCTTTTGGTTGAATCAGAGGGAAGCACCCATCACGAACAAATCTCTTTTGTGATAATTTAGCAGCTCTGCATATCGCCTCAAATCCAGTGTATCATGAAAGAACAAAACGCATTGTAGTTGACTGTCATTTCATCCGTGTTAAGATTGAGGAAAATGTGATTTCCACTAGCAACATGAAAATAGGAAATCAATTACTTGATTTGTTCACAAAGGCATTCAATAGAACTCAAGTTAATTATCTTTATAAAAAGCTGGACGTGATCAATATCTATGCTCTAGCCTGAGGGGGAGTGTTACAAAGTAGAAATGTATATATTTCTTCCATGTATAGGATTCTTTTAGTAAGAAGCGCAGATTAGTAGGATATTTTCTTTGATCAATATTTGATAGTTTTCTTTGATAGACTCTTATGTAATTGTATAAGTAGCATGCATTCACAAATAGAGAAATCAACTTCTTCATTGTATAAGTAGCATGCATTCACTAATAGAGAAATCATCTTCTTCTTGAATTACAGTATCATATATAGAATTTACTTATATTTATTATAATTGATTATCTAATTGTG
Source organism: Petunia x hybrida (assembly GCA_037355625.1). Lineage (NCBI taxonomy): Eukaryota > Viridiplantae > Streptophyta > Magnoliopsida > Solanales > Solanaceae > Petunia > Petunia x hybrida. The sequence goes on along the minus strand of JBBBVM010000053.1, from coordinate 4,881,690 downwards.
AATAATAATTTTCCAGCATATGTTGTATAAATTTTAACCTTCTTCTGTAATACTACTATGTGTATTCATAATATAACCAAAGTGTATTCATTGACCATTATAAATGTCTTGTATAAGGAAAAGAAAAGATTGTGGAAGACAATTTAATACACACTTTATCACTTATACATGGCCGACATATGTACTCTTACTTTAATTTTTGATTGTTAATGCTACTTTGTTTGGCCTGGTAGCAACCCCAACTATAAATGTGTGTGTAAAAATCGACCTACAATTACGGAGATACGAAGTCCAACCAATAGAGACTAGACTTACTCTATAAGTCACCAGGCGCTGAGGATATACACCTGACCCATAGCCACGACCACTCAACAGACATCGGCCTAGGGCCGAAATGCACACATTCCGCCGCCTTAAATTAACAGTCTCCTAGTTAGGGTTCACTTAGTATCACCGCCTTATGTAATCAGGCCCACAAACTATAAATATATTATTTTACCATAACTAGGATTGGGATAAACCTAACACTATATATACCCTTCTCCCCCGTTGTATTCGACATCAAGCAATTCACTACGAATCGACCTATTTAGAAGGAATAAAACAACTCTCTTACTGCTTTTATTTTATTTTTCTAGTATTTACTTTATTGTATGTGGCACTCAATAAAAATTATATGTTTAACGTATTTGTCCATGTTTAGGCATAAATAGTAAATATGTTGTTATCGAGAAAAAAATGAGCATTATCTGACTCAGGAGTTGATAAAGTTAAACTTTAGAGAATGGAGTTTTGTAGGGAGCATGATATTGACAATACAAAGAAGAGAGCAAATAGTTTGGCGCCCACCATGGGGGACAGGCAATTGTCAGTCTTTACGAAGGAAACACATAATCATTTCGAACGACATCGACGGTCTCCCACAGAACACAACTCTTGCAGATAATGACGCTTTGAAGGATCCCAGTGATTCAACCACGCAAGATAAGGATATGTCGAAGGGACCAATCCATGTAGGGGATGAAAGTGACCATGATGAGTCGCAACATGCAAGCCCCGCTAGGGCTAATTACAAATTTGAGAAAGCTTTCGATAGATTTATCAAAGCTCAAGAGCAGTAAAAGGCTCAAAACTCGATCACCATGGCCGAAACTCTAGCCAAGCATCTTGAGGCACTTCTCTCCAAGTCGATGCCAAGGCCTGAAACCCCACGAGGATCGGAGCCCATGGGCAACACCACGACTTCTGCACCCAGATGAAGGATCTACTTGTAGATAGCCCCAGGAAGTTCAATTGCGAAAAATCTGGCATCTGACAAGTCACATGTCATTCAGGGTATTCTCAAGAAGTTGAAGGTGATCCATGATCGGATATGCAACGTCCCAGGCATAAGGTGAGTAGAAGGTTACCTCCATGGAGGATTAGAAGTTTTTCAAGTATGCATACAAGGTGAGCGTTGCACCTGTTCCCGTACCTAACCACTTCCGTCTACCGGAAAAACATAAGTACGATGGAACCACCAATCTGGATGAGCATATAACCGCATACTACACAGTCATCAAGAACAATGAGATAACAGAAGAAAAGAACCATTCAACTCTAGTAAAGAGGTTTGGTTCAACCTTATCCAAGGGGGCTCTGACATGATACACTCAGCTACCTGTAGGGTCGATCAAATTATTCAACTAGATGCGAGATATATTCAAGAAGGCGCACTCTGATTCTAGAAACGAGAGAAGATGATGGATGACATCTTTGAGATCTGTCAACGAGAAGGCGAATTGCTGAAGAATTATATGGAAAGGTTCCAGTGGGAACATATGACTCTCCCTCCTGTACCCGACAACATAGCTACACTAGATTCAGTAAAAGACCGAACCTCTAATGTTCGTTGGCCACGCGGGAGTTACAGAGAGTCTACTAGTGCACCCCATAACAACTTTAAATGTGTTATACCAGGGGTATAATGATAAGCTCCGGATTGAGCCAACGTGATCCAAACAGCCAAAGACAGTAGTCAAAAGAGTCAAAAGCACGAGTAAACCGAAGATCCAAGGGCAGAAGACAGAGGGAAAAGGAACAGAAGAGATTACAAGACTGACACTCCAAAGCTTATTGAATAGCGTGATGACACCAGAAGAATGACTTATCATGGTCATAAGAGGTTGATCAATATCGAGAGAGCTCCCAGCAAATTCAAAGAGCTAGAACTGTGAATCAACATTGTAGAGTTCGTGAAGGATCATATGAAGAGCACATCGGTCCGCTGGCCCAAGGATATGAGAGCTGAGCCCACAGGGTGTAGAGCTTTGATACTGGAAGTGATGAACCTCCTCAATAGAGGCCATCTAAAGCACTTGTTGACTGAGAAAACGAAGCAAACTTAAGCCAAAAACAGGAATGTGAAAGGCCCACCAGGACTGTTGGAGGCAAAAAGATACATCAACGTGATCGTAGGAAGTCCGATGATGCCCAGTAATTTTAAAGGAAAGGTTGCGATGACTTAAGCAAATGCAGAATAGAAGGGATTGGTCCACGACGGACCAATACTGTTCGGGGATGCAGATTTTTGTGGCTGTGACTTTCCTCATCAGAACACTTTAGTTATAATCTTAAGGACTGAAGATATGGACGTGAAGAGTGTCTTAGTCGACACCTGTAGCACCGTAAATTTAATCAAGTGGGAAACCATACAGGCCATGGAAATCGCAGACCAAATAGGCCCGAGCTCTTACATTCTCAATGATTCATGTGAAAAATCCATTGGGGAAGTGACTCTTACAGTCTACACGCCCGGTGCTATCAACACAACATCTTTTCAGGTAATGAAGGGAGATATTTCCTATAATGCTATTGTAGACGACTGTGGATTCACCAGATAAACGTGGTGCCATCCACCTTGCACCAGAACCTAAAATACCCAACTGAGCAGGGGAAAAAAGAGATCAATAGAAAACAATTGACTGGAAAGAAGTTCTACACAACAGCTAAACCCAGCGAGCAGGAAGGGCTGAGCCCCCACGAGATGGAAGAAGACCCGAAAACCTCAACCAATAAAGTCGGTCTCTATGATCACTTGAATGATTGAAGGTTGGAGGGAGCGGGACTGCGACACCTCGGTATACAACAGACCTTGCTTTATTTACTTTATTTAGTTTAGATAATTTTTTGCTAATTTTTTTAGTATTTTGCTTATGTTACAGGCTCAGCGCCCACCACATACTCGGATCCTATGTCCATTACTTAATAACAATATTATTTAAATTTAGTAATTTTTATTTCAAATCATCTCGATCCACCTACTCATAGCCCTCGGAGTATTTTGAGTTGAAGTTAAATACTCGCTTGAACGAGATTTATTCTACCTAAACCACCAGGCAGTATCGTTCGTTGAAATCGTCAATTCAACACTTGCACCTATATGAGGTGGGGACACCCGTCTACACAATATCGTAAAGACTTAAGCACTCAAGTGGACAAGCAAAGCCGTCCTTTATGGACGCAAAAATGCTTTGTTTCAATGGACAAAAGACACCCCCTTGTGGGCGCAGGCCATGACCTACTCAAAGACGTCTACTACAAATGCACTTAAGCCACCACCTGCTGGCGCTAATTTAAAAATGACGCTTTCTACAAGCATAACCAAGTCATCAGTAGACACATATGCATGTTATGGCATTCAAAAAACATCTATTATTGACACAATTAAAGCCATCGACAAATGGTACAAAGCAAAAAACCGCTTTTTATAAGCACGATTAAGTCTATAGCAAGCAAAGCCATCATGTCCACATAGGCACTTCAAACACGCAAGCTTTCCAACACAGAATTTAAAGCACATATAGCGAATAGTCATACTCGCTACAGGAAAACACCGTGCGAACGTTTCACGAAGTACACTAAAAGCATCAATAAAATCAAGAGCCAAAAATAGAAGAATTACTCTAAAGTAGAATTATTCCATCCACAAAAAGGATCATTTCATAAACGCCCAAAGGTAATAGCAAGGGTTTTAAAAAAATATCATAAGAACATGGGGTCTAAGTTCTCTCTCTGGGGACTCGCTCTTTTAGCGGTATTCCATGAGGTCCCCGCTCCATCTGCTACCTCACTTCGGAAAGGTGAATCACCACCTCTGGCTCCACTAGCTTTTTCTAAGGCGTCCTTGAAATCAGAATCTAATTGGGAATCAGCAGCTACCGGCCACCAGATTCATCATCCTGCCAATTTCAGCAGCTAGGCCTACATCGGGAGTGTCGCGTACCCTTTGGAGGGTAGAAAAGTCAGCATACAGGGTTGTGCTGGACCAGCACAGCCTGTTGCCTCGCCGCCAAAGCATCATGCATTATGAACCAAGAGTGGCAGTCGTCGCAAAGTTTGTCGCGGTATTTTTCAAAGGACTCAACTTTTCCCCGTAGCTTGTCGTTTTCATACTGAAGATATGCAGCAAGAACTTCAGCCTCTTCGGACCTTTGGACGGCAGCTCGAGCCCTCTGCTCCGTCGCGGACACTCATTGCCTCAAAACCAACACGTGAGTTTCCAAGAAAGCGACTCGAGTTCGATGAATTTATCCAAGGGTTTCTGCCTCTTGAAAGGATATCTTCAGTCCAGTAACTTCCTCTTTGAGCTCACAAACCATCACCTCCATTACAGCCTCCAGTTTGTCTGCCTAAATCTGGTTAAAGCGAGAGGCATTCTATATAGTCCTGATCACCTCTTTCAGCTTCTCTACTTTTGTTTCCAAAGGCTGCAAGCTTTCGACCTAGCCTCGGAGGGCGTTATTTTCATCCCTATGGCGCTTTTCGACTCCTCCACAATAGATAATATCTTGGCAAACCATGAACCCCTGGGAAAGGTTTCGTAAATTCCATCGGGGAAATGGAATGAAAAATCATGACGAAAATGAAGAACAAAGGAGATAGGAAGCATACTATGACATAATAGTCGGCAGCAGTGATCGAGAGATCTTGGAAATTACAGTTGTCAAGGAATCGCTGCTCAGATGGGCCGACCAATCTAGAGTTTGATAAATAACCCCGCTAGGGTTATTGAACAGATTAACTCCCCACGGATGAGTATTATCATCTCCTGAGCTTCACCAATGGGAGCCTCTTTGATTCTAACATCGTCAGCTTCAGTCTTGGCAACCTCATGCTCTACAACGGCTGAGCTTGATCCAACGACCTCCTTCCCAGGACGGCGTCAGAACGGAACATCAACTAGCTTAGGGGCTAGGGCCAAGGGAGGAGGATTCAGGTCTATTAAGTAAGAGGTAACCAGCGAAGGTCAGAAAGAAAGAAAGGATAATAACGAGTGGACAAGAAAATACGGCCAACCATGGACAGGAGCATCAACATTAGCATCAGGAATTTCAACTTCTTCCCCTACGCCAGTTTCTTCTCTTTCTACCTCGGAGCTCATTTCGATTAACTGTCTTCACCTGCGAGAAGTAGGGGCAGAAGAAAGAGAATCTACGGAATCAGGAGCAGCAACGGCAACTAAAGGATTGACAGCTTAAGGCTCCGATGCTTGGGGGACTTTAGCATCTGGAAAAACCAAATAAGTATCAGCAATAACGGCCCTCACGGACCTGTTTGATCTCTTCCTCTTCGAGGAATGCGAGCTTTCAGCCCGCTCGGTGACCCTCTCAACAGAGTCCAGCATATCTGAAAAAAGGGCGATATATGGAGCAACAACAAAAATTTCTTCCAACTAAGGCTTGTCATTGTGGGAAAAACCTATAGAAAGGAGAAAAACTAGATGTGGATGAGGATGAAATTCAACGACTATGGTAGGATAATGACATACCATGATCCTTCGCCCGCCAATATTTCAGACCAACTACAGTTGAAAATTGATGGACTTGGTGGGGTTTCTCGTAAAGATCATGGTGACCCAATCAACAAGGGCCTCATGAGGAATGGGGAACTCAATAATAAGGTTCACTGGAAAGAGATAGAAGACCAATATATGACATTACAGTACGAAGCACCAAGTTAAAGCAATGTGTGAGAGCTTACAATTTCTGTTGAAAATCTCTGGAAGTGGGATAGAAGAAACAATCTCTGAAGTGCGCACAATCACGTACCAAAAACACCAACCATGATCGTTATAGTCCTCGCTTTTGGAGACTTTGCTTTTCGTCTCCCGCCGCTTGTAATTCAGCATGCCTGACTTGAGCAGGCGAGGGGAGTAGAAGGCATGCAAGTGCCAGAAAGTACAACCCAGGCCAGCATGGTTGGCCAAGTGATCAATAACGACGATCAGGCGCCAAACAGAAGGCCGGACTTTACCCAAGAAAATGTTATACTGACGACACTCCTCTTCAACAATCGAGTGAATACGACGTCCAAAGAGGAATGTAAAAAAATATCTATGGACAAACGAATAACTAGTGCGATGGGTGGAAATTCTTTCCGGGCAGTAGAGGGGTAAAACTCAACAGACGTGTTACTATTTTCCCCATCTTGTTTTGGTTCCTTGCACCAGCAATTTGCCATTGTTTTCATGGTCCATATTCTAGGGATGGGGATGCAATCTCGAGCCCTGAAATCCTCAGGAAGAAAATTTTCTTTGTGTGCCATTATAAAATAAAAAGCTTGTGAAAAAAGGAGTTTTGATCTAAAAGATGAAAGTTTGAATATGAAGAAGTATGAAGGAAATGGTGAAAGGATCAGCGTAATGTGAATATATAGCATTGGAAAATCCCCGAAAGGCAAGCAAATTGTCTAACAGACGTGGCATCATGATGATTACAACTAGGGGTGGCAAATGGGTGGGTTGGGTTGGATTTGGACGGGCTCAAAATGGATTGAACAAAAATGAGTCGGGTTGCAACCTACCCATATTAATGTGGGTAAAATATGAGTTGGGTAAAATATGGGTTGGATAAAATATGGATTGGGTAACCAATTCTAACTCAGTTTTATTCATTTGTGTCTCTTTAAGGCTAAGAAACCTCACTGAAGTCTCGCTTTAGCTTCAAACCTCAGATCATTCATGACTCATTCTACCCAATACTCTCTCTATTTTGTCTCATATTACAGTGTTTAAAAGAATATGAAATTAAAATGTAATTATTTGTTCATTAAATTAGTAAGTAGAAAAAAATGAGATTATTTTTTAAAAATTTTGTAACAGGAGAAAAAATGAGATGAGCAGAATTCTCAAAAAATTCCTCAAGTTTTTGAAAAACATCAGTCAAAGGCCAAGAATTATCAAATCAAAAATTCTGTAAACAGAAAATTAAGGGGATAGATTCAAAAACTAAAAATATACGTAGAGAGGAAAGGAAAGATGAGATAAGAAATTGCTTTGGTGCTTAAAGGTGGGTTAGTCTTCTCTGCTTTGCAGAATTGAAAATGGGGAGAGGAAGACTAAGACTGTGGTTCACAAACCATCTTATTAGGTTGATTCATATTTTACCCATGAGTATCTATATTTTGTTCGGTTAAATATGAGATGTAATCCAAATTTTACCCAGTTAAAAAATGATTCATCCAACCCACTAAAATATGGATAAAGTGGGTGGATTAACTCAATATGGGCTCATATTGCCACCCCTAATTACAACCTACGTGGTAAATCCCTAGAATTAAGGGATATGGCAGGGAAACTATATTTAGTGTTGGCAAGACTCGGACACAATCCGCTAACGCAAGGCTACAATGCAAGACAAGTGAAAAGACAAGGGGCGTGTACCTAACACTATGAATCAACCTATTCTCAAAGAATAAAACAACTCCCTTACTGCTTTCTCTCGTATTTACTTTATTGTCTGTGACTCTCAATAAAATTTATCTATTTAACTTATTTTTCCAATTTAGGCAAAAACCGTAAGTAAGCCGTTATCGAGAAAAAAACGAGCATTATTTGACTTGGGAGTTGATAAAGTTAAACTTTAGAGAATGAAGATGTGTAGGGAGCATGATATTGACAATGCAAAGAAGAGAGCCAAGAGGGGACATATATATCAGTTAGAAGATCGTGGAAATGACAAAACAATATGCAGCAAACAAGAGAAGACGACCGGTGTTTGCGGCTTTTTGATGAAAAGACACAAAGATGGTGCTCACTTATACCAAATATTTATGTACTGCCCATGAAGATAGTGTCCGGGGTATGCTGCTAGCTTCTACACCAAACAGGTATATAAGCAACTTCACTTTTAGAAGTTATTTTTCAACATTTTTTTATTTTATTTTCAGGCTACAGCTTACCTATTCAGGAATCTATGATCATTTAAGCATGTTAATTAGTTGACTTATAGCCCAGACTTGGACTCTTTGAGGACAATACTATAAATAGGACGGCCCCAGGAAACTAGAATTCTTTGTTTTTTTTTTTAATGAAATTTAAGTTGAAGTTTTGGAGGAGATGTCGTGTATTACAACACCATGGATGCAAGTTTCTTCGTCATACTGTCAAGATTTTTTGTGTCTTAGTTATCTCATTTGTAATAGGATTTTCAGTTAGTAACATTATTTGCTTATTCAGAAGCACTACTTTAAGGTCTTTGTGGTGAAACCATTGAATTCAAGTTAGAGTTAACTTGAAGGGGCCGCAAAGAGTTACAGTTGGGGAGGAGATTGGAGTTAGTTGCTTAGGTTATTGAGTTTAATCTGGATTTTGGCTGGTTTGAAAATATTTTATTCGTGTAAGTCAAGGTCTTACACATTTGATTCAAGGTAGTTTTCCATGTGTAAATTGTGTCGGCTTATTTATTTGGCTACTTACTTTCTCCAGCGTATCTGTATTAGCCTAAATCGGATTAGGTTTACAATCGAATTAGATTTACAATCGAATTTGTAATGGGGTTTACAAGCAATATTTGTATCAAAGTTGGTAAAAGATTAGCGAACTCACGAAAGCAAATGAACAGTAAGAACACAAGTAAGTGATTTCAATAATACCTGCTTTATGGTTACTATTGGGCAAAGCTTTGCCTAAGAATCTGTGTTCTCTTACATGATAAATGAGATGCTATTTATAGATCTTGAATATGGGGAAATTAAGAGCATTTACTAGCCACTCTTCCTCATCCAAGTCGTGGTTTGCCAATGATCATTCCCATTAAATGTTGAGTTAATGGACGGAGATCATAAGGCAATTCTTCCGCTGGAGTTGAATTGCTTATCCGAGGCTAAGATCGCTCCGCCTCAGGAATATGAGCTTTTTATTCCCCGAGGTGACTCCTCCTCAAGACCTTGACCTCGGGATAGTGCCTCGAGGGTCATGCTATCGTGGCCTTTTTATGAATCTTCGTGAGATACACCTCGAGCCCTGTGCTCGAGGTGCCACGTATGGGTGCTAAATTTTACCCAATACAATATCACTTAAGCAAAAACTGGTAAAGAACCTATTTCTTTAAAAATAGTGACTAAAATTACAACTTAGAAGGAATACTGAAAAAGATTATGACTCAATTCACCCCGCTGTAGTGTCTTATTGGCATATGGAAACATCATTATATATTTACTTGTCTTTAATTCGTTATTTCTCATTCCAGTTACTTTACTTCCTCTATTAAGCATTATTGGTGGTCTACCTGTAATGACTGACCGTAATTAGAAATCATAGGCTTGGATGAAAGGTTTTAAGCAGGCATACATCTTGACTTCTCCTAGAATAAGCAACCATTGCCAAAATTGTCGTTGTGAGCACTAGAGGTGTGAACATCACCAATGTCTCTGTAACTCGAATGGTAAAATTAGTCGACAAACCATCATAAATAAAAGCAGTCCCTGCTGCTCCTTTTAAGTTGTAACTGTATCTTAAATACTTTGCGAATGGTGGTTTTCTTTAAAACAATAGTCCTTTATGTGGATATTTGTGCTAATCACTCAGTTATATTTTTATGCAAACATAGGATAGTTAGAACTTAGAAGAACTAACTTTGGAGAAGTTTGAGAGACCAGCCCACGTGCCAATATGACAAGAATATTGGTGTATCGGCTTTTGAACTCAGTGTGGTTTGTCCACCAATTTTACTTTTTTGTTCTCTTAATCCAAATGTATGAGCGGCTTTTTGGATATATAATTACCTATTTAGAAAATACACAAAAATGTATATTTTGGAATTTTATTGTTTAGAAAGTAGAAGAAATGTGGATAATTCTAAATTGAAAAAATACTTACTACCTTAGATAGCAATACTGTCATTCTTTGTGAAAGAAAGCATGTGTGCTTGGAAGCGCAAGGGGCAACGTTGTCCAGTTGACCACTTTAAGCTGTGCCACACAAAAGAGACGTCAAAGATCTACTGAAATGGGGACGAAAGTGTTACTAGAAAAACAGAGGGAGAATAAGCAGGTTCGGTCCACAACATATTTTGTAGTTCACTTAGGGGGCCTATAGCTGCCACCAGCATGAAATTGATTACTCGTGTGAGTGGGTCGAATGGTTAACAAATATCATATCATGTACCCCTTCTAAAACTTGATATTTAAACTTACATGGAATCAAATAAGTAAAGAGTCTAAATTTATATATTGATGGACTTAATTATCTAAAATGTAATAACATGTAATCTATATTACATCATTGATTAGCAATTTGAAAGAGAAAGTAACATATTATAACACGTCAATATAATGTTAACATTCTTTGTGGTATCGTCACCGACTTGTAGTTCATCATAGACGTCATATTTTGAAACTTCCATATCCATTTTGTTGTTATGGCAGTGACTAAATTATGAATAAGTAGTTAGAGTTTATCTCTGAAGTCTGGACTTTCAAGGCCATTATGATACATCCAACAAGCTGAAGAAGATGCACGTACCAAGGAACAACATGCCAAAAGCCCAACTTTGATCTTGTTTCATAGTGCGATTGAGGCATCATTCTTTCATTCAATCCGTCACCTCGTGGGAGTCAAACAAAATCATTTGACAATATGGTTGAACACTACCAACAAGACATTGTAAAACCTATCCATCTCCACATGTATCCCGTATCTCCAAAATAAATAGTTTAACAAGAAATGGAAGTACGCCATCACTTAGCTAATGAACCTTGGTGGTGACTCCTTGAGGTTACTTTCAACTTTCAATCAAGAAACAGAATAATCATACTCCCTCTGTGCCAATTTATGTGACGTAATTTAATTTTAAATAAAGTTTAAGAAATACTGATTGACTTTAAGTTTCAAAATTATCCTTCATAGATATAAAAAAAGTAACTAAGAGAGAGAAAATTGAAGTAATTAAAAAATTATTAGTAGTTTTTAAAGTAAATATGGCCTGACAATAGTAAAATAGAGATTGTACTATTTAATAATTTTCAAATAAGGAGTGCGTCATTATTTTTTAGACAGATCGAAAAGACAAATGTGTCATATAAATTGAGACGGATGAAGTATTAATTAGCCCCATAGTTCCTTTAACACAATTGACAAACATTTACCCAATAATGCTTTGTATAAATGTAGCAACTGTTGAATTATAGATATACTCCATCCGGTCCTCTTTAGTTGTAAGGTTTTTCATTTATAGATGGTCCAAAATGCTTGTCAATTTAGAGTATCAAGAATGTATTGTAATTAATTATTACCCTTAATAATAAATATGGAGAGAGATGAATATAGTGAAAATAAGAGTGGTAATAATTGAAACCAAACAATAAATGAAGACAATTTAGTCAATTTATATTTTTAATTAATATTTTTTTAAGGAATGTTCAAAGTCAAATATTACCACTAAAAAGGGCAAGTTGCTTACTATTTATAGAGTAATATGCAATGCACAATCCTATTGATGTTGTACATCCGTGTACTGATTATATTAATGGAATCACCTTTCATTTTGAATATAACACTATCATTCTCTAGTCATTTCCTTTTTACTAGAGTTAAGGTTTTGTACTAACAATATTACAAGTTTTCAACACGCATCAGATATAACTGACTCATAATATAGCATGTAACTTTCCTTTATACATAATTTGATTTGGTGATTTGGAAAGTATAACAAGCACATATTATAATCAGTCAATTAATAAACTGATGATGTAAATAACATATACACCATATAACTCAAATCGTTTTATTATTGCAAATAAATACTGAGCCTGTAATTGGTAGTTGGAGCACAGGAGGAGAATATATAGGACAGTAAAGTCCAAAAGCGCACGACCAATTGGAAGAAAGGGAAGAGGGAGAGAGACATTACATGTGATTTCTCATGATCAGTCGTCAGATCTCTTAACATCCTGTGGGCTTCTTTTATTTCTGAGAGGAACGCACAACATACAGAGAATAAATAAATAGGTGTAAGAATGTCATGATGATTAAAGGTGCATGGTCAAAACACCAGAACCATACAAACAAACACTTGCTGAGTAAATAAATGGGGATAAAATAAAAACAAGTGCATGCGTTGTAACAGACAGTTCATTGGTGAGGTCAATATATATATATATATATATATATATAACCACAACAGCAAACACTAATTGGGAGCTGGGAGGCAAATAATATTGCTGCAATGTGATGAAATACAGGGCATGTGCTCTCAGCCGAATTCTCGGGACTTGCATACCTCAAGACATCATCCACATTGCATTTTGCGCAGGCTAACTTATTCAATTCTCTATTTGAGTCATTCGTGTATATCTATTCTTTATTAACTGATGCGAAAGAAAACCCACTGTAGTTACCAATAGTAGTAAACCAAATGTTTCGCCCTTCTCTTTAGGATGGGGAAAATTACATGAATGCATGGCTCATGCAATCCAAGAGCTTTAAAGGTCAAGTGGTCAAATAAGTAAGTACCTTGGATAAACTTCGATAAACTAGAGAGTGCAACTAGTGGAGCATTACAATTTACGTGTAAGTAGTAACGTGTAACTTTGAAGAAAATAAGGTTGAAATAGACCGAGTTGGGACTTGGGAGCAGCACATTTTCTCGTCTTTGTAGATACTCTACTTATTAGGTTTAATAATTTAAGTGGACGAGATACTCCCTTTGTTCTGTTTTATGTGGTGGAGTTAAATATAACTGTGAATATAAATATGTTTCTTTCAATTTTCCAAATAAAATTAATATACTTAAAACAAAAATATAAGAATTAGTATAATTCTTAAAAATTTATATTTCAAAATATTTTTAACATTTTAAGAAAAACACACACACATATCAAAAATTTATATGACTTGGACTATTTTTGATATAGTTTTTTAAATATATAAATATTAAAGAACTTAAAAAATTTATCTTTAATTTACAATTAAAGTTTAAAACTTTGACCCTTATATTTGGATGATTTAGAGGAAATAAATCAGAGTTTTCTTTTCTTGAGTTGGTCTACGCATGGGCTTTTTTACAGAAATATGACACCATTAGGGGCAAAGTGCATGAATAGCTATTTTTGTCAGTGGTCTTTTGGTTTGAGGCCACTTTTTTGTTGGTTTTGCATGAGAAGCAATTTTTTGGAACTTCAATCCTTAAAGGCGGAAGTTCAAACCTTGTCGGCTGACAAGGGTTGAAGTTCAACTTCAGCCCACAAAGGCTGAAGTTTACGCATTCTATGCCTAAAAGTTCAGCCCTTGCCGGCTCAACTTCATACCTTAGGCATGAAGTTCAGCCCACAATGTTTGAACTTCATCCCACAAGGTTTGAACTTCAGCCCACAAGGATTGAAGTTTCAAAAAGTGGTCTCTCATGTAAAATCAATAAAAAAATGCACTCAAACCAAAGACCAGTAGTAAAAGTGGCATGTGTACAAAACTTTTACCACCATAAGGCCTTTTTGCAGAAATATGACACCATAAGCGATGGTTTTATTTTTCCCACGTTAATAATGGTTTTGCAAAAATACCCTCCTTAAGTTTAATAAAAATAATTGGACGGGAACACCCCTAATCTTAGCACGGTGCCAAGACTTGCCTTTGACCTCTCTCTATTTGCCAACACTTGCTCCTTCAAGTGTTCGCAAAAGGCAACACTTTCCATCACTTGGTCGAAAGTGTTGGCAAAAGGCCAAAATTTGCCTTTGACGCCTCTCTATTTGCCAACACTTGCCCTTCAAGTGTTGGCAAAAGGCAACACTTGTTGCACTTAGTCATAAGTATTGGCAAAAGGTCAAGACTTTCCTTTGACCCTTCTCTATTTGCCCGTACTTGCCCTTCAAGTGTTGGCAAAAGATAACACTTGCCGCACTTGGTCGTAAGTGTTGGCAAAAGGCCAAGATTTGCCCCTTCCAATCTCTTCTTGCATTCTTTCCATATAACTTGAAGTATTAGCTTGACAACACTTGCCCTTGAAGTCTTGGCCCCATGCCAATACTTATAAATTTTTCCTTTAAATCTTGGCTCCATGCCAACATAAAGAGTATTTTGCTAAAACATTGTTAAACGCGGGCAATATTGCAAAACAACTCCTTATGGAGGGCATGGTGAAAATTTTTGCACCATAACCAATGGTTTTGCCTTTTTGCCCACGCTTAACAAGATTTTGCAAAAATGCCTCCATTAAATTTAATGAAAAAATTCTGGATGGAAATACCCCAGTCAATCTCTTGGCATGAGGCCAAGACTTGTCCTTTGACCCCTTCTTATTTGCCAACACTTGCCCCTGAAGTGCTGGCAAAAGGCAACACTTGCCAGAATTTGGTCGTAAGTGTTGGCAAAAGGCAACACTTGCCCATTTCAATCTCTTTCTGCATTCTCCCCATATAACTTGAACTGTTGGGAAGACAACACCTACCGTGACCTCTTGCCTAAGAGTCAATACTTGTAAATTTGTGTCTTGAAGTATTTGCCCCGTGCCAACATAGCAGTATTTTGCGAAAATATTGTTAAACGGGAGCAAACTTGCAAAATCACTCCTTATGGAGGGCACCCGCCTGAAATTTTTTGCTACGCATACCTAGTGGGGGAAGTGTACAAATAGCATATTTTTGGCGTGCCATTTAGGTTTAACATATTTTTTTGAAATTATTTAATTTTTAGCTATTGATGTGAACCTCAATCCTTTAGTGATTAACTTTAGGCCTTCAGGGTTGTAGTTAACGAATGTCTGAAGTTCACAACTTCAACTCTGAAGGTCTGAAGTTGGGCATGGCATATGCAGATTTCAACTTCAAACCTTCATGGTTGAAGTTCAAACCTTCAGCTTTGAAGTTTAGCATAACAACTTCCAACTTCAAATCATATCAATTTCTAACTTAAAGCCTACCCTCCTACGCATAACAACTCCAAACATGAAGGTTTGGAGTTGGGCATATGCAACTTCTAACTTCAAACCTATGAAGTTGAGGCATAGCAAGAGCTTTTTTAATAGGAGAATATGGTAAAGACCCAAAATAGGATGTTTCTACCAAAAAAATAAAGTTAACTGGCTAAACTTAATTGAGGATGGAAAAATTGACTGTTGGACTGAATTTTTACACACCTATTTCGACATTCCCATTCAAGTTTTTCCATGAAATAGATAGATCTGACACCGTTTTTACAATTTTAATCCCTATAAGAAAATTCGTACATATTTTGCCCATCATGAGAAGTTCTTGGCGACCGTCAGAGGAAAACTCCCGGTGATCTCCAAGTCGTGCTGCAATTAACATCTGACGATCTCATGAGCTTTTTGTGTGGGGCCAAAACGGTAAGAATTTACTTACGGGGGGCCAAATCTTTGAAAGAGCGCCATAAGTGTGTTACTTTTGTAAATCATCCGTCTCCATTAACAACACATATTGTCTTTGTCAAGAATCTTTCTAAATTCTAATTTTTAGCAAAATATCAATATTATATCATTTTACATAACATGGTAGTAATATTTTTTTAACACACAATATACAAATTCCAACGAATCACAGAAATTAGGGTTTGTGAAAGATTTTTCTCTTTCTTCCTAGCTTCTCCATAAATTCTAGCTGTCACTTCCCCTCCTGCTGCTGCCGCTCGTCGTCGCCAAATTTTATTTATTTATTTTTTAATTTTCTTGGATCTAAAATATGAAACACGCATAATATACATATATACGTTTAAAAATATTTTTAAATTTGTATTTCCCAAAAACGTATCAGGTTTTACAATTAAATTTATATTTAGTTGAGTCTAAGGCGACCGTTTTATATCTCAATTCGACCGATTGATAAGCAGCTTACGTTAGTGAAACAATTGATCTCTAGCGATTTAACTCGAAAGCAATTATAATATCGATGTCAAGGATACAGATCTGATGTCAGATATCACTTAACGATGTCAGATTCGGATAAATGACTCGAAGGCAAGTATAAACAGACAAATTCGAAGTGAATAGCAAGCCAGTAATTTACGATGAAATGATTCCGTCCCAATTAGATGCACAGTTTTAATTAACTACGATGACAACGACAAATTCAGCGATGATGATAGATACGATGACGATGGTGATAAGTTCGTTGATGACAACAGATACAATGACGAGCGAATGTAATACGATAATGAATGAATACAGTATGAATATATTTGATCGAATAACGTGGTGATAAGGTGGTAACAGCAATGTATCCAATATAACTTAACAATGAACAGATTCATGAACTAGCTTATACGATGGGAATAAAGATGACAAGTCGATAAGATTGAACGTAGCCAAATAACGAATAAATTAAGCGACAAATAAAACAAGTATTAGCTAAAACGAGCAAACGGCAAGTAAATAATTAAAGCGATAAAAGCTTATTGTATTGAAGAGCCGGAGGATGGTGCTTCAAATGAAAGAGATGAGCCTTCTTCCACGTTTGAACCAAGCCAAGGCTGAATTTGATACAAAGATTGTTCTAATGACAACAATAATTTTATGTATGTTGAGAGAACAAAGCAAAAATACTTAAGTAGCTAAATGAAGATTGAGAGTAATGCTGCTTTAGAGGAGAAAATGTCTCCTCAAATGAGAGCATGAAGTCCTATTTATAGGTTGAAATGATGAAGAGTTTCAACCCTAGAAGAATTTCACTCTCCCACGTTTCTCTTCCAACAGTTGCACGTTTTCACCCACTTCCGCCGAATCCGCTAAATTCGTTCCGATAAACTTGGGATAAGGACAAACTGCGTTATCCATTGGAATGTTGTCTTCGAAAATATCCGATCGAAATGAGCACATAACCGATCACAGAAGTAAACGAAACAATTTCTTCCCGACCGTAACGATTCCGAAGTCAACTAATGCCTCTTCATAAAATCTAAACCGATGATTGTGATCGAACAAAAATCGACCAATACAGATAGTTCCCCCACTTGCCAAGTCGTGTGTTCGTGAAAACTTGATAAGTGGCTTGAATTCTTGGCGGGAAAACACGTGGAACACTCGTGTCCCTCCATTTTGAAACGTCAAACGTCGCCTCAACTTCCCATCGCCACACGTGTCAGAAATCGTGCGGGCAGCAGTTTCTCGACGGTTCCCAAGGCAATGATGATTCTTGCCTTATAAATACCCATTTCAACACTCTCTTTACAAACTTTACAACCTCTGAAATTTTTCATCATCTTCTGAAAGCCAATCTTAAGAACTTCACTGCTGAATTCTGCTGATCTTATTCCAGATTCCCCAACTTTGTTTGTTCAAATTGTTGACTCTGCGCTTTAATCTTGTGTTGTGACAATGTCTTCTTCTTCTCAACCCATAATTGATGCTGAAACTACTTCTGCTACGGCAGTCACCGCCACAGCCCACCGCAGTCCGGCGCGGTGGAGGAGCAGACTCCCACCATTGTTGGCCCTTCAGTGGACAAGAAGGGAAAAAAGCGAAAAGAGAGGAAGGTGAAGGACTATGGTCCCAAGAAATTGTGGTCGGAAATTCTTCCGAAGAGATTCACTTATGAGAACGACTGCAAAGTTAGTGTTCAAAGTGAAGCGAAGCAAGGAAAGAAGAAGAATATTCCGATCGACTCAGTCTACTGCGCGGTCACTCTGGAATCGATACCACGAGTTCGGGAGGAATGTGGTTGGAAAGTGGGCGACATCGATGTGATGTGCCCTCCAAGAAAGTCGACGTTGGCGACTCACGTCGAGGATCATTCCGTGGTGCTGACCTACCCCTTTACTATCGGATTTTCTCTCCCGGTCGGTAACGTGATCGAGGAATTCTGCAAGATGTACAACGTCTGCCTTGGACAGCTTTCTCCGATGATATGGCGAACAATGTCTTCTTCTTCGCCATATTCTCAACATATACTCCCCTCGAGTTTACAAAGGAGGGGTGATAAATTTAGCCAAACGAGGTCAACGGGCCTTGATATCTGACAACGATGATGATCTCCGAGGATGGGATCAACGATTTGTCTTTATCCCTACAAAGCAGCTAACCGACCCTGAGAAGGGGCTGCTGCCAAGTGTTTGGAATCGAACCCGTAAGTATTTTGTTTGTTCGTTTTCTCTCTTTTTGAGTGAATTTAAGATTTCTAAATCTCAAAGTTCTTCCAAATCTTTCAGCTGATGTGGTCGTCTTCGACCAAGTTGCCGATATTATACCATGGCTGATAAGGGTACTCGATAAGACGACCAACGACAAACGTGCTTGGAAACCGGTCACGACTTTGAAAAAACTCAAAGCTAAAAATCATGGTAACTTTGAACTATCCTTGTATTTACAATTTTTGTTCCGTTGACGCTTTTTGACACTTAAAAATATTTCCTCAGGCATCACCGGTGCTGGAGGTGAGCCAAGTGATGAAGAGGCTGAGCCCGAGGGCGAAGAGAAAGTCGATGATGCTCCTCCGCCGAAGAAGAAAAAGAAATCGTTCCGAGAATTGAGGAACAAATATTTGCCCAAGATGGTGGTGGTTGAAAAAGGGCAAGGGGCAGTTCATCGGATGTGCCCCAGACCATAGAGGATGTGATCGCTGGGACAAGTTCAGCGATCGCAGCGGCGAAAGCCGTCGAAGGAACGACCTCGGTCATTGACATCGAGGGAGAAGAAACCGGGGATGAATCGGGATCTGACCGATTAGTGAGGCGTCCCAAGAAGCCAGTTAAAGAGAGACTCCAAGAGACAGCCATCCAACTCAAGGTGGCTGAACAGGGAGATCTTTCAATGGATGACTATCATCTTTCCCCTGTAGCTTAAGAGGTCAATTCGGGCTTAGGGGGCTTGCCTAGTAGAGAAGGTGCTCTCATTTCTTTGGGCGTTGCTCCTGAAAACCAAGGAGAAATGATCGAGGCCTTTGGCCGCGAATTCGAGGAGAGGGATCCAGCTAAAGGGAAAATGCCAGCTTTGGATCGGCCGATATCGACGACGAAGTCTAAATACGATGAAGATACAGGGTCGTCATTTTTTGGTGCGGATCATGCTGATCCTATCGCGCCTCTTCCTCGGGGCGAGGAAGCTGCTGCCTTCGCCGCTTTGGGTGAATCTGAAAAAAAGGGTGGCAGATCGCTTACGATAGAGGTGCCACCCAACGTCGATTTGCTAAGGTGTCCGAAGCGGTTGGCAGATTATTTATTCGATATCATTGGCCCGATGGAGCAAGCTCGATTGAACACGCATTCAGATCTGAGTTTGCCTTCTCAGATTTCTTTTAGTGCCCTCAGGGTAAATTCCATACTTATAAAAATTTTCCTTTCTTGCTTTACATAGATTTTTATGTACCTCGACTGCAATTTGTTTTCAGAACTGCATAATGGTGATCGAGACCGCCGATCGGATCCGCCAGCTTCAGGATGGAGCCAAAGTTTTGAATGAGCAAATTATTCATCTTACTTCGGCTGGAGAGGACCTGCATCGGAAGCTGAAAGCTGCAGAGGCCAAGTATGCTGAACTTTTGGCCAATTTTGATAAGAGTGCAAACGAGCATGCTCTTCGCCAAACGGAGCTGGAATCTCAGATCAAAGCTTTGAAAGAACAGTTGAGTGATCACGAAACCAATTCTGATCTGAAGATAGCCGAACTCAATTCTGTCTTGGAGAGCAAAAACAAAGAGTTGGCTGACCAATTCGAAGAATTGAGCGTTCTTCGTAAAGGTAATGAACACATAAGGGTTCAAGCTGATAGCTTGTCGGAGCGGAACTTGTTGCTTCACAAGGAATCCACCACCCTAAGGCGCGACTTCGAGGAAGAGTTTGAAAAGAAGAAGGATATGATCCTCGCAGAATCAAGGCGCGATGTCCTTAGGGAAATGTTGGATCGAAATGTCAATGTTCCTGCCGAATTGAGCGAAGCTGTTGCCATTGTGTGGTTAACTCGTGAAGATCTTGGTCTCCCAGCGAGTTCCTCTGATGAAGGCTCTGATGGTGACGAATGATTTGTAGTTGCTTTCGACTGGCTGTTTTAGTCGTTTTGAAATTTGTTGCAAATGTGGTCGTATGACCAGCTATGTACATAGATATTTTGTATGAATGAAATTACTTTCCTTTCATTCTTGTATTGTTTTATCCGAAGATAATTTAATCGTTCGAGACTTTACCCGAAGATGACTTAATCGTTCGAAAGTTGACGTTTAACGAGTCGTTGAAAGAGGTGATTGGGGCCCAATGTCTTAGTGCGTAAAAAATGACGTCTCACTTTCACGTAATGCACTCTTCGAACGTTTTTGTGAGTTCGGAATGGAAGAATTAATTAACACTTGGTGAAAAACTTGGAATTGTAAAATTCGCTAACATTTGAAATGACCACTCGAGTCGGACAAATGCGAAAATTCGAAGATGTATCCAAAGTGTTGCATATTATTGAAATGAGCCGCTAACGGGCTTTTAATACATTTTGGATCGTGTATTTCGATCGACTACAAGATGTGGCCGTTTAAAGGCACAGATTTTTGATCGCTAACGGATCGTTTACATAAATGGACAATCTTTGACTTTGAATAAAAGAGTCAAGGTTTGAAACATCCAACAGTCAAATCTCCAATTCGAACGAGTCCCCAGTTCGAGTGAATATTGGTGTCTTCGAGTTTGTGTCGAATTTTGAGCGAGTCCCCAGTTCGAGTGAACGTAAGAACTTTGGTCGAATTTTGAACGCCCTCGGTATTGTCTTCAATCGGTCTCGTTCCTTCTTCCGATGAGAAGTCCCCGGTTCTTGGGCAGTCCCCAGTATCCGTTGATGACCATCGTGTTAACCCCATCTTCCCCCCGAGTGTTTGAGTGTGAAGAATGAGTGGTCGAACACTGGTCCTGAAATAGAGTCATTGAAACAAAAACCAAGAAATCGTTATAGATGAAGACCACGTTAGAATGTTCGTCAGACTTATCGACCCCGATCGGAGCGTTTTGAGCTCATGTGCTCGTGGGTGATGTTTGTCATCATTCGATTCCAACTATGCCTATCATCTAAGAGCGTTAGTATCAAAGAATCGATTAAATAATTCTTTCCGATGGAGGAAAAATTGAAATTTGCGAGATTAAAAGATGAGAATTGATGATACCGTAGAATCTCAAAAGTAGTACTTCTTCAATTGTGTGATATTCCAATTGAAGTCGACCGGCTTGGAGTCCATTGTTTTGAGTTGGTATGATCCTTTCCCGATTACTGCTTTGACCCGATAGGGTCCTTCCCAATTTGCTCCTAGCTTACCTTCGTTGGGCTCATCCTTTTTGGTCCTTTGATCTTCAGCACATAGTCACCTACATTAAAAGATCGATACCTGATTTTTTTTGTTTAGGTAGTTTTCTGCCCTTTGTTTCTGCGCTTGTATGCGAACGAATGCCATGTCCCTTTTTGCTTCGATCAGGTTTAGATCTATCAACATGGCTTCTCTGTTTGCTTCTTCGGTAGAATGAGCAAACCGAAGACTGGGTTCTCCCACCTCCACCGGTATCAGTGCTTCTGCTCCGTATACAAGTGAGAACGGTGTTTCTCTGGTGCTGTGCTTCACCGTTGTCCGATGAGCCCACAGCGCTCCGGGAAGTTCGTTCGGCCAGTTGCCCTTTGAATCATCCATCCTTTTTTTCAGATACTCGATTATTATTTTGTTGGAAGATTCAGCCTGTCCATGTGCACTGGGGTGATAAGGTGTTGAAGCAATTCGCTTGATCCCCCATTTTTCGAAGAAGGCAGTGATCCGTCTTCCTACAAACTGTTTACCGTTATCGCATGTGATCTCTTTCGGGATCCCAAAACGACAGATAATATTTTGGTGAATAAATTTAATGACTTCTTGCTCACGAATCTTAGACAAGGCAATTGCTTCTACCCATTTAGAAAAATAATCAGTAAGAATTAGAATAAATTTTACCCCGCCGGGCGCTGTTGGAAGCGGCCCGACCAAATCCATTCCCCACTTCATGAATGGCCACGGTGACGTGACCGAATGAAGTGGCTCTGCCTGTTGATGTATGAGGTTGCCGAATCGTTGACACTTGTCGCATTTGCAGACGAATTCTTTGGCGTCATCTGCGATCGTTGGCCAATAGTATCCAGCTCTTAGGATCTTTCGAACTAACGATTTGTTGCCGGAGTGATTGCCGCACTCGCCTTCGTGGATTTCTTTCAACACATAGTTTGTCCCATCTGGTCCCACACACTTCGCTAAAGGGCCGCTGAACATTCGTCTGTAGAGCTGGTTTTCTAAGAGACAGTATTTTGCCGCTTTAGCTTTGAGTGATCGGGCAGATTTTTTGTCATCGGGAAGGGTTCCTGCCTGCAAATAAGACAAGTATTTGTTTCTCCAATCCCAAGTATGGTTAACATTGTTTACCTCTTTGATGCTCCGACAGAGTGGTGACTCGAACAGGTGGACCACTATTTCATCGATGACCGCTGCAGAACCGAGGTTGGCTAAAGCGTCTGCTTCGATGTTGTCCTCCCTTAATATCTGAGCTATTTTCCATTCTTGAAAAGATGTAAGGAGATTCTGCACTTTTTCGAGCAACTGCTGCATCCTTGGATCTCGAACACAAAAATCGCCTTGGATTTGATTTACCACTAATTGAGAGTCACTTTTGATGTCTAATCGTTCAACCTTCAAGTCTTTTGCAATCTTTAGACCTGCAGCGAGGGCCTCATATTCGGCCTCGTTGTTAATTTTTGCATGTAATTTGATCGCGTACCTGAGTTTTTCACCGGTAGGTGCTATTAATAAGATTCCAAGACCAGTCCCTTTCACGTTTGAAGCTCCATCAGTAAACATTTTCCAAACTCTGGGATCGGGAACCCTCATCATCAATTCTTCCTTTTTTTCCTCCGGGAAGATATTAGCGCTAAAATCTGCTACAAAATCAGCTAACACTTGAGATTTTATGGCGGTGCGAGGCTGATAAGTAATATCGTACTCGCTCAGCTCGACCGCCCATTTCATTAATCGACCGAAAAGATCTGGCCGATGTAAAATATTTCGCAATGGAAAAGTAGTTACGACAGATATTGAATGACATTGGAAATAAGGCCTTAGTTTCCGTGCAGCAGTGACTAGTGCAAGTGCTAGTTTTTCTAGGTGTGGATACCTTGTTTCTTCATCTAACAGTGTTTTACTAACATAATAGATAGGAAATTGATTACCTCTGCGAGGACAGCGCTTACAGCGACATCGGAGACGGCCAAGTAAATCAGCAGCATTTCTCCTTCGATCGGTTTTGACAGGAGCGGAGCATTTGAAAGGTACAACTTCAATTCTCTGAGGGCCTTTTTGCATTCTGGTGTCCACTCAAAGCTTTTATTCTTTTTCAGCACCGAAAAAAACTTGTGACATCGTTCAGATGACCTCGAGATGAACCTGCTGAGATAGGCTACTCGACCGGTCAGCTGTTGAACTTCCTTCACTGTTGCTAAGTCTTCGGGAATGCTTTCAATTGCTTTGATTTTGTCTGGATTGGCCTCGATTCCTCTTTGCGATACGATGAATCCCAAGAACTTGCCGGATCCAACCCCGAACGTGCATTTCTCCGGATCCAATCTCATGTTGAACCGCCTTAGTATCGTAAAAGTCTCCTCCAAATGACTTAAATGATTTCCTTTCTCAAGAGATTTGACCAGCATGTCATCGATATATACTTCCATGGTTTTTCCGATCAAATCTTTGAACATAGTAGTGACCAAACGCTGGTAACTAGCGCCAGCATTTTTAAGGCCGAAGGGCATGACTGTGTAGCAATAAGTCCGTCTGTGATGAACGATGTCTTCTCCCGATCCAATGGGTCCATCGAAATTTGATTATAGCCTGAATAGGCATCCAAGAAGCTTAACATTTCGTGCCCTGCCGTCGAATCGATCAATCTATCGATGTGAGGCAACGGGAATGAATCTTTTGGACAGGCTTTATTGAGGTCGGTATAATCGACGCATACTCTCCACTTGCCATTTTTCTTTGGCACAACTACGGTGTTTGCAAGCCATTCAGGATGTTTGACCTCCTTAATGAACCCATTCATTAGCAGCTTTTCTACCTCGTCGTTGATTACTTTCCTTCGAAATCCCCCATTTGGCCGTTTTTTTTGTTTCACCGGCCGATGTTTTGGGTCGACGTTTAACTTGTGTGTGGCGACCTTTGGATCGATCCCAACCATATCTGCATGGGACCAAGCAAAACAATCAGAATTATCCTTGAGGAAGGATATGATTTTTGATTTTACTCCAGGATCCAATTCCGCTCCCACATAGACTTTCCGATCAGGCTTATCATCGAATAATGTTACTTCTTCCAAGTCTTATATCGTAGAGTCTCCGGCTTTTTATTTATACTGTTCTCTCACACATGGTGGAACCTGTGCGAAGTCGCCTTCGACTTCGGACTACGGTAGCTGCGTTGAGGCGCACGACGGAACCGAAGTGAAGCTTCCGGCCACGGGTTCCACAAGCTTACATGGTGAAACATGTGCGAAGTCGCCTTCGACCTCGGATTCCGGTAGCTGCGTTGAGGCGGACGACCGAATCGAAGTGAAGCTTCTGGCCACGGGTTCCACTAGCTGTGATTGCTACAATCGAAAGCCATCCTTAACAGCTACTTAGTAACATTCTCGTGAAGCCTGTTGTTCGCCTCTGATCTCATGAATTCCCCATGGGGTAGGGAATTTTACAACTTGATGTAGGGTCGATGGGACCGCTCCCATAGCGTGAATCCACGGTCGACCCAAAATCACGTTGTACGCTATTTCGCCTTTCATTACTTGAAACAATGTCTCATTCTCAACACCTTCTGCATAAGTCTTAACTGTGATTTCTCCAACGGTTACTTCACTCGAGTTATTGAAACCCGACAATACTGTTGAACGAGGCACGATCTTGTCGCTCAGCTGTAGCTCCTCGACTACCCTTGCATGTATGATATTAACCGAACTACCAGCATCGACCAATACCCTTTTTACATCAGCGTCGTCGATCCTCATCGTGACCACAAGTGCGTCGTGATGGGGATGAATCCTGTCATCGAAATCAAAATCCCCGAACACGATCTCATCATTCATATCATCTCGTGTTCGTTTGTCTCGAGTAAATGAGACTTTTGCATGTTTCTTGGTGGTGTAGGTTACTCCACAAACGCCATCTCCTCCGGTAATAACATTTACCGTCTTCCTAGGAGCAGGAGGTTTTGGCGGCTCATCGTCTTTCTTTTTATTAAAATTGTTTCGTCCTCTGTCAGTCAATAGTTCAACCAGGTGCCCCTTCTGTAGTAGGCTGGCCACTTTGTATCTCAATGCCTTACAATCTTCCGTTTTATGGCCGAAGTCATGGTGAAATGCACACCATAGATTTTCATCCCTTGTATTTGGATTTGTTTTTATGCGACCTGGAAATTTTACAACCTTCTCACCCATCCCATTCAAGTGATTCACCAAGTTTGGTGTTGATATGCAAAAATTGTACTCCGTCACTTTTGGGGGGAGTGGTCGATCTTTCGGAGCCGAAGATGCGTTCGACTGCCCTTTCTTCAATTGATTCTTCGAACCACCAGCTTCGTGGTTGTTGTTCCCCATTCGAGGGAAACTGTAGGGCTCCCATCGTTGGTCCCTGAAGTTTCGCCTGTCATTTTCAACTCTACGTGGTGGAGGTCGATCATAATGGTAACTATTTCGGACTAGCTGTAACTCCTCCTCCTCAGCTCTAATCCGCGGCTCGCATTCCCGATATAGCACTTCGAATGTCCATGCATCAATCTCCCTGAGACGATCTTTCAACTTCCATGCCTCAATCGAATCAGTGCGCAGATTGTTAGCAAAGGTCAAGCAAGCCCACCTTTCTTCGAGATTCGGGATATGAATCTTCTCATCATTGAATCGTTTCACAAATTGTTTTATGGTTTCTCCGGGTCGTTGCCTAACATTCAATATGTCTTCCACCCTTGGTGCTATCTTTTTTGCTCCAGTATGTGATCGAATAAACTTTGCTGACATGTCATCAAAATTCAATATCTCATTTTCAGGTAACTGCAGATACCATTTCAATGCAGCTCCCTTTAATGTTTCACAAAACTTCTTGAGGCTGACCGAATTAATTTCTTCCGAAGTTAAGTCGTTCGCCTGAACTGCAATCGAAAACATATCGATGTGATCCCTTGGATCTGTGGTCCCATCGTACCTTAAACTTTCTGGTAACTTGAAAGTTTTAGGAATTGGCATCGGGGCTGCACTTGCTGGGAACGGACGCTTTGAGATCAATTTTTTAGCGACCTCGTCCGTGAACTTTGGTACACCTGGCAATTTCTCCATAAATGATTTTATCTCACCGAACTTTTTATCCACTGTGTCATTCAATAGAGTTTGCATCGTCGCTAACATTCTTACTTGTGCTGTAACCGTGGCCGGAGCTCCCATAGCTACCAGGGCCGTACCCGATCCCCCAGATCCGACCCCCGCTGCAAGTCCCCCTGTTACGGCGCCCTGAGGAACCGAAGTCGGAATGCTTGCTGGGGGTGTGATCGGAGGGGTGGGTGCTCTGTTTCCGATAGAATTAGATAAAACCCTTAGCTGCTCCTGTATCATTTATAATAACGCATTTGCATCTCCTGACTCAGTTTCGACCACGAGCTCCTTACCCGGTCGCTGTCCTCGGGGCGCGTTCAACTGTGAACCAGCAGGAATGTCGTCATGAGTTGGATCCTGCTCGCAATTGGTAGACTCATCGACCGCTTCAACGTTGGTCGGAACTGGAACCCCGTCATTGGGATCGAGTTGTTGTTGACCGTTCAGAGCGGCGGTAGCGGTGATGTTACGTTCATCTGCCATTTCAAGACAAGGAAACAAACGTAAGTAGTATCAGAACGATTCAAATTTCGGAATAAATCGATTGCCTAGACCCCACGGTGGGCGCCAAATTGTATTTCCCAAAAATGTATCAGGTTTTACAATTAAATCTATATTTAGTTGAGTCTAAGACGACCGTTTTATATCTCAATTCGACCGATTGATAAGCAGCTTACGTTAGTGAAACAATTGATCTCTAGCGGTTTAACTCGAAAGCAATTATAATATCGATGTCAAGGATGCAGATCCGATGTCAGATATCACTTAACGATGTAAGATTCGGATAAATGACTCAAAGGCAAGTATAAACAGACAAATTCGAAGTGAATAGCAAGCCAGTAATTTACGATGAAATGATTCCGTCCCAATTAGATGCACGGTTTTAATTAACTACGATGACAACGACAGATTCAGCGATGATGATAGATACGATGACGATGGTGATAAGTTCGTTGATGACAACAGATACAATGACGAGCGAATGTAATACGATAATGAGTGAATACAGTATGAATATATTTGATCGAATAACGTGGTGATAAGGTAATAACAACAATGTATCCAATATAACTTAACAATGAACAAATTGATGAACTAGCTTATGCGATCGGAATAAATATGACAAGTCGATAAGATTGAACGTAGCCAAATAACGAATAAATTAAGCGACAAATAAAACAAGTATTGACTAAAACGAGCAAACAACAAGTAAATAATTAAAGCGATAAAAGCTTATTGTATTGAAAAGCCGGAGGATGGTGCTTCAAATGAAAGAGATGAGCCTACTTCCACGTTTGAACCAAGCCATGGCTGAATTTGATACAAAGATTGTTCTAATGACAACAGTAATTTTATGTATGTTGAGAGAACAAAGCAAAAATATTTAAGTAGCTGAATGAAGATTGAGAGTAAGCTGCTTTAGATGAGAAAATGTCTCCTCAAATGAGAGCATGAAGTCCTATTTATAGGTTGAAATGATGAAGAGTTTCAACCCTAGAAGAATTCCACTCTCCCACGTTTCTCTTCCAACAGTTGCACTTTTTCACCCACTTCCGCCGAATCGGCTAAATTCGTTCCGATAAACTTGGGATAAGGACAAACTGCGTTATCCATTGGAATACTGTCTTCGAAAATATCCGATCGCAATGAGCACATAACCGATCACGGAAGTAAACGAAACAATTTCTTCCCGACCGCAACGATTCCGAAGTCAACTAATGCCTCTTCATAAAATCTAAACCGATGATTGTGAACGAACAAAAATCGACCAATTCAAAATTACCGTTTGAAACTATATATAAAAACACACATATTCAAATTAAGTATGTTTTGCTTGGTTAAAAGTTGAAGCTAATTCGGTGTTTAGAAACTTTTATAGTCACTTTTGAGCCTCAAGCTTTTGATATGTCTGCATTTGAAACCCAACTTCTAAGAAAGTTCGAGCCAGGCTTGGGCCAACTTTCATTAGTAGGCCGTCAAAGGCTAATCAGTTGGGCAGGCTTTTAATGTAAAAATTTCGCGTAGGGGTCTGTTTGGCGCACGCTAATTGATAAGTAGTCATCAAAAATAAATTCGTTGAGAAATAGCCATCTTCGGACAAGTCCTAGTATTCAAAGTCCCAGTATAAAATACTGAAACCACTTAAACATCAATCCCAGTATAAAATACTGGGACTTTGAACATGTTGTTCAAAGTCCCAGTATTTTATACTGGGATTATATATATATATATATATATATATATATATATATATATATATATATATAATAGGATAAAAACCTGGGACTGAGACTTTATATATATAAAGCACCAAAAGGAAATCCCATTACAAAATAATGGGACTTTGAGCATGTGTAGTTCAAAGTCCAGTATAAAAATTTGGGACTAGTCCGGACTGTTTGCTAATGCTAATGGAGTGTATGTGCGCGTGGTGGCTATTCCTCAATTAATTTTAAAACGATGGATAATTCTCATTTAGCGCGTTCAAAAATGGCGACGCATCAAAATTTCCCACTTTTAATGGGTTCCAATTGCCTATGTAAACTAAACCAAAAATTTCAACGATATTTACACCATGTACCCTTGAAATTCAAAGTATTTATAAGCCATATTCATTAGAAAATACACTACCTATGAAATTAAAAGTATTTACCCTACATACCCACTTATTACTATATACCTTTGTTATACCTTATGAGCGTATACCTTTATTTGTATACCGTATAAATTATGGTATACAAGTCTGGATGGGTAAAGTTGGTAAATAGTTCACCGGTAGAGTTGGTAAATATGAAACTTATGGGTATGAGTGGGTAAATATTTTGATTTTGATAGGTATTTTCGTAAATCTCTTAAAATTTCACATGATGTTTTCAAATTTGACCAGTTCTAAGAATTTGTCCCCAATTTTCATGGTTTCGGTAAAACGGCCTTCCCTTTCGTTCCTTCCTTCTTCTTTTTTCTTGATGTGTGCCTAGACAAGACTTTAAGGAAATTTGATGGGAGAATGTGGTAAGAGCGCCAGTGCTGCCTAGGCTAGATTTCAATTATTTAGGAGATTGGGGGAAGTATAAGGGCAAGTGCTAAACCAAGACTTCAAGGCAATTAGTAGGGAGAATGTGAAAAGGGGTCGAGAACAAGTGCTGCCTAGTTTTGATTTCAGGGCAATTTGCTTAGAGATTGGGGGAAGGGGTCGAGGGCATCAGTTGCTGCATGTCATTTATAAGATTTATAGGGGTATTTCTGTCTAAAATTTATTTATAAATTAAACTGGATGTTATTTTTGCTAAATCACCATAATAGAAGTCCAAAAGACAAACCATTGCCTATGGTGTCATAGTTCTGAAATTCTCCCAAACTAAACTACAAGCTACTTACTTCGTCTGCACTATGCAGGTAATTTGGGAAAAGCAAGTTTTGCAAAGAGGATAAATTGGGGAAAACATCATCTACCTGTTTTAGCTGTAAAAAAATTAAACTATGTATAAAGTATATGCTAATACTCGTAATAACCTTGCAACTATTGTGATGTCATACTCCAATGATGCAAGTAAACTGCTTAGTCGTAACACGTTAGTTTAGCATTGTCAAAGGCTGGGCTTACTTCATTTGCTGAATAATTAGAAGAAAAGTTGTTGAGAGCTGGTTTTGAAGTATGACAAACGAGAAGGACACTGAGGTTCAGGAGAAGAACCTTGTCCTTGAGATGAAGGACACGCTTGATCGAAAAGATTACGCGTTGCAAATCCCTGTGGAACTAGGAGTAGTGGCGCGTGGTTGTTGACGTATCCTAGTCAGACTAAAAGAGGCGGTGTCCAGGCTGTATCTTTGAAGTGTGGACAAGAGTTAGACTTTAACATGGAAAAGAGTTACTGCGAATCTGATATTGCCATAATTAAGAGAATTCCCAGCAGGACTCAACTAGGGTTGTAAGACCTGTATAAAAGCAAGTAGAAGAGACAGCCGAAATTAGTTTTTCATATAGAGAGTCGAGAGCATATAGAGGTGATCTGAAGAGCTGTCTACGTCGGAAAACTGAAGAAGACAACTGGTTTGCATGCAGAGTATTTGAGTCTAGATCTCTTGTCTAGGTTCATCGAGTTGTATGTTGTCTCTGTTACAAGTGTTCATTGTTTTGTCTATTAGCTTATTTCAGAAGCATATGTATTAGGCAAACTACTTTGTGATTACTAGAAAAAGCTAGAGTTTAGCTTTGGTTAGTGATTAGGGTCTAGAGTGTAGCCCCTTGGTTACAGAGTCTGTAATCTGAAATGTTGCTCTTGTGTTAGTGGATTGAGATTCAAAATCCCAGAGTGTGGGTCGTGGTTTTTTTCTCCCTTGAGCAAGGAGTTTTCCACGTAAAATCCTTGTGTTCTTGGTGAATGTTTTGAAGTGTGTTCTTAAGTGCAGTTGCATAAAAGAGAACTGAGGAACCTTGTTCTACTACGGAAGAACCAGGTTCTTACAACAAAAATCGGAGGACACTATTCAACCCCCCCCTTCTAGTGTCCTTAGGAGGTGCTTAAAGTATAACAAGTGGTATCAGAGCGGGTCTTCTCTTGTAAGGCTAACACCTTGAGAAGGATCAAAATGAGTGCACCGCCTACTATTACTGAAGGACAGTCGGTTCTGAGGCCTCCACAGTTTAATGGGCAATACTACGCATGGTGGAAAAATAGGATGGAGAATTACATATGTGCTGAAGATTATCAACTCTGGCTGATAGTCTCTGAAGGAAACCTGATTCCCACCAAAATAGTCGGTGAAGGAACCACTGCCACAAAAGAACCTAAGCTGAAAGAAGAGTTTGATGAGTCTGACTATAAGATGATCGAAAAGAACCACAAAGCCAAGCGGTTGGTTATATGTGGTCTGGGTCCAGAAGAGTTCAATCGAGTATCATCGTATAAGACGGCTAAGGAAATATGGGATGCTTTACAAGTTGCACACGAAGGAACCACTGAAGTAAAGGACTCAAAAAGAAGAATGTTGAAGAGACAATTTGAGTTATTTACTATGGGCGAGAAGGAATCGATTCAGGATATGATGACCAGGTTGACCATGATTACAAATGAAATGAGATCTCTGGAGATGGAACTGCCTGAGGTGGAGATGGTCGACAAAATCCTGAATGTGTTACCTGAAGCATGGGAGCCAAAAATGACGGCCATTATTGAATCCAAACCCTTGAAATCCATCAAGCTTGAAGAACTGGTTGGAAGTCTGAAGACGCACGAGATGATGAAGGACTCAAAGGCTAAACCTGCAGCAAAGAAGGAAAAGACCCTTGCACTGGAAGCAACAGAAGAAGCTGATGAATATGTTGATCTTCAATCAGTGGAAGCTGCAATGGTAAGTGCTCTAAGACAAAAACTCAATCTGGGAAGGTTTAAAGGATTTAAACGAGGGAACAAGGAGAGCTCTAGCAGGAAGAACATAGTTGACAGTCCTGACTACTCTGGATGCTTCAAATGCTTCAAGAAGGATCATGCTGTCATGGATTGCCCAATGTAGAAAATAGAGTGGATGAAGAACAGAGCTGCTAAGGAAAAGGAAAAGGAAACCACAAAGGAAAACGATGCAGATAGAAAGAAGTCAAGACGGCCCCCAAACTTCAGAGCAGAACGAAGGAAAAGGAAGGAAGCTTTCTATGCCACATGGGGACCAACTGACAGTGAGTCTGATCACGAGAAGGAAGCTGACGATGACTCACCGCTAGCATTAGCAGGGATGACGGATGTTAGTTCTGACGAAGAACATCCTCTTGAAGTAAAATGGGGAAGAGATCTATCAAAGCCACCAGTGTTCAATGGGACTCACTACAATTACTGGAAGAAACAAATGAAGAATTTCTTGCAGACGACTGATTATAGTCTGTGGCTAATTGTGAAAAGAGGACCTC
Organism: Petunia x hybrida; assembly: GCA_037355625.1. Classification (NCBI taxonomy): domain Eukaryota; kingdom Viridiplantae; phylum Streptophyta; class Magnoliopsida; order Solanales; family Solanaceae; genus Petunia; species Petunia x hybrida. The sequence goes on along the minus strand of JBBBVM010000053.1, from coordinate 4,849,198 downwards.
ATGTTCCAGTGAAGAGAGCAGCAAATGGAGTCTTGGTACCCAAGAAAGTAGAAGAACTAGATCCACAAGATCTGGACTGGCTACAAGCAAACTCCAAGGCTGAGGGGTATCTAAGAAGAGGACTTACAGATGATGTGCTCGGACAGATACTGGAATGTAAATCAGCCAAGGAGATATGGAAGAAACTGAAGGAGTTGTACATAGTTGACAACACCAAGAAGGACTCTGCCCTCATGGCAACTGAAGGAAAGGAAGCTGACGGTTCAGCAGAGGTATGTTTATCTGATCTTAAGGAAACTTTACATACATACTCTTCTGAAAATCTAATCCTAATCACAGCCACATTGATTGAAGGATATGAAAAAGAAAAGCTTGAAAAAGATAAATTAATTGAAGAATTGGGTGATCTTAGAACTAAGCACAAGAGTCTCCTAGAACAGAACATTGAGCTTGAAGAAACAAATGCCATCATGAAAGGACAGACTCTTGTGTCAAACTCTAAGATCACTGAGCTTGAATTAGAATGTAGTCAGTTGAGAGAGAGTAAGAATGGTAAGCAAGTTATGAGTGAAGTTCAAACCTTTCTGGAAGATGAATTGAAAAGGACAAATGAGATTTTATACCAAGAAATTGAAAAAAATAAGATGTTAAATCAGAAGGTTGAAAACTCAAAACTTGAACTTACCAGACTTACAAAATGGAATAAGTCTTCAGAAGCAATGCATTGGGTTCTTGAAAATCAAAATAAAGGAAAACAAGGTTTAGGATTCAAGAAGCCCTTGCCTCCATATAATCCTAAAAGCAAATATGTGGGATTACCTTGCAACATGTTATGCACTTTCTGTGGTCAAACCGGTCATACTAAACAAAGGTGTGTTAACATTACCAAGGCAAGGGCCAAGAATAAAAATTGTGTTTTACCCAAATGGGCCAAACAAGATCTGATTTATCCATTTTCTCATAAGAAGGGACCCAAGCTTGTCTGGGTTCCTAAGGCTAACCTCTAATTGTTTTGCAGGCTGGAGTGAGGGAGAACAACTCAAGCTGGATTCTTGATAGCGGTTGTTCTAGGCACATGACAGGAGATAGAAGAAACTTTCTCTCACTCGCAGCATTTCAAGGAGGCAGTGTGGCCTTCGGAGGAGGAAAAAGTGGTCAGATAGTAGGCATTGGGAAGATTGGGAGATCTCTTGAGCATGCAATTGAAAATGTGTATTGTGTGGATGGTCTTAGACACAATTTACTGAGCATCTCTCAACTATGTGACAAGGAAACGAAGTGAGCTTCTCATCTGTAGGGTGCATCGTGAAGAACCTACAGAGTGGAGAAGTGGTAATGGAAGGAAAAAGAGTGAACAATGTGTACAAGGCGTCACTGAGGTCCTTACCTGAAAACATCCTGACATGCTTGAATGTACAAGAAAGCGACTCTCAGCTGTGGCACAAAAGACTGGGTCATGCAAGTCTCACTCAATTAAATAAGCTAGCCTCGAAGGAACTGGTTCGTGGATTGCCAAACAAGAAGTTTGAAAACATAAAAGTGTGTGATGCCTGTGTAAAGGGAAAGCATGTAAGAACGTCATTCAAGTCAAAGAAAGTGGTCAGCACATCTAAGCCACTGGAGCTGGTACATATGGATTTGTGTGGACCTATGAGAGTAAAAAGCAGAGGAGGAAAGAGGTTTGTGTTCGTGATTGTTGACGACTACTCAAGGTATACATGGACCTTGTTCTTGGCCTCTAAGGATGAAGCTTTTGAGAACTTTAAAGACTGGGCTGGTGTGGTTCAGAAAAGGCTAAGTCTTGAACTCATCAGTATTCGATCAGATCATGGAACTGAGTTTGAAAACTCAAAATTTTCTGAGTACTGTGCAGGGAACAACATAGATCACAACTTTTCTGCACCAAGAACTCCCCAACAAAACGGGGTGGTTGAGAGGAAGAACAGGTCGTTGGAGGATATGGCTAGAACCATGCTGCTGTCAAGTGGACTAGCAAGAAACTTCTGGGCTGAAGCTGTAAACACTGCATGTTACTTGCTAAATAGATGTTCCATCAGAGCCATTCTTGACAAAACTCCATATGAGTTACTCAGAGGTAGAAAGCCAAGCATTGCCCACCTAAGGCCTTTTGGGTGCAAATGCTTTGTTCACAACAATGGCAAGGAACCCTTGGGAAAGTTTGATGCTAGGAGTGATGAGGCAATATTCCTGGGATACTCCACTCAAAGTAAGGCATACAAGGTACTCAACAGAAGAACACAAGTAGTAGAAGAAAGTATGCATGTTGTGTTCGATGAATCAGATAAGGAAATAGGAGAAGATGATGCAGATGATCAGGTGATTGGCTTAAGAAGAGAAGAAAGCATAGATGAACTGGAGGACTCGGATAAAAAGGAGAGTAAAGTCATGTCAGATGAAGGAGTCAACTTGACAGGGGGAACTTCTGATGAAGCTGAAAATCAAGAAAGTCAAGAAGAATTTACTCAAGACGATGCTGTAGGTTCTTCTAATCAGATCCAGATCAAGCCATGGAAACATCAAAGTTCTCACCCTTTGGAGAATGTTCTATCTGAACTGGATACAGGAATTATGACTAGGTCAGCATTAAAGAACTTCTGTGCATTCTTTGCTTTCCTCTCAGCCTTGGAACCAAAAAATGTCAAAGAAGCTCTAGAAGATCCAGATTGGATTATAGCTATGCAGGAGGAACTTCATCAATTTGAAAGAAGCAAAGTGTGGCACCTAGTTCCTAAACCAAAGGACAGATCCATAATTGGAACTAAATGGGTGTTCAGAAATAAGCTGGATGAACATGGCATAGTTACAAGAAACAAGGCAAGGTTGGTTGTTCAGGGCTACAGTCAAGAAGAAGGAATAGATTATGATGAAACCTTTGCACCAGTGGCACGAATGGAAGCCATTAGAATGCTAATTGCTTTTGCTACATACATGGAATTCACACTGTATCAGATGGATGTGAAGAGTGCCTTCTTGAATGGGTACCTAAATGAAGAAGTCTATGTAGTACAGCCTCCAGGTTTTGTGAACAATGAATTCCCTGATCATGTGTACAAACTGGACAAGGCTCTGTATGGTTTGAAGCAAGCTCCTAGAGCCTGGTATGAAAGACTCTCAGGGTTCTTGATGAAAAATGGCTTTTCAAGAGGTAAAATTGACAACACACTATTTCTCAAGAAGCAAGGAAAGGATCTGCTGGTAGTTCAAGTGTATGTCGATGATATCATCTTTGGAGCCACTGATGAGGAGCTGAGCAAAGGTTTTGCTGACCTGATGGGAAGTGAGTTTGAAATGAGCATGATGGGTGAATTGAATTTCTTCCTTGGGTTGCAGATAAAGCAGACGCCGGAAGGAACTATGATACACCAGCAAAAATATGTCAAGGAATTGTTGAAGAAGTTTAACATGGAAGGAGCTAAGGAGATGACTACTCCTATTGCTCCTGGAACAAAGCTCGATATGGATGAACTTGGTCCTTCGACAAATGAGACCAAGTATAGAGGAATCATTGGCTCACTTCTTTATCTCACAGCAAGTCGACCTGACATAGTCTACAGCGTAGGACTGTGTGCCAGATTTCAGTCAAAACCTAAGGAATCACACTTGACAGCTGTGAAGAGAATTCTGAGATACTTGAAAGGGACTCAGGATCTATGTCTTTGGTATCCCAGAGGAGGAACTTTTGAACTAATTGGTTTTGCTGATGCAGATTATGCAGGTCATTTGGTTGATAGGAAAAGCACTTCGGGGATGGCACACTTCTTAGGTCCTTGCTTGGTGTCATGGGCTACAAAGAAACAAAACTCTGTTGCCTTGTCAACTGCTGAAGCTGAGTATGTGGCAGCTGCTTCATGCTGCTCACAATTGCTATGGATCAAGCAGCAACTGGAGGATTTTGGAATCAAGTGTGGGGCAGTGCCAATCTTTTGTGACAACACTAGTGCTGTGAACATTGCCAAGAACCCAGTCCAACACAAAAGGACCAAACACATTGATATTAGACATCATTTTCTGAGAGACAATGTAGAAAAGGGTCTAATCACTATGAATTCATGCAGGACTGAAGACCAAATTGCTGATATATTTACCAAAGCTTTGAACAAGGTGCAGTTCGAGAGGAACAGGTTGGAGTTAGGGATGACCAAAATACACGGATGACCCAGCAGGTAATCCCCTGGTGATTGGCTAGGTTAGTAGTAAAAGTATCTGTTAGGAATTTGTCATTACTATCTGGACTAAATTTGTACTTGAGTAAGTACACTCGTTTTTAGTGTTTTGAGCATTAGGTACAAATAATGTGATCCCATGAAGAACCTACTGTGTACTGAGGAGGAACCAGTGTTAACGTGAGGAATCGTGTCCAGGTACAGTAAACCTACTCTATTTGTTAGTTGTCACAACTGAAATTAAAATTGTTTATTGTACGTGCATCATGGGAGATTCTCCATAGTCTCATAACTGTCCAAGATTATAGGAACACATTCCTTTTTAGGATAGAACTCCTTTTAAATTGCTTGGACCCCACTTCTTGAAAAGGGTATATTTAAATTAAGTTCATAACCGTCAAATCTCTTAACTTCTCCCGGTTCTCAAAAAGTTCAAAAAGCTGCCCTTCTTTATACTCATTATTTTGTTTTGCCTTCCCTAGACATTGTCACTTCACCAAAACCCTCTCTCTTTCTACAACACTTCTTCAATCTCTCATGATCTCATCCACCTCCTCCAATTGAACATCAAAATTCTCTCAAGCCCTAAAATAGATAAACCGTCAACAAACTCAGGAATCTTTACAAAATTCTTCAAGATGTCTGAAAGACCACCTCCATCCACTCTTGCTGAAAGAATTGCTAGGGCTCGCCTAAAATTTCTCAAAAAGGGGGACAAGAAACTGGTCAAGAAGTTAAAATCAAGAGCCGTTTCTTCAACACCCACTACTCAAAGTTCATCTCAACCGTTACCTGAGGTAATTTCTGATCCTACTCCATCTACACCTGTTGGTTCAGTTGATATAGCCAGTCCTGGCATTGTAGAAACTGAAACCCTAGTTGCTGAATTAGATAAAATAGTAGATGTTGAGCAAAGGGACAATATAGATAGGGGGAACCCACGTGAGGAGGAACAAGAAACTAAAGAGAATGAACCTAGAGAAGATGTGCAGGATGTTGTAGACGGTGTGTCTAGAGGCGAGTTAAATATAGCCGAAAAAATAGAAGAACAGTTGAGGGAACTGGATAATGATGAATCTCTGGGAAAAGATGTTGGTGAGTCAAGTAAAGATGTGAGTGGAACAGGGGTGTGTTTAGAGGATTCTGTGCCTAAAGGCCCTGATGGTGATGGAACTGCTACTGCTGAAGTTCCAGGGGGAGAGGGACAAGAACCTGTTACTTGTCTAAACCCTACTGGAGCTGATGATGCAGATTTTAGCTGGACAGAATCTGATGAAGATGGAAACAAGGAAGTTGTTGTTGAAAAACAAGAGAGTGACAAGGAAAAGAAAAAATTAAAAAGGAAAAGAAAATTTGGGGCAGAAGATGAGAAGGTAACAGGTGAGGAAGAGGAGGATGAGGTGGTGTTTGTAAAAGAAAATAAAGTAGAGCCTGAAAAGAGAAGAAGGTTGGTGAGAGATGGGAAACCAGTGTTGAAATCTAGACTGGTAGATGAAGACAGTGAAGGAGGTGACCAAGAGGCTAGTGAGCCTCTGGTCAGGAGAGTTGGTACTAGGTCGGCTTTCAAAATGCAGATGGAGAGGATTGAAAAGCTAGGAAAGACAGTAAAAAATGTGAAGATGAGGGAAGAAGAGAAGAAGAAAGAAGAAGAGGAGAAGAGAGCTGGTGAGGAAGAGGAGGAAAGTGAAGCTGGGAGTTATGTGGAACCCAGTGATTCTGATACTGACAGTGAGGTGGAGAGTAAGAAGAAAAGAAAAGAAGTGGATAGGGAAGCCTTCTTTTCTAGACATCAGGTGCTGCCAGGGAGTATACTGTATGATGAAAAGGAGTTTCATATGAAATCCTTGTTGAGAATGATAGGAGATCAGGGTTGGTTGAGCTTGTTTGGAAACAATGACAGGAAGCTGTTTGTGGATGAAGTCAGGGAGTTTTATACAAATTGCAGGGTAGTAGCCAGGAGGGTGTTTACCACTGTGAAAGAAGTGGAGATTGAATTTGGGAGACCTGAACTGGGGGTAATTCTGGATGTACCTGCTGAAGGGTATTGCAGGTATGTTAAGCTAAAATGGCCAAAGAGAACAGATAGAGTTACTCCTTTAGATGTTGTGAGAAAGTTTTCAGGGAAACCCAGATTGAGGAAGGAGAGGAAGGTTGAGAAAAAGGAGATGGAGCCTGCACATCAGCTTTTGTTTGAGTTTGTGCATAGGTTTCTTCTGCCTAGGGGGGAAAGAAATTGTGAGGCCAGTGCTCTTGATCTGACCTATATGGATCTGATGGACAGAGGGGTAAAAATAAATTTGCCTGGGCTCATTATTAGGCACATAAAGAGAATCTGTGATACTGATCAGAAGCCACACTCTCTTGTGCATTCTTACATCATCCATCAGATTCTTGAGCATTTTGGAGTGCCTTTAGGTGCAGGGAAGAAGCCAACTATCCATCAGAGGTTTGGGGTTAATGTGCTGAAGAGCTGTGACTTCTTTCAAGAAAGCAGGGCTTCCAAAAGGCCAATGCAGGTCAAGCAGGAGGAGTCAGAGGACAGTGAAGAGTTTGGACCTGATGAGGCCATCGGTGCTGTGCAGGAACTGGAAAAAATGGTTCTTGAAGTTAATGAAGAAAATGCTGAACCGCACAGGCAGTTGAAGGTGAAGGATCAAGAGATTGATCGCTTGAAGATTGATTGCCACAAGTATGAGGCCGAGCTGGTGATGGAGAGGGCCAAAAATACGAAACAACTTGAGGCACTCGTTAAGCACTTCAACCTTCAGCTGTGATTCTTCCAGTCCTGTCCTCCTATCTTTCTCTCTTCCTACCCCACCTGATCTTTACTCCTCCCTATTCTCCCTTGATTGCATGATTTGGATAATTAAGACAATTTCAATTTTTGTTGTGTAACTAAATAGAGTGGTGCTGCTGTCACCCTCTGGATGTTGATTTTAAATTTCTTATGTTTGCGACTGTTTCTTGTTTCAGTGCCTGGTTCCTTGTTGGGCCCTTATTTTGATATACCTATGTTCTTGACACTGATGAGTTGCCTTGTGCTCTAGACTAGATTAATCTGACAGGTTCCTGCAGGTCTTTGAATCTTTTCGATGATGCCAAAAGGGGGAAGAAGGAATGTTGGGGTGTTTGTGACCTAACTCATCTGTTTTCTGTTATTTTTTGTTCTTGTTTTTGGTATATGTTATGTAGGTTCTTGGGCAACGTTTGTTTGTCATCATCAAAAAGGGGGAATTTGTTGAGAGCTGGTTTTGAAGTATGACAAACGAGAAGGACACTGAGGTTCAGGAGAAGAACCTTGTCCTTGAGATGAAGGACACGCTTGATCGAAAAGATTACGGGTTGCAAATCCCTGTGGAACTAGGAGTAGTGGCGCGTGGTTGTTGACGTATCCTAGTCAGACTAAAAGAGGCGGTGTCCAGGCTGTATCTTTGAAGTGTGGACAAGAGTTAGACTTTAACATGGAAAAGAGTTACTGCGAATCTGATATTGCCATAATTAAGAGAATTCCCAGCAGGACTCAACTAGGGTTGTAAGACCTGTATAAAAGCAAGTAGAAGAGACAGCCGAAATTAGTTTTTCATATAGAGAGTCGAGAGCATATAGAGGTGATCTGAAGAACTGTCTACGTCGGAAAACTGAAGAAGACAACTGGTTTGCATGCAGAGTATTTGAGTCTAGATCTCTTGTCTAGGTTCATCGAGTTGTATGTTGTCTCTGTTACAAGTGTTCATTGTTTTGTCTATTAGCTTATTTCAGAAGCATATGTATTAGGCAAACTACTTTGTGATTACTAGAAAAAGCTAGAGTTTAGCTTTGGTTAGTGATTAGGGTCTAGAGTGTAGCCCCTTGGTTACAGAGTCTGTAATCTGAAACGTTGCTCTTGTGTTAGTGGATTGAGATTCAAAATCCCAGAGTGTGGGTCGTGGTTTTTTTCTCCCTTGAGCAAGGAGTTTTCCACGTAAAATCCTTGTGTTCTTGGTGAATGTTTTGAAGTGTGTTCTTAAGTGCAGTTGCATAAAAGAGAACTGAGGAACCTTGTTCTACTACGGAAGAACCAGGTTCTTACAACAAAAATCGGAGGACACTATTCAACCCCCCCCTTCTAGTGTCCTTAGGAGGTGCTTAAAGTATAACAAAAGTACTCTTATCTGTTTAAATATTTTGTTAAATCTTCTACAAAGATATCATGCTGGTGAGCTTGGAAACATAACCATGTTACCAAGCGTATAGATTGTCTTGCAAATTAACTCAAGTCGACCCTTCAGAAATAAAACTATTAATAGCAGCATTTCAGTAAGTGTTCAACTCCTTCTCAGTGATGGTTTACGGCTTCTTTTAGAACATTAGGTTAAGATGACCCATAACGATAGGTAATTGTCTATAGTAAATCTAATTTGATAACGTGAAAATGCAGTAAATAATCTTCAATAACTAGTTAAAATACATCTTACCAGCAATCTGCAACTGCAACCGCAACAATTCTATGGTTGCAGAAATATTCTGATAAAATGTGTTAGTTTGTACACAAAATGGTTTCTTCCTTGTATTATAGAGCAGTGGGCTTGATTGCAACTATGCAATAAAGGTAATTTTGATAGAAGATGCAGCTCGTTAAAGGAAGAAGGTACTTAATAGAGACAAATTAAAGATTCAATAATTACTAAATGCATGGACAGGAGTAGTAAAATACAATTGGCCATGGCTATAGCCTAAAAATGCAACAGTTGCCCAGTCCAGTATTAACAACTAAAATGTGTATGCTAGACCTCTTGCCAATGAACCTTGTTAAAAATCTAAGAACCTAGTTTTCCTTTTTTCGTGAACTTTTAACACAAAGGTTCAAGAAGTTAAAAAAAAAAAAAAAAGAATTGTCAAATCTGCATTACATGGAGGCCTTCTTAGCTCAACACCAGAAGTAAGGAAAAACAATCATCCCTAATGATTCAACCATCACTAAGACCACGGAAATTGATCACCCCGCAATTGGCAATGAAGATCCATCTGCATCCAAAACCATCAAATGGTTTCTGTGTTTAACCAGATGTAATGAATCACACCAGATACTAAAAAAACCTTTCAATATGTTATCTAGATTGCATTTACTCTAGACCATAATCCAGAGGGGGACGGAGCCTATATGTTCTCTATAGGTTTAACTGCACCTAGCTGTTTTGGCACGTACCATTAACTTATATGTGAAAATCACTAATACTTCAACAAATAAATGAATTGAACCCACAATTTCTAAAAAACAATGAGTTATTTCCTAAGAATCTATCAAGTTTACTTCCTAGATCCGCCTCAGCCATGATCAGCTAATGATCCAATTCATGTTTAAAAAACTAGAAGGGGGTAATAATAAGGACTCACCAGAATCATGTTGAGGATCAGCACCATGTTCTCTCTGATGATTCTCCATGCACTGCAATAGGTACTTGAAGGTCTCAATCTCACAAGGGATAGTGAGCCCACCAGTATGATCAAATCCAAATTCTTCCTCAACTTTTTCCAGCAACACTTTGAACAAGGGATCACTAAGGTAGCTTGTAGGAATTATAAACCTTCGAAGCTCCGGCCCAACGTAGACAGCCAAGTAACCTTTAGGGACACCATGGGGTGGCTCTGGACTCTGGCAACTCTCGTCATCTGAATCACAATACACATTGGAACTCTTTAGCCTCTTAACGATAGCAGGTGATATGCCTCCATGGAAATCTCCATTACTATTGGATGACTGAAAGTGGTCATTATGGTTGTTTCCTTTGGGACTAAGAGTGACATTTTGCCATTTATGAAGTAACTCTTTTAGTCTCACAATTTGCCTAATACCTGTCAACTTGCTTCCTCCATGATCATCCATTTTCCCTTTGCTTATCACAACAAGATTGATGATGATGATGATGATGATGAGAAGAATAATACCAAATTGGGATTAATAACTAGCTCTATGATTTGCTCTCAGAGAATATGAGTCAGCAGATCTTGTTCCCCTGCAGTTTCATTATAAATACATGTACCAGGGATAAATTTCCTCTGTTTCTTAGAAGCAATCACAAAAGCTATAACACGGTTAAGGTATCTTAAAAAGTTGAGGCTGTCACCACTTGTGAATGAATGCAATTACCTGTTTTCTTGGCAATTATGTACACATGCTTTGATTAACTTTAAAATCAAATAAAAGACCAAAAGGATTTTATCTTAATGATTCTGATATCCTACTCAATAGGTTAATAATACAGAGAGATCCATTGTGCCAAGACACATTAAATTTTGGTTTTCTTAATTGCATTATTTTAGTGCTTAATTCAATCCATGTGAAATCCACATGGTATATGACTTTACTTGGTCATGGTATCCCTAGTAAGAGAAGTATTTTAGCATCACATGATTAGCAGCTAATACATCATTTTAGCAAATAAAATACTCCTATTAACTACTTAGTACATACTTTAACACGTACATGCAAAGACGTGAACTCATAAAACTTGCATAATATCAATTATGGATTGCAAAGAGAACCATAGAACCAAAGAGATAAAACAAACAGTGGCGGTGGAATGAAGCTAATTACTTTTCTTTCTTTAACATTTCTTAGTTGAGGCACCCTATTTTGGGAAAATTTTTATCACTAGTCATTTTTGGACGCGCTCATTGGGACTATCCACCGTTTCCAAATTCATTGAAGAATAGCCAAAAATTCGCGCGCACACTTAAGCTCCATTAGTATTGGAAAAACACCCCCAGACTAGTACCATAACAAAATACTGGGGCTTTGAACACATACTATTTTGTTATGGGATTTTATATATAAAGTTTCAGTCCCATAACAAAATGCTGGGACTTTGAACATGAACAAGTTTTGTTCACAGCCCCAGCATTTTGTTATGGGACTGAACCTTTATACAAAGTCCCATAACAAAATGCTGGGGCCTTGAACAAAACTTGTTCAAAGTCCCAGTATTTTATACTGGTGTTAGTTTACTGAAGCTTCCCAGTATAAATACTGGGGCTTTGGATTTGTCCGGAGGTGGCTATTTCTCAACAAATTTATTTTTGACGGCTACAAATCAATTAACGCGCGCCAAACAGGCCCCTGCACGAAATTTTTACCCCTATTTTGCCGTAAAAATTTTGCACACAACCCACTTTTGCAAGTGGGCTTTGGTTTGAGGCCACTTTTTGGACTTCAATCCTTGTGGGTTGAACTTCACACAAGTTCAGCCCACAAGGGTTTGAAGTTAACTTCAGCCCATGAGGGTTGAAGTTTACGTATCTATGCCTAAAACTTCAACTCTTATGGGCTGAAGTTGAACTTCATACCTTAGGCATGACCATAAATTTCACTACATGTACCCCTTATTCTTGATTATGGCTTTTATTCCCTACTTAAGAATGGTTTAACAAAATGGTCTTGGTAGGCAACACTTCACGTTATAAATTTACAAGTGTTCCCTCGAGAGAAACACTTCAAGTATAAATTATAAGTGCTGCCTTGCAAGCAGCACTTCAAGTTATCTGGGGAGAATGTTGACAAAGATAAAAGGTCAAGTGCTGCCCCCGTGGGTGCACTTGTCAAGTTAGTGAGTCCATTATTATAAAATCACTTTAAGTGAGGTCAATAAGGCAAACCATTGCCTAAGGTGTCATAGTTTTGTAAATTCCCCTAGGCATGAAGTTCAGCCCACAAGGTTTGAACTTCAGCCTATAACGATTAAAGTTTTAAAAAGTGCGCTCTCATGTAAAATCAATAAAAAAAAAGGCCCCAAATCAAAAATTACTGGTAAAAATGGCTATTCGTGCACTTTGCCCTATTTTTCCTCTTTCGGCTCAAAATATAAAAGCATTAAAACAAGCCAATTTTGATTAGATGCTCCATTAAAGAGTGTGTATTCAGTTAATCCAGATTTAAGTCTGAGAATTCCATAATTCGGGTTAAACTATCAGATTTAAAGCAAACCTAAATCAAGATTATAAAATAAGAAAGTATCATTACATATCTTCTTTTGTAGATATGATCCAACAATCATGCAATGGTAAAGAAGAGTAGTGGTAAAGAAATTATCTAGATGATTCATTCAGTGATAAAGTGAAACAAAACACAAGCAGAAAAGTATACATAAAGAATAGAGTGGATCTAGGATTCTCAATATGCACTTTTGCGTTCATGGGCGCGCTAATAATTAGTAGTAACACAATATGTTCTTATTCTTTGTAAACTACTATACAACAGTGCATCATCTCTCAATAACATAGATTACATGTATGCATATGAAAGATGATCAAACCAATGATCCAAAGAAGAAAAAAGATTAAATTAGATAGTTTAAACAATTAAAAGATTTTTATATTGAACTACCAGAATATAATGGGGCTACGGAAATGATAGGAAGGAGGCTACAGTGACAGGGTCAGAAGCTGGTACTTCGAATTGAATAAGGCATCATGGTGGAAGGTTTGGGCTAGAAGATGGAAGGCTGTATTTTACTTTTGTTACAGAGTGTCATGGATATTATTTCAAAATTCATTAGAATAAATAATGATTCTAAATAAAAGATCATATTGACTTTTTTATCATTAAAATGATAGTAGTGATTAATAAAAGGGGAAGAGGACTCTTTTTGCTTATGTAGTCATCGTTTTGGGTAGCATTTTTTCTCATCCCAACCTATGGATTCACCTGTTGTCTCGCTTCCTACCTTCTTTTAGCATTTTTTCTCATCCCAACCTATGGATTCACCGTGATTATAGAGTTTTTTTTTTTACTCATCTTTGAACCCCTTTCAAAACATTCTTCTCAAAGGAAATTCTATCTTCAACCTTCTCAAAATATATTTCTTCAAAAATGGCTAAAGAAGCAAATTTCCTTCCCAAAAATTTCAGAGTGCAAGATTATCTCCCTCAAACCTTGAATTTCGAAGGTGATAGTAGAATGCAGGATCAAACAACCAAGCAAGAGTGTGATGATAATAACCTCTTGATCGAAATTCTACCCTTCTGCCATCACAGACGATGATGTGACTCACATCAGGCTTGAATGAATGAATGCAAATGGCCCACCATTATAGGCATCATTGTTCCTACTACTGAAGAAAGAATTTTTACCCACCATTTTTTTATTGGATGATACATACATACACTTTCACTCTACGTCTTAATGAGCGTGTTCGATCAATTATTGAGGACATATGTCGTCATTACAACATCTATTTGGACCAAGTCGGGACCTCCATTTGGCGTTCGGTGGCTGTACTGGATCATTTGGCTAACCACGCCAAGGTGAAATTTTCTTTCTGCCATCTCCATGCTTTCTGTTCTCCCCGCTTGCACAAAGCAGGTATGCTAATCTTCAACGGAGGAGGAAGAATAGGTATGGTTTCCAAGAGTAAGGATTCCAAAGACTGTGGGTGGGTCCAATGATATGTGGAGGTGCAAACCCCATCCATAGTATCATCTTACCCCCTTTCTAGAGGTCTTTAATAGGCAGCGTAAGTTACTGCATTCCTAACCTCGTGCATTTTTTACGTCCGCTACTTTCCTTAAATAACTTCCCATTCCTCTTAGTGAACTCCATGGCTGCTCTTCCGATAACCCATGATGCATTGGCCATGTGGGTTACCGCGATCTTTGCGAGAAATCCTGCAAGCATAATAACTTTCACGGCCCTGGCCGGTATGAACAGTTGGTGGGCAAAAGACCATGGTAAGTCATTTCTTCTGAGTACTTTCTTGATTTCATGCTTCAACTGTCTGCTGACACCTTATTTTACTTTAGGGGTTTCCCGTCATCCACTGCCTGAATGGAAGGAAATTCCAGTTGCTGCTCCGCACATCGCTCTTATTCCTGACGTGCAGGAATCTAGCGGAAGGGTCGCTGAGAGAGCTAGCAGCTCTCGTTCTTCAAAGAGGAAAAAGCCTACCACATTTGACAACGTAGCGGTCATCAACGAGCTTCTAGTGATCTCTGATGGTGAGGGAGAAGTCCCTCGAGTTTCCGAGCCTGAAGCTGATGCCGCTATTTCTTCTGTTGCTGCTACGTCAGAGTCTGGTCCCTCTACACAAAAGCATAGAAACCTGATTGACGAAACTCCTGAAGCTGAAGAAGAAGCCAGTGAGGGAGATGAAGTCGTGCTGCCAACTGATCCCCTTGAGCCCCGGTCATCAGTTCAGCTCTTCTCTTCCTGCCTTTTACTATTGTAATTTTTTCATATGTCGCACGAATAATTATCCATTGAACACTTGCAGAGCCTGCTATATCGACTCCAGTCTGTGAGTCAACTAACTCTCCCCAGCATCATCCCAGTAAAGAGGTGACTGTGGACACAGCTGCCGTCATATAGCCCATGGGTGGATCTTATGAAGTTGTTATTCCAATTGCAGCAGGAGTTAACCTGTTTGAGAGCCCGGGCATTGTGACTGACCACACTGTCGAGCTGATTGGTCCCTGTGAGCAGAGACACCTTGCTAATTATAGTCACCAGAACCTGTTCAAGGTTGCCACATGATGTTCTCTCCAGGTACATTTTGTTCACTCACTTATTTGCAATGTTATGTATCAGATTTTCACCTTCTCTCTTTTGAACATCTCTTTTGATGTTCGTTCAAGGTTGATGGTTTACCATGAAACCCTTCGCCGAGAAATTTTGGATGAGATTCTGAGGGAGGAGATTGATTCTCTACGGGGACAGGTCACCAACTTGAAGCCCTTTGTGGAAAAAGGGGAACAGCTGAAGGAGGAGCTCCTAGTAACGCGCAAAGCTTACCACTTGGAGCAGATGAAAAAGAAGAACCTTAATGCAGCAGTGGGCAACGAGGCCCACAAGCGCAAACAGGCTGTAGAGACTCTTCAGTCATCCTTTCAGGAAGCCAAACTTACCGGAAAAATACATTATTCTAATATGACCAGCCTGGAAGCAGTTGAGGCTGGCTTGCGGCAAAGGTTGCCGGAGGTGGAGGAGAAGGTTAAAACTGCTGAGAAGGATATTTCAGAAGCTAAGAGTGTAACGACCCTCAAATAGTCGTTACGGGATCCGGGACCTCAATTTGTGTGTCGACAGTCCCAAAAGCTCCGTTAGGTCATTTATGACCTGTCTGTGAAATCTGAGTCGAAACGGAGTCCGTTTGATAGGTTTTCGAGAAAAGGATCCGTTTATGAAATTCCGGAAAGGAATTTGGGGTTTCGATAGGTCGTTTTGAGTAAACGAACCCCGATGGAAAATCCGAGCGCACCGTTAGGTCCGTCTCGTCATTTATGATATGTAGCAACCTTCAAAATTGAAAACAGACCTCGTTTGATAGGACTTTTGATAAAGTCCCCGTTTCGGAAGTTTAAAAGAGTTAAAAGAGGTTTCCGAGCTCGATTTGAGCAAATGAGCTCCGATGAGAGATCCGAAAGTTCCGTTAGGTTCGTATAGTCATTTGTGACTTGTAGCAACTTTTGGAATTGAATTCCGAGGTCGTTTGGTTAAATTTCGCTATTTTGGCGAAAGTCGAAAATTGAACCTTTGCTGTGGGACCCACTTTTTGAGTTCTGGAGGTCCGAATTGAGTTCCGTCTTGACGAGCATGTCACCCAAGTATTTTATGGCTTGTGTGCAAAATTTGGGATCATTCCGAATTTCGTAGGGTCCCGTTTTGCCCCTAAAACAGTAGAAAATCTGGTGCGACTTTTCTGTTCTGTTTTGGTGCAAACAGCCGGATAAAAGCTGATTTTCCGGCCAATCCGTAAGGAATTAGGAAAAACTAAAAACATGAAAGTTGTAGCCCTGTGAGTCGTGGTTCTAATGGCATGGGTTTCAGGTCATTTGGATATTCCTATCAAAAGTTATGATTTTTTCAAAAGAAGCTGTCACAGAGGTAAAAACTGCTATAAAAAGGCCATTTCGGGCCATTTCGGTTCATAACTTATAAAAATCATTTGGTGAGCTCTTGAGGCGATTTTTGGGTATTTCTTGAAGACCCAATCATACTTACACTTAAGGTAAGCCCTTTCAATCCATCTTTATGTTGATTAACACAAGAATCAAAGGGTTGATTCTTGGAAATGGGTTAGAACCCTAGATTCTTAAGAATTGGGGAAAGACATCGAGCAAGGCTCGCATGTGGAATCTAAGTGTACTTTTGGACTCACGGGAGCGTGGGGAGTCCGGAAAAGTATATTTTGTAAATTTAGGGCTCGGCCCTACCCGGGAGCATTTTGGTAATTTTTACCCTAGGATGCCTATAGGCTTAAATAGCTATAATTGAGCACTCATATGTGCTATATCTTGTCTTAATAGACCTAGTGGAGAGTCCTTCGCGGACAAGGCGAGCGGGAAAGGAGATTCTTCCCGGCATTTGAGCCCGAATTTCGAGGTAAGTGAGACTTGACCTCTATTGTGCTTGTGGACTCTTCCTTCATGCTAGTATGCTTCATGTACGCATATATATACCTAACAATGGTTAGGATTAATGATGTGAATTACTTGCTATTATTGTTTGTTATAAATAGCGAGATTGTGACTCGACCGAGGTATGTGCCGGTCTAAACGCTACGTCGAGGTAGCTTAAATTTATATCGTAGTAACGCTTGCTACGCCATGCTTAGATAGCAAGAACTTGGGACATGGCCGAGGATGTTGCCGGCATGTCATGATAAATGTCTTGCCGAGGATTTTGCCGGCTTGTGTATGATATTGGTACTTGATTTGTTCACGTGCCGGGTTGGGTAGTGCTGTCTATACGTAACCTTGGGTTGGACGACATGGGAGTAGGGATTGTACCCCCAAACTGTGGTCGGGTTAACCTTCGCCTTACGTTCAGCTAGCATAACCAACCTGGGTTACGGTGACTGTGAAATATTATCGTTATTAATATTTCTGTTATTATTTCTGTTATTGTTATTAATGTCGTGGATATTAATACTGTTAGAGGGACACTTGACAGGGGGTGTGGTGTCGCCTATACTATGAGATGTGTTACACTTGACAGGGGGTGTGGTGTGGACACTTGATCTTTGAGATGTGACACACTTGACAGGGGGTGTGGTGTGGTCACTTGATTTATTGAGATACGACGCACTTGACAGGGGGTGTGGTGCGATCGTAGACAGATTTGAGATGAGCCAACGACTACGGGTCGTTGGTCTACTTATTCATGATTGTGATAGTGACTTCGGGTCACGGTATATGGTTGATACTTAGTAGTGGTGTTGCTAGTCCATCGTAGGTCTAGGTTAGTCGGCACGGGAGTAGAGATTGGACCTCCAAACCGCCGCTGAGTTGACCTATGCCTTACGTTGGATGGGCATAATCCTTGAGACTTCTGGTTACTACTTGTGTGTATGGAATGTGTTACATCTATTTGTGATTTCACTACTTTTTTTGTATGATTACTATAGTATGTTGTTGCTTATGATGCATGTAGCGACTTGTCCCGCAAGGGTACCTTAGCGGGCCTGTCGGTGATCTTACTGGGCTTCGGCTCATAACTTACTCTGCTACGTGCGCAGGTCCTTTATCCAGTCAGCAGCCCGGACGTTAGCGGTTCCCGAGGCTTCTGAGACTTTTGATTGAGGTGAGCCGACCACACAGACCGTGGTGGCATACCGCCGGAGTCACTTAGAGATAGGACTCAGATTTCTTTGATGTATATTCATACTTTATTGAGTCACTCTTAGAATGCTCCAATTCTTTTGTGGATATATTCTTTTGGACTTCACCCTTTTATATTTATATATCCATTTATGATCTTTTCACATTATTGTTCTTTTCCGCATCTTGTTTCATTGGTTCGCCTAGGCAAATGTTGTTTAGGTGCCATTACGAACCCTTGGAAATTGGGTCGTGACAGTTTGGTATCAGAGCCCTAGGTTCTAATTCGAGTCCTAGGAGTCTTGGAGCATTGTCTGAGTAGAGTCTTGCTTATGGGTATGTTGTCGACCATACTTATGAGCGAGAGGCTACCAGGGCATGTTAAGAAATGTTTTCCCTTCGTTTCATCTCTATTCGTGCTGAGTAGCTTATATAGGTGCTGACCCTTTTTCGTGTATTGTATCAGATGGCGAGGACGCGAGCATCCTCAGCCAGGAGGGCTGCATCTTCTACACCCGCGTCTGCGGGAGAGCTATCAGCACCTACGCAGCCGCCAGCTGCTAAGAAGACTCAGGCAGGTCGCCCGTCAGCCACTAGGCAGGACACAGCTATCCCTGCGGTGTCCGCAGCGACTCTGTCAGCATCTATTCCCCCTGTGCCTGCTGTTGTGCCAGGCACCGTTGTGATCTCTTCAGAGGAGTATATGAGAGTGATGGCCTTGTCTAGCCATCAGGTCCCTGTCAGAGATGATGTTGCTGCTCCTGTTTCGGCTCCTCAGCCGACCACACCTGTTATGAGCACGCTTACTTCTGAGGCTGCTCCTGATCATATTGCCCAGCCTTCTGCTTCTGCTCCTCAGGCAGGTCCTGTTATTTCTACTCCTCCTATGGGCACTGAGGAGGTTGCCAAGAGGATAGAGTCATTCATGAAGCTTCAGCCTCCAGAGTTCGACGGTACCTCAGCTACATGTACTGCCCAGAGGTACATTCAGAAGTGTGAGAAGATTTTGACAGTTCTTGGTACTAGAGACACCTTAGGGGTGCAGTGTGCTTCTTTCAGATTAGCGGGAGATGCGGAGACATGGTGGGTCTCCATGATGCGGCAGAGGTCTAGTGACCTCCCTCCTTTGTCTTGGGCTGAGTTCGTGTCTATGTTCATGAGCAGGTTCGTGCCCCAGAGTCAGCACGATGCTCAGAGGCGTGAGTTTGAGGGGTTGAGGCAGGGAAACCTGTCTGTTTCAGAGTATGACACCAGGTTCTTGTGGTTGTCTCAGTTTGCACCGGCTATGGTGGCTCAGGAGAGGGACAAGGTCCTCCGGTTTGTTGAGGGTCTTCATCCCCGCTTGCAAGTAGCTGTTTCCCCTGATATGGGCAACAAGTCATATTTTGAGATAGTTGATGTGGCTCGGCGGATGGAGGATATCTTCGCCAGGGCTGACGCGGAGAGGGCGGCCAAGAGATCGCGTCAGTCTGGTGGGTATAGTGGATCCGCTCAGAGGGGTCAGGGTCATCAGGGCCGTTCTCAGTCTAGGCCCCAGGCTGCAGCTTTGCCTGCCCAGGATTTTTCTTCAGAGACCCCGAGGCCTCAGTCATCCCAGAGGCGGGGTGGCTCTTCGCAGTCTGGTCCGCCGCAGTGCGGGAGGTGCCATCAGAAGCATCATGTGAGGTGTTCGTCTGGAGGTGGTCATGGAAGAGGTGGTAGAGGCGGTAGAGGAGGTAGAGGTGATGGATGTTTTGAGTGTGGGTCTCCAGAGCACTATGTCAGGAGTTGCCCTTATGTTTCATCAGGTCGCCAGGGATCCGCAGCTATGGTACCATCTGGTCCTCAGGCCGCCAGGCCCGTTTCTCAGATTCCTCCTAGACAGCAGTCTCAGAGAGCTCCGGGTTCAGGAGGCTCGGCGCAGGTCTATGCTATGACTCGTCAGGATGCTGAGGCATCCAATGTTGTCATCACAGGTATTATTTCTGTCTGTGGCAGCGATGCTTATGCTCTTATTGATCCGGGGTCTACCTATTCGTATGTGTCGCCGGGATTTGCCCCTTGCTTGGGCAGGGATCTGGTCTTCTTAGATGATCCCTTTATGGTTGCCACCCCTGTCGGGTCTTCTATATGTGTAGATAGGGGTTATCGGCAGTGTATGATCTCCATCTGTGGTGTAGAGTCCTTAGTGGACCTGATGCTGCTCGATATGTCTGATTTCGATGTCATTATGGGCATGGATTGGCTGGCTTCCTGTCATGCGACTTTGGATTGCCATGCCAAGTCCGTGACGATCGGGGCAGAGGGTGAGTCTCGGGTTGTATGGAGAGGTTCCAGGCCTTCTCCGAAGAGTAGGATCATTCCTTTCTTGGAGGCGCAGAGGATGATATCTAGTGGGTGCGAGGGATATATTGCTTCAGTTCGGGATGTCCGGGCAGAGGAGTTATCCCTTGATAGAGTTCCGGTTGTTTGTGAGTATCCGGATGTGTTTCCTGATGATTTGCCGGGTTTGCCGCCTATGCGGGTGATAGAGTTTTGCATTGATCTATTGCCAGGCACTCAGCCTAAATCTATTCCCCCGTATCGTATGGCTCCTGTTGAGTTGAGGGAGCTGAAGGAGCAGATTCAGGATTTGCTCGATAAGGGCTTCATTAGGCCTAGTGTGTCTCCATGGGGTGCCTCGGTATTATTTGTGAAGAAGAAGGATGGCTCTATGCGGATGTGTATTGATTACCGACAGCTGAATAAGGTTACTATCAAGAATAGGTATCCTTTGCCGCGTATTGATGATTTGTTTGATCACCTTCAGGGTGCTACCTTGTTCTCGAAGATTGATTTGAGGTCGGGGTATCATCAGTTGAGGATTCGGTCCGAGGACGTTTCCAAGACTGCTTTTCGTACCCGATATGGCCACTATGAGTTTCTGGTGATGTCTTTCGGGCTTACGAATGCCCCAGCTGCTTTCATGGATCTGATGAACCGAGTGTTCAAGGCCTACCTTGACTCCTTCGTCATTGTGTTTATCGATGATATCTTGGTTTATTCGAGGAGCAGGGAGGAGCATGAGCAGCATTTGAGAGTTGTTCTTCGGACTCTGAGGGATTAGCAGTTGTATGCCAAATTCTCCAAGTGTGAATTTTGGCTCAGTTCTGTATCTTTCCTAGGTCACGTGGTGACCAAGGATGGGGTGTGTGTTGATCCGAAGAAGATAGAGGCCGTTCAGAGTTGGCCTAGGCCTACTTCTCCTACAGAGATTCGGAGTTTCTTAGGCTTGGCAGGTTATTATCGGCGGTTCGTCGAGGGGTTTTCTTCTATTTCAGCACCTCTGACGAAGTTGACCCAGAAGAATGTTCCTTTCCTGTGGTCCGATGCCTGTGAGTCTAGCTTTCAGAAGCTTAAGACTCTGTTGACTTCAGCGCCAGTGTTGGCCTTGCCTAGTGGATTCGGGGGATTCACCGTATATTGTGATGCTTCGGGTGTTGGCCTGGGTAGCGTTCTGATGCAGGAGGGTAAGGTGATAGCTTATGCCTCGAGACAGCTGAAGGTCCATGAGAAGAATTATCCTGTCCATGATTTGGAGCTGTTAGCTGTCGTGTTTGCACTGAAGTTGTGGAGGCACTATCTTTATGGCGAGCCATGTGAGATATTCACCGATCATAAGAGTCTTCAGTTCTTGTTCACTCAGAAGGACTTGAACGGGAGACAGCGCCGCTGGTTAGAGCTGCTGAAGGATTATGATCTTTCTATCCGGTATCATCCCGGAAAGGCTAATGTTGTAGCCGATGCCTTGAGTAGGACATGGGTAGCCTCGCCTATCTTGATGCTGATATGAGGCCGTTGGCCCGTGAGTTGCAGGCTTTGTCCATTAGTGGGGTTCGGTTTGATGATTCTGTTCCAGGCCGGGTGCTTGCATATGTGGGGTCTCAGTCGTCTTTAGCTTCCCAGATTCGGGAAAGGCAGTTCGAGGATCCTTATCTGAGAGATCTCCGGGACAGGGTCCTGAGTGGGGGAGTGTCCTCGTTCGTGATTGGTGATGATGGTGCTTTGCGGCTTAACGGCCGGGTATGTGTTCCAGCCATTGTGGAGCTGAGGCAGATGATTTTGGCAGAGGCTCACAGTTCGAGATATTCCATTCATCCGGGTACTGCGAAGATGTATCATGATCTTCGAGAGCTGTATTGGTGGAAAGGGATAAAGAGGGATGTTGCTGATTATGTATCTCGGTGTTTGAATTGCCAGCAGGTGAAGTATGAGCACCGGAGGCCAGCCGGGGTGACCCAGTCTATGCCCATTCCCGAGTGGAAGTGGGAGCAGATCACTATGGATTTCGTAGTTGGTTTGCCGCTGACCGTGGGTAAGCATGATTCGGTGTGGGTAGTAGTTGATCGACTGACGAAGTCGGCTCACTTCATTCCAGTGAGGACTACTTATACCTCGGAGCGTCTGGCTCGTATCTTCATTGAGCAGATTGTGAGATTGCATGGTGCTCCTGTTTCTATCATTTCTGACCGAGGTGCTCAGTTCACAGCTCAGTTTTGGAGATCTTTTCAGAGAGAGCTGGGTACTCGGGTCGATCTCAGCACTGCATTTCACCCGCAGACTGATGGCCAGTCTTCAGTCTGAGCGGACCATTCAGATCCTCGAGGATATGTTGAGGGCGTGTGCTATTGATTTTGGAGGCCATTGGGATAGCCATTTGCCGCTAGCAGAGTTTGCGTATAATAATAGCTATCAGGCTTCTATCCAGATGGCTCCGTTTGAGGCATTGTATGGTCGGAGATGTCGCTCGCCTATCGGTTGGTTCGAGTCTGGTGAGGTCCGGGTGTTGGGGCCCGATTTGGTGCAGCAGACCTTAGATAAGGTCCGGGTTATTCAGGATCGACTCCGCACGTCTCAGAGCCGGCAGATATCGTATGCAGATCGGAGGCGGAGAGATCTTGAGTTCATGGTTGGGGACCGGGTATACCTCAGAGTGTCGCCCATGAAGGGTGTTATGAGATTTGGGAAGAAAGGCAAGCTCAGTCCTAGGTTCATTGGGCCTTTTGAGATATTGGAGCTCGTTGGCGCCGTTGCTTATAGACTGGCTTTGCCTCCCTCTCTGTCTGTTCATCCGGTGTTCCATGTGTCCATGCTCCGGAAGTATGTTCACGATCTGTCTCATGTGATCGATATGGCTTCCGTGGAGGTAGATGGCGACTTAGCTTATTCGGAGGAGCCTATTGCTATTGTGGCTAGAGAGGTCCGTAAGATGAGATCGAAGGTGATCCCGCTTGTGAGAGTTCAGTGGGGGCATCACTCCATTGCCGAGGCCACTTGGGAGCTTGAGTCCGAGATGCGTGAGAGGCATCCGCGCTTGTTCGATGATTCAGGTATGAAATCCTTGTATTTTCTAAGCCTGAATTTGCATTTTTAAGTTTTATTGATTTCGGGTGGTACCGAGGGGTCCTCGAAATCCGTGCCAGCTCCGTGGCTAGTGTGTGGATCCTACCTTAGACTTAGGCTCGTCCGAGGACAGCCGAGAGTCTAAGTGGGGGAGAATGTAACGACCCTCAAATAGTCGTTACGGGATCCGGGACCTCGATTTGCATGTCGACAGTCCCAAAAGCTCCGTTAGGTCATTTATGACCCGTCTGTGAAATCTGAGTCGAAACGGAGTCCGTTGGTAGGTTTTCGAGAAAAGGACCCGTTTATGAAATTCCGGAAAGGAATTTGGGGTTTCGATAGGTCGTTTTGAGTAAACGAACCCCGATGGAAAATCCGAGCGCACCGTTAGGTCCGTCTCGTCATTTATGATATGTAGCAACCTTCAAAATTGAAAACGGACCTCGTTTGATAGGACTTTTGATAAAGTCCCCGTTTCGGAAGTTTAAAAGAGTTAAAAGAGGTTTCCGAGCTCGATTTGAGCAAATGAGCTCCGATGAGAGATCCGAAAGTTCCGTTAGGTTTGTATAGTCATTTTTGACTTGTAGCAACTTTCGGAATTGGATTCCGAGGTCGTTTGGTTAAATTTCGCTATTTTGGCGAAAGTCGAAAATTGAACCTTTACCGTGGGACCCTCTTTTTGAGTTCTGGAGGTCCGAATTGAATTCCATCTTGACGAGTATGTCACCCAAGTATTTTGTGGCTTGTGTGCAAAATTTGGGATCATTCCGAGCTTCGTAGGGTCCCGTTTTGCCCCTAAAACAGTAGAAAATCTGGTGCGACTTTTCTGTTCTGTTTTGGCACAAACAGCCGGATAAAAGCTGATTTTCTGGCCAATCCGTAAGGAATTAGGAAAAACTCAAAACATGAAAGTTGTAGCCCTTTAAGTCGTGGTTCTAATAGCATGGGTTTCAGGTCATTTGGACATTCCTATCAAAAGTTATGATTTTTTCAAAAGAAGCTGTCACAGAGGCAAAAACTGCTATAAAAAGGCCATTTCGGGCCATTTCGGTTCATAACTTATAAAAATCATTTGGTGAGCTCTTGAGGCGATTTTTGGGTATTTCTTGAAGACCCAATCATACTTACACTTAAGGTAAGCCCTTTCAATCCATCTTTATGTTGATTAACACAAGAATCAAAGGGTTGATTCTTGGAAATGGGTTAGAACCCTAGATTCTTAAGAATTGGGGAAAGACATCGAGCAAGGCTCGCATGTGGAATCTAAGTGTACTTTTGGACTCACGGGAGCGTGGGGAGTCCGGAAAAGTATATTTTGTAAATTTAGGGCTCGGCCCTACCCGGGAGCAATTTGGTAATTTTTACCCTAGGATGCCTATAGGCTTAAATAGCTATAATTGAGCACTCATATGTGCTATATCTTGTCTTAATAGACCTAGTGGAGAGTCCTTCGCGGACAAGGCGAGCGGGAAAGGAGATTCTTCCCGGCATTTGAGCCCGAATTTCGAGGTAAGTGAGACTTGACCTCTATTGTGCTTGTGGACTCTTCCTTCATGCTAGTATGCTTCATGTACGCATATATATACCTAACAATGGTTAGGATTAATGATGTGAATTACTTGCTATTATTGTTTGTTATAAATAGCGAGATTGTGACTCGACCGAGGTATGTGCCGGTCTAAACGCTACGTCGAGGTAGCTTAAATTTATATCGTAGTAACGCTTGCTACGCCATGCTTAGATAGCAAGAACTTGGGACATGGCCGAGGATGTTGCCGGCATGTCATGATAAATGTCTTGCCGAGGATTTTGCCGGCTTGTGTATGATATTGGTACTTGATTTGTTCACGTGCCGGGTTGGGTACTGCTGTCTATACGTAACCTTGGGTTGGACGACATGGGAGTAGGGATTGTACCCCCAAACTGTGGTCGGGTTAACCTTCGCCTTACGTTCAGCTAGCATAACCAACCTGGGTTACGGTGACTGTGAAATATTATCGTTATTAATATTTCTGTTATTATTTCTGTTATTGTTATTAATGTCGTGGATATTAATACTGTTAGAGGGACACTTGACAGGGGGTGTGGTGTCGCCTATACTATGAGATGTGTCACACTTGACAGGGGGTGTGGTGTGGACACTTGATCTTTGAGATGTGACACACTTGACAGGGGGTGTGGTGTGGTCACTTGATTTATTGAGATACGACGCACTTGACAGGGGGTGTGGTGCGATCGTAGACAGATTTGAGATGAGCCAACGACTACGGGTCGTTGGTCTACTTATTCATGATTGTGATAGTGACTTCGGGTCACGGTATATGGTTGATACTTAGTAGTGGTGTTGCTAGTCCATCGTAGGTCTAGGTTAGTCGGCACGGGAGTAGAGATTAGACGTCCAAACCGCCGCTGAGTTGACCTATGCCTTACGTTGGATGGGCATAATCCTTGAGACTTCTGGTTACTACTTGTGTGTATGGAATGTGTTACATCTATTTGTGATTTCACTACTTTTTTTGTATGATTACTATAGTATGTTGTTGCTTATGATGCATGTAGCGACTTGTCCCGCAAGGGTACCTTAGCGGGCCTGTCGGTGATCTTACTGGGCTTCGGCTCATAACTTACTCTGCTACGTGCGCAGGTCCTTTATCCAGTCAGCAGCCCGGACGTTAGCGGTTCCCGAGGCTTCTGAGACTTTTGATTGAGGTGAGCCGACCACACAGACCGTGGTGGCATACCGCCGGAGTCACTTAGAAATAGGACTCAGATCTCTTTGATGTATATTCATACTTTATTGAGTCACTCTTAGAATGCTCCAATTCTTTTGTGGATATATTCTTTTGGACTTCACCCTTTTATATTTATATATCCATTTATGATCTTTTCACATTATTGTTCTTTTCTGCATCTTGTTTCATTGGTTCGCCTAGGCAAATGTTGTTTAGGTGCCATCACGAGCCCTTGGAAATTGGGTCATGACAAAGAGCCTTTCCACAATCCTCCAGGATGAAAATGATAAGTTGTGGGGCCAAGTGGCATCTTTGGGGAAGGACTGTGAAAAGCTCTGCAATGATTCCCTCCGAATGGGGGTGAAGATGAATGCATTGAACGCTTGGTGTGTGGCCGAGGTAGACCGTGCGAATGTTGCGGTTGGAATTGCTACCTTACACTGGGTTCGTGATAACCCTAGCTTAGATCTAGCCACCGAGATTGATTCGTTGACCAGGCTCGTGGCCCAAGTAGAGGCTCAGCTAGGATCCGACCTTGAGGAAGGCTCTGAGGAGGCTAGTGGTGAAGGAGAAGATGACATGCTGGCTAGGGGACCTGTAGTTGGTGAAGCAGGACCTTCGCGGAGTGTTGCTGCTGCTGAAGGAAGTCCCCGAGGGAGAACTAGAGTCCCCCCCCCCCCCTAATTCCTTTTTGTGAAAATGACTTCAACTCTTGCCCGTGTTTTTGGCATAATTGATATGTTGTGGCCCATTTTAAGGCTTTTGACTTTAAATATCTATTACTTTATTAGTGATGAGTTTACGTTCCATCGTAAACAGTTTTTTTAGATAATAATCATGTAAAGTGTGCTTGCGTATGTGTGTGCGCCAGGAGATTAGGCGGCTTTTGTTAAGTATCGGACACCCTATTTATTCTAATGTCTAGAATGTTTGATGTTGATACCCAAATTTTTCCCCAGAACTTTGTAAATCTAGTAATTTATTATAGAGAATTTCTGATAAATGGCTAAATTTGAAATTATAAGAAAAATACTTGAAATGTTTGATAAAAAAAGGCCAAATTATAAGAAAAATTTAACGTTTGACTTTTTCTCTCAAGGAGCTGGCGATTTTGGCGATTCACTAGGCGAACTTACACAACTTCTTCTTCAATCCTTCCATGGCCGATCAGGCAACTGGGCAGCCCCCCACTGGGGTTGCTCAGCCCCCCACCCCTCACGACGTCCTATGTAGCTGCAGTCATTCCCCAAGCCCCTACGACTGAGAAACATGCAGCTTCTTTACCCTCTTTAATGGTTCGTCACCCGCAAAAAATAAATGGCAGGCAGACTATGATGTGGAACAAAAAAGAAGTGCAGCATTCAATAGCTTCTACTAAACTAATCTATGGCATTATAGGAAAGTTTACGTATGGGGCTCCTGAGCTTAACGACTTGCGCAAGATTTTTCCATCGCAGTGTGAGGTAAAAGGACACTGCGTAATTGGGTCGTTGGATTATCGTAGCATTCTCATTCGCTGTTCTTTGTTCGAGGATTATGTGAACTTGTTGTCGAAGGGTCACTGGTTGAAAGTGGGCAGGGATTCATTCTTGATGAGGACACTTAAATGGGATCCATGGTGTGATCCTAGGAAAGAAACATCTATTGCTATAGGGTGGATATCCTTCCCTAACTTGCCTCCTAATTTCTTTGTGAAAGAATGCGTGTTTTCATTAGCTTTGGCATTTGGGAAGCCTTTGCACTTGGATGCAGCGACGATTAATCATACACGTCCAAGTTGTGCACGAGTGAAAGTAGAAATCGATCTCCTTGGTGACTTCCCCCAAGAGATTGACATAGTTGAAGTTGATGAAGAATCAGGGAAGAAGCATTCTAAATGCATCCAAATTGTTTATGACTATTTGCCAAAATATTGTTCTTCATGTTGCTTGCAAGGACATGACAATCATGAATGCCGTGTATTACATCCGGACCTTTATGAGGATAGGACTGATCAAGATGATAAGCAGGCTGCTAAGGATTTAGTTCAACCAGTGTCGAGAATTTTGAAGAGTGGGAAAATTGTTGGGGACGCAGGCCCTAGCAATACAAAAACTAATGACTTTGTAGATGGCAACAAAAATAGAAACCAAGGAGTTATACAAGGAAGAAGGAACCCTACTCGTGAGTGGCAGGTAGTGAACAAGAAGAAGGGTGTTGTGTTTCAAAATCAGGAGGAACGTGTACGTGCCAATCAACGTAATTCCAATGCTTTTGCTGCGTTACAAGTTGAAGATGATGTCCTACATGAAAATATGGATGCTTGTACAGTTGAGAATTTGACAGGAAATAAGCAAGACAACGGGTTAGTTACTACAGTTACAAAACCTACACCTACGTTCGCTGAGCAAGGAAATAAAAAAGGAGAGGTAGTTAGGGGAGGTGTTAAAGCTGGAGGAGCAGGGAATGTGGACAAGGATTTTTTAAGAGCTCGAGGCATTATTATTGTTGATGAGGCAGTTAATGGTACAGGCCTTCAAAAGAAGGAGTTTCTTTCAGCTGAAGGGCGTGGAGCTGGTAATAATGGTGTGAAAGCTGGGATCGATGAAGTTCAAGACGTTATAGGAAAGAGAGGCGTAGTTATGGCTACTCATGGAATTAAGGAAGCAGGAGTTATTGCGGAAGCTGTGGGTATTAAACATGGGGAAGGTGCAGATTTTCTTGCAACTACTGCTATTAATGTGTCAGAGTCTAAAGCCATTCATGCTAAAGGTGTATTTAATGAAGAGGAGTTGCAGGTTCACGTGCCGAATTTAAAGCTGAAGGGTATTTTAGGTGGGAATGATATGTTGGGTTCGCGTAATTCCCAAGGCGTGAAGGAATCCAATTTATTGATTGATAAGGAGTTAATGTTGACTCCTTGCTTAATGAGATCGGGAATCGAAGCTGAGGGATTAACACTATTTAGTGCTCAGAATCTTAAAGCTGGAGGATCACCAAAGACTAGTGGGAAAGCAATGAAAGACTCGCGTGTATTTAATGCAGCAACGTGTGATACTTTTACTAAAGTTGAGGGTTCCTTTTCTCGATCTTTACAGGTTGTTAATGCTGGAATAAATTCAGATCATGAAGAGGCTTTATCTAAGGGAGCTATGGGTTTTCACGTGATTCAAGAAGATGTGCAGTCATTATTAAACAAAGCAGGTGGATTATTTCCTTTGTCTCGTGAGGATTTAATTCCTTTACCTGAGCTAAAGCTTATGACTGTGCAAGTTAATGCTGCTCGTAAGGGATTGAATTTGTCCATCAGTAAGGCCGAATTAATGCCTGAACATGTGCCTCTTAACACATCTGATAAATCTGTTCCTTCACAGTTGAATATTCAAGTCACTGACTCAAATTTATCGAAGTAGAATTTTACTGAGGGTGAAAAAAATTTGCTAAATTCTTTAGAATTCAGTGATGGTAAAGATATTTTACAAAGGCAAGAAAGGCATTCACCTATTAAGCAGCTTGTTTTACAGGAAGATGTGGGAGATGCAGCTGATATTGATGATGAGGAGGAGGAATCAACAGCCCACAATTTCTTACAAATGGCCAGGGAAGGTGACTTGTCTCCCAGAGATGTACCAAAGAAAGGTGTTAGGCGCACTAAAAAAGAGCCTGGGCATGTCTCCAGGATACAGCCAGTTCGGAGTTCTAAATCAAAAGTTTAATGATGAATAAAGCTTTGATTTGGAATATACGATCAGTTAATACGCAGGAGGTGTTCACAAGGTTGAATACTTTACATAGGCACCATCATTTTGATTTTATAGGGTTGCTTGAACCTTTTCAGGATCCCTGTAGAGTCCAATATTATGGCATGAGATTGGGAATGCACTGGTCTTTTACGAATGTAAATGGACAGATTTGGGCTTTTATTGGGGATGATTATGGTGTGACTGTGGTTGACAATCATGAGCAGCAATTGACATTGAAGCTGCACCATATTGTCCAAAATCAGGAATTTTTCATTACTTTGGTTTATGCTAAATGTGACAGGGCTGAAAGATTAGAATTGTGGGATTCTTTGCCATTCTTGTCTTCTACTATGGTGAAGCCGTGGCTGATTGGAGGTGACTTTAATGTCATCCTTTCTGAAGAAGAAAAATATGGGGGTCTTCCTGTTTTAACTCCAGAAGTTGATGATTTTGCGGCTACCGTTGCAGCTTGTGGGCTGACTGACTTAGGCTATTCTGGCTCTATTTATACTTGGTGGAATGGACGAATTGAGAATCAGTTTATGTTGAAGACGCTTGATAGATGTTTTGCTAATCAGGAGTTCATGGAAATCTTTCCTAAGATTGACATTGAACACCTTGCCAGGACTGGATCTGATCATTCTCCTTTGTTGATTAAATGCTCTACTGATTCGGCTAATATTATTAAATCCTTCAGGTTTCTTAATTTCTGGGTTGAGAATGACTCCTTTTTGCAGGTTGTGAAGGATAATTGGGTGTGTGATTGTGTAGGGGATCCATTCATTATTTTCCACAGGAAGTTGAAGAAAGTGAAACAGGCTCTGTCAAGATGGAGCAAGTCTACCTTTGGAAATATTTTCCAGAAAATTGCTTCACTTGAAGATATTATTAAGGCTCATGAGCTTAAGCTGGAGGAGGCACCTGATGCATATCATAGAGAGCAATTGAAGAAAGCTGAAGCTGAATTGAAAAGGGTGTTGCATTTTGAAGAAGAATTTTGGAAGCAAAAAGCAGGTTTTCAGTGGTTCAAAGACGGTGATAGAAATACTAAGTTTTTTCATGCTCAGGTACAAGGCAGGAGGAAGAAGCTCAAAATTCATAGAATCCAGGATAGGCTTGGAAACTGGCTAAATGCTGAAGAGGATATGGCTGCTGAAGCTGTGGGGTTTTTTCAACAACAATTTGCAAATGATGGTTAGGATTTGAATTTTGATTTGCTGTTACATGTCCCTGAAATGGTTAGTGCTGAGCAGAATCTTGCTATTGAAGAAATTCCTTCTATGGAAGAGGTGAAGAATGCAGTTTTTGGCCTGAATGGTGACAGTGCTTCAGGTCCTGATGGCTTTACATGGAGGTTTTATCAAGTCTGCTGGGATGTCCTAGCTGCTGATCTTACTAGTATGGTGCAGGCTTTCTTTGTGGGACATGAAATTCCTAGATTTGTATCTCATACAAATTTAGTGCTCCTCCCCAAGAAGCCTAATGTTGCTGCTTTTTCTGATCTCCGGCCTATTAGTTTGAGTAATTTCTCAAACAAAGTGATTTCTAGGGTCTTACACGACAGGTTAGTTGCTTTATTACCTGATTTGATATCTCCTACGCATGCTGGTTTTGTTAGGGGAAGGAGCATTGTTGAGAATGTGCTGCTGGCTCAGGAGATTATTGATGAAATTAGAAAAAGAGCCAAAGAGGCCAATGTTGTCATCAAACTTGATATGATTAAGGCTTATGATCGTGTGTCCTGGCTTTTTTTTGTCTAAAGTTCTTAGGAAGATGGGATTTGGTGAAAGATGCATTGATATGGTTTGGAGGCTTTTGTCTAACAACTGATACTCTATTCTTTTTAATGGCCAGCCTCATGGCATTTTTAATTCTACCAGGGTTTGAAGCAAGGGGATCCTTTGTCTCCTACTTTATTTATTCTTTCAGCTGAGGTGTTGTCCAGGGCCCTGAATGCTTTGCACCAGAATGCTATGTTCAAAGAATTTGCTATGTCTAAGTGGAGCCCTCCAATCAATCACTTAGCATATGCAGATGATATTATTTTATTTTCTTCAGCAGATACTACCTCCCTGCGGCTGATTATGGCGGTGTTGGGTGCTTATGAGGGTGTCAGTGGCCAGAAGATTAATAAAGAAAAGAGTGATGTCTATTTGTATCACAGGGTGCGGCCGGAAATTGTTGACAGGGTGGAGCATATTTCTCAAATTCCAAGAGGTACTTTCCCTTTTACTTATTTAGGGTGTCCGGTTACATACAAAAGAAGAAATAAGGCGCAGTTTGATGATTTGGTGTCAAAGATTAGGAAGAAGTTGCAATCTTGGAAGGCCAAGATGTTGTCTTATGGAGGTAGGGCTGTGTTAATTATGCATGTCCTACAAAGCATGCCTATTCATCTTTTGTCTGCAACCAATCCTCCAGATAGTGTTATTGATCAGGTTCATAAAATATTTGCTAATTTTTTCTGGAACAATTCTGAGGAGCATTCAAGGAGACATTGGGCTTCCTGGGATACTTTGTGTAAACCTCC
The DNA here is from genome assembly GCA_037355625.1 of Petunia x hybrida. Taxonomy (NCBI): domain Eukaryota; kingdom Viridiplantae; phylum Streptophyta; class Magnoliopsida; order Solanales; family Solanaceae; genus Petunia; species Petunia x hybrida. The sequence goes on along the minus strand of JBBBVM010000053.1, from coordinate 4,817,100 downwards.
AGCTGAGGGAGGTGTTGGTTTTAAGTCCTTGTATGATGTTGCAAATGCGCTTTTTGCAAAGTTATGGTGGAATTTTAGGACGAGGACTTCTCTCTGGGGTACTTATATGGCCAATAAATATTGTAAAAAAATTCATTATTCTATTGTGCCTTATACTGATGGCTCTCCTATTTGGCAAAAAATGTTACTTGTTAGAGGGATGGTTGATCATGCAATTATTTGGCATGTCAGACAAGGGTTGTCACATTTTTGGTATGATAATTGGTCGCGTATTGGTGCATTTTATTTTGTTTTTCCTCGCAGGTTTCATGTTAGGGAAGAATTAAATGTAAAGGATTTTTTTTGGACTTGATGGATGGAATCAACCACTGTTGTATGAAGCTCTTCCTAGTGAGTTTGCGCAACATGTTGTTGATAATGTACGGCTAGGGAACAATACTCAAGTGAGGGATTTTGCGTCTTGGGAGCTTACATCAAATGGGAAGTTCACTGTAAAAAGTGCATATAACTATGTTCGATGCAAAGGTACTGTGAAGGACGTCTTTAAACTTATATGGTTGAAAGGTATGCCATTCAAAATTTCTTTCGTTTTGTGGCGTGCATGGAAGTTTAAACTGCCCATTGATGAGGAATTAAAGAGAATTGGGTTTCATGTCCCCTCACGATGTTGGTGTTGTTCACAGCCTAGGGAAGAAATTCGGGAACACCTATTTGTTACAAGCTCAATGGCCAGGAACGTATGGAGTTATTACGCTAGCGCTGTTGGGTTTAGTATTCAAGATTGGAGATTTTGCCATTTAATTACTAAGTGGTGGCAGGTTCGAAAGAGACCGTGGTTGAGGTTACTGTGTCAAGCTCTACCTGCGTTTGTGGTATGGGAACTTTGGAAGAGAAGAAACACGATTGCGCATGGTGGTCGGGTGTCGTTTCAGCGTGTTATTCATGAGGTTAATTGGAACTTGTACAAGCTCTTGGTGGTTCGATACCTAGGTATGTCATCTGCTCCTCACGACTGGCCCTTCTTGGTTAAGTATCTTGAAGATTTCAGGCCATGTTTTAAATATATCAAAGTGTATTGGAAGCGTCCAGACGTGGGTTCTATAAAATGCAATACAGATGGAGCAAGCCGAGGTAATCCTGGGTTGAGTTCATTTGGGTTTTGTTTGCGTAATGATGAAGGCAATTTGGTGTATGCTAAGGCTCAATTGATTGGGGAAGGTGATGTTTGGCATTTTATGCCTATATTTCCTTAATATTTCCTCACGTTTTAGTACCTTATTCGCACATTTTATAGTTTATGAATGTGGTTTTACACTGATTTTATGTCGTGCGTGTGTAGGTTGTTATGCAGTGTAATTGGAGCTTTTAAGAGCATGATTGAGCAAGAAAAGATTGGATTTTGATTGAGGATTGGATCGAGCACACGAAGGTACGACACGAGCACGCAAAAGAGCAAGAAAACGGAAAAATGGCTGGGCGCCGTAGGGCCTGCGACGCGCCACCTGACGCGCGCCCTGGCTGGCGCGTTACCTTCCGCGCCGCGGAGCAAAAGCATTCCAAGTTTGGCGTCCTCTGGTTGTCCTCACGCGATCGGGGGCGCGGGGCGCCCGCTATGGCGCCCCTGGAGCGAATTTTGATGTCCTATTTCGTCTAGGATTGGGTCTAACTTATTACTAGGTGTTTGTAAACTCTATAAATACTCTTTTACTTAGTTTTTCATGGGAGTTCAGACTTTGGAGCAAGTTTTGGAGGAGAGGGGAGGAGCCCTAGATGTCTTCTACACAAGTTCTTTCTCTCTTTCTCTCATTCTTCTCTTTAATTCTATAGTTTGTTCGTTCTAGGGTTAGAGTAAATGCATGAAGGTTGATGTTTGAAAGTTGATTTCTTCCTATTGATTTACCATTACAGATTGTTTATTCTTTCTTGATCATAATTGTTTGATTATAACGGCCGTATAATTGAACACTATCTACGGTTCTTAGATTGAACTCGACAGAGGGAATTTATGAACGCAAATAAGAAAGAATAGAACTAGTTTGTGAACCCGGGCATCGGGGAACCAATTCGCGGGTAGGATAGACATATACTTGCTTGCCTAGTTTAACTCATTACAGGATCGTTAATGCGTGCACGTGATTCAACCCATAGACATATAGGGATTGGAGTAGCCTGCATAGACCGTGAAGAATCGAAAGGTTTTCACGGGTACAATTAACCTGTTAGTTAGCAATCTAGGAAATCAAGAAGTAGAATCAACGGGAAAACTCAACTGGACTGTTTGCAACTCTGACCCTGGACCGTTTCTCCATTATTGATAACAACCTATAAATTGCTCTCAAATACTTGATCTCAATTACTTGTTTTAATTATTGCAATTAGCTAGTAAAATCTCAACCATTGGAAAAGATCCCTGAATAGTTTATATAAATTGTTTGATAGGATTCAGTCTGAATAGTCCTCGTGGGAACGATACTCGATTTATCACTTTATTACTTGTCGACCACGTATACTTGCGTGTGCGTTTGGGAGCAACAAGTTTTTGGCGCCGTTGCCGGGGACTAAATAATTGACTGATTTCTTTTTGAACGATTTATTATTTTCTATTCAGGTTTAATTTTTGTTTAGTTTAGTATTGTGTTACTTGTCTACATGGCATCTTTTAATGAAAGTGGGTTGAATGTTGATTCTTGTCTACTTTGTGGATGACATCACTTTTGGGAAAATTGTCAAACTCTTTCAACCCTGCGAGATTGGTTATGTGAATTTTCTACCACCTTTGATTGGAATTTTTGTAAATTGTGTGGTGGTCGGTGGAATGATTGTCCTAAGTGTCATGCTCCTTCCCCCAATAATTTTTGTGATGATTCTAATGATGTTTGTGAGCTTGACAGGAGCGATAAAGTGCAGGTTGTTAGCGAAACTTGGCTAATGGAGCAAGCCAAACTCTTAGAAGCTTATGGGGATTTCAGGAGTGAACTTACAAATATGACGAGGCAATTTATGGAAGAAAGGGTTGTGCTCAGGCAAGAGATCGACGAATTTGGCTTGACTATTCACGACTTGGAGGAGAATTTGAGTGATATGGTTGAGGTGTCTGATGCCCAATTATCAGTTGTCGTGAATAGTAGATTTGAGATAGAAGAGCTTAGAAGCCAATTTGAGGAGCAAAAAGTGAAATTCCTACCAATCGACCCAATAGTAGTTGATGATGCCAAGGTTGAGGAAATTACATTAGAGTCAAGTGAAGAAATAGAAAACATCATATTTGAGGACTCTAGTGTTTGTGCAAGCGAGGGTGTCAAAAGTAATGCAACTTTAGAATTGAAGCGCATTGGGCCTCATTCCAATCATTTTTCAACATTGTGTTTGGATGGTGACATGAAAATTGAGCCACCCGAGCCTATGAAGAAACCAAGGGAGGAGGAACAAGGTGCCTATATTTTAAAGTTTGTGATGCCGAGGAGACAAAACGACATCCCTCATTTAAAGGCTAAGAAGTGTAAAATGCGACAATGGTTACTTGGTCCTTTTGTATTTTTGCCACCACCCCAATACCATAGTTGTAAACTTGAGGCAAAGTTGGGGATTCAATTCATTAGTTCAAGGTGGAGGAAAAAGTGATGAAGTTGTCCTCGTCGTGCCGCGACGTTAAATCAAGCGCTACTTGGGAGGCAACCCGAGTTTGTAGTTGTATTATTTTATTTATAGTGTCACGTAGTTGTTGTTTTTTATTGGATTGCAGGTTCATGTAATGTCGAGGCTAAGTGTGGGGTGTCCTCACCCTTGCCTAATGTTGATGACCTGATAAGGGAAGTCTGAGTACCTCATACTATATGGAAGCTTGGAGGATGCTAGTACCAAGGACTAGAATCTTCAGGGAAGTTTTCTTTACCTTGCACTTTCTTATTTTTAGCACTGAGGACAGTGCTTAGTTTAAGTGTGGGGTGGGAAACTACCCTTTATTTATTTTTGAGGTTAGGGATGCATGTACCATAGGATTTTTCTTTTGTCACTTGACTTTATTTTTATTTGTTTCTTGCTTTAATATATGAAAAAAAAAATTAGAAAACCAATGAAAAAGTCCAAAAAGATTTTCCTTTTAGTTTTATTAGTGGTACATGTCATCCACCCCGTGGTTTTTCTTATGGCCTCGGTTCTTTTCCACGGGGAGGCCTTTGAACCGGGTAGTATTTTTATTTTTAGGATTAGGATAGTTAGTTGTAGATGACCCTAGACGAAAGGAATAGGTGGAATGCTAGGTGCCTTTGATTTGTTTGATACCGGTGGACTTGAATTGATTGCATGTGCTATTTGTGGTGTCCTTGGGTTTTAAATTGAGATGCATGCCTAGAAAACATGGAACGACCCCCTTGAGATGCTTGAGTCCGCTTGCTTGACTTGATTGTTAACCTTTGTGCATTAGTGCTTAAATTTCCACAAGTTGCATTCTAGAAGCTTAGTTGAGAGTTGTTGATGGAACCTTTTTGTGTGGATCATGTGCAATGTGTGTTGTGAGGCATGTTCTTATTTACTCCATGTTGCATGTTAATGTCTAGAACTTGCCCCGTGTGTGTGCAAAGCGAAATCCTAGGTTTGCTCTAGTTGGGAAATGATACTAGGCCTTCTTTTGATTTGCCTACCCTTACATATATACCTTGAAAAAAATTGTTGTTGTGATTTCTTTGACCCTTTTTGTTGGCACCCACACCCCGAGCCTACCCATTTGTTCTAAATTGTCTCTTTTGGCCCTTTACTCCTTAAGCACTTTAGTGATATTGTGTGTTATGTTGGAGTTGTGGTTGGATGTTGGGAGGTTTTTGAGTGGAGCTAATGAAGGGGAATAATTGTTAAAATTGTGAAGTAGTGTAAAGCATTGGCAAGGTTGGAAGATATTGAAAATTGAAAAAAAGAGCAAAGTTGAAAAAAATTGTGGAAAAAGAAATAAAGAGAAAAAGATATCCATTCCTTGCTAGTGTGTACTTGTATGAAAAATGCTACTTGTGAGAAGGTGTATGTGTAGAAGTGTTGATTGGGTGGCTTGATGAGATTGATGATTAATTTGAATGTGATGTATTAAAGTGCTTAGGGAGGTAGTCACTATTACCATATGTATCCTACCCGCCCCTTAGCCTACATTATGACCTTTTTAAAGTCCTAGTTAATCCCGATTGGAGTGAGCTTGCATTAGTGGAGTCCTACACTACGGGCAAGCCTATGGTACATTGTGTGTGACATGTGAGACTTTCATGAGAGTGAGTGAATTCTTTCTATGCTATTGTCCCCATTCTATTCTTGATATTCATTGTTGTGTGTGATATTTGGGGGGGCACTCTCTTGCTTCATATTGGTGAGGGCGCACGGTTTGCATGAAATAGGTGAAGTTGATGGCTTCTTGGTTGAGTAGATAGGTGTGATTTTGTGGGAGCATGGTTGCAATAAGTTGAGTTTGTGCATTTGAGTTATTTTGGGGTGGTTGTTCTCATATTTTTGGTTTTGGTAAATTGTTGGCATGTTTGTGGATCCATAGTAGTCATGTGTGCATTGGTTCAATGGTCGGTATCAACCATAGTCATAGGCAGACCTGTTTTACCTAGGTGGGAAGTTATTTGTGATTGCTCGAGGACGAGCAAAGGTTCAAGTGTGGGGTGGTGATGTTTGGCATTTTATGCCTATATTTCCTTAATATTTCCTCACGTTTTAGTACCTTATTCGCACATTTTATAGTTTATGAATGTGGTTTTACACTGATTTTATGTCGTGCGTGTGTAGGTTATTATGCAGTGTAATTGGAGCTTTTAAGAGCATGATTGAGCAAGAAAAGATTGGATTTTGATTGAGGATTGGATCGAGCACACGAAGGTACGACACGAGCACGCAAAAGAGCAAGAAAACGGAAAAATGGCTGGGCGCCGTAGGGCCTGCGCCGCGCCACCTGACGCGCGCCCTGGCTGGCGCGTTACCTTCCGCGCCGCGGAGCAAAAGCATTCCAAGTTTGGCGTCCTCTGGTTGTCCTCACGCGATCGGGGGCGCGGGGCGCCCGCTATGGCGCCCCTGGAGCGAATTTTGATGTCCTATTTCGTCTAGGATTGGGTCTAACTTATTACTAGGTGTTTGTAAACTCTATAAATACTCTTTTACTTAGTTTTTCATGGGAGTTCAGACTTTGGAGCAAGTTTTGGAGGAGAGGGGAGGAGCCCTAGATGTCTTCTACACAAGTTCTTTCTCTCTTTCTCTCATTCTTCTCTTTAATTCTATAGTTTGTTCGTTCTAGGGTTAGAGTAAATGCATGAAGGTTGATGTTTGAAAGTTGATTTCTTCCTATTGATTTACCATTACAGATTGTTTATTCTTTCTTGATCATAATTGTTTGATTGTAACGGCCGTATAATTGAACACTATCTACGGTTCTTAGATTGAACTCGACAGAGGGAATTTATGAACGCAAATAAGAAAGAATAGAACTAGTTTGTGAACCCGGGCATCGGGGAACCAATTCGCGGGTAGGATAGACATATACTTGCTTGCCTAGTTTAACTCATTACAGGATCGTTAATGCGTGCACGTGATTCAACCCATAGACATATAGGGATTGGAGTAGCCTGCATAGACCGTGAAGAATCGAAAGGTTTTCACGGGTACAATTAACCTGTTAGTTAGCAATCTAGGAAATCAAGAAGTAGAATCAACGGGAAAACTCAACTGGACTGTTTGCAACTCTGACCCTGGACCGTTTCTCCATTATTGATAACAACCTATAAATTGCTCTCAAATACTTGATCTCAATTACTTGTTTTAATTATTGCAATTAGTTAGTAAAATCTCAACCATTGGAAAAGATCCCTGAATAGTTTATATAAATTGTTTGATAGGATTCAGTCTGAATAGTCCTCGTGGGAACGATACTCGATTTATCACTTTATTACTTGTCGACCACGTATACTTGCGTGTGCGTTTGGGAGCAACAGAAGGTTCGAATGTGAGGGCGGAGGCCTTTGCTATCCGAGCGGCTATGAAGTATCGCATAGAACATGTAGCTTTACCTATCATTATTGAAACGGACTCATTGCTCCTCAAAAACATTATTGAAGGTGTTTGAGATGTTGTGTGGAGCGTAGCTGAAGTGATTGATGAGGTTATGGAGATGAAAAGTCGAGGCAATTTCACCTTTGTTCATGTGCTTCGTGAGGGGAATAGATTGGCTGACTATTTAGCTAATTTGGCGTATGAAGAGGCTGAGGTTGAGCTCTTTTATTTTGGTGATTTGCCTGTAAGAGGGAGGAGGATTTTGAATTGGGACAAAGCTTATTTACCATCGTTTCGTCCAAAACTCATCAAGGATGGAGCAAGTCGTTTATAGGGAGGAGGAGGATATATTTTTTCCTAACAGCGTGTGTTCATTTTGCAGGTTTTATGCGTGGAAGAAATCATATTCTTGTTTCATCTTGTACCAGGCAGTCATCACTTTTATGCAATGTGAGGTTCTGTGCACATCTTGGATCAGCTCGTGCAATGCATTGCACACTGTTACGCCTGGGATTAATTTTGGAAAAGCAGGCAGTGTGGTACGTCGAAGCTGCTGGGTACTGTTGCTAAGGAAGGCTGGGCTCACGTTCGTTTCAGCTTGGTACTTTACTCTCGAAGTCCAGGAGTTCTTAATTTATATTGGAGTGGCCTTCGTATCTCAGTTGCTACATGCTTTGAGCACTATCAAATATATGGATTTCACTTCTTGGTTAAAATACTTGGCAGAAGCTACACATAAACAAGGAAGCAGTGGGTTATTTCACGTCCTGGGAGCTTTAGCTTGTCCGTTGATTGCTGCTCATAGGGATGTAGTTATTCTTTAGAACTACATCGTTTGGAGTGGAGCTTATGCCTTTGGACAGTGTTGCATTGGTTTGTGCGAGGCTCTGCGTTATAATGGTGTAGCATCTTTGCTCAAAATTGCTTTGCTTCAATTTTGGGTGCAGGTTTTGCTATACAGGGATTATAAATGTGGATTGAGCAGCGTCATTTGGAGCTCATGGGATCATGCGCTGCAAGGGGCATTGTTTAATCTGGGAATTAGCGCTCAACTCAGGCAGTGTAGTAGAGGTATGGCGCTGGGAGCTGTTTGCTTCTTGCTCAATTATTTTAGCCTGTGGGGAGTCGCGACAAAGGTTAAATGTTGTGTGTTGGGTACTGTTTATTTTCTTAGCATTTATGGAATTGTGTGGAAGGCTTTATCATGCTTTTCAGTGATTCCATTGGTCTTTGATAAATCTGGATACATTGGCTTTGTGTTGGCTTTGGAAGCAGCTTCGACGAGTACTGGTTTGTCATTTTGTTACATGGTCAAAGTCCGCTACACGTTGGTACAAATGGATATCACATCCAATCCACAAAAACATGCAAACTACTACGTCCTAGGAGTACTTCACCTATTTGCATATTTGTACAATTTTTTAGATATAGCTAGCACAAAATTTGTTAAATGCATTGTTATTGAAGGACATAACTTCATATTGGTGGTATTAGCATTTTTTAATGCTCAACCCAATTGGGGAAGTGTAATTCAATGGCATGCATATAGGGCATTGTTAGCTATACTTTACGTAGTTTCTACATGTCGTTTGTTTTTATTTATTTTTGTAAGACTTTATTTTTTGGATTTCATTATTAATAAAATGTGTCACTAAGCTATAAGCTTGGTGATATTCGCTTAAAAAAAAAGAGGCCAAATATGCAATACACAGCTCCAACATGGACCACCCATGCAAAATACCAAAATAACTAACACCTCAAAAGCAAAATGCACAATTCAATTCCGCCAATTTCAAGAGTTTTATTCCTTGAGAATAACCGGACTTATTGGTGAATTGTTTGATTTTTCAATACAATGTAAGAAGGGGTATTTATAGTAGTGATTACCTAGTCCTAATTATGGTAAAATACAAAGACTAATGAGGCTCATGGGCCTATAAAATCAAGGCGGTGGTATATACGAAACCCTAACTAGGAGACTGTAATTCTAAGGCGGCAGGATGTATGTCTTGCGTCCTACGCCCGTACCGGCTGAATGGTCGTAACTCGTAGAACAAATGTGTATCCTTTATGCCCGGCGACTTGTAGAGTATGTCTAGTCTTGCCAGCTGGACTTCTATCCCCGTAATAATAGGTGGAAAATTTATCCCACACAAGGTCGCATAAGTCTGTTCCAGAATTTGTTATGAGATTGAGGCTAGAAGCTTCTAAGATGCATCCTCCATTGCCTGAAAATGAGCTGTTAGCAACTTTCATTGATATTCAAGAAGACTTATTTTATTAAAAGCTACTCTTAACCGATTTAAAGGATTTCCCTAGTTTAATTCGGTATGCAAAGTTATTGGAGGAAGAGCTTCGAACCGGAAGGTCGATTGACTACTGCTCTGTAGTGCCATCTTTTAATCGTTCTAATGCACTTGAGAATATTCAAGACTCCTAACATTCGCAAGTGCACTACAATAATAATATATAGAATTAGAGTCATCAGCATCAATCTCATCAGGCACCATACAATCATCAAGGCATGAAGAAACTAAGACCTTGTACTTTCACTCCGCTATATGAACCATTGCTAGCTTAAATAAGGTTAAAGTTTTGACTGATGACGAAGGATCAGATCCAAGGACATGTTCCTTTGGATCGCTGTAGCTAAATAAATAATTATGTAAAATCATTTAAGCGGGAACATTAATTGTTATCCTAGAATCTAACGTTAATCTTGATAATAATACAGGGATGTACGAGATAAGAAAAGATTGCATAAGATTGGGATACGGCTTGAAGATAAGCAAGGAGTTCAATTAGGACTCAAACACTTGAAGGGCTTTGGAGTTCTAATTGCTCAAGACTTCTCAAGTATTCAAGGCTATAAATTGAGAAGCATTTCAGCTGTTGAAGGCACACACAAATATAGAGAGTTTAGAGCAGCAACATAGAAGTCATTCTAAATTGTATTTGAGCAGTCGTCTAGCTATATGGAACTAAGTGAAGAACCTGTTCCTTAGGATTGAGCTTATATTGTTCTCAGTCTTATTTCATCTGTAGTAGGATCTATCGAGTTGTACTATTTACTTTCATAGAAGTTCTGTAAGAGTACACATCATTCAAATCTTGTACTTGGAGAAACTTCACTGATTGTGAAAGGGGTCACTATAGGATTAGAGTTAGTCCTAGGTTAGTAAGAAGGTACTCTTGTAACCAACTGAGTCTTTCAAATAGTGAAGTCGAAATCCTACTTGAGAGAGTAGGTCGTGATTTCTTTTATCCCTAGTTAACTAGATTTTTCCACGGTAAAATTCTGTATTTATTTATTTACTTCTACTTATTCCGCAATTAATTAGTAAAGGAACACATAGAATGAACCGGTCCTTCCATAGTAGTGTGTCTTGGAAAATAACAATTGGTATTAGAGCGGGTTATCCTTGAAGAGGCTAACACCTAGGATTAGAATGCGTACATCACAAGAAAATGGTGAGGGTCGGACTACTGTTGGGGCACCTTTATTCAATGGAAAGTACTACTCATAGTGGAAAGAAAGGATGAGAGATCATCTCCAAGCTGAGGACTATGAGTTATAGGACATAGGCACTGAAGGTCCCATGATTCCAATAAAGAAAGATGCTAAAGGAAATGATGTTCCCAAAACAATAAAGGAATGCACAGGTGAAGACTTGAGGCAATAGGAAAAAATTGCCAAAGCTAGAAAGTAGCTTGTCTGTGGACTTAGTCCTGATGAGTGCACTAGGATTCTAGGGTGCACCACTGCCAATGAAATTTGGGATGCCTTGCAGGTTGCTCATGAAGGAACAAGTCAAGTGAAAAGATCTACAATTACACTTCTTTTTGCTGAATATGAAAGTTTTAAAATGAAAGAAGGAGAATCAATTTTTGAAATGTACACTAGAATTAATTCTATTTCATCTGAACTTATCTCTTTGGGAAGGGTTTTAGCTGTTGAAGATAGAGTTGAAAAAATCCTAACTAGAGTTCTACAAGACTCTTGAGAAATTAAGGCTTGTGCCACTATTGAAAGTAAGGATCTTACCACACTTTCCTTATATGAGCTTATAGGTAATCTAAAAACTTATGATATAAGGAAAAGGTTAAAAACATAAGTGAACCAGTTAAAATTGAACCTAACCTAGACTTAACTGCTTCTGATAAGTCTGTTGATGATAAGGAACTGGTCCTAATAGCTAAGAGTGTCCAAAGATACTTGAATAAGAAAAAAGGGCTAGTGGACAGGGTAGGTCTTCTAACATAAATAGACTGGAGAATGCTTCAAATATGGAAGCATGGAACACTACATCAACAAATGTCCAGTTATAGAAAGAGAATGGAGAAAGAGATATGTTGAGGAGAGAAGAAAGGCTAAGGAACAGGCCCACAAGAAAAGAGGAAATCCCAAAGCTATGGTTGCTGGGTTGCAAGATAGTGAGGATGAGCAATCTGATGATGATCTGGATGATTAGCTTGCTCTAATGGCTCTTGAATTCAGATAATGAAGAAGATGCTGAGATATTTTTTTTAAACTCAAACAGGATGTGAAAAACATGCCTAGAGAGAATTAGTTAAAGTGTTTCACACTGTGTTAAATGAGTTTAAATCTCTAAGGGATAGTAAAGATCGATTGCATGATGAAATTGAAAGTTTAGAAACTGAATATAAAAAGGTTGTAATTAAAAATAATAATTTGAAAAGGAAAAATAGCATGTTAAAGGAACAGGTCCTCACACTTGAATCAACTGTTCAGGAATTAGAAAATGAGAAATTGGAAGTCAAAATAGTTGAAAATGGTAAGGGCATTGCTAATTCTCATCAGCTCATTGCTGAAGAGAAATTGAAAGTCACAGTTGATGAACTGTATAATAAAGATGAAAAGTTAAGATCTTTGGAAGAGGACTTAGTTAAAACAAAAAGGGAGTTAAGAAAAATTGTAAAATGGAACAAGTCCTCTGAAGCATTAGAATGGTTATAAGAAAATTAAAGTAGTAATAGGAAGGGTATTCGGTTTATGAAATCTCAGTCATTGCCCAAATGAGATCCAAAGAATAAGTATCTAACTCTTCATGAAAATTGGTTATGCACACACTGTGGGAACACTAGTCACTTGAAAAGAAATTGCTAATCTCTGGCAAAGGCTGCACAAAGGAACAGGTCCTATAAACCCGTTCAAAATTCTGTGGCAAAAAAAACTGTTCACACAAATAAAGCATTATCATTCTGGGCTAAGAGAGATCTGATTCATCATTTTTCTCAAGGAAAGGAACCCAAACTAGTTTGGGTTCTTAAAATTAACCCCTAATTTTCTTTTGCAGGCTAGAGTGAAGGTGAGGAACCACAAATGGTACATGGACAGTGGTTGCTCAAGGCATATGATAGGACACAAGGAACTGTTTCTTTCACTCTCGGCCTTTCAAGGAGGAAGTGTTTCCTTCAGTAATGGTAAGAAAGGGAAAATTATTGCGATTTGGAAAGGTGGGTAGGTTTGATTCACACAGTATAAATAATGTGTTTCTAGTAGATGATTTGAAACATTGCTTATTGAGTATATCTCAATTGTGTGACAAGGTAATAATGTTAACGTTTCCTCTACTGGTTGTACTGTGACTAACCAAACTTCTTGAGAGATTATTTTGCTAGGAAATAGGCATGGAAATATCTATAAAAGTAGATCTATTGACACTAGCTGATGGCAGTGACTAACCAAACTTCTTGAGAGATTATTTTGATAGGAAAAAGGCATGGAAATATCTATAAAAGTAGATCTATTGACACTAGCTGATGGCAGCATGAGTTGTCTAAGTGTAATGCAAAATGATCCCCTCCTATGGCACAAAAGACTTGGTCATGCTAGTCTTTCACAATTGAACAAACTAGTTTCTAAGGACTTGGTGATAGGACTTCCTAATATTAAGATCAAGGAAGAAAGAGTTTCTAATGCTTGTGCTAGGGGGAAGCAGGTAAAGTCATCCTTTAAACCAAAGAAACAGGTCAGTGCTACCAAACTTTTGGAACTGGTCCATATGGATCTTTATGGACCAATGAGAACAATGAGTCGTAGGGGTAAGAAATATGTTATGGTACTAGTTGATGATTATTCTAAATTTACTTGGACTATTTTTCTTTCATCTAAGGAAGAAGCATTTAATGCATTTTCAATGTTTGCTAAGAAAATTCAAAAAATACTAGATAATCTTATTGCTATAAGGTCAGATCATGGTACTGAATTTGAAAATTAAATGTTTTTAATTTTTATAATGAAAATGGTAATGATCATAACTTCTCTTCATCTAGAACTACACAACAAAATGTAGTTGAAAGGAAAAATAGGACCTTAGAAGAAATGGCTAGGACCATGCTTTTATCTGGAAACCTTCCACAATGTTTTTGGCTGAAGCTATTAATACTGCTTGCTAAATAATCAATAGATGCATGACAAGACCATTATTAGAAAAATCCCCCTATGAGTTACTTAAAGGAAGAAACCCTAATATTACACATCTTAGGGCTTTTGGTTGTAAATGTTTCATTCACAATAATGGAAAGGATACTTTAGGAAAATTTAATCCAAGAAGTGGTGAGGGAGTCTTTGTTGGTTATTCATTACTTAGCAAGTCATATAGAGTATTGAATAAGAAAACTATGAAAATAGAAGAAAGCGTGCATGTTAAATTTGATGAATCTGACAATCTATCTCAAGAACAGGTACAAGAGGATGGAGAAATTGGAATGTTGAGGCATGGTGAACCTGTTCCACAACAATTGCAATCTGTGTCAGGTGAATCAATGGGTAGTGCATCACAAGGAACAATTCCTTCACATGAAACTGGCATGGGTAGCACAAAAACAGGGGGAACAAATGTTACCCCTCAAGTTGGAAATGCTACTACATCAAGAACTGTTCCTCAGCATGAACACCCCCAGAATGGACTGGTGCTAAATCCTTACAAATATCGAAGTTCACATATTGTGGATTACATAATTTCAGACAAAGATGCTGGAATTCAAACAAGATCTGTAGTCAAGAGTCACAATCTATGTGCCTTTAGTGCCTTCGTATCTCTTGTTGAATCGAAAAATATAAAAGAAGCAGTGAAGGATGCAGATTGGATCAATGCCATGCAAGAAGAGTTGAATCAATTTCAAAGAATCCAAGTTTGCCATCTGGAACCTAAGCAAAGGTACAAGTCCATCAGAGGAACCAAATGGGTTTTCAGGAACAAACTTGATGAGGATGGTATGGTAACCAGAAATAAGGCCAGATTAGTTGTTCAGAGATATAGCCAAGAGGAGGGCATTGACTATGATGAGACTTTTGCTCTAGTTGCAAGATTGGAAGCAATAAGACTTCTTATAACTTTTGCTACTTACATGGATTTCACTCTACATCAGATGGATGTTAAGAGTGCCTTTCTGAATGGTTATTTGAAGGAAGAGGTGTATGTCAAGCAACCACCAGGTTTTGAGAATAAACAATTCCCTGAATATGTCTACAAATTAGACAAGGCTTTGCATGGACTCAAGCAGGCACCAAGGGCTTGGTATGAAAGTTTATCAAAATTCCTGCTTCAACATGGATACAAAAGAGGTAAAATTGATAGCACACCGTTCTTAAAACAAAAAGGTAAACACCTCTTAATTGTGTAAATTTATGTAGATATAATTCTTTGGTGTTACTTGTAAAAACTTAAGTAAGGAATTTGCAAGCTTGATGGGGAGTGAGTTTGAGATGAGCATGATGGGTGAACTCAATTTTTTTTAGGTATACAAATCAAGCAAACTTCAAATGGAACTATGGTCCACCAACAAAAATATGTTAAGGAATTATTTAAAAGATTTGACATGGATAATGCTAAGGAAATTTGATACACCAATTGCCATTGCCACTAAGTTGGAACTTGATGAACATGGTAATTTAGTTGATCAAAAGTTGTATAGAGGCATGATTGGTTCTTTGTTTTATCTAACTGCAAGTAGACCTGATATTGTGTTTAGTGTTGGCTTGTGTGCTAGATTTCAATCAGATCCTAAAGAATCTCACTTAAAAGTTGTTAAAAGAATTTTGAGGTATCTGAAAGGAACAGGTTCCTAAGGACTTTGGTATCCTAAAGGTGAAATTTTTAATCTTGTTGGATATACTAATGCTGACTATGCAGGATTTCTTGTTGATAGGAAAAGTACCTCAGGTATGACACATTTTCTTGGTGAATGTTTGGTTTCATGGGGAACCAAGAAACAAAATTCAGTGGCACTGTCCACTGCAAAAGCTGAGTATGTGGCTGCTGCCTCATGTTGTTCTTAGTTGTTGTGGATAAAGCAACAACTACAAGATTTTGGTACTGATGTAGGAACTGTTCCTATCTATTGTGATAGCACTAGTGCAATAAACATGACTACGAATCCAGTGCATTACAAAAGGACTAAACACATTGACATAAGGAATCATTTCTTGAGGGACAATTATGAGAAGGGATTGATCACTATTGTCTTTTGCCCCCACTGATAACTAAATTGTTGATATTTTCACAAAGGCATTAAGTAGAAATCATTTTGAAAGGAATATATTAGAATTAGGAATGATTAAATTCACCTAAATCTACATAGCTTTACTTCAAAAATTTGACTAGAAAATGTCCAAAAAAATTAGAATATATCTAAGTCAATTTGAAGTTTCAATCAGTTTTATATTTAACTGTATACTCTATGCCATAATTTTTACTTAAAGTTTGCTAAATTTTAATGATGTTACCCTTATGTTCTTAGAATTTCAGATTATACAATTTGATTGAAATTGGGTATGAAAACTGTTCCTTGTCACATTCTCAGGTATGTACTACTTTATTTTTCAGAAATTATTAGAATTTGATGGTCATAGGTAATTAGAAGAGTCTAAATCCCACTCAACCTCTACTTCTATGAAAACAGTCCCATCAAGGAACCAACCACACTCCATCTTCCACTTGAACTCTAATTATAACGGCTATAATTGTAACGTTCAAGTGACCTAATCAGTCTGAAACCTATTTAAACAAGGAAACTGAAGATAAATCATTTTAGACTCCATCTCTATCACTACTTCTGCTGTTATATAAACTCTTAAGCTCTCATCTAAAATTCTCATTTTAAGTTTTCAAATTTTCAGAAAGAGTGATTAATTATCTAATAAATCGAATTGTTGCCATGTCTCTTTCACCTAAAAACACTTCATCCAACCCTACCACTGAACAACCACCAATTGCAAACCCTACTTCACCCATGCAAACAAATTCACCACTTCCAGAAAACCAAAACCTTCAAAACCCTGACCCTAAAATTCAGGGGGAAAGATCACGTCCATCTGTTGCTGAGACACTAGAACATATGGATGATTTGTCTAGGGCCATGATTCTGTATGAATTTAAGGTAAATTATGCTGAGCCTTTAAATGTTGTTGATGATAAGGGTGAAGAAGTAGAAGGGCTAGGTATGTCTGTACCAGAAAATGAGGGGGAAAGAAAACTATGAAGTGTTTAGAGGCTCCCCTGCATGAGTCTCCTGGGTCTCCAGAGGCTGCTTCTAGAGCACCCATGGATGATATAGATATGGTGGATGTCAATGAGGAAATTAGTGATAGTGATAGGCCACTTGTTGATTTAATTAATGTGAGACGTTTGAAGAGGAAGTTAACAAAGCAGGGGCTTGTTGATCCTGCTGAACTTGCTGAAATAAATGGTAAGCTTAAAAGATCAGTGATAGTTATAATCCTAGAGTTCAGAAGAAAAGTCAAAAGAAAAGTTCTGGGGAGGGTAAAAGAACTGTTCTTTCTACCTAGACTCCTGGAAGTAGTGTTAGGAGAAACAGAGGTTCTGTAAAAGCTGCTGATGCACAAATGGTTGAAACTCTTGAGAAAAACAGGAAGGGTAAGCAGAAACAGGTTCCTGAGGTTGTTGTGCCATTTGATGATTCCGAGGAGGAGGAAGAAGAAACTGTACCTTTGACCAGGAAAAGAAGAAAATCTCAAAGGAGGTATGCACAGATTGATGAGAGATCTTCTAGTGCTGGTCCTGTGTCAAAAAGAACAAGATCTTCTAGGAGGGCCTTAATAGATGAAAGTACTGAGTCTGAAGGAGAAGTTGAGAATCAAGAAGAGGAGGCTAAAAGTGAAAGTGATGAGAAGGAGGCTGGAAAAAATTTGCATACTAATTATGATAAAAGGAAGAGTGCTTGCTGATATGGAAGAAGAAGAGATGAGTTGGTTGCTGTAGAAACTTGAGAAACAAGGCTGGAAGGACATGGTCCTTAAAATCAGAGGGAAGATTTCCAGAGATGAAGTGGTTGAATTCTTTTTCAATTGCTGCATTGATGAAGGCAGAATCAACAATACAGTCAATGGAAAGGACATTTCCTTTGATGCACAAGAACGGGGAGAACTGTTTAATATCCCTTCTGTGGGATACAATGACAATGTTAAAGGTGAATGTCCTGATCTCACAGGTTTGCCTACTGCTTTGGAAATTACCAGCAAATTTGTTAAGAATCCTCAAGAGGAAAAACCTAGAGCAGTGGCAAAATGTGAGATGCAACCAAAACATCAACTTCTGTTTGAATTTTTCAACAAGATCATGTTTCCCAGATAAGAAAAAAAGATCAAAAACAAGTTTCTTAGACCTGGTCCTTATCGAGTTGCTGGACTCTAACAAGCAAATAAATTGGCCCATGTTTATGGTGCATCTGATCACTAGAGTGGTGACAGGGAAGAAGAAACATGCTCTGCCATATGGATTCATTATTACTGATCTGTTTGAAAAATTGGGCATTTCATTGAAGGAAGTGAAAACTGCTACAAAGAAGGAAAGATTTGGGGCTACTACACTGATCAGCTGTGATATGACTGTCAATGTTGAACCTGCTGCTGTTGGAATTACTGTTGTTGGTTCCTCCAAGGGACCTTTGAACGATAAGGTTAGGGTGTTGAGGTAGCAGATTGATATGCGAATTGTTGAGATTAAGAGGTTGGAGGTAGAAAGAGACTTTTGGAAAGCTGAAGCTACTAAGGCCAAAGAAAAAAATGAAGGGATGCTTCAGAAAATGTTTAACCTGTTGCAGGACAAGTCTCAAGGACCTGGTCCTTCCACCACCTGAATCCCAAAACCTTGTAGCCATCTTTTGACCAGTGGAATTTAAATTAGTTCTAGTTGCCTAGCCTTCTTATCTTTAGTTTTTGACTAGTTTAGTAGTACTTGTTTAGTTTGTTTCCCCTGATTGAAAATCTTTTTGCTTATGATGTCATATCTTCGATGGCTAATATCATTTTAATGCAGTTGCTTTTTGTTGGATTATGTTTGCATCTTGAGTTGCCTCAATGGCTATGAGTTGATTATTTTTATTGCTTACAATAATTTTAACTTATGCAACCTTTTCAATGATGCCAAAAGGGGGAAGAGTAAGTATGATTTTGCTTGTGATATTTATAACCAGTTTAAATAACCTGATACTTAATGATAAAATTGATTTCTGCAAATGTGGCTTTTAAGTTGCAAGTTGTGGTTCAATACATTAAGGATATGAAGCAAAGTCAATGAGTTTGTCATCATCAAAAAGGGGGGAAATGTTTGCTTGAATAAGCTTAAAGTTTTGACTGATGACGAAGGAACAGATCCAAAGACATGTTCCTTTGGATCACTGTAGCTAAATAAATAATTATGCAAGATCATTAAGCAGGAACATTAATTGTTATCCTAGAATCTAATGTTAATCTTGATAATCATGCAGGGATGTACGAGATAAGAAAAGATTGCATAAGATTGGGATAAGGCTTGAAGATAAGCAAGGAGTTCAATAAGGACACAAAAACTTGAAGGGCTTTGGGGTTTTAATTGCTCAAGACTTCTCAAGTATTCAAGGCTATAAATTGAGAAGAATTTCAGCTGTTGAAGGCACGCGCAAATACAGAGAGTTCAGAGCAGCAACATAGAAGTCATTCTAAATTGCATTTGAGCAGTCGTCTCGCTATAAAGAACTAAGTGAAGAACCTGTTCCTTAGGGTTGACTTTATATTGTTCTCAGTCTTAGTTCATTTGTAGTAGGATCTATCGAATTGTACTATTTACTTTCATAGAAGTTCTGTAAGAGTACACATCATTCAAGTCTTGTACGTGGAGAAACTTCACTGATTGTGAAAGGAGTCACTATAGGATTAGAGTTAGTCCTAGGTTAGTAAGAAGGTACTCTTGTAACCAAGTGAGTCTTTCAAATAGTGAAGTTGAAATCTTACTTGAGAGAGTATGTCGTGGTTTTTTTGATCTCTAGTTAACGGGGTTTTTCCATGCTAAAATTCTGTGTTTATTACTTACTTCTACTTGTTCTGCAATTAATGAGTAAAGGAACACATAGAAGGAACTGGTCCTTCCGTAGTAGTGTGTCTTGGGAAATAACAACCATTATCAGACATATTCGAGAGATTGAAAGCCGAAGAGCTATTGCAAGCAAAGAAAGGATGGATCCATGAGAATCTGCCTCCATATTTTGATTTATTAAAGAGGTGTGCATACCACTCAAATTTTCAAGGTCATCATACAGAAAAATGTTTGGCACTTAAGTACATAATTCAGAACATGATTGAAAAAGGCAAGATAAAGTTGAAGCAAGAGCCAACAAGCAACAAATATGATCCTCCAGCATCAAATGAAATTATTATCAGAGGTGATTCGCCAAAATTGGCACCAAGGTATTCGAAAAGGAAGCATGAAGCTCAGCATGAAGACTAAATGACAACACTTTGTAGCTTGAAAATGACGTTTCCCTGCCCAGCTATCTTATGATTTGCTACTCTTTTGCAAATTTTATTTAATGAACGAAACTTGTGTTTTGCTACCCTTATTGGGTTTGGTCCCAAAATCAATAAAAATCCACTTTTCCTAAATAAGCCAAGCCAAAATAATTTTAGATGATATCTTTTGTGCAAAAGAAGGAATCTCAAAAACATCAGACTCTCGCAACAGCAATACATCTAATCGCCATACAAGAAGATGCAGATTTGAAGCCGCATTAGGTGTTCAATGTTGACACCCAATTTTGTCCCGGATTTTAATTAAATGTATAATTATTTTAAAATTAAGTTCAATTTTGAAAATTGCAACTAAATAGCTAATTTTAAGGAGAAATGACCAAAATTGCAAGTCATCCCTTCATTTGAAAAGTACTATATAACTATTTGTTTAATTTAATTAAATAGCTAAATTTGTTCTTGAATTTCAATTTAGGATCATTTCTAAAAAAAGCCCATATTACACAAAAAACCCCCAACCCATTATTCACCATCTCCCCTTATCAAAAGCCCTACACCTACCATTATAAGAAAAACCCCAGCCGCGGCACCCCCGGGATCCGATCTTCTCTTTACACTTCATTAAAACACCCCACAATACAAAAGACACACAAAATCAGAAAAGGAGCACCTGAACCTCACACAATTTATAGATCCAAAAACACATCATCGAAATCGAACGAAACAGAGGGAGTGGGGATTCTAGATCGAAAAAGGGGTTGGAAGACGGGTCGAGGCTGTTTAAAACCATCACCGTCGACGGAGGGTCTCTTCGCCGAAGACCCAATGGTCTTGGTTGTTTCTGTTGTACTGCTAGTGGTTTTTGTTTCGTTGGCTCTCTATATTTATGGCTGGAAAAAGACATTTTGTTTATGGGTCCAATTCGACTCTGGCCGATTTGTGATCAGAATCGAAGGGCGATGGTGGAGTTGTAGTGATGCCGTGCACCGCTCGCCGGAGAAACCACTGGTGTCGCTCCTCTGTTATTCGTTTATGCCATGGATCTATTTATTTTTCTTGGCCTAATTGTTATTTCTGGCAGCTTAATACTGGTTTTGCTATGGTTGATTGACCCATTTTGGTTTTATGTTTTCAGTCCACCGGAAATTCTAAAGGCGACAGCTACTTCTTTTGTGGATGTTTGGGTTCGCTGGCCGTGGTCTTTGTTTGACCAGTGACGTCACTTATTGCTTGTTTGACTGATTATTGGTTTTAACATTTTGATTGAGTTTATTTGCAGATTTGGTTTATCACTGGGTTTCGTTTGGGAAATCATAGACGTTTGCACTGTTATCTTATTTTGAGCCCTACATAAGGATTTGACGGAAATAAAATGAATTGACGGATGCTATTGACTAATTTCGAACGGATATTACACTGTTGCGTTACTAGCCTATGAAAATATATTAATTTGAGGCGTATGGACTGATTTGAACTCGATACTACACCCCGGGCCAATGAAAAAAATACATATGCATGTATTGAGGCCTCGGGACCGATTTGAACACGATACTACACTTGAACCGTCCCGTTCCCGTGTCCCTAAAGCAAAAGGCAATGATGAAAGTATGAAATCAATGCAAAGCAAGTCGAATAGAGTAGTGGGTTTGGTGCTTTGGCATGGCAACACGGCCCGGGCTCCGTGTTTGCAACCGTACCAAATCCCGAGCCTCTACATGACGCACCATACAAATCTGAGCCTAAATTTTGCAAAAACAACCCCTTTATTATTATTATTATTATTATTATTATTATTATTATTATTATTATTATTATTATTATTATTATTATTATTATTTTATTTTATTAATTATTACACTTTATTATCGTACTAATTTAGTTTAAATTCCCATTTTATTGCGAGGTACATCTTGGCACGAGCAATTCGGGAACGTTTTTTGGCTAACTTCCGTTGCATTGGAGTCGTTTGGATTGAATTCGGATTCGAGCGTTCACAAATAAGACTTAGAAATTTTAGAAAATTCAAGGCTCCCGCGAGTTGATCGTTTCCCGGATTTTACCTTTAAACTTTGCCTTTCTTTCCTTAGAGATATTTATGCAAATAAATGTGTAGAATATTTATTTATCAATAATATTTGATTGTTTGTATATTGTTTTACTTTATGTTCGTTGCCTTTTATTTTTGAAGTCGTTATTTAATTTATTGCAAACTGAGGCCAATTAGCAAAATGCGTGCAAATTAAAATATTTTTCATAAACAAGTTTAATTTCAATTAATTATTTTAGATAAATTTTCTAGAAAAGTATATTTTGCAAATATTTGGAAACCTGTCGGATTAACCGTATTTTACGGAATTTCGGAAGTGCCTTAAAAACCTTCTTCCGAAATTAATAAAACCTCTTACCTTTAGAATCTCTGAAAGAAAGACCGTCTTTTTATAAAAACGGAGTTTTTGCACGCATTTGTTAATTTGGTTCCCTGTTTTCCTTAAATTGGGTGGCGACTCCAAAAACTCCAAAAGAGTTAGCCCATCCTGTCGATATTCCGGAATTTGTCCTTTTCGGGGTAATTTTTGGGGTTCAACAGCGTGGCGACTCCGCTGGGGAGCAATAAAGGTTTTGACCATAAAGGTTTCCAATTGTTTGCAACTAGCATGCTTAATTTATTTGCTTTTTTATATCTGTTTGTTTGGTTTGCCTTATAAAGCATGTATTGTATTAATTTGTGCATAATCTGCATTCCGTTCATATTTCCTCCCTCATGGAGCCTGTCAATTCTCTTTCACCTCCTCGATTTCATCACGGGGTACCCGCTTGACGGGTAGTTATGCAGGAAGGGCATTGCCCTTACCTCACTCTTTCAAACTTCTTTCGTGTCACCAAAAGTTAGTTCGGGATATTGAGATTGCTTGGTTTTGTCATGCCAGTTCTACTGCATTGTGAGGCCAGGTCTATCCCGCATAAGTCGACAAAGCCTCAACCGTTAGCCCACTCTTAGAAGGAGATTAGGTCATGCATGCATATACACCTTAGTTTGGGGGAAGGTTCGGCAGATTTGGTTGGTTTGTGTTTTGGAGATGGCTTGGTGTAGTGAGATTTAAGAGGCGAAGCCCCTGGTGTCTTTAAAAGGATCAGTGGGGTCCCTCTCGTGAATGGCTTTTGCGTGTGTGCAGGCCTATGTGATTATCCAGCTGCAACTTTGTAAAAATTGAAGTATGCTTGTCGCATACTAGGAGAGCGAAGCCCCTGTGTCTTTGAACGACCGGTGGGGTCCCTCCTTGAAGACCAGTGCGGTCTTGGCTGCCTAGGAAACTGAGAGGCTTGATTAAAGCCGAGGACCAGTGAGGAGCCGTATAAACAAGGTCGGTGAGCCTTGCAAAACCTAGGAAGCTGAGAGGCTTGTCGAAGCCGAGGACCAGTGAGGTTTTATTTTGAAAGGCCGATTGGCGCCTTTCGTGATTTGCAGTCTGGTATTGTGGAGGCAGTTGGAAATTTCTCCCTGGATGTTGTAAACCAATTGGGAATTGTGCTTGGAGGAGTGTAGATGTTTGCAAAAGCTATGGAGGATTGTTTCGGGTTTTAGGCATTTGGGTTTAGAATTTTGTGCAGATTCTGTGGAGAGCATGAGTTGTGTTAAATACTTGTGATTGTCACATGTTAATTGTTTGTCTTGCTTTATTTGCTTAAAATGCGTTAAATACTAGGTGTTGCTTGCTTGCATGCAGTTCTATGAATGGCATGCAAACTATCTTAGTTACCCTTTGTGAGGTTTCTTTTGTTTTGTTTACTTCTCTATCAAATGTTGGATTTGTGAAGTGGCAGATCACCCACCATGCAAAGGTTTCGAGATGTGATTGATGGTATACGCTCTAGCTCGTGAACGGTGCAGTACCAGAAGCTAATGGCATTGCTTGAAAGAACTTGGCGATTGAACTTAGTAGCATTGTTTTCAATTTTAATTCAGATTGAGGCCCTGAATTGCATTGTACTTTAAAGCTTATGTTATTCTGAACCAACTCATTTTGAATTTATGAAAATTGAAATAAAATTCATCGCATTCTTAGTATGTTATTTACGCTTGCATTTGTTTCTATTGCAAAATTAAAATTGATAAACCTGTCAAAACTTTGTTTGTAACGTATGGCAAAACAACTGAACAATTTAAATCGATGCACTGAAAGTTATTGTCTGTGCTCTTTGGATATCACACTATCTGTTAGAACTTCAACTGGGGCAGCTTTTATTTTGTTGGTATATGGCATTGAAGCAGTGATGCAGAACTACGCACGGTCTGATTCCCAAGGAGGGATACGTAGGCTCCCCCATCGGGCTCGACCCTTTAGCATTTAAGTTTTCATTTTCCCCCAAGAAGGTCAACTGGGGCAATTTTGCAAAACGAGTTGGATATGCGAAAGATAATAACTGGGGCAGAATTTTGCAAGAGGCGGCGTTGGTTATTAAGGATGAGTTGACAAGAATTCTGTAATTGGTTAAGCAAACGGTGCAAAGTCTAAGCCAAAGGACGTTCAGTATTTTTTAAAATACATTACAAGTTTAAGTCAAGACAAAATTTTCAAAATGCATCTTTGACTTCATTTGCTTCCGCATTAAAATGTTTTATCTTGCCTCTATTTTTCAAAGTCTATGCTATTTGAGTTCATGAGCCAAGTTTCTGAAAGCAATTTGCAAATCCAAGTCCAATGAAGACGAGGAAGCAGCAGAAGCAACAAGATCAGGATGAAGTATGCACAAATCAAACTCTTCCTCCTCCCTCTCCAAAGCTAACAAATTTTTCTTTGAGAGCATGAACATGAAAGCTTACAATGAAAGGATCACTCACTATGGATGAACAATTATTTGAACACACATCCAAAGTTGCCTGGAAAAGTTGACCATCGGCTACCAGGATTCCCTTTGTTGGACTATCTCGCCTATTGATTCGCCAAATGGCTCTTGCATTGCTCTACATTCCCGCACTGCTTTTCTTTGCACTTACTTTGAATCATGCCTTCGCACTTGCTTTAAAATTGATGCCTTACTTTACATTTTTCGGGTTGACCACCAGGCGGGGCTTCTCTCTTGATTGGACTTTCACGCCTGTTGATTCGCTAAATCGCTTTAGCGTTGCTTTACATTTCACTCTAAATTGCTTTGCACTTGCTTTAAATTATGCCTTCGCATTTTCTTTGTATTACGTCTTGTTTACTTTTCAGGTTAACAGGTCAGTCCCGAGACCCTCCTTGCTTCGTGCCGGACCGGTTCGCCAGCTAATTTGTTCGACAATCAACCCCAAGACCCTCCTTGCTTCATGCCCGACCGGCTTGCCAGTTGATTTGTCAAGATTGTTGAAAATGCTTTGCACTATGATTTCGCATTTGCTTTATTGCTTCGCCAGTGGATGGGAAGACAATTTATCAACGATATTGCGGCTTGCACTTACAAATTACGTCATGCCTACCATAAGCAATTGGAGGCCCTATTCTGAAGCCTATCATAAGCAATTGATGGCTCTTTTGTTATTGACCCTACCGTAAGCAATCAGGGGTCTTATTATCAAGTCTATCGTGAGAAGCGAAGACTTCATTAGCATTGAAGCCTACCATAAGCAATTGGAGGCCTTATTCTGAAGCCTATCATAAGAAATTGATGGCTCTTTTGTTATTGACCCTACCGTAAGCAATCGGGGGTCTTATTATCAAGTCTATCATGAGCAAGCGAAGACTTCATTAGCATTGAAGCCTACCATAAGCAATTGGAGGCCTTATTCTGAAGCCTATCATAAGCAATTGAAGGCTCTTTTATTATTGATCCTACCGTAAGCAATCGGGGGATCTTATTATCAAGTCTATCGTGAGCAAGCGAAGACTTCATTAGCATTGAAGCCTACCATAAGCAATTGGAGGCATTATTTTGAAGCATATCATAAGCAATTGAAAGCTCTTTTGTTATTGATCCTACCGTAAGCAATCGGAGGTCTTATTATCAAGTCTATCGTGAGCAAGCGAAGACATCGTTATCATTTGAAGCCTACCATAAGCAATTGGAGGCATTATCATGAAGCCTATCATAGGCAATTGAAGGCTCTTTTGTTATTGTTCCTACCGTCAACCATCAATTTTTCAAAGATTATTCGCCTTACCGCATATGCAGAGCAAATCCATTTCTTTCTTTTCCATTATAGCCTTTGCTTTATTATTATTCACTCGTTTTCTAGCGCATTCACTTTAAATTTCCAAAAACTGAACATCGGATTCAATAAGAACTCAAGGCATTCAACGCTTTGCAGCAGTATTAATTCAAGCAACACGACCTAGTTTTGCTTATTTTTTTGCATCATCTTGCCTTAATTAATCAAATTTGCAACTTTATTTTGCAGGCTGCTATCAAATTTAGGCTCGTTCGCCTTATAAATGAACGTTTTGGGCCCGTTCGCCTTATAAATGAACAATTCGGGTTCATCCACCTGTAAATAGGATATGCAGGCTTTCTTTTCAAGTTGCGCTAGGACGTTGGATGCTTCATCACCCGACGCCTCGTTGCTTTATCAATTGAATGGAGCACATTCCGAGATTGCATTGTAGACTACCCCTTCATGATTTAAAGCATTATGCTTTGTCATGGTTTATTGCCGAAAAGGCGGTACTTTTCTTTTCTCAAAATCTTAACATTGTTATAGAATTTACCTTGCGATATTGATAGACAAGTCGGTTGGAACACCGCTTTCGGAGTGTTTCGCGATGTCGGCTGTCTTGCAATATTGGCATTTATTGATAGTTTAAGACAAGTCGGCTGGAACACCGCTTTCGGAGTGTTTCGCGATGTCGGTTGTCTTGCAATATTGGCATTTATTGATAGTTTAAGACAAGTCGGCTGGAACACCGCTTTCGGAGTGTTTTGCGATGTCGGTTGTCTTGCAATATTGGCATTTATTGATAGTTTAAGACAAGTCGGATGGAACACCGCTTTCGAAGTGTTTCGCGATGTCGGTTGTCTTGCAATATTTGCATGTTATAATTGAAGTAGATGATAAAGATAGGAGGTTCGACTTGAGACACCATATCTTGTTAGTCGACTTATCTTATAAAAGCCTTGCATTTTACAATTCGTTCTTGCTTTACTTATTGTCCTGCTTTACTGTTTCAAAATAAGGATCAACTTAGAGGTTCTCCGGGCGGAGTATCTTGTCAGTTGATCAAAGGAAGAACCTTTGATGATATCACCACCCGCATTTACAATTTTTGTTATCACTTTATTTATTTCTTATTCCAATTATTACAGTTTATTTGCAGTTGCACGCTTACCGCTTGTTGAGATTATTACGGGATTTTTAGCAGCACCGCAGCAGCATTTGGAGCATGGAGCTTTTCTTAGAAATGAACCGGGGCAATCGTTGATATGAGCTAGACTCGTCAACGAAGACCTGAAGAATCGCACCCGCATAAGTCATCCACCCTAGAGGTAAGTCCCTTGTTAACCCTGAGTCTGAGGCTTGAGATTGAAGACAAGATGGCTCGGTTATCGAGGTGCAGTGGAAACTATGTCCATGTAAACCCCTCTTTATGGGTGTGTCGTCGACCATATTTTCATAACTTGGGTGATTACAAGCCTCTTTTCCCGCGTTTGAGTAGTCGTTACTATCTCGCCTTTGATCTTCAAATCGCGCTGAACTACATATGGCCTGATTCTCTTTCAGCCTGAGATATGTAGGCAACTCGGAAACCGAAGTTCGGCCATGTCCATAAGCCTCGCATTTTGATCCCAGGAATCAGAACCTTGGCTTTACCGTGACAAAATTGGGTTTCACGTCAACTTCTTTACCCTGGAAACTCTTTCATCCTTTCCGGGTAAAGAGGGGCAGCTGTTGACACCCAATTTTGTCCCGGATTTTAATTAAATGTATAATTATTTTAAAATTAAGTTTAATTTTAAAAATTGCAACTAAATAGCTAATTTTAAGGGGAAATGACCAAAATTGCAAGTCATCCCTTCATTTGCAGTGTACTATATAATTATTTGTTTAATTTAATTAAAGAGCTAAATTTGTTCTTGAATTTCAATTTAGGATCATTTCTAAAAAAAGCCCATATTGCACAAAAAACCCCAACCCATTATTCACCATCTCCCCTTATCAAAAACCCTACACCCACCATTATAAGAAAAACCCCAGCCGCGGCACCCCCGGGATCCGATCTTCTCTTTACACTTCATTAAAACACCCCACAATACAAAAGACACACAAAATCAGAAAAGGAGCACCTGAACCTCACACAATTTATAGATCCAAAAACACATCATCGAAATCGAACGAAACAGAGGGAGTGGGGATTCTAGATCGAAAAAGGGGTTGGAAGACGGGTCGAGGCTGTTTAAAACCATCACCGTCGACGGAGGGTCTCTTCGCCGGAGACCCAATGGTCTTGGTTGTTTCTGTTGTACTGCTAGTGGTTTTTGTTTCGTTGGCTCTCTATATTTATGGCTGGAAAAAGACATTTTGTTTATGGGTCCAATTCGACTCTGGCCGATTTGTGATCAGAATGGAAGGGCGATGGTGTAGTTGTAGTGATGTCGTGCACCGCTCGCCGGAGAAACCACTGGTGTCGCTCCTCTGTTATTCGTTTATGCCATGGATCTGTTTATTTTTCTTGGCTTAATTGTTATTTCTGGCAGCTTAATACTGGTTTTGCTATGGTTGATTGACCCGTTTTCACTCGTTTGATAGTTTTATCTATTTCTTTCCCTTTCCCCGTTTTTCTTTCCCGTCCCGTTTTCTATTTTTTTTTTCTCTCTTCTTCTTCTTCTTCTTCTTCTTCTTCTTCTTATTTCTTTCTTCATTTTGTTTTTTGATGTTGGTTCGGAGGGTGGTGGTGATGAGGCGAGTGAGGCAGTGGTGGTAAGACTTTTCGTTGTTCGTGTGTCAGTTGGGGGGGGGGGGCTGCGATGATATTTTCCGATTGAAAAAATGCAGTGGTGATGCCGTGGAGGGACTGTTTTAGCATTGTTTAGGCAGTGGGGGTGTTTTTGGTTTGAATCTGGGGCTGTGATGATTCATAGCAGGGCAGGGCTGTTTCAGTCTTGAAACGAGGCAGTGATGATGAGCAGCGGGGACGTTGTGGTGCAGTATTGGCACTGGGCAAGAGGCGACAGCTTTTGTGATTGGTTGGCTTTGTGGTGATACAATGAAAGATAAACAATAATATTGATGGAGGGAGCTTGACAGCGGTAATGCTGATCCGAGGGCATCAAGGATACCAAGGCAGTCGATTGACGACGGGTGAGACAAGGTCTAGCTTTGTATTTTTTCTTTTCTGACTGTTGGATTTTTGCTAATGTACAAAGAATGTTATTGCTTTAGGTGTTTGTTCTGAGGAAGTAATAGTATGTGAATTGAATCATTCTATATGTTTGTTAATTAAATGGAATTACATTATGATTGGCAGATGAATTACTTTGTCACCCAGCCTACTTCTCGTTTTGCTAATTAGTGCATTAAAGTTTTGGTAGCATGTAGTTCTATATATATGTCAGCATGTATAGGCATAGTTTTATCATCAAAATGGCTATTGTTTCCATTCAATTGTGGCGTTGTTGTCCAGTATGGTCTCTTTGCGAAAAGTTGTTATTCCCATTTTTTTTAGTTGGATCCTGTCTATCCAGTTTTAATGTTCAAATATATTGCTGACCCATGCACTTGTTGTATGATTAATTATGTGTAAGATAGTGCAAGGAAATCCTGGGATTTTGTCTAGTTGATTTAGTTTGTCTAGTTTGATCCATTTAGTTAGTTTGGGGGCTGATTCAATGTGCTTAGTTGGCCCTAGTATCTTCTAGTTGGTACAATGAGTAATGGGTGTCTTTTTAGAGGACCCTACTTGGGTATTTTCAGCCTTTTGGAGCTGCTTAGATTGCTGAATAGTGCATTTTCAACTGCTGTACTCTTGCTGAAAAAATGGGACTAAAAACACTCAAGTATAGGGGTGTGGGTTTGTACTTTTGTACAAGTCCACACCCCATATTTTAGCCCCACCCTTGGCCTTCACTTTTAGCTATAAAAAAGGCATTGAATGCCCTCATTTTTCATCGAGCTATCAGCTGAAAAATACACCAACTACCAGCTACAACAAGCTGAAAATTCACAAGAAATTAAGAGCAAAAACACTTAAAAAAAATGGTAAGTTTTGAGAGTTAGATTTAGAACCAAAAGCCTTTACATCTAAGGTCTTTTGGAGCATAAATCTTAAGGTTCTAAAGGTTGAATAGAGGTATAAAGGGGCTGAGTTTTAGCTACTGTTTTGGAGTAGAAGCTGTTGGTCATTGTTTCATTTCCTGTTGACTGGGAGCTCTTTTTTTTGTTCAAAGATTGTTGCTTTGGGCTTTGGCACTAGGTAAATGTTCCAAGCTTTGCTTTCATCTTGCGCGTTTCTTTTAGATTTGTTTTAAAAGCCTGCTTTTAGATTTGTTTTAAAGGCCTGAGTGTGTATGAAAAATGGTTTATACTAAGCTCTGAGGAGCTATATTAGCTTTGGTTGTACTCATGTTTTAGCATAATATAATCTGCATATTTGAGATTAAAAATGGAATGGATTGTATTTATTAAGTTGGACCACCACGGGTTTTCAGGCCATTTCACACCTCAAAGCAAAACACTCACTGTTAAGCTAACCCAAGTGTACGTGTAGATAGTAATCTCCAGATCCGTGTTCACACATTGATTTTGTTAAATTCCCTTAGAAAAAGAGACAAAACAGAAATTATGTAGGCAAAATAGGACATGTATGCAAAGACGTTAAATGTGTGAACTGGGATAAGATGCTATTTTATTTTTTTAAAAAAACAGATTTGGAACTCGCTTTTTCATAAGACATGGGCTGATTACTTCCATAGGATATATAATAATTATGACCCATAATAAATAAAGACGTAAGCATGATAATTAAGGCCAACAATAAATAAAGGGGTTAACTTTGCAAACAAGACTTTAAATAAGCCCGGTTTCGCAAATCTTTCAGCCCACATTTTAGATTAAGCGACAATAGTATATATCTTGTGTAAAATCTTTCTTCTTTTCAAGGATAGCCCATAAAGCTATCCCAATTTGACAAACAGCCTTTTTCCCTTTTAATAACAGTTTTGATTTTTCCTAATTTTACAAATGGTCACACTTTCAGAATAGTCACATTTTTGCTAACATTATTCAGTATTTAACTAAATTAGTTTGAGTTTAGTTTTGTTTAAATTTAAGTAAATAGAATTCATTTTGGAAGTATTCATATAACGTAAAAGATATGAATTTTCTTTAGTTCACTTTATATATATATATATATATGTCAATTTTGACTAAACAAATACGGAGGCAAATCAATAGGAACGAGAAGACTAAAATACAATTAGGTATAATGATAAGTATGATCAGCGATCTACTTATGAGGCAAAGAGAAAGAAATTAAATTGAATTAAAAGATTTACGCGATTAGGCACAAACGATAAGTATGATTTGTGATCTACTTATTAGGCTAAAAAAAAAAAACTAAATTTAGTTAAACTAATACTAAATTAATTTTTCGAGGTTCATTCTTTTAAAGATAGACCGATCCTTTGTGGGGCAGAAGTGCGCAAAATGTTTTTATCTATTTATTTACTATAAATCAAAGTGTAAATTCATCCGATCCTCTGTGAGGTTGGATAAGAATAACACTTTTAAATTTTTCTGAATCAAAATTTGAATTCAAAACAACGGCAAAAGATAACAACCATATTTAATAAATTAAAATTGCGACAATAAAGCAACTGTGCATGAAACAGGACTCGAGGGTGCCTAATACCTTCCCGAGAGTCAACTGAGAACCTTATCCGAATCTCTAAACGCAGACCATTAGACGAGTCAGAGGTGTTCCAAGGTACCTTTTGGTGACTTGGCACACCTTAAACTATGTCAAGTGGCGACTCCGAGTTTTCTCTAAATAATTTTGTACCTGTTGAACACCAGTCACGAGCCTTTAAATAAACACTCCTCGTAGTTATTTAATTTTTTAGGGTGTGACAGCTTGGCGACTCCGCTGGGGAAGTTAGTAAAAACTAGAATCTCCGGCTTTGATAAATTGTCGCATGTTTTAATTTATTAAATATTTGGTTGTTATATTTTATTGTCGTTATCGCTTGAAAAGTTGAATGTTACTGCTTTGATATTGTTGAACTGTATATATAAATTGTCTTCCTCCGCAACCCTCTGAGTCTCTGAAACACACACACACGTGCAATTACCAGATTGCTTGTGGCATCTGGGACTTTCTTACTAAATTGCCCATGATTTAGGACGAAGGCATGACGGGGTTTTAGGCCGGACACACTGTCTCCGGATGGCCTTGATGCGATTTCCGCTCGGTTTGTCCACCGGATTTTCAGCCAGTCTAGACACTGAGTCAGTTGTGTCACCTAGAGTTAAACCTTTAGGCCCAATTATCTGCATCATATCCGACTTAATGAGGTGCGATACGCCGGTATTGCATTTGTCTAGGTTGACCCACTTCCCCGGAAAGACTTGTCTAAAAGGCATCCTATGTGCTGCATGCGACTAGGAAATGTAGTTATGCTAACCAAATTGGAGAGAGACGGATTTCAAAAGAAAAAGAAAAAAAATGAAAGGAAAAAATGAAAGGAAAAGTGAGGAAGTATGGTGAATTTTATGTTTTAAATGTAAATGTCTTGTTATTTTTATAAATTGAGTCATACTGCTGTAATGGCAGATTCTTTGTAAAAAACGCCAGTGTTGGCCGTCTTTTGTATATGTCAGTTTGGTGTCGTTATAATGACGAAATTTTACCAAAAAAAAGTACATACTTAGTAGTTAGAAAGTCGAAAATTTTTGGTGTTAGTTTTCACGTCGTTATAATAGCGAATTTTTAGAAAAGGCTCGTATATCGATGTTGGGAGTTTTTGGGATCCAGTTTTTCACGTCGTTATGCCGGCGAAATTTTTGCAAAAAATACTGTAGTGTCATCACTGGAATGAATTTTTTTTTTTGATGTCAATGTGGCGTCGTTGTAACGTCGAATTTTTTTCTTTTATAAATTACATCTAAATACCAATGTTGGTAATTTCCTGGAGTCAGTCCTGATGCCGTTATGATGACAAGATTTTTCGATTCTCTTAGGGTCAACATTACGTCATTACAATGACAAAAGTTTTGTTGAAAATTGGAGTTTCGAATTAGCAGTTTAGGCATCTGTTTTGCTCTGTCGGTCAGTTGTTTTAAGTTGTTCTCAGGCTTTCAAACATTTGACACATTTTTTTACTAGGAACAATGGCTGCATCATCTTCTAGGATAGTCAAGAGAAAATACCCTGCTGATGCCACTCCACCCTCTATTATGATGACTGATGGTCCACCCAAATCGGATAAATCTCTAAAGTCTTGGTGGGACACAATGAGTAAAATGCAGAAAGATATAGTCCAGGAAAAGATTGGTTTTCTGACTGACCTTGTGACTAAAACTATTGTCCCGCGGCGAGACTTGATCAGTGCACTAGTTGGGTTTTGGAACCCAAACCAAAATACCTTCTGTTTTAAGGGGTTTGAGATGACGCCGACCCTCGAGGAGATAGCTGGGCTTCTTAAGCTGGATTTTGAGAAAATAATATGATTGCTCCGAGGAAGGTTAATGAGCGTGATTTTTTCAGTAATATCAAGGTACGAACGGACCTCTCAATCGCTAGTGTTCGTCAAAGCTGGATTTCCTTTGATTACCTTTATGATCGTTTTGGGGCCGATAATGGTTTTAAGAAGTATGGATTTGAGTTCTACTACAAGCTGAAATATGAAGATTGGGTACACCTCTGTCCTAAGGTCTTTGTGTTCGCTTTGCTAGGGTTGTTGGTTTTCCCACTACCGGATAGAGCGATATCTATTAAGGTCAGTTGGACCATGGCAGCTTTATATGGTGGAGCACCAGACGCCACTATCATCCCGACGATTCTGGGTAGTATGTTTCATGCTTTGACTCGATGCCACAAGGGAGAAAGCGGTTTCTTTGAGGGGTGTAACCTTCTATTATAGGTCTGGTTCTTGGAGCATGTACGCCCTTGCCCACCCCGTGATATTCTTAGGTTCTGTGACATCGATTATCTTGAATACCATCTCGAACACATCGAAAAGTATAAATTCCCAGGAAGTGAGCCAGATTGGAGGTCTTTCTTGAACTCTCTCACGCCGGACAGGATTTTGTGGCAGTGTAGCTGGTTTCCTAAGAGGGAGGTTGTACACAGATGCGTGGATCGTCCTTTTCTCGTTCTGATGGGTTTGACAGTATCCCAGCCTTATGTTCCTCTGCGTGTACTTCGGCAGTTGGGTCGAAAGAAGGAGATCCCAATAGTTGAGGACATGAGTGCATATGTCTCAGACTATCCTCTCAACCCAGCTACTCTTAGAGGTGAGATCTTGCGCCTGTGGGATACTAGGAGGCACCTCACAGAAAGCACACAGGTTCAGGATGGACTTAAGGGGGAGGTCGTTCGGGAGTACAAGTTCTGGTATTACCACCAGCCCATACCTAGAGAGATGCCCGCGAGGTCGAGAGCAGGCATGGTTGACACTGAGGCCAGGCTGGATATGCAGGTTCAGCTTGCTAGGCACGAGATTGGGAAGGAATACCGTGCTACCATACAAAGCTTAATTGCAGAGAGGGATGCCGCCAGAGCTGCTCAGTCAGAGAGCGAGGGTTTCGCGCATCAGCACCTAGACACAGTCAGACGACTCCGTGTCATGCACTCACATGCGTTGACAGAGCGAGATACCGACAGGGCAGCTTTGGTGGAAAGCAGGAGAAGGGAGGATTATCATCGCCAGGATGCCATAGATTCTCGAGCTCGACTTGACAGGGCATTAGAGAAGGGTGAGCAGCTCAAAGGGCTAGCACAGGACCGACTTCGAGATATACAGGCTGCAGGACAGACCATCAGTGTAGCTTATCGGCAGGTTTATGACTCTGCTACATATGTTGCACGGTCCATCGATGAGTATAGGAGGCTTCCCGCGGAGGACATACTCCCACATGTGCTTTCCTTCGTCACTAGAGTTGCAGCAGATTTGAATGGATTGCGTCGTACCTTTGTAGAAGGCCCGCCAGTAGATCCCGAGGAGTCATTCGAGTTCGACCCAGAGGAGCCAGCTGACTTTGTGCCCCAGTCACCTTAGTAGATACATCGGGCCAAGATGATGCAGATTATTTCTTTTTGTCATTTATTTTACATCTTGGCTTTGTTGTACTTTATGTCGCTTTTGAATTTGGCATGTTGTAATTTATTTTCACTTTTTTCAGTCATTTGTATGTTTCTTTTGGTCGTGCTCCGGAAGCACCGTATGTACTCTTTCTTTTTAAGAAATGAAAATATTTTGCTTATTTTTATGTGTCAATTCATTTCACCCTCTAGCCTCACTTGAAAAAAAAATACAAAAAAAAAAGAAAGAAAAAAAAAAAAGAAAAAGAAAAGAAAAAAAGAAGAACAAAAGAAATCAAATAATACACTTGGGGATCTAATCCAAACCAATTCGGGATGACGCATAACGACCTTAGGCATTGTTTAGGCCGACGAGCAAATTCATGTTCCATGCTATCTTGTTGCACTAACGTGTTTTGATTTGCATAGAGCTTGAGCAACTGCCGTGCTGGCCCCACATTCCTACTCCACCAGAATCAAGGGACCACTGCCTGTTCCAGAAGTGGTTGAAGCACCTCTTCAAGAAAACACTCCAACAACGATGGCCGAAGAAACTGAGAACACTGAGCTGGTTCGCTTGGCTGAACAACAGGCTAAGATGGCCGAGGATTTCACGGCCATGAAAGATATGATGATGCAGCTGGTCCGCAACTTGGCAGCAGTTCAGGCACCTCCTGTTCCGCCAGGCGCTGCTGGTTTCATGGCGAATACTCAGCCACCAGGGCAAGGGCAATCTACAATGGTAGAAGACCCCCGTTATCCTCCAGGGTTCGGTCCACATCCAGAAACTGACAACGTAGCTGGACCTTCTACTGTACAACCTGGGGCACAATTCCCACAGCATGGACAACATGGCCAAGCCCAAGTTCCTGCCACAGCATTCACCGTTCCTGCAGGACACACTTTGCAAAGGTCATACAGTGACCCACAGTTAAGGGCTCGTGATCAACAATTCGACCAAACTCGGGGTAATGTGCTCCGCCCCACTAAGTCGTATGATCATGGACACCACCCAAAATCACATGCTGATGTCGAAAGATTGGGAAAAACAGAAAAGGCTGACTTTGCTCGGAAATTGAAAAACTTGGAGCAAACTGTGAAGAACATACAAGGGCAAGGGGGGTAAAACCAGTATTTCATACAAAGACATGTGCTTATTCCCTCATGTGCCATTGCCTGAGGGTTTTGTTGTGCCCAAATTTGATCCGTACACTGGACAAAGTGATCCAAGGATCCATGTGAAGATATACCTTAACAAAATGAGGGGTATTGAGAAGGATGAATTATTGATGGCGTACTTTGCGGACAGTTTGGGAGGACCGGCCACAGAATGGTTTGTGCAACAAGATGTTTCGAAGTGGGTCACCTTTGACGACATGGCCAGCGCTTTCCTGAACCATTATGGCTACAAAATGGAGGCTGCTCCTGATCGTTCTTCTTTGAAGACGATCACAAAGAAACCAGGTGAAAGTTTCAGAGAGTATGCCTACAGGTGGCGCGAACAGGCGGTGCGTGTGAGCCCTTTGATCCCAGACGATAAAATGGTTGAAGAATTCGTCGAAGTGCTTGACGAAACATACTATCAAGCGATGGCCTCTGCCCTTGGGAAACAATTCAGTGAAGCAGTAAAAATTGGGGAGATGATTGAGAGAGGAATCAAAGCAGGCAAGATTGTTAGCCAAACAGCTTTGAGAGCCACGACCCAAGCATTGCAATCAGGGTCAGGTGCTTTTGGGAAGAAGAAAGAAAAGAAAGATGAGGTGGCAATGGTTGGTCCTGGACCGAGAAGAAATGATGGGAGATACAACGACCGTCAAGGGTACATTCAGGCACCCCCGCCACAACAATTCTATCCAACTCACGGCCAACAATTTGCCATGCCGCAGTTCTCATTCCCTGTAAATGCAGCATCTTATGCTCAGCCGCTATCTGGTCCACAATGGCGTCCACCCCCGCTCCAGTCCAATATAACAATCAACAGGCACATACTCAATTCCAGGCTCACCAGGAGATGCCTTATCGACCACGAGGTCCGCAAGGTTTTCGTCCAAACATGCAACAGAGAAACATGCAACAAGAGAAAAGGCAGTTCACCCCACTGGGGGAAACTTACACTAATTTGTTTGAAAAGTTGCAAAAAGCCAATCTGTTGAAGCCAATCCCGGGAAAAGTGAACCCCAATGGAAGAGTTGATCATTCACGCCACTGTGCGTTTCATTCTGGAGCACCAGGACACGACACAGAATCCTGCTGGGAACTCAAAAGGGTAATCCAGGCAATGATAGACAATAATCAGATAAAAGTCGTGGGGGATGAAACACAAAATGTAAATCAAAATCCTTTACCAGCTCATGATGTTCAAAACAATGTACCCATGGTAGGGATGGTATGCATAGAAGAGGACATGAAAGGGAAAGCCGCCAAGCAGATTGTGGCAGTTGGTCCCTCCCCAGACATCAAAGGCCCTGAGCCATTTATTGTTGTAATCAGGGGAAAGTCAAGTGTGTCTGTTGTCAACAAAGCAAAGCAAGATACTGCTGTTGAGCCAAGTTTCACAATTCCGGCTGCAAAGCAGGAAAAAGTTCATGACAGTGCACCAACATTTATTGTGCAAGGGGCATCATGCTAGAAAACTCCGGTCTTCGAGGTTAAGGCAAAGAAGTGTGAACCGGTTATCATCACTCAAGCAGCGCAACTCCCTGTCAAAAGTACAAAGGCTGTTCCTTGGAACTACAACAAGACAATTGTGTCTTACAATGGGAAAGAAATCATGGAGGTTGCTGCAGACGTAAATGGTCTAACTCGGTCTGGGAGATGTTTTACCCCGGAAGAACTGAGAAAGGCAAAGCCAGGTCGAGAAGACCAAGGACCCATCAAAGAGCCGATGTCTGAGAAAGAAGCTGAAGAATTTTTGAAGAAAATGAGATCGGCAGATTATTCTATCGTCGAGCAATTGAGAAAGACTCCAGCTCAGATATCACTCTTGTCTCTACTTATGAACTCTGAAGCACATCGTAATGCACTGTTGAAAATACTGAATGAGGCCTACATTTCTGAACAAACTACTGTGGCTAATCTGGAAGCACTACTGGCAGGGTATTT
The DNA here is from genome assembly GCA_037355625.1 of Petunia x hybrida. Classification (NCBI taxonomy): domain Eukaryota; kingdom Viridiplantae; phylum Streptophyta; class Magnoliopsida; order Solanales; family Solanaceae; genus Petunia; species Petunia x hybrida. Next base: position 4,778,997 of record JBBBVM010000053.1, on the reverse strand, counting down.
GAGACTAATCGTGTGATGTTCACCGATGAGGAGCTGCCAGCAGAAGGAACCGGTCATAATCGAGTGCTTCATGTCTCAGTTAAGTGTAAAGACTCCTATGTCACACGTGTTCTAATAGATGGCGGCGCAGGATTGAACATTTGCCCTCTGTCTACATTGAAGAGTCTAAGGGTGGATATGAGCAAAATCAGGGCAAGTTCCTCTGCTGTTCGTGCTTTTGATGGTGGAGTTCGAGAATCTTTGGGCATCATCAATCTTGAGTTAACCATTGGTCCCGCTACCTTCAACATTGAGTTCCAAGTCATGAAACGGATGCATCGTACAATCTGTTATTGGGCCGACCATGGATTCACATGGCTTGTGCTGTACCATCCACAGTTCATCAGGTGGTCAAGTTTACTTGGGATAATCAAGCTGTCGTAGTTTATGGAGAGGATGACTTGCAGTTTAACAATAGCCTGGACGTATGATAAGAATCAAAAACGCGGAAAAGATAAAAAGATAGAAAACGAGACGAGGCTCGAACAAAGACCCAAGTAGCACCGGAGAACTAGTTCCGATACACCCCGGGTGGATGTCAAGGATCACCTACGCTATGCAACTACCCTCGAGCCGCACCTGGGGCTCGCAAATAGAATGATCGGGGGTGGTTTGGGGTTCAACTAGAATCCACTAGTAAACTCAAACCGTCTCAAAGGGTTTTCATTCAAAGAGAATCCACTCTTGAACATTGTCATTGACAATCAATCATTCATCATAATATCAAAACTAGCTAAGGAATAATGCTAAGCTATGGAGTATTTATAGGCCTCATTCAAGACATAAGGAAAGGCCTAAAATACCCTTAAAATAGGTTCTAAAGTCATAAGCCACGTAGGGGCATACTAGGAATTACATAGCGACTTAAAGTCAAAACCCGGTCAACTCGCACAGGGGGAGGCGCCCGCCTCCATGCCTTAGGCGGTCCGCCCCACACACTGAGGCGCTCCGCCTCCTTGGTCCGCCTCTTGGAATCCAGAGAGCAAGCAATCCTTAGGCGGTCCGCCTCAATCCGTAGGCGGTCCGCCTCTTCCTGAAGCTTCTTGAAACACTTCGAATTGTGTCTCGGATGCTCTTCTTTCCATGGCGTCCCAATGTATGACCTTGAAGTGCTCTTCCTTGGCCTTGGATGGTGCTTTTGGATGGTTGCTCGATTTGGGTCTTATCATCCTCCCCTTCTTGAGAAGATTTCGTCCTCGAAATCAAGGCTTGGTCTCTCATGGCTCTATCAACTCTTCGGGGTGGCCAAGAATCTACTCCTTTGTCCTTCTTGATCGTCACTTTGGCATAGGCTTCTTCCAAGATCTTCCCCGCCTTAGCATGGAGCTTAGAACCTACAAGCAACGACAAGCAAAAACAAGCAAACGTCCCACTTTGAAAGTAGGTTAGTGCAAGAAGTGTGGAAAACACACTCTTGTGATATAACCAAGCGTCAATAACAATCATAAATATCAAGTCTCCAAAGAGAACCATAAGCACTTGGTTAAAAATCAACATGCACTCAACAAGATAATGAGGAAAGAGGTCATGGGAAGATGGAAAAGGTAAGATCAAGCTACCAAAATCCCCTTGAACCTTAAGTTCAAGATCAACACACCAACCTATCCTCGCGGTGTGATCAACATGTGGAGTGGAGTGAGTCAAATAGCCCACCCTACAAGTAGGATCAAGCACTCCACTCCCCTTCTTTAGAGCATACCTACTCACACCAAGGGATTCCTCTTTCCCTCCCATTTCATCAACTAGGCAACCCTCCTCAAAAGTCAAGCTTTCAAGGAAGGTGTTGATGATGGATTCTTCTTCATCATAACCCAAACTAGCAATAGTAGGGTCACTCAAAGAACCATCTACCTCACCCACATTTTCAAGCAATGGGTTGCCTAAGGGGTCAAACCCTTCACACCACGGGGGTTCCATTTGACCACCCATCCTAGTCCGATACAAATCGCTACCACAAATGAGATTATCTTCACACAATGGAAATGTAAAAGCATGCACCTCAAATTCATGGTCAAATACAAGCATGGTATCAAGACTAGGTTCTTCACCCACACTCAAGGAGCCTTCGAAAACAAATCGATCCATCTCACATTCTAGAGACTCCTCAAGGTAACAATCATTCTTGCTACAACACATTGACCCACCAAATAGAAGCATATCAATTAGGGAATGGTCAACTACCTCATCTTTCCCTATGTCAAAGGTTGGCGGTGTGTCATAGCAAAGGTCACAATCATGGTCAACTATCAAATCTACACTAGGGAGGGGTTCAATGAACAATGAGCTCACATCATGATGTGGCATAGCATCCCTCTCAACTAGTGTTGCACAAGCACACTCAAGTTGACAACTAGACTCTTCACTAGTGGTATACTCACTAGATGCATCAAAAATACCAACTAGTATTGAGTCATTACAAGACAAATAGCTAGTAGGCTCATGAAAAGGTGAAGCAACACTTACATTTGTAGTACTTTCTTGATCACTCACAAGATTGGAAGTGTCATATGCAACTCCTCCTTCATGAAGCTCACATTGAGGCTCCAATGACTTGTCTTTCAATGTACCTACACAAGAACTTTCACAAGAAGAGATAGAAGATAAAGAAGGGTTAGAACAATGGGTGCTCTCACTCTCAATTTTTCCTTCCTCACCCCTCATCTCTCTCAATTTTACCTCATGGTCAAGTGTAGTTTGTGGTGACAATCCGCTCACATCACTCCTCAAATCCTCTCCTTTTTCCTCTCTTGGATTGCCACCGGTCACTCCCTCACTTCTCTCTATCGTTTCTCTCTCAATTGGAGTGGAGTGACTCCCATTTTCATCATGCATTGGCAAAACAATGAAATTGTTTGCCTCGGGTTCAAGTACAATGGGTGACTTGGCTTTAGCCCTCTCCCTCAACTCCTTCATGAGTTTGTAATCTTCATTCACTTGCTTGGGAGTTAGGGGTTGAAGCACGAACTTTTTCCCCTCATGCATCACCGTATAGGTGTTGGCATGGCCATTATGAACCACACGTCGATCAAATTGCCATGGCCTACCAAAGAGAAGGTGGCATGCTTGCATAGGCACAACATCGAACATGTGCTCATCCACGTAGTTCCCAATCTTGAACTTGATCAAACATTGCTTAACCACCCTCAACTCACCACACTCACTAAGCCATTGTAGCCTATAAGGATTTGGGTGCTTCAAGGTAGGTATTTTCAATTGGGTAACTAGTGTTTGGCTAAGGACATTAGCACAACTTCCCGAGTCAATGATCATAGAACAAATGAGACCCATGACTCGGCATTTGGAATGAAAAAGGTTCTCCCGTTGTAAGGTCTCAACATCCTCCACACACATGGCTCCTAGACTCCTCCGCACAACAAGGAAGGCAAGGGCATCATCATCTTCTTCTTCCAAGGCAACAATCTCCCCAACAGCTCCTTCCTCATCACCCTCTACTCCCTCTTCTTCCTCGGGTTCACTCTCTTGCTCATACACCAAATCACCAACCACAACCATGGTTCTTTTTGTGGTGCATTCCTTAGCAATATGCCCAAAGCCCTTACACTTATAACATTGAGTAGAAGTGGAAATAGGATTACTCAAGCGAGTTTTAGAGTTACCTTCCAAGTGTGGTGTAGTCTTCTCATAAGGCTTCTTCACTTCTTTGCTAGCACTTGCACTTGGAAAGTTGGCATTTGGAGTCTTCCACTCTTTTGGCTTGCTTGTAGTAGTAGGAGTGTTGTTTTTGAACTTCTCTCTTTTGAGCCAAGTCTCGGCATCAATTGCGGCTTCAAACATATCTTGAAGTGTGAGATAATGATGCAACCTCAATTGAGAAGCTATACCATAGCTCAAGCCATTCTTGAATCGGATCATGGCTTCTTCTTCACCTTCGGTATCCATATCCAATGCCATCCGGATCTTCTCAAACTCATCATAGTACTCATGCACCGATTTGACACCTTGCTTTAGATCATAGAGCTTCTTGAGTTGCTCTTGCCGATACCTTGGAGTTATGTACTTGGTGTTCATAAGGCCTTTCAACTCATCCCAAGTCACATTCAAATGCAAATTCATCCTTCTCCTAGACCTCTTCATACACTCCCACCAAGTAGAAGCATAGGCCTCAAAGGTAGAAATAGCATATGTACCCTTTCGCTCCTCGGACATCTCATTTGTGTCAAACACTCTCTCCATAAGTAGTACCCATTCCATGTATGCCTCCGGATCACAAGTTCCCTTGAAGGGTGGAAGATTTAGCTTGACGCTATTGAGGTTGTTGTTGTTGTCACGTACCCCATAGTTAGGCTCCGGTTGGCCTCCATAGTGGTCATCATGGGCAACATACTCTCTTCTCACATTCCCTCTAGCATAGCCCATGGGTGGCCCTCGACCTCGGCCTCTACCCCTATCCACATTTCGACCCCAATGCATTTGCCTCCTAGGTTGATGAGGAACATCATACCCATAGGCCTCATCACCATACCCGAACTCCTCCTCTTCTTGAACTTCATCAATTTGTTCAAGAGGTGGGACATTCCGCACGGGTCTTCTAAGTGGAGCATTTACTTGGGGATTGCCCAAGTTGAGGGGATTGCCCTCTTGTCGGGGATTGCCCAACCCACGCTCTCGTAGAGCTTCAACTTTGCTTTGTTCATACCTCTTGTTTAGCTCAACAAAGTGTCCGGGAGTCATAGGAGTGCTATGACTCGTTCCTTCTCCGGACTCAATTTGGACACTCGGGGTCCTCCTCTCTCCGGTCTCAACTTGGTTCCTCTCGACGGACTCAAGTCTCAAAGTGATATCCTCCAACTTGGCTATAACGGTAGCCATGAAAATTTTCATAGGATCATCTCCATCGTTTGCCATGGTACCTACAAAAAGCAACAAACGTTAGCAAAACACCTCACTCGCTCCCTTACAATTGTTTCACTCGGATCGCTCGTGTTTAGTGGGGGATGGATATTTCACACAAGTTTGAGTCTAAAAGCTTCAAGTAGTTGACCAACGAACCACAACTCAATCACTCAACTTATCAAGTCCAAATGCGCTCCGGGGCGAGTGGAGTTAATGGGACTCGATTGGAACGCTAGGCACTTTAATTGAGGACTTGAATCAAAAGATACTACGGATCTTCTTTGAATTCTAGTCTCCTTTCTAAGGCACGATGATCCTAGTAGCTCAAAGTAATTAGCACTAATCGAGTAGGATTATACTCTAATAGCACTAACCGGAAGCAATGCAAGCAACAAAACAAGAAATCCTAGAAGTTTCTACCCAATTCCCAAGCTTCAGGAAGTAGGCGCCCCGCCTCAGGAGGTGGGCGGTCCGCCCTGGGCAAACCTACAGGAGGAGGCGCTCCGCCTCTTCAGGGGAGGCGCTCCGCCTCAGGAAATCCAGAGAGCTCACAGAGCTGAGGCGCTCCGCCTCTAAATTGAGGCGCTCCGCCTCTGCAACTTTCCAGCACAGTCCAAACTCGTTTTCAAGTCGATTTCCAAGCCTCAAATCCGATGTTTTCGACTTGTTTTCACAATCCAAGGATACCCAAAGTTGTTTTTGGTCACTAAGATCAAACCCCAATGATTTTTAACAAACCCCAATCGAAAACAACGAATTCACCATGTTCATCTTCCTCAAGAACACAAGGGTTTATCAAAGGGTTTCAAAATGGATTGTGATTCATCAAGGTAGGTGTTATATAGGTCCAAATCCCACAAAATTGGTACCGATTCGTTTGTTTTTCAATGAAGATCAATCCCCAATATCAAGTTTTCAATCTAACATCAATCCAACCCAAGAATCAAGCCAAAATTCATTAAGAACAAGTTCATCAAGGGTTTAAGGGCAATTGGGGTTTCAATTTTTCAAACTCCTCCAAATCCAACAATTTTGGTACCCAAGTAACGGGGATTCATCCACGATCAAGAATCTACAACACCCATATCATAAATCATCCAAACCAACACGATACACCAAATTTTTAGATTTTTCAATTTTTTCAATTTTTTTGTAATTTTCTTCTTTCAATAACAAGAACAAGAAAATAAAGATAGGAATCGACCTAGGCACGAAGAATCAAGGGTCGGGGGTTTGTAGAAACAAAACCCGAGCCTTGCTCTGATACCAAGATGATAAGAATCAAAAACGCGGAAAAGATAAAAATATAGAAAACGAGACGAGGCTCGAACAAAGACCCAAGTAGCACCGGAGAACTAGTTCCGATACACCCCGGGTGGATGTCAAGGATCACCTACGCTATGCAACTACCCTCGAGCCGCACCTGGGGCTCGCAAATAGAATGATCGGGGGTGGTTTGGGGTTCAACTAGAATCCACTAGTAAACTCAAACCGTCTCAAAGGGTTTTCATTCAAAGAGAATCCACTCTTGAACATTGTCATTGACAATCAATCATTCATCATAATATCAAAACTAGCTAAGGAATAATGCTAAGCTATGGAGTATTTATAGGCCTCATTCAAGACATAAGGAAAGGCCTAAAATACCCTTAAAATAGGTTCTAAAGTCATAAGCCACGTAGGGGCATACTAGGAATTACATAGCGACTTAAAGTCAAAACCCGGTCAACTCGCACAGGGGGAGGCGCCCGCCTCCATGCCTTAGGCGGTCCGCCCCACACACTGAGGCGCTCCGCCTCCTTGGTCCGCCTCTTGGAATCCAGAGAGCAAGCAATCCTTAGGCGGTCCGCCTCAATCCGTAGGCGGTCCGCCTCTTCCTGAAGCTTCTTGAAACACTTCGAATTGTGTCTCGGATGCTCTTCTTTCCATGGCGTCCCAATGTATGACCTTGAAGTGCTCTTCCTTGGCCTTGGATGGTGCTTTTGGATGGTTGCTCGATTTGGGTCTTATCAACGTACCAGCCCTTGAAGTCGTCACCACACGCCCGACCATCATGTATCAAACCTCCGATGTGGTGTATGTGGAGAAAGTAACAGAAGGAAAACCTATACCCATCCCAAGAGTGTCAGAGACGTCTATTATGATGGCGTCTGAAATGTTAAAGCATAGTTTCCAATTTGGAAAGGGCTTGGGAGCATCACTACAAGGCAGGGTAAATCCAGTTTATCCAAATGGTGTGCAAGGCACGTGGGGACTAGGGTTCAAGCCAAAAGCAGCTGATCGCAAGCAAGCAAAGAAAAAGAAGTCGGAAGTTTGGTCTTTCCCAAAGCCGATTCCGTGTCTCGCTCAGTCTTTTGTGGGTTATGTTATGAAACCAAAGGTTGTCGCTACAAATGTCAACACAGTGGAAGACAATCAGGATGCACCATTTGATCTAGGTGGCATTTTTGAAATCTGCATGGTACAGCCGGGTGAAGGCTCCAGTAATGCTTCAATTCAGTACATTGGCCCGGACGTGCACCTGACTAACTGGAATGCAACTCCCTTCCCCATCAGGAAGGGGTCTTGGTAGACTGTTGTTTTACAGTTTTCTTTTGAATACACTTGGATATTCTAAGGGTTGTATACCAAGTGTATTATTTTTCTCATCTTTTTGTAATTCAAACCCTTTTTCATTAATGAAAGGCCAAGAGCCAAGCTTTACTTCAATCTCTGTTCATATTCCTAATTTTATTCTATTTTTGTTTATCTGTAGTGATATATCTGCTGGTCCTGATATCATGACATGTTCAAGGAACTTATCGCCCATCCAGGGACCGCAATCTGATTTTGGCTCCATAACCATAGTTGAGGTTGAAAGTGATGAAGAAAACATTGAGGAATCTGTTAACGAGATTGAATATGATGGCGAACAGGTTGATTTTGAAATAGGCCTGGAAGTCGAACGCCATGAGGGCAAGCCTAAACCCAATTTGGCTGATACATAGGATGTTAATCTTGGGAGCCCTGATGATGTGAGGGAAACCAAGATAAGCATGTATGCCCTACCTGAAGTAAAGAACGATATTCGGAAAGTGCTTTTTGAATATCGGGATGTTTTTGTATGGTCATATGATGAGATGCCGGGTTTGAGCTCCGAATTGATAGTCCACGAATTGCCAATTCAACCCGGTTTCCCTCCAGTGAGACAAATGCAACGGAAGTTCAAAACTGATATGATCAAGAAAATCCATGATGAAATAATGAAACAGTTGGATGCAAAAGTGATTCAATTGGTTCAGTACACTACTTGGGTTGCAAATGTTGTTCCGGTTCCTAAGAAAGATGGAAAAACAAGGATATGTGTCGACTATCGAGATTTGAACAAGGCAAGTCCCAAAGACAATTTCCCGTTGCCTAATATTCACACTCTCGTAGATAATTGTGCCAAACATGAGATACAATCCTTTGTTGACTGCTATGCCGGATACCACCAAATCCAGATGGATGAAGACGATGCAAACAAAACGGCATTCACTACGCCTTGGGGAACTTATTGCTATAGAGTGATGCCGTTTGGTTTGAAAAATGATGGGGCAACCTACGTGAGGGCTATGACTGCCATTTTCCATGATATGATGCATAAAGAAATAGAAGTGTACGTGGATGATGTGATCATCAAGTCTAGAACTGCTGAAGACCACGTGAGAGATCTTAGAAAGTTCTTTGAAAGGCTCAGTAGGTACCATCTGAAGCTGAATCCAGCCAAGTGTGCATTTGGTGTGCCTGCTGGAAAATTGTTGGGTTTCATTGTTAGTAGGCGAGGTATTGAACTGGATCCCGCAAAGATCAAAGCAATACAAGAATTACCTCCCCCTCGAACCAAGAAGGATGTTAAAAGCTTTCTAGGCAGGTTGAATTACATCAGTAGGTTCGTTGCTCAACTTACCACAATATGTGAGCCGATCCTCAAGTTGTTGAAAAAGAATGCATCAATTGCATGGACCGAGGAGTGCCAAGAAGCCTTTGACAAGATCAAGCAATACTTCTCAAATCCTCCTGTTTTGGTTCCACCTGAGCCTGGCCGACCATTGTTTTTGTACTTATCAGTCAATGAAAACTCCTTTGGTTGTGTACTGGGGCAACATGATGCCTCGGGAAAGAAAGAACAAGCCATTTATTATCTGAGCAAGAAGTTCACCGATTGTGAGGCCAGGTACACTTTGTTGGAAAGGACGTGTTGCGCCCTAACTTGGGTTGCACAAAAGTTGAAACATTATCTTTTGTCCTATACCACTTATCTGATTTCCTGGATGGACCCATTGAAGTACATATTTCAAAAGCCAATGCCAACTGGCAAACTTGCAAAATGGCAGATCCTGCTCACAGAATTTGACATAGTTTATGTCACCAGAACTGCAATGAAAGCTCAGGCCTTAGCCGATCATTTGGCTGAAAACCCAGTTGATGATGATTATGAGCCATTGAAGACTTACTTCCCCGATGAGGAGGTAGATGTGCTTGAAGAACTGATTAATGAAGAAGAGCACGTGTGGAAAATGTACTTTGACGGTGCTTCAAACTCAAAGGGTCATGGCATTGGAGCAGTCCTCATCTCTCCCACGGGACATTACTATCCGGCGGCTGCCCAACTTCGTTTCAGTTGTACTAATAACACATCTGAGTATGAAGCTTGCATAATAGGTTTGCGTATGGCTCTAGACATGGACATCAAAGAATTGCTGGTGATTGGAGATTCAGATCTTTTGATACGCCAAATGAAGGGCGAATGGGGAACTCGAGACCTTAAGCTGATCATGTACAAGCAGTGTATGGACGATCTTTGCCAAAAGTTCGATGTTATAAAGTTTAGACATGTTCTCAGAATACATAATGAGCTGGCTGACGCATTGGCTACATTAGCCTCAATGCTTGTCCATCCCGACAAAGCCCATATTGATCCGTTAGAGATTCAGGTCCAAAGCCAACATGCATACTGCAATGTGATTGAAGAAGAAATTGACGGTCAACCGTGGTACTTTAATGTCAAGAATTTCCTTCAAGATGGGACGTATCCTCCATCGGCGGAAAACAATCAAAAGAGAACCCTTCGACGACTGGCAAGTGGTTTCTTTTTTAGTGGAGGGGTGGTGTACAAAAGGACACCTGATTTGGGACTGTTAAGATGCATAGATGCGACTGAAGCCACGAATATTCTCAATGACATGCATTCGGGGATCTGTGGACCCCACATGAGCGCGCACGTGCTGGCCAGGAAAGTACTCAGAGCAGGATACTTCTGGCTTACCATGGAACATGACTGCATTACTTTTGTGCGAAAGTGTCATCAATGCCAAGTACACGGTGATTTGATACATCCACCCCCTGTAGAGTTGCACACAATGTCAGCCCCTTGGCCTTTCACAGCATGGGGGATGGATGTTATCGGGCCTATTGAACCAAAAGCATCAAATGGACACAGATTCATTCTGGTTGCAATAGATTACTTCACCAAATGGGTTGAGGCCGTGACTCTCAAATCCGTGACCAAGAAAGCTGTGGTGGATTTCGTTCATTCTAATATTATTTGTCGCTTTGGTATCCCAAGTACCATCATCACTGATAATGCGGCAACTTTGAACAGTCATTTAATGAATGACGTGTGTGAAAGATTCAAGATCATGCACCGAAATTCCACACCTTACCGACCAAAGGCAAATGGCGCGGTTGAAGCAGCCAATAAGAATATCAAGAAGATCCTTAGAAAAATGATACAAGGATCTCGTGATTGGCATAAGAAGTTATGTTTTGCTTTGCTAGGTTACCGCACAACTGTGCGCACTTCCATAGGTACGACCCCATATTCATTGGTATATGGAACTGAAGCAGTCATACCCGCTGAAGTTGAAATACCATCTCTCAGAATCATTGTGGAAACAGAAATTGAGGACACAGAATGGGTCAAAACCCGATTGGAACAATTGTCATTCATTGATGAAAAGAGGCTCAATGCAGTTTGTCATGGTCAATTGTACCAGCAAAGAATGGCCCGAGCCTACAACAAGAAAGTGCGCCTCCGCGACTTGAAAGAAGGGCAATTAGTCTTGAAAAGAATCTTTCCTCATCAGGAAGAAGCTAAAGGAAAATTTGCTCCAAATTGGCAAGGGCCATACCTGGTAAAGAAAGTATTGCCAAATGGCGCCTTGTACCTTACAGATCCGGAAGGCAGGACAACTGAAATACCCGTCAATGCAGACGCGGTCAAGAGGTACTACATTTGACTCCAAGATGGCTTTCAAACCGGGATGAGTGCAAGGCTTTTGTTATCCTTTGCTATCCCAAAATGTATCCCTTATTAGCACTTTGAACATTGTATTTTCGAGACATGTTCTCAATTGGAATCAATGTAATTGTACCAACATGAAATGAAACTGAAAAGCATCAGAAAGAACCTGGGCATTTGCCTAGAGCTACGTCTGACCTGATTCCTCTCAATAGGATACGTAGGCAACCATTTCGGTGCGGTCGCAATAAGAGAAAATTCCTCTTTCCCTTTCTACTTTTATTCGCGCAAGGTTTGCCTCCAGGCCTGCGGAATATGTCAAGAAAACGAGAGACCCCAGTTTATCCTAAACTGGGGCAGAAGTTGTGTTTGTTTTTTTTAAAGAAAATGGAGGAAATTCAATATTCCTCCCCATTTTCTTTGTGTTCATAACAGCGAAAGTTCATTCTTTCCTGTCTCATATTGACGCAAAACTCGCCTTCAAGTTTGCGGCCAACATCAAAGGAAATTTAGATCCCCCTTTTTTATGCTAAACTGGGGCAGAAGTTTGTTTTTATTTTATTTTATAAATAAAATAAAAACAAACTTCTATCATTTTTGTATCATCTATTCACATGTTTCAAGAGATGTTTGTGTTGTAAATTGAATTGAAAAAAAAAAAGAAAGAAAGAAAAAAAAGAAGAAAAAAAAAGAGAAAAGAAAGAAGTCTTGCCGGTGAAAACCTGAGAAGGCGCCGCAAGACAAACAGTGAGGAAAAAGATTAAAGAGAGAGGCTTGTTGACACCTAATTTTGTCCCGGAAATTTTAATTAATGTTAATTATCTGAATAAAAGTTAATTTCAAATTTTGAAAGCGAATTAATGAAATTTAGAAGAATATGCTAAGTTTCGCAAAGCATAACCCAATCTCGGCCTACCCTGTGCAAATCTCTCAATTTCCTAAATAAATCCTAAGAAAGGGCTAATTCCGTTCTGGCATCTTAAAATTAGACCATCTGCGTAAAAACAATACATATACAACATATAAGCCATTTCTCTTTTTCAGTATCCCTTTCAGCCCACACAATATTTCCCAGTTCCTCAGTAACCCGTTCCCAGAAATCCCGAACCCGAATACCTTCAAAACCCTTCGATTCCCTCTCCGAATCAGTCCAAATCTCGTACGAATGGTCCCCTCCACTTCATCATCTTCCCATACTAGATATAGCTGTATCAATCTCGATCGTTCATTTCAAAAGCAAATCGATCCGAACCATTAACTTCATCCAACGGGCAAATCCTTACATGTAAGGATAAAACTTGTACAAATTCTAGGAATTTTGGACAAGTTTTACCCTTATTTTGTAAAGGGAATAGCTTTTTCTTTGGGAGATTATGGGAAATTCACAAAAGAATCCGAAACTCTAATCTCAGGTATATATATTCTTATTTTGGTTCATTTTTGGGAGAGATCAAAGAGAGGCAGAGGGAAAATAGAAACAATTTATTGGAATTTAAGTTCTTTCTTTGAGAATATACATAGTGTCACTGTAACTATTTCTTTTTTGCGTGTCGCGTAATATTTCTTCGTAACCTGAGTCGTCGCTTGCGCTCGAGTCGCATTTTTCAGTTCGTCGCTTCAGTTCACTGCCCTAAAAAAGGTCAGATCCGTGACCTTTTACTTTTTCTATATTTCCTTGTTCAAGTGTATGTTTGATTTCCTGTTTATGTAAAGGCTATTTGAACATGGTTTGATTTTTATTTGAAGTTTGTTACTGATTTATTTAGTTGATAGTGTTAAAAACTGAATCTTCATTGTTTGAATCTTAAGCGTTTAAAATGTTTTCTTGTCCTAAAGTTGAGATCTCTTTACTTCTTAGTATTATGAAAGGTTGATACCAGTTTAGTATGTGTTTTTCAAATATTAAAAATGGTTTCTTGGCTTAAAGTTGACAACTTTTCTGGATTTGAGTTGTTGCCACTGTTATTTCCTATGATAAAGTTATAACCTTTTGTCCATGATTAAATATTCATTTTTGTATATATCAAGTTTTATCTGGTTAGTACCACGTTTAATAAAAGATGTTTCTTCTTCATTATAACTTGATATCTGGGTAATTTTGCTTGGGTTTTGGAAGAGTATTCAAGTGCTGTTATGATGTGTTTTGATTTCATTTGGTTCATGTTGTAAAAGGAGTGGTTCAGGAGGGTGAGGGGCTGTTTTAGCCCTGTTTGCTTCTAGTTTGTTTCCTATCTGTTCCTAGGAGTTCTAAAAGAGGTCTGTGGTTCCTGGATGTTTGTAGGAGTGTCAGAGTTGTTTTGCAGTTTGTTTAGGTGGCATGAGGGCTCATGTTTTGCTTGTAAGCTGAGTAGTAAGTATATGTATGTGTAGGTGGTTCAGGTTAGGTAGTAGTTATGGGTGCTGAGAGTATGTGCTGCAGTTTAATGAGGGTGTTCAGTAAAGGAGTTTAGGTGTGAAGTGTTTGTGAGAGTCAGGGAGTTGAGAGAAGGGGTCTTGGATCTTTGTAGATTGGATCAGGAGTTTAGGGGTGGTTGATCTAGCTGTGTAGGAGAGGAGCAGGGGTCTGGTTCTGTTTCAGGTTGATGTGTAGGTGTTATAAGCAGTGTAAGAGGGTGTGCAGGTGGGTTATGTTAAGCTGAAGGAAGCTATGTAATGTGTAAGGGTGGTGATAGAGTGTAGTGAGGTAGTAGGTTGCCTTTCTAGGCTGGTTTTGGGCTTTGTTCTTGTTTGAGGAAGCTGGGAGCATAGGAGTAGGTGGTTGGTAAGTGTCCTGGAGTTGTGTCAAGTGTTCAGGTGTTCCTTTGCAGTGCGTGTGTGTTTGTGTGGGTGAAGTGAGCTAAGAGTGTAGAGGTCTATTGTTCTTGGTTATGAGTAGAAGAAGTGCAGGAGTTTGAGTGAGTTGAGCTTGCAATTTTTAATTTCTGGAAATAAGAGAGGAAGTATGATTCTGAAATTTGAGTAACAAAGTTCAGGGGTCTTGTCTTCTTTTTCATGTAACTCAGAAATAATCAAAGTGAGGTGTCTACAACCTGTTTGCGAGTGTGTTCTAATTTGTGTGCATCAAGTTATGAGTTTGCAATCATGGTCTTCAACCCTTTTCTCTTGCTGTCTAGTTAGTGTGCATTAAGAATAGTGTTTTCCAGGTAGGTTCTTTCTTTTCCCTGCTTAGTTTGTTTAGCTTCAATGCAGCCTGTCCAATTTCATTTTTTCCAGATTGTGATAATCTTCCTTCTAGTGTCCTCCTGTCCAGTACATGCTGTTCCTCAAGTTAACTGTCATATTGAGAACTCTTTAGCATTTTAGTATTCTGTCCATGCTCTCTGTCTGGTTGAATAGGTGCATCTTTGAGCGGATAAGTGAAAGGTCTTTATCTGTTGACGTAATTCAGCTACAAGCTAATTTGGTTTAAGAGTTGCAACATCAAGTTAAAGTTTAATATCCTGCTTTTGCCTGGGAATTTGCAAAGTTGAATGTCCATCTTCTCTTAAAGGGCTTATGTTTTCCATCTTGAAAAGTTGATCATGGGTTGAATTTTCTATATAAATGTGCTCGCTATTATTAGGTGCTAATTGGCTTTAGGCTAAGATAATTCTCTACATGGTTTATGTAAATGAAATTGAATCTTTTTGCTTTCCTTCTAAGCTTTCCTATCCGAAATGTCATATTAAAGTCCCTGTTGTTTTCTACTAGCTTAGTATAAGTGTTAGAAATACTTCTTGACGACTTTATTACTTCAGTTTTAATAACTTGGTCACTGTCAATGTTATATATATCTTGTCGTGTTCTTACTTATTTGAATTTGGATTACGGTTTGTTGTTTTGATTGAAATTGCTTTAAGTAATCTTTTACGTAGAATAATTTTTATCTTCCCTTTCCTTTTGCATAATAACCCTTGGGGACGAGTTGGTTAAAACTCGACGTTGGGAGTGCTAATTGCATTGGAGTCACATTGGGGTTCGAGTCCAGGTTCGAGTACTCAAGAAACGAAGCCTATAGAAGAAATAAAAAATGCTTTGTTGAGCCGCCTATTCTAACTTAGGCTCATGGGCATATAATTGTATAAATTAAATAAATTCAAGGCTCCCTTGAGTTTTATCAATTTCCGGATTCTTCTTCTAAACCTCCTCTTTTCCCCTCCTTAGAATTGCATATCTATAGGAATTCCCCGTAGATAATTATTTATTTGATTGATTATGAATGAATGTTTAGTATTTTATTGAGTTATTTTATGAATATTTTATTTCTTTAGAATCTCCATCTTATTTACGAATTGTGCATCTTTTAGTTAAATAATGCGCGCAATTAAAATTCGTAATTAATAAAAAGTAACTCATTTTTTTTATCCATGAAAGTGCAACTTCTTTCCAATTAATTGGTTTTCCTATTTTAGCAAAAATTATTTATTTATTTATTTATTTATTTTCCTTCCTTTCTTTCTTTCCTTTTCAAGTCTAGGTTTATTTAAATTCATATTTATTTAAAGTATAATTTATTATAATCTTAGATTTTAATATTAATTTTAACAATTTTATCAACATATTGAAAGTTAACATTTTGAGTTATTTTGTGAAAACCGAAGGATTAACCGTAATTTTACGGATTTTCGAAAGTGCTTTCAAATTGAAACCTTCTTTCGAAAATAACTGAACCTCTTACTTCAGAATCTCTGAAAAGACCATTTTTCCTTAAAACGGAGGAATTGCACGTATTATTTAACTAATTGGTTCCTAATTCTCCTAAATTAGGTGGCGACTCCAAAGAAAGCCCTTTGGAGTCCCATATTGTTGAACATTATACCCGAAACCTATCTTTTCTTAAAAGAAAGGGTAATTTTTTGGGGTTCAACAGCGTGGCGACTCCGCTGGGGATTACCTTAAGGTTCTAACCTCAAGGTTTTCACAAGATAACTCTTTATTTGTTTAATATTATTTGCAAAAAATAGCATGATTATTTAATTTGATTATTTGCAATTGTTTGTCACTGAAAGCATGTCACTACACTTTTATTTGCGCACATATAAAACTGGCATTCCGTTCATATTTCCCCCACTCCTGGGAGCTTCTTCCTGGTTACTTATACCCGCGAGGTGTATGCATATACACCCGCAACTCACAAGACCCTTTAAGAAAGAGTGCGCGTACCTGCGGGGTGAGCGGATAGTCTTACTACCGCGTGACCGCTTGCCACTCAAAATAGCCTTGTGTCTAGTAAACCCACTCTAGAGTTTTCGTTAGGAACATGCATGCATAAGCCTTAGATTGGACCCGGTCCTTGGTACCGCCTCCATAGTTAGGAAAACCGCCCTTTTTCGTTGACGGGTTTAAACCCAACAACAGTGCATATTATGTGTTTATGTGATAACGGAACTTCCAGTCCAAGCCAAGTTTTGCAATTAATTAAATTTAGAATACTTTTATTAATTTTGTAGACTAGAAGACACTTGAATTCAAGAGGTGTTTCAAATAGTCATCAAGTTGAAATTGAGAAGATACTTGCAAGAAGATAACAGGTTAGGGGGCAAGAGATGTCGAAAGGACGATAAGATGTTCGATCCATTTGATCGATGTTTGATTCAAGCAAGTTTTTGGATGTAAACAACATTTGGGACCGGATGTGAGAAATTACACCGATTATGCAAGCAAGGATTGATCAAAACAGGCCCGCACTTCAGTTCCATTGCCTTCTCGAGCCTGATGCAGCATAATTATAGCAGTTATTTATATTTTCATTGTAAATTATTTCTGGCACTTTCTATTTTTTATGCAACAATGATGTACTCAAAATCAAGTTATAATGAAAGAGAAACTATTATTACTGTTATTATCACTTACTCTAAATTCGATTATTGCAAAACTGGCTTGGACTACTTTTCGTTATCACCTACATAGCGTCTTAGGCCCACCTCTGGCACAAAGAGGTACTTTACAGGGTAGGACGCGCCTGCATCTTTATTTACGCTCAGCTACTTGTGTTTGCCACATGTCAAATTGTTTGTCTAATATGCGATTACTTGCTAAATATGTGCATCTTGCTTGAAATTTGTTGGCACTGATTGTGCAGTGATTGAATTTGTTCAGCGGTATGGTAAGATTAACGTTATGTTACTTCAACTTATCTTTTGTAAAGTTAACTGCTTTATGAAATCATTTATCTATCATCTGAATTCATGCATACTATTATTTTAAAATGGCTTTCAAATATTATTTTGTTTATCTTAAACCCGTTCTTGTCATTTTGCAAAATATTGTTTAGTGTCATATTCTAAAGTATTCGCAAGTATGTTGCTTTTGAAAATAACTTCAGAATTAAATAAGCATTTTCGCATCTGGTTTGCCTTAACAAAAATGAGTGTCTTGCTTAAAATCTTGGGTCTTTCCAGTACGGTCTCAAATTTTCCATTTTGGAATAAGTTGATCCGTCAGTTTCATCTTTAATAAATTTTTATTAAATTCAGTATGCGTTGCTAAAAGGTTAATTATTTTGAACATCAAGATCAGGACCTATGGCTCGTCAAATTGCTGTGATTGACTTGACTGGAAATGATAGATCCCACCAAGACAAGGTTAACAAGCTTGAAGCAACCGTAGCAAGTTTGGAAAAGAGACTTGATAGCCTTACTGAATTGGTTGTCACGCTCATGGATGCTCGCAACCCAGTGCGTAATGCGCCAAGTCCAGGACCAAGCGCTCCTGTTGCTCCTATCTATACTGTTGCACCTCCTACAATGCAAGTAGCTCCAGCATTTGAGTGTGATGCTCAACAGTTCCCTAATTTGCATGCATTCCTGTTGGAAAAGGAATTTGGTGGCTTCTCAAAGACAAGCAATGAGGAAAGCAACGGGGAAGGGCTTCCCAATGCTAAAGAGAACAATGGCACAATGGCAGATGGGAAGGCTCTACCATCTCAAGCAGGCTTAGGTGAAGTAGAAAAGGAAAATGTGTTTCTTGACATGGCTTATCCACCAGTGTATGATGGGATAGGAAATCCTCATGATCATTTGAAAGCATTCACTGATTGGGTGGCAATATTTGGAAAAAGCAATGGAATCAAGTTGAGGTTATTTGTTAAGACACTTGCGGGGCCGGCTTTAACATGGTTTGCAATACAGGATCTTGGAAAGCGATTCACATGGGATGACTTAGCTCGTAACTTTGTCAAGCAGTACGAACTCCCGAACCTGACCTTTGCAAGGGGCAATCCACTGAAAAGAAAATCTGTAGAGCTTCAAGAAGTGCCGGTTGCAATAATTTCTGACAAGAGAAAGTGTGAATTGGTTGAGGCACAGTCCAAAGACAAAGGAAAAGCTGTCATGTCAAAACCTTTGCCAACCATAGTAGGGGAACCTAGTGCACACAGGCAAGTAATTGTCAATCCAAGTTCACAGTCAAACCGCACCAAAAGATCTGCCTTCGCATACACACGGCTCCCAGAATCTTACACAAGTTTGTTTGAGAGGCTCAAGGGATTCAATTTGGTACATCCTATAGAATCAAAGCCATATTGGTCACATAAGCCTGACAATTTGGGAAAATTTTGTGCTTACCATTCAGGGATGCAAGGGCATATTATTGAAGAATGCACTTTATTTAAGCAGAAAGTTGAGACCTTGATTAACTCTGGCCAGGTCAAAATTCTACCTACAAATGGCACTGGCGAACCTTTTGTCGCAATCTTTCCATATGCAAAGGGAGTTTCCTCGAAGAAGGACATTTAGGCACCTATCAAGTTCCAGAAAAGCAGTAGAGTTGCAGAAGCAGAAGTTAGTTTATTTGCATTAGTAGGAAGTAGCTATTGTAATTTTCTTTTGTTAAGTTTTGTTGAAAGAAAAGAAAGAATATCAAATTATGAATGTTTGAATTTATTTCTATGTAAGCAAACTACTGTAACCGGTTTCCCAAGGCGGGAAGCGTAGGCAACTCATATCGAGTTTCGGTTACACCATCATTTGGAAAATCTCTTCTATGTAAGCAGAACTACGCACGGTCTGATTCCCAAGGAGGGATACGTAGGCTCCTCCATCGGGCTCGACCCTTTAGTATTTAAATTTTAATTTTCCCAAAGATAGAAACTGGGGCAAATTTTGCAAAGCAAGTAGAAGACGTGGGAGATTGCAACCGGGGCAGCTTTGATAAGCAGTTTGAAGTTTTGAAAGTCATAACTGGGGCAATTTTTGCAAAACAAGTTGAAATGTTGAAGTCATAACTGGGGCAATTTCGCAAAGCAAGTTGAGATGTTGAAGTTATAACTGGGGCAAAATTGTGCGAAGGAAAATTGAAGACATTGATGTTGATTTCATAGTTATCAGAAGCGGGTTTTCTATGAATTGGTACAAATTGTTGTGCGACAAATGAGAATCGATAGCCGAGCAAAGCATTGATGTTCAAAATAAGCCGACCATTTTAGCAATTTGTGTCAAAATGGTCTAGCACGCATACTAATTTAGTAAAAACTTTCAAAGTTGTTTTTCTCAAGTTTCGAACTCTTAAATATTTTACTCATGTGTTGAGTCGAGATTTTGGTCCCATACATTCGGCCTAATGGCTTATTTTACATTTGAAATTTTATGCATGCATTATCATTTTATGTATTAACTTGCTTTTGTTTAATGTAGAGAATTTATTTGTTAAAGGTTGGCTTGCGTTGAACACTGAAATGGCTGAAAATCTGCATCAAGGAGAAAACAACACGGCAAAGCAGCTTCAGGCAACCAGTTCTGGTATGGGTATCTTGCAAGCGCAAAATGATGATGTTGAAGAACATGTGGTCCAAAGGAATCGGATTGTCAACTTTGTCAATACTAGTAAACCTTTGCCGAATACAAGCTTTACCTCCAATCCACCTTACTTAACAATGCCTAATTACCAAATGCCTATACATACTATATATCCACAAATCCCACAAGAATATCTTACCAATCCAAATGCTTGGCCAGCAGCAACTTTATACCAACCACCATTTATCAATATGCCTACTGTGGGGAGTCAATCAAATCAATTGATAGTGCGTTCACCAGAATTGCCTGAGAAGGAAGTTGAGACAACTTATCCTCATAATATGGATGAACAGATTTTGAGAAAGATCATGCGAAAAGAATTGCGCTCTAGGAATATTCAGAGCTTCTGCTATGAAGACTTATGCATTCACCCGGACATTGAGTTTCCAAGTGGGTACAAGATACCAAAGTTTAGCACTTTCAATGGAAAAGGGGACCCCTATGCACATCTGAAAGATTATTGCAGCAGATTAATTGGAATTGGCAAGGATGAAGCTTTGCGTATGAGATTGTTTATTCAGAGTTTATCAGGAATGGCACTTGCATGGTATACTAAACAGGATTTTACCAAATGGCACACATGGGAAGACATGGCTCGAGACTTTGTGGAACAATACAAGTTCAACATAGTAAGAGATCCTTATCTAATTGATATGCGCAAAATCAAGAAGATGCCGCACGAGTCTGTTGCAGAATTTGCTGTGAGATGGAGGCTAGAGGCTTCTAAGATACATCCTCCATTGCCTGAAGATGAGCTGATAGCAACTTTCATTGACCTTCAAGAAGGCCTATTTTATGAAAAGCTACTTTTTGCCAATTTAAAGGATTTTCCCAGTCTAATCCGGTATGCAAAGATTTTGGAAGAAAAGTTTCAAACCGGGAGGTCGATTGACTATGACACTACAATGCCAGTTTTCAATTGTTCTGATGCACCTGAAAATATTCAAGACTCTCAGCCTTCGCAAGTGCACTACAATCATGATATGCAAAATTCAAGTCGCCAGCATCGATCTCATCAGGCACCATCTGGTCATCAAAGCACGAAGAAGTTTAGACCTCGTACATTCACTCCTTTAGAAGAGTCTGTGAGTAGCATATTTGAAAAATTGCAAGCTGAAGGACTTTTGCAACCAAGGAAAGGAACAATTCCCAAGCACTTGCCTCCACATTTTGATCTATTAAAGCATTGTGCTTATCATTCAAATATCCAAGGTCATGACACTGAAGAATGCAGTGGCTTGAGATACAAAATTCAAAGCTTCATTGATAATGGCAAAATAATAGTGCAAGAAGATCCATTAAGTGGTTATTGCAACATTCCTCCCGCAGGCACAATTTTTGTTAAAGGCGAGGCATCAGCCCCAAGATATTCAAAGAAGAGGCGGTTTGCAAGCTAAGAAGACTGCAAAGACCGTATTTTGCAGCTTGGAATGACATTTCATTGCCCGACTATCTTATGTTTTAACTACTCTGTTGCAACTTTATTCATCCTGGTTGTAATGAACTACGTTATGTTTTGCTACCTTTATTGGGCTTAGTCCCAAAAATCAATGAAATTTCGTTTATTTCCAAATAACCCAAGCCAAAGCAGTTTCAGATGGTTTCTCTTGTGTAAAAGGGAGAGTTTCAAGAATGACAGATTTTCGCAGCAACAACACATTTGATTGCCATGCAAGAAAAATGCAGATTTGAAGCCAAATTAGGTGTTCAAACAAGCCAACCGTTATTTGATCAAACACTGACAATTGTTCTTTGATTAAACAGGGGCAAATTTTGCATTTACCGCAAAGTTCAGCATCAAGGTGGAAGGAGCAACGCAAAGTGTCGCAACTTCCCAGAAATTTTATAGTACTTACAATTTTTCTTTGAATGCAGAAATCTCAAGCAGCGAAACGAGAAGAACTCGCAACTATTAGTTCCTCGAAGAATATTTGCCTTATCGCATATGCAGAACAACTCTATTTTAGCTTTTGATCGATTATCGCATCACCAGCACAAGTCAGGAGATTTCAGATTTTGCAAGATACAGGGTTTATCCACCCACAAATAGGATATTTGGGTTCTTCCACCCACAAATAGGATATATCGGGTCCTTCCACCCACAAATAGGATATATCGGGTCCTTCCACCCACAAATAGGATATATCGGGTCCTTCCACCCACAAATAGGATATTTGGGTTCTTCCACCCACAAATAGGATATATCGGGTTTATCCACCCACAAATAGGATATCTTGGGTTCTTCCACCCACAAATAGGATATCAGGGTTTATCCACCCACAAATAGGATATTTGGGTCCTTCCACCCACAAATAGGATATTTCGGGTCCTTCCACCCACGAATAGGATATTTGGGTCTTTCCACCCACGAATAGGATATCTGGGTCCTTCCACCCACGAACAGGATATTCGGGTCCTTCCACCCACGAACAGGATATCGGGGTCCTTCCACCCACAAATAGGATACTTTGGGTTCTTCCACCCACAAATAGGATATCTCGGGTCCTTCCACCCACAAATAGGATATGCAGGTTTCTTTCAAGTAGATGATAGTCTACGACAAGTCGGCTGAAGCACCATTTTCGGAGTGTTTCGCGATGTCGGTTGTCATGCAATATTGAATAATGATCAGCTTAGAGGTTCTCCAGGCGGAGCATCTCATCAGTTGGCCGAAGGAAGAACTTATTGATGATATCACAACCAGCATTTATAGTTTTATATTGTTCCTTTATTTATTTCTTATTCCAAATTATTATAGTTTATTAGCTGTTGCTCGCTTACCGTTTGTTAAGTCTTTTACAGAATTTTGGCAGTACCGCAGCAGCATTTGGAGCATAATGTGGAACTTTTTCTGAGCAGTGAACTGGGGCAATCGTTGATATGAGCTAGACTCGTCAACGAGGATCTGAAGGATCGCACTCGAACAAGCAAATTCTTACCTAATCTTTCATTCCGGATTAGGAGTCAGTTTGAATTCTTCCCTATTCGTGCGTCTTTTCTATCAATCGTGCGAGTCTCTGTATCTAAAGCGTCGTCGAACTACATATGGCCTGATTCTCTTTCAGCCCGATATATGTAGGCAACTCAGAAACCGGAGTTCGGCCATGTCCATAAGCCTCGCATTTTGGTTCTTGGAAACAAAGTCCTTGGCTTTACCGTGACAAAATTGGTTTCACGTCAACTTTCTTTACCCTGAAAACTCTTTCATCCTTTTCGGGTAAAGAGGGGCAGCTGTTGACACCTAATTTTGTCCCGGAAATTTTAATTAATGTTAATTATCTGAATAAAAGTTAATTTCAAATTTTAAAAGCGAATTAATGAAATTTAGAAGAATATGCTAAGTTTCGCAAAGCATAACCCAATCTCGGCCTACCCTGTGCAAATCTCTCAATTTCCTAAATAAATCCTAAGAAAGGGCTAATTCCGTTCTGGCATCTTAAAATTAGACCATCTGCGTAAAAACAATACATATACAACATATAAGCCATTTCTCTTTTTCACTATCCCTTTCAGCCCACACAACATTTCCCAGTTCCTCAGTAACCCGTTCCCAGAAATCCCGAACCCGAATACCTTCAAAACCCTTCGATTCCCTCTCCGAATCAGTCCAAATCTCGTACGAATGGTCCCCTCCACTTCATCATCTTCCCGTACTAGATATAGCTGTATCAATCTCGATCGTTCATTTCAAAAGCAAATCGATCCGAACCATTAACTTCATCCAACGGGCAAATCCTTACATGTAAGGATAAAACTTGTACAAATTCTAGGAATTTTGGACAAGTTTTACCCTTATTTTGTAAAGGGAATAGCTTTTTCTTTGGGAGATTATGGGAAATTCACAAAAGAATCCGAAACCCTAATCTCAGGTATATATATTCTTATTTTGGTTCATTTTTGGGAGAGATCAAAGAGAGGCAGAGGGAAAATAGAAACAATTTTTTGGAATTTAAGTTCTTTCTTTGAGAATATACATAGTGTCACTGTTACTATTTCTTTTTTGCGTGTCGCGTAATATTTCTTCGTAACCTGAGTCGTCGCTTTCGCTCGAGTCGCATTTTTCAGTTCGTCGCTTCAATTCACTGCCCTAAAAAAGGTCAGATCCGTGACCTTTTACTTTTTCTATATTTCCTTGTTCAAGTGTATGTTTGATTTCCTGTTTATGTAAAGGCTATTTGAACATGGTTTGATTTTTATTTGAAGTTTGTTACTGATTTATTTAGTTGATAGTGTTAAAAACTGAATCTTCATTGTTTGAATCTTAAGCGTTTAAAATGTTTTCTTGTCCTAAAGTTGAGATCTCTTTACTTCTTAGTATTATGAAAGGTTGATACCAGTTTAGTATGTGTTTTTCAAATATTAAAAATGGTTTCTTGGCTTAAAGTTGACAACTTTTCTGGATTTGAGTTGTTGCCACTGTTATTTCCTATGATAAAGTTATAACCTTTTGTCCATGATTAAATATTCATTTTTGTATATATCAAGTTTTATCTGGTTAGTACCAAGTTTAATAAAAGATGTTTCTTCTTCATTATAACTTGATATCTGGGTAATTTTGCTTGGGTTTTGGAAGAGTATTCAAGTGCTGTTATGATGTGTTTTGATTTCATTTGGTTCATGTTGTAAAAGGAGTGGTTCAGGAGGGTGAGGGGCTGTTTTAGCCCTGTTTGCTTCTAGTTTGTTTCCTATCTGTTCTTAGGAGTTCTAAAAGAGGTCTGTGGTTCCTGGATGTTTGTAGGAGTGTCAGAGTTGTTTTGCAGTTTGTTTAGGTGGCATGAGGGCTCATGTTTTGCTTGTAAGCTGAGTAGTAAGTATATGTATGTGTAGGTGGTTCAGGTTAGGTAGTAGTTATGGGTGCTGAGAGTATGTGCTGCAGTTTAATGAGGGTGTTCAGTAAAGGAGTTTAGGTGTGAAGTGTTTGTGAGAGTCAGGGAGTTGAGAGAAGGGGTCTTGGATCTTTGTAGATTGGATCAGGAGTTTAGGGGTGGTTGATCTAGCTGTGTAGGAGAGGAGCAGGGGTCTGGTTCTGTTTCAGGTTGATGTGTAGGTGTTATAAGCAGTGTAAGAGGGTGTGCAGGTGGGTTATGTTAAGCTGAAGGAAGCTATGTAATGTGTAAGGGTGGTGATAGAGTGTAGTGAGGTAGTAGGTTGCCTTTCTAGGCTGGTTTTGGGCTTTGTTCTTGTTTGAGGAAGCTGGGAGCATAGGAGTAGGTGGTTGGTAAGTGTCCTGGAGTTGTGTCAAGTGTTCAGGTGTTCCTTTGCAGTGCGTGTGTGTTTGTGTGGGTGAAGTGAGCTAAGAGTGTAGAGGTCTATTGTTCTTGGTTATGAGTAGAAGAAGTGCAGGAGTTTGAGTGAGTTGAGCTTGCAATTTTTAATTTCTGGAAATAAGAGAGGAAGTATGATTCTGAAATTTGAGTAACAAAGTTCAGGGGTCTTGTCTTCTTTTTCATGTAACTCAGAAATAATCAAAGTGAGGTGTCTACAACCTGTTTGCGAGTGTGTTCTAATTTGTGTGCATCAAGTTATGAGTTTGCAATCATGGTCTTCAACCCTTTTCTCTTGCTGTCTAGTTAGTGTGCATTAAGAATAGTGTTTTCCAGGTAGGTTCTTTCTTTTCCCTGCTTAGTTTGTTTAGCTTCAATGCAGCCTGTCCAATTTCATTTTTTCCAGATTGTGATAATCTTCCTTCTAGTGTCCTCCTGTCCAGTACATGCTGTTCCTCAAGTTAACTGTCATATTGAGAACTCTTTAGCATTTTAGTATTCTGTCCATGCTCTCTGTCTGGTTGAATAGGTGCATCTTTGAGCGGATAAGTGAAAGGTCTTTATCTGTTGACGTAATTCAGCTACAAGCTAATTTGGTTTAAGAGTTGCAACATCAAGTTAAAGTTTAATATCCTGCTTTTGCCTGGGAATTTGCAAAGTTGAATGTCCATCTTCTCTTAAAGGGCTTATGTTTTCCATCTTGAAAAGTTGATCATGGGTTGAATTTTCTATATAAATGTGCTCGCTATTATTAGGTGCTAATTGGCTTTAGGCTAAGATAATTCTCTACATGGTTTATGTAAATGAAATTGAATCTTTTTGCTTTCCTTCTAAGCTTTCCTATCCGAAATGTCATATTAAAGTCCCTGTTGTTTTCTACTAGCTTAGTATAAGTGTTAGAAATACTTCTTGACGACTATATTACTTCAGTTTTAATAACTTGGTCACTGTCAATGTTATATATATCTTGTCGTGTTCTTACTTATTTGAATTTGGATTACGGTTTGTTGTTTTGATTGAAATTGCTTTAAGTAATCTTTTACGTAGAATAATTTTTATCTTCCCTTTCCTTTTGCATAATAACCCTTGGGGACGAGTTGGTTAAAACTCGACGTTGGGAGTGCTAATTGCATTGGAGTCACATTGGGGTTCGAGTCCAGGTTCGAGTACTCAAGAAACGAAGCCTATAGAAGAAATAAAAAATGCTTTGTTGAGCCGCCTATTCTAACTTAGGCTCATGGGCATATAATTGTATAAATTAAATAAATTCAAGGCTCCCTTGAGTTTTATCAATTTCCGGGTTCTTCTTCTAAACCTCCTCTTTTCCCCTCCTTAGAAATTGCATATCTATAGGAATTCCCCGTAGATAATTATTTATTTGATTGATTATGAATGAATGTTTAGTATTTTATTGAGTTATTTTATGAATATTTTATTTCTTTAGAATCTCCATCTTATTTACGAATTGTGCATCTTTTAGTTAAATAATGCGTGCAATTAAAATTCGTAATTAATAAAAAGTAACTCATTTTTTTTATCCATGAAAGTGCAACTTCTTTCCAATTAATTGGTTTTCCTATTTTAGCAAAAATTATTTATTTATTTATTTATTTATTTTCCTTCCTTTCTTTCTTTCCTTTTCAAGTCTAGGTTTATTTAAATTCATATTTATTTAAAGTATAATTTATTATAATCTTAGATTTTAATATTAATTTTAACCATTTTATCAACATATTGAAAGTTAACATTTTGAGTTATTTTGTGAAAACCGAAGGATTAACCGTAATTTTACGGATTTTCGAAAGTGCTTTCAAATTGAAACCTTCTTTCGAAAATTACTGAACCTCTTACTTCAGAATCTCTGAAAAGACCATTTTTCCTTAAAACGGAGGAATTGCACGTATTATTTAACTAATTGGTTCCTAATTCTCCTAAATTAGGTGGCGACTCCAAAGAAAGCCCTTTGGAGTCCCATATTGTTGAACATTATACCCGAAACCTATCTTTTCTTAAAAGAAAGGGTAATTTTTTCGGGTTCAACAAGGCTAGTTGGCGAAAACCCGAAAGGGCGCTACTAGTCGACTCGAGAGTCACCTCAACTTGGTTATGGTTTGATATCTTCCGTGGATCAACTCTCAACAAGAAAGTGGCACTGGTCGGACGATGTCATCCAAGATACATGTCATGATCATCAAGGCCGCCAGTATATTGCTAGATAAGTTTCCCTTTTCAGAAAGACGTTCCCTGTCCAAACGACTTTCGCCCTTAAACTTTTTTTTTATTATTATTCCATTTTGTACATCTTGCCTCACCATTAATTCCTCGCCCTTTCGGCGCTAACCTCCCATGAGCAACAAAAGAAAATTGCAAAACTCTGTCTTTCAGGATTCAGGTTTAATTCCAGCGAGCAGGGCACACCCTCGACAATGGAAAAGTTTTCAGTAAGTCATGATGAATATTGATAATTGGAGCCCAGCACCGCACATCAGGCCGGAAGGACGACATACCAAAATTGTATCATGAAGAGTGGATATGTTTGGGAGAAGCTTTAGGCGTTGTTCATCCCACGATAATGTGAAGAATAGAACTAGAGTCACTAAGCTTATTTGCAAGATCCGAAACAGGGTGTATCCACGATGCAGAAACGTAAGTGTGACATTTGCTATGTTGCCAAGAAAGAGCTAGGACCACTTGAGTTGGGGTAGGTACGCCAGATATTAGACGGAACTCCATTCTCTTTTCGAGTCAATTCCCGCTAAAAGACAGCGTCATTTCTTTTCCATATCAAGATCTGCTAAAAGATAGCGATCTTTTCCTTTTCGAGTCAGTTTCGCTCAAAGATAGCGTAATTTCCTTTCCATATCAAGATCTGCTAAAAGATAGCGATCATTTCCTTTTCGAGTCGGGTTCGCTCAAAGATAGCGTCATTTCCTTTCAATGTAAAGATCTGCTAAAAGATAGCGATCATTTCCTTTTCGAGTCAGTTCGCTCAAAGATAACGTCATTTCCTTTCAATGTAAAGATCTGCTAAAAGATAGCGATCATTTCCTTTTCGAGTCAATTCGCTCAAAGATAGCGTCATTTCCTTTCAATGTAAAGATCTGCTAAAAGATAGCGATCATTTCCTTTTCGAGTCAGTTCGCTCAAAGATAGCGTCATTTCCTTTCAATGTCAAGATCTGCTAAAAGATAGCGATCATTTCCTTTTCGAGTCAGTTCGCTCAAAGATAGCGTCATTTCTTCCCATGTCAAGATCTGCTAAAAGATAGCGATCATTTCCTTTTCGAGTCAGTTTCGCTCAAAGATAGCATCATTTCCTTTCCGTGTCAAGATCTGCTAAAAGATAGCGATCGTTTCCTTTTCGAGTCAGTTTCGCTCAAAGATAGCGTCATTTCCTTTCCATGTCAAGATCTGCTAAAAGATAGCGATCTTTTTCCTTTTCGAGTCAGTTTCGCTCAAAGATAGCGTCATTTCCTTTCCATGTCAAGATCTGCTAAAAGATAGCGATCATTTCCTTTTCGAGTCAGTTCTCTCAAAGATAGCATCATTTCCTTTCCATGTCAAGATCTGCTAAAAGACAGCGATCATTTTCCTTTCAAGTCAGTTTTGCTAGAAGATAGCACTCACATTCAGTTCAACTCATTTGCGCTCAAAGATAGCAACCACTTCCTTTTCAAGTTAGTCCTGCTCGAAGATAGCAACCATCCCTAGCTTCAAGTCAAGACCTGGTTGAAACAGATGCGACCATTTCAAGTTTCAGATGTTGCTTGCCCATACAACGGGCGATGGAGTTGTCTTTCAAGCCAAGATTTACCTCAAGGAAGCATGAAGAGTAGTCTAGGAATTGTAACTTTTACATTTTCAATATTGTATTTTCATTTTCTCTGTAAAGCAATGTCCGCCAACCAGCAAGCAACCAGTGACCAGCAGCGACAGCCCTTGTGTTCCTAAGAGTGTCTAGTGTCAGCCCCAAGTGTGTCTAGAAGAGTCTTTAGTTCGTCTTAGTAGTCTAGAGTATCTACTGTTGTCTTAAGTGAGTCTAGAACAGCCTAACGTCTGTTTGAATGCGGTAGTCCCAGCTACCGCACGTAAGGAACTACACTGACCTGATTCCTTAGTCCAAGGATATGTAGGTAACCTTGTTCTCGGTTGGAACCGAAATTTAAGGTACGGTGACCATTTCGAAAAGCATGCTCCCGGCTAGAACCGAAAAGCCAAAATTAGTTGTCGATTACTTCTTTGTCCGAAAACACTTCGTGTTCCCGAACAAAGAGGGGCAGCATCTTATTTTGAGCCCTACATAAGGATTTGACGGAAATAAAATGAATTGACGGATGCTATTGACTAATTTCGAACGGATATTACACTGTTGCGTTACTAGCCTATGAAAATATATTAATTTGAGGCGTATGGACTGATTTGAACTCGATACTACACCCCGGGCCAATGAAAAAAATACATATGCATGTATTGAGGACTCGGGACCGATTTGAACATGATACTACACTTGAACCGTCCCGTTCCCGTGTCCCTAAAGCAAAAGGCGATGATGAAAGTATGAAATCAATGCAAAGCAAGTCGAATAGAGTAGCGGGTTTGGTGCTTTGGCATGGCAACACGGCCCGGGCTCCGTGTTTGCAACCGTACCAAATCCCGAGCCTCTACATGACGCACCATACAAATCTGAGCCTAAATTTTGCAAAAACAACCCCTTTATTATTATTATTATTATTATTATTGTTATTGTTATTTTATTTTATTAATTATTACACTTTATTATCGTACTAATTTAGTTTAAATTCCCATTTTATTGCGAGGTACATCTTGGCACGAGCAATTCGGGAACGTTTTTTGGCTAACTTCCGTTGCATTGGAGTCGTTTGGATTGAATTCGGACTCGAGCGTTCATAAATAAGATTTAGAAATTTTAGAACATCCAAGGCTCCCGCGAGTTGATCATTTCTCGGGTTTTACCTTTAAACTTTGCCTTTCTTTCCTTAGAGATATTTATGCAAATAAATGTGTAGAATATTTATTTATCAATAATATTTGATTGTTTGTATATTGTTTTACTTTATGTTCGCTGCCTTTTATTTTTGAAGTCGTTATTTAATTTATTGCAAACTGAGGCCAATTAGCAAAATGCGTGCAAATTAAAATATTTTTCATAAACAAGTTCAATTTCAATTAATTATTTTAGATAAATTTTCTAGAAAAGTATATTTTGCAAATATTTGGAAACCTGTCGGATTAACCGTATTTTACGGAATTTCGGAAGTGCCTTAAAAACCTTCTTCCGAAATTAATAAAACCTCTTACCTTTAGAATCTCTGAAAGAAATACCGTCTTTTTATAAAAATGGAGTTTTTGCACGCATTTGTTAATTTGGTTCCCTGTTTTCCTTAAATTGGGTGGCGACTCCAAAAACTCCAAAAGAGTTAGCCCATCCTGTCGATATTCCGGAATTTGTCCTTTTCGGGGGTAATTTTTGGGGTTCAGCATTCAATCAAGCCAGTCGCTATTTGTTCAAAGCTAATAGTTTTTCTCTGGATAAACATGGGCAAATTTGTTTGATGATACTGCAGAATTCCACATCAAGACAAATGGAGCAAAGCAAAAATGTTGAGGATCCATGCCAATTTTAGAACTCACGATTTTTCTTTGAGTGCAAAAATTCTAAAAAGCAGCAAACTGAGGAGAACTAGCAACCACCAATTCCTCAGAGATTATTTGCCTCATCACATATGTAGAACAAATATATTTCTCTATTTTTCATTTTAGCCTTTGCTTTTATTATTTTCTTATGTTTAACGCCTTTACTTTGAATCTTGCTGGAATTAGGCATCAGATTCAATATAGACCAAAGGCGGCATTCAAAGCTTCGGAGCACTATTAACACAAATAATACAACCCTAGGTATACACGTTGCAAGATCTATTTCTCCAACAATTTTTTCGCAAGAGTTGTTGAAACAGGCCAATGTGTAGATGCTTGGAGTTACTTTGTCTTCAATTCCCATTTCCCATAGGGTTTAATTTGTCTTCAATTCCTTTTTCCCAAAGGGTATCCCACTTGATAAGGTTTACGGTGCTGCCAGCGCAGCCAAGTACGCATTTGATATTCGTATCCCCTATTCTAAGTGTTATGACCAGGGCGTCATGGTGAGGTGTATTGCAGCTGGTACTATCCTCGTCACTGAGCAAGATCATGTCATCTCGGGCGTAGCCTCCATCAGGCACTACGTCGCTCTGATTTGAATTAATAAACAATATTGGGCCACCAACTATCACATTGATGGACCTATTTGCTTCTGGCAGATCTGGAGGACCCTCTGAGCTCCTATTTTTGGTCTACGTCTACTTTCCCCTATCTGTCAGCAGATCCTTCAAGTATCCTTTATAGAGCAAGCCTATTACTTCTAGAATCAGAGGTCTACAGCTGGCAGTCTCGTGCCCGTGATCCCTATGAAAATCACATTAGAGTTTTACGTCTCTTTTTCCAGGCTCTGCCCTCATTTTGCTGGGCCATCTTATTTGGGCGTTTTTCAGATGGTCCTTTACGAATTCCACAGCGTTGACACCTAGTCCTAACTCCTCAAACCTGTCAAGTATTCTATTGATGCTGAGCAACCCCTTGTGAGGGTACGTCAGTTTTCTGATATCCTCTCGCTATTCTACAGGTTTCGGGAAGTCTGCCATGTAATCTCTCCTACTTCTCTTCCTCTGTCTCCAGCTCGAGGTTCTTCGGTGTGTTCCCATTTCTTACCCTGATGACTGATGTCTTCGGTGAGCAAACGAGTACCACTGCTGAAGATCGAGGATTGTTCAAGTTCCAAATGGAGCTTCTTAATATACAGCTGGTCTAAGGCATTCCATGTCGTCGCCGGGTGTTGAGTAAGACTCCACTATAACTCCCGGGTGGCTAATGAACCGCTAGATTTTAAGCACTTACCAAAAGCTACCACATCAATATCATCGGGAACTGGAGGGATCTCTATGTGTTCCCTCTGAAATATTTCTTGGCAGTCTTTCAGCAGTTTGTCGTCGCGTTGCCAGATTTCAAAGATATCTTCCATGCGTTTCTTTCGCTTGCGGGCTCCAGAATGTGCCTTCTTCAAAAAATCCTGCATTTGGGTGAATGACTCGATTGACCCTATTGGCAAATAAGAATACCATGCGAGGGCACTTTTAGTTAAGGTCGAGCCAAATCTCTTCACTAGAGTAGATTGTGTTTCTTCTTCAGTAATCTCATTGCTTTTGACGGCTGTATAATAAGCAGCAATATGCTCATCCGGATCAGTAGTTCTGTCATATTTAAGGCTTTCCAGGAGGCTGAAGTACTTAGGTACGTGGATCGATGCAGCACTTGCCTTATATGCATGCTTATATAACTTCTGCTCATCTATGATTGTAGCCTGAGGTAGAGCACCCGGCACGTTACCGATCCGATCGTGTTTAGCCTTCATCTCTTTCAGGATGTCCTGAATGACAGGCGTTCCTTCGAGACCTTGATTGTTACCTACTACGGAGCTTCTAAGGACGGCCTCCATGTTGAGCCTTTGACTTGGAACAGATGCTGATGGTTCGTCCGCAGGCGCTGGTCCTCATGGAGACGCTGGCCTCTGAGACGATTCAACAAACGTCGCTCCTAACTTCTGGGCCATACTTTTGACCATGTTGGCCGAGTTTTGCTCTGCTCGTTCTCTCTGGGTCTTGATGAGATCAACAAGGAAATTTTTGAGCCTGGCGTTGTCTCCGCGTGGTTGATCGTCTTCGCCGCCACTGCCTACAAAGATCGAATCTCTGGCATGATCCTTCGACTGTCCGTTAGGATCGCTAGGATCCTTTGCAGAATTGTCTACCGCATCAGAAGTGTTCTTTGGAACGTTGTCGTTTTCGTCTAATACGACTGCACCTTTTCCTTCGTAGTAACCTACAATTTCTTGGGCCCTATGGTGGGTTCAAAACTGTTTATGCCTAAAACTGGTTATCTAGGTTAAGCAATTAAATTTTTTAGAGGGTCACAAACAATATGGTTAATATGAAGGAAAATACAGGAAACAGAGATAAAAAGTAATAAACAAGAAAGTAAAGAATATCATTCCTTGAGAATAGCCGGATTCAGTGTAAATCACTTGATCATACAATACAATGTAGGAGGGGTATTTATAACTAAGATTTACCCAGTCCTAACTATGGTAAAATAAAAGACCAATAAGGTCGTGGGCATGTATACTCAACGTGGCGGTATATACAAAACCCTAACTAGGAGACTGTAAACCCTAAGGCGGCGGGATGTATACCTTGCATCATATGCTCGTACTGAGCAGCCGTAGCTTGAGGAGCTGGCGTGTATCTTCTGTGCCCCGTGACTTATAAGCTAGGTCTAATCTCGCCAGTTGGACTCGTCTTCCCGTAATCATAGATGGCGTATTTTTGCCCACTCAGGCACAACCTTAGGTTTAGGATAAAAGCATATGAATTAGTGTTTTAGGATTGAGAAAAGGGGTATGCTAGGTTGGTTAAGAGGTAAAGAAGACTGTACAACCCTAAGAGGGGTGCCTAGTGGCCATGGTGCCCATGAGAGGCCAAACAAAGCAAGCCGCCCAGAGAGAAAAGAGAGCTAGCATACTTAAATTAGGTTTAGGATTTAATTTATTTGATTAATTACAGTGAGCTAACTTTTTTTCTAAGATCGATTTGCGATTTGGATATCGTCGGTTGAAGATTCGAGAGTCGGATATTTCGAGGACTACTTTCAGGACTCGTTACAGCCATTACAAGTTTATGATTATGCCTTTTAGGCTTACCAATGCCCCAACAGCTTTCATGGACCTGATGAATAAGATATTTAAGCAGTTCCTATATTCATTTGTCATTTTCTTTATCGATGACATTTTGATATATTCTCTTAGTCGAAACGAGCATAAGTTTCTTCTGATAGTTTTCTCCAAATGCTTTGTGATCAAAAGCTTTATACAAAGTTCTCGAAATGTGAATTCTGGCTCAATTTCGTAGCTTTCTTGGGACATGTGGTGTCAAACGAAGGCATTAGAATTGATCCAAATAAAATTGAGGCCGTATAAAGTTGGCCTCGTCCTATCACTCTGATAGTGACTCGTAGCTTTCTCGGTTTGGCAGGATATTCAACATTTCACGGAGAAGTTCTCAACTATTGTAGCCCCTCTAATGCGTCTAACTCAGATAAGCAGTCTAGTTTTAGTTGTCTTATGAGTGCGAGGCGAGCTTTCAAATGCTCTATTCATTGTTGACCTCACCGCCAGTATTATCTCTTCCTTTTGACAATGGTGGCTTCGTGGTCTATTGCGATGTTTCTGTGTAATCCTAGGATGTTACGACAAGGTTTTCATTTATGCTTCTAGGTAGCTAATGGTAAATGAGAAGAATTATCTGACTCATGAGTTGGAGTTAGCAGCTCTAGTGTTCACTTTGAAGATTTGAAGACATTATCCATATGGCGAGCCTTGTGAGGTGTATACCGATCACCAAAGCTTGCAGTATTTCTTTCTAAAAAAGATCAGAATGGTTGGCAGCAGAGGTGGCTCGAGTAAGATTATGATAGTACCATTCACTAACACCTAGGGAAGGCTAATGTGGTAGACGATGCATTGAAAAGGAAGTCCATGGGTAGCTTAGTTTTTCTTGATATTGAGATAAGACCATTGGCTCGAGAGTAGCTGACTCTTGGCGACCTAGGGGTAAGATTCATCAGTCCTGACCTAAGTCAGGTTTTTGCTTATACTGCGGCTTGTTCGTCCTTAGATAGCCAGATTAAGGAAAGATACTTCAATGATCCTTATCTTCGCGAGTTGTGTAGCCGTATTTGACGTGGAGGAGTCAATATCTTTGAGCTTGATGTAGATGGTATTCTTCGGCTGAATGGCCGATTTTGTGTTCCTAATGTTGAAGATCTGAGGGAGATGTTGCTACACGAGGCTCATAGCCCGGGATATTATATTCATCCTAGTATTACTAAAATGTATAAAGATCTTCGAGAGCTGTATTGGTAGAAAGGGATGTAGAAAGACGTCTTGGATTATGTGTCTTGGTGCTTGAGCTGTCAACAGGTCTAGTACGAGCATAGGAGGCCAGCAAGTTTGGCCTAGGCCTTACCTATTCTTGAGTAGAGGTGGGAGTGGATCACCTCTACTCGCACCATGATTCGTCTAAGTTATTTTTGACATGCTAACTAAATCTTCTCATTTTATCCTAGTAAAGATGTCCAACCCAGCAAAGAAATTAGCTCGAATCTTTATCGAGTAGGTGGTTCGGTTGCATGACACTCCTTGTCTATTATATCTGATCAAGGATCTCAATTCACTACTCAGTTTTGGTAGGCTTTCCAAAGATAATTAGATACTCAAGTTCAGCTTAGCATAATATTCCATTTGCAGACTGATGGCCAGTCTAATCAGACTATCTCGATTCTGAAAGATATGTTCATAGCTTGTGCTTTTGACTTTGGAGCCATTGAGATGATCATTTGGCCTTAGCAGAGTTTGCCTATAACAATAGCCATCCATCTTCTATTTAGATGGCCCCCGTTCGAGGCATTGTATGGTCGTTCCTGTCGATATCTAGTTGGTTGGCTTGAGTCTGGGGATATTGAGATTTTGGGTTTGGATATGATAGACTCCGAATAGTGTTCGAGTCATTCAGGATCGTCTTCAAACTACTCAAAGCCGCCAGACATCGTATTTGAGCAAGAGAAATCCGGAGTTATAATTTGAGGTCAGCGACATGGTATTCTTGAAAGTGTTGCCGATGCAAGGTGTAAAAAGGTTTGGGAAGAAAGCAAAGCTAAGTCACAAGTTCATCGGGCCATTCAGGATAGAGAAACGTATTAGTAAGGTGCCTTATCTGCTTGATTTGCCAAAATTTATGCTGGTTTATCCAATCATTCGTGTATCGATGGTTTAGAAGTGTATCTGGGATCCTTCCGAGGTGATTAAGGTAGATCCAACTTAGCTTGATGTAAATCTAGCTTATGAGGAGACTCCAGCTGCAACTGTTAGTCGAGATACCCAGAAGCTGTGCTCTAAAGAGATTCCGATGGTAAACATGAGATGGCGCAATCATCCTCATGAGCAGGAAACCTGGGAGCTTGAGTCGAGTATGCGCGAGAGGTATCCTCACCTCTTTGATGATTCGGGTACGTCCTTGACCTCTAAAATAGTTAGTTGAATATTTCATTTTTTCAGCTAAGAAATTGTGTAATGTGCTCCCAAACGCACACGCAAGTATACGCGGTCGCCAAGTAATAAAAGTGACAAAGTCGAGTATCGTTCCCACGAGGACTATGCGGACTAGTGCTTAATAAACAATTCCTGAACAAACTATCCAGGGGTCTTTTTCCAATGGTTGTAAGAGTTTTTATACTAAAGTGCAGTAATTAAAGTGCTGGAATGTAATCAAGCAATGGGGCAAAACTTTGGTTGTTAACAATATCAAGGGAGCGATCCAGGGTTAGAATTACGAACAATCCAGTTGATGTATTCAATTGATTTCACTTCTTAAATCCCGGGTTACTAACTGACAGGTTAATTGTAATTATGAAAACCTTTCAGTTCTTCACAATCTATGCAAGCTACTCTAATCCCTGTATGTCTACGGGTTAAATCACATGCACGCATTAACGATCCTGTAATTAGTTAAACTAGGCAAGCAAGTATATGTCTATCCTACCCGCGAATTGGTTCCCCGATGCCCGGGTTCACAAACTAGTTCTATTCTTCCTTATTACGTAATTAGATTCTCTCTTTCGAGTTCAACCCAAAAACCATAGATGATGTATAACTATCGAGCTCTAACAATTATACAAGTTAAATCAAGGAAGAATAAGTAACCCGTTATGGGATTCAATCAATGGAAATCAATCTTCA
Organism: Petunia x hybrida; assembly: GCA_037355625.1. Lineage (NCBI taxonomy): Eukaryota > Viridiplantae > Streptophyta > Magnoliopsida > Solanales > Solanaceae > Petunia > Petunia x hybrida. The sequence continues at coordinate 4,741,903 of JBBBVM010000053.1, read as the reverse complement.
ACAATCAACTTTCATGTAAATTCTAACCCCAGAACGTTAGGAATTTAGCCACACATATTCATAATCACAAGGCAAAGATTTGGTGTAATAATGACATAAATGATGTAATAGATGAAAGAATTGGGAATAACCCTTGTTCAATGAAGTGTGTAGCTCTCAATATTGCCCAAAGTCAAGAACTCTCTACAAAAACTAAGTAATAAACTATTTATATTGTTTCCAAACCCTTGTACATAAGTTAAACCCAAAACTAGAAGGAATAGGAAGTAAAATCGCGCATAAGGGGCGCTATAACGGGCGCCCCGCGCCCCGAAAAGCGTGCAACCAACCAGAACACGCCCCCAGGCTTCGTGCCTTTGGCCTGCGGCGCGCCTGGCAACGCGCAGCCTTCCTTGCGCTATGGCTGGCGCGGCGCGGAGGCTGCAGCGCCAGGCCAAAATCTGCTCTTTTCGCTCCAAAACTCGGCTTGTGTCGTGCCTTTGTGTACTCGATCCAATCTTCAATCATCATCCAATCAATTCATGCTCAATCAAGCTTCGAAACGCTCCAAATGTCTCGCGTAACGACCTACACATGAACAACACAACATCAGCGTAAAACCATACTCACAAGCCACCAAACAAGTGCAAAACAAGCTCAAATGTGCGGAAATATTAAGGAAAAGTAGGCATAAAATGCCGAACATCACCACCCCACACTTGAACCTTTGCTCGCCCTCGAGCAAGTCACATCTCACTTCCCAACCTAGATAGAACAGGTCTGCCTATGACTATGGTTGATACCGACCATTGAACCAATGCGCACATGACTACCATGGATCCACAACATGCCAACAATTTATCAAAACCCAAAAATATGAGAACAACCACCCCAAAATAGCTCAAATGCACAAACTCAACTCAATGCAACCATGCTCCCACAAAATTACACCTATCTACTCAATCAAAAGCCATCAACTTCCCCGAATTCATGCAAACCACGTGCCCTCCCCAATATGAAAGAGAGTGCCCCCCATAGATCACACACAAAAACAAATATCATGAATAGGACGGGGCAATAACAATTGAATTCTCTCACTCTCATGAAAGGCTCACATGTCACACACAACGTACCATAGGCTTGCCCGTAGTGTAGGACTCCACTAATGTAGGCTCACTCCAATCGGGATTAACAAGGACTTTAGAAAGGTCGTAATGTAGGCTAAGGGGCGGGTAGGATACATATGGTAATAGTGACTACCTCCCTAAGCACTTTAATACATCACATTTATTCCAAACACAAGTCTCAACAAACCACCCAATCATAAGTACCACACATACACCTTCTCACAAAGTAGCATATTTTCTTTTCAATCACACACTAGCAAGGACGGGATATCTTTCTCTCTTCTCTTTTTTTTTTTTTCTTTTCCACAATTTTTTTCTTCAACTTTGCTATTTTTTCCTTTTCATTTCATTTTTTTTCAGTTTTATTAACTTCCATCCTTGCCAATATTTTCCACTACTTCACAATTTTCATAAGTATTTCCCTTTTATTAGCTCCACTCAAAAGTCTCCCAACATCTAACCACCACTCCAATCATCTACACAATGTCAATAAAGTGCTTAAGGAGTAAGGGCCAAAAGAGTCAATTAAGAACAAATGGGTAGGCTCGGGGTGTGGGTGCCAATCAAAAAGGGTCAATTCAAATCACAACACAATTTTTCAAGGTATATATGTAAAGGTAGGCAAGCAAAAGAAGGCCTTGTATCATCTCCCGACTAGAGCAAACCTAGGATTTCGCTTTGCACACACACGGGGCAAGTTCTAGACATTAATATGCAACATGGAGTAATTAAGAACATGCCTCACAACACACATTGCACGCAATCCACACAAAAAGGCTCAATCAACAACTCTCAACCAAGCTTTTAGAATGCAACTTGTGGAAATTTAAGCACTCATGCACAAAAGTTAGCAATCAAGTCAAACAAGCGGACTCAAGCATCTTAAGGGGGTTGTTCCAATTTTTTTCTTTTTCTAGGCATGCATCAAATTAAAACTCAAGGACACCACAAATAGCACATGCAATCAAGTCCAAGTCCACCGGTATCAAACAAATCAAAGGCACCTAGCATTCTACCTATTTCCTTAGCCTAGGGTCATCTAAAACTAACTATCCTAATCCTAAAAATGAAAAAACTACCCGGTTCAAAGGTCACCCCATGGAAAAGAACCGCGGCCATAAGAAAAACCACGGGGCGGATAACATGTACCACTAATAAAACTAAAAGGAAAATCTTATTGGAATTTTTCATTGGTTTTCTAATTTTTTTTTTTTTCATTTTTCATATAGTAAAGCAAGAAACAAATAAAAATAAAGTCAAGTGACAAAATAAAAAGTCCTAAGGTACATGCATCCTAAACCTCTAAATAAAAACTAGATAAAGGGCAGTGCCCCACCCCACACTTAAACTACGCAATGTCCCAGTGCGACAAAGAAGTAAGTGCGAAAGTAAGAGTACAAGAAAACTGCCCTGAACGCTGGATGGTGCACGGGAGAGTGGACCTAGGCCCCCGCCTCATGATCAGTCTCATACTCACTATCTGGATCATCGGCCACAATCTCGGAATCAGTGTTCTCATCCTCCCGCGGGTCCACCGTTCCAGCCTCAACCTCGCCCAACAGGACCTTCGAGGTCTCCGTCAGCGGGACCTGGCGGTCAATACGAGTCATATCAACGCCCGACTGACGGGCCATAGCCTCTATCATCAAATACTGACGCGCGGCCAAGTTGGCACTAGTCTCTCGCAAGTCATCCGCCGTCAGCTTCACCGGTGCTGTGGTGATAACCCCCTTGACCGAGGCAATGTCAAAAGGCCTCCCAAAATCAAGGACAATGCGATCCCCGACCTCATCTGCGGGGACGCCCGCCTTCTCTAAATATCGGGTCAAGAGGTTCCCAAAATACAACCGACTACATGATTTTTCATACCTCTCTTGTTTCATCATTTTCAACATGTAGTACCCAATGTTCACCGGCCTCCCGGTCATGAAGAAATACACCATGCACGCCCGAGTCTTAGTGACCTCGGAATAATGAGAACATGGAAGAATCCGTGCATTTATAAACCGCATCCATACACGTGCCGGCTTGATAAAGTGGGAGAAATGCATAAACTTATGTCGCCCAGCTGCTCCTCGTCCCCACTTATGTGTGGACCCCTCACCACACAAAGTCTCCCGCAAGGCCGTGTAATCCGGTGTCTTGATGTAATTTCTCAACTCCTCATGATCGGGGTCATCTACCCCCAAGAAGGCATTCAATGCCGTGGGATCTAACTTCACCTTCACTCCCCTAACCGTCACCATGTCATCATCTCTCCACGCCTCATCGGGCTCCCAGTTGGCATAAAGTTCTTGGACCATGTCCAAGTTGGCAGGCCCCGGACTCTCAAATACTGAGTCCCACTTGAGGGCAATGATCTTCTCGGCCACATCTCTAAACTTTTGTAGCACCGGCCGTTTATCAATGGCTTGCTCGGGGATGTACCCCGCAAGCCTCACATTTTTATACCATGTTTGGCAATCTCCCTTCTTCACGAAAGGGAGGCCATACCGAGTCTTGCCTCCGGGACGTGGTATCGGCACCGCGTCCTTTGGAATCTTGGCCTTAGCCTTTGCTTTTGCCTTGGGCTTGGCCGGTGCCTTACCCTTTTGCTTTGAACTTGAAGGCTCGGTTTGAGGTTCTCTCCTCGGGCCCGCAGTAGATGAAGAACTTGCCTTTTGAGATGTGGCTACCATGGTACCTACACAAACACAAACATCAATGTTAGATGTATAGTTATGCACCAAAAACAATTCAAGCTCAAGGGTACCACCCCACACTTAGCACACACTCTATGTGGCAATCACTTGTTTCAATGGCACGAACACCCCACACTTGAACAAAACTAGCCTTGGCAAAATATACCACTTCTTGAATTTTTAAAATCAAGCTAGTGTGGGTGTCTCATGATCAAATCTAGTGTGTATGCAACACCTAATGTTCATTGTAAGCCTAAGGAATGCATTGCTACTCAAGAATTCACAATGTCATTGATATTTCATCTTTGAGGCTTTTTCACAAACACCTAGTGTGCACAACTTTGAACTAGTTATTTCAATTGATTTTGTAATGTGCCAACCCTCCCAATGTGTTGGGAGATCTCTTTTTACAAGTCACAAGTTCTATACTAAGCATCATAAACAATTAAGCACATCAAGATTGAATTTTTATGGAACACTTGTAACTAGCTAAGAGAATCACCCATGAGCAATTATGAAGACAACTTACATGTTATTGAGAAGGAAGAGTAGTAATGTACTTACTTGATGGTGTTAGAAGTGCTTGCACAAGATTTGGGATGATTTCTATTGTTGCTAGTGAATTAGTGTGTGATTAGAGAGAGTTTGTAGTGAGAATAAGGGAGAAAAGATGTTAGGAATTGGGGTTATAGGGCATGGGGGATTAAACAATTTCGGGTCAAACCCGTTGACCCATTTTTTCAAACCAAAAAATGGCCTCCGCGTTAAGCTCCGCGCCGCAAGTCCATCGCGGGCACAATTTTTGAGTTACTGCCAAGCCTCGCGCGATGAGACCCGCGACGCAGGCCCATTGCGCGCAACATTGTGGGGATTCTGCCTAGCTTGGCGCGATGGGAGGCGCGGGGCGCTCCCAACCGCGCCTAGCTTCTTTTTTTTCACTCTTTCTCGCGCTTTGGGAGGCGTGGGGCACTCCCGAACGCGCCCACGAACGTTTTTTCGCACCGACTCTCGATTCCAAGTACAAACCAAGCGTGGGACATGTCTCGAGATGTCCCATCCCCCTCAATGCATTCATTTCACCGTATTTAGCTCACCCGATTCCTGCAAAAACGACACACAAAAACAACAAAAACGTGACACTATAAAAACAAAAGAAAACTAAACTATTACAAGTACAAACTCGGGTTGCCTCCCGAGAAGCGCCTTATTTAACGTCGTGGCACGACGGGTATAAATCAAGGGTCCCTCAAAGTGATTGAAGTGCGGTGATTCACCGTACCTCCCCAATAGTGTTTCACCCTTTGACCATTAACCAAAAATGTGTTTTCAGAGCCCGAGGCTCTCAATGCAACCGCTCCATGTGCGGTAACACGAACAACTTCAAAAGGCCCCGACCATCTCGACTTCAACTTGCCCGGAAACAATTTCAACCTCGAGTTGAACAACAATACACGCTGTCCGGGCTCAAAAGAGCGATGCTCAATGTGCTTATCATGCCACTTCTTTGTCCGTTCCTTATATAATTTCGCATTCTCATACGCATGGAAACGGAACTCTTCAAGTTCATGCAACTGGAGCATCCTCTTCTCACCCGCTAAGGCCATATCAAAGTTGAGCTTTTGAATAGCCCAATACGCCTTATGCTCTAATTCAACCGGCAAGTGACAAGCCTTCCCATAAACAAGCCTATATGGAGAGGTTCCAATAGGCGTTTTGAATGCAGTTCGATAGGCCCAGAGAGCATCATCTAACTTCATAGCCCAATCCTTCCTCGAGGCATTCACGGTCTTCTCAAGGATTTGCTTGATCTCTCTGTTAGACACTTCCACTTGGCCACTAGTTTGGGGATGATAAGCAGTAGCCACCTTGTGGCGAACCCCATACTTAGCCAATAATTTATTGAACAACCGGTTACAAAAATGCGTACCTTCATCACTAATAATAGCCCGCGGTGTCCCAAAATGAGTGAAAATATTCTTCTTCACGAACTTCACCACCACACTCGCATCATTTGTAGGAAGTGCAATGGCCTCCACCCATTTAGATACATAATCAACTGCTACAAGGATGTATTTATTGCCCATAGAAGGTGGGAATGGACCCATAAAATCAATACCCCAACAATCAAACAGCTCAATCTCCAAAATATTGTTCAAAGGCATCTCGTGACGCCTAGTAATGGTACCCGTTCTTTGGCAACGATCACATTGCTTCACTAATGCATGAGCATCTTTAAATAAAGTAGGCCAAAAGAAACCAGATTGCAGTACCTTTGCAGCTGTTCGATCTCCACCAAGGTGGCCACCATAAGGAGAGGAATGGCAGCTCTGTAGAATCGCCTCTACTTCTTCCCTTGGAACACATCTCCTAGCTAGTTGATCAACACCTATCTTGTACAAATAGGGCTCATCCCACACATAAAATCTGCTCTCATGAAGGAGTTTACGCTTCTGCTCGGCAGTTGCCCCAGGGGGATACACATTACTCACAAGAAAATTCACCATGTCAGCATACCATGGCACCTCAGCTGCATCAAGAGCAAAAAGTTGCTCATCAGGAAATACCTCTTTAATCTCAGGCCCCTCATCTACATGATCTCTATTCTCCAGCCTTGACAAATGATCAGCTACTTGATTCTCAGTCCCCTTGCGATCTCGAATTTCAACATCAAACTCTTGCAATAGGAGAACCCATCGAATAAGTCTCGGCTTGGAGTCCTTCTTTTCAAACAAATACCGGATTGCGGCATGATCAGTGTAGACAACAACATGAGTGCCAACCAAATAAGATCTGAATTTATCAAAAGCATAAACCACGGCTAGCAACTCCTTCTCAGTGGTAGTATAATTGGACTGGGCTGCATCAAGCGTCTTGCTTGCATAATAGATGGAGTGAAAAATTCTTCCAATTCTTTGGCCTAGAACAGCCCCAATAGCATTATCACTCGCATCACACATCAATTCAAACGGCAAGGACCAGTCAGGAGCAATGATGATTGGTGCGGTCACCAACCTTTTCTTCAACTCTTCAAACGCCTTAATACAAGCACCATCAAACACAAATTTCACATCCTTCTCCAACAATTTGCACAAGGGAGTGGAAATTTTGGAGAAGTCCTTTATGAACCGTCTATAGAACCCTGCATGTCCCAAGAAACTACGCACCCCCTTAACAGAGATAGGTGGTGGTAATTTCTCAATAGCCTCTATCTTCGCCTTGTCAACCTCAATCCCTTGCTTTGACACCTTGTGCCCAAGTACTATGCCTTCTTGAACCATAAAGTGACATTTTTCCCAATTCAGCACCAGATTTGTTTCTTCACAACGGCTCAGCACAGCATCAAGATTCTTCAAGCATTCATCAAAAGAGTCACCAACCACTGAGAAATCATCCATAAACACTTCCACAAATTTTTCCACCATGTCAGTGAAAATAGCCATCATGCACCGCTGAAAAGTTCCTGGGGCATTACACAACCCAAATGGCATCCTCCTAAATGCATAGGTGCCATATGGACAAGTAAAAGTGGTCTTCTCTTGGTCTTCAGGGGCTATCACAATTTGATTGTAGCCCGAATAACCATCCAAGAAACAATAATACTCATGGCCTGCTAGTCTATCCAACATCTGATCAATGAAAGGGAGTGGGAAGTGATCTTTCCTGGTGGCCTTGTTCAGCTTCCTATAATCAATGCAAATTCGCCACCCTGTAACAGTTCTTGTAGGAATCAACTCATTGTTCTCATTCTTCACCACTGTCATGCCCCCTTTCTTAGGAACACATTGCACTGGACTCACCCACTTGCTGTCAGAGATAGGAAAAATTATACCAGCATCCAGCCACTTGATAACTTCTTTCTTCACCACCTCCTTCATGATTGGATTTAGCCTCCTCTGCTGCTCTATGGATGGCTTATGATCTTCTTCCAAGAGAATTTTATGCATGCAGAAAGAAGGACTAATCCCTCTAATATCAGCAATAGTCCAGCCAATAGCTCTCTTGCGCTCTCGCAATACCCGCAACACCTTCTCAACCTGCACATCAGACAACAAAGAAGAAAGGATCACGGGCAAAGTATTACCTTCACCCAAATAAGCATAACGTAAATGTGCGGGTAAAGGTTTGAGCTCAAGATTAGGAGCTTTCTCAATAGACGGTTTAGCAGGAGCTAAGGTCAACGGTCTATCAAGCTCCTCAAATTTCTTCCACCCTGGGATGAATCTACTCTTCATATTAAGAACCTCCACAAATTCTTCAGTATCTTCATCCTTCAGGATATCATCATCATCACATAAGAGTGCCCTTTCCAAAGAATCAACATTAGAAGCCAAGAATGACCTCTCATCAGCAGTCAACTCATCATCTATTACCTTTACCATGGACAACTCTTCATAATGAGAAGGAAGCTGGGTAGCTCTGAACACATTAAACACAGCTTCTTCCCCATTTACCTTCATGATCATCTTGCCAGCTCTGACTCTAATAACAGCATCAGCAGTAGCCAAAAATCCTCTTCCCAAGATGAGAGGAACCTCAGGATCAGCTTCATAATCAAGAATAATAAAATCAACGGGTAATATGAACTGACCCACTTGTACAAGCACATCCTCAATAATCCCCTCAGGGCATGTCAAAGATCTATCAGCAAGCTGCAAGGTCACAGTAGTGGGTCGTGGCTCACCCAGGCCTAGCTTCCTAAAAACTGAAGAAGGCATCAAATTCACACTAGCACCCAAATCACATAAAGCACGACCAACCTCATGTTCCCCAATTTTCAAAGGGATGGTAAAACTGCCCGGGTCCTTCAATTTCTGCGGAAGCTTGCTTCTAACTCTGGAGCTGCACTCCTCAGTAAGTGCAACTGTCTCAAACTCAGTCAATCTTCTCTTGTTAGCAACAATATCCTTGATGTATTTAGCATATTTGGGAACATCCCGCAAAAGCTCCACCAAAGGAATATTTACCTGAATTTGACTCAATATCTCCAAAAATTTCTTGCATGCTGCATCAACTTTTTGCTTCTGAAGTCTCTGCGGGAAAGGTGGTGGTGGTTTCACAATAGCAGACTCGGGCTGCTTTTCAATTACCTTTTCTGCTTCTTTTTCCACCTCCCTATCAACATTTGGCTCTAACTCACCAACAGGCTTCTTTGGCTTTGGGGGAACTTCCTCCAGTGCTCTTCCATTCCTCAAAGTCACTGCTTGCACAAATTCTCTCGGATTCTTCTCTGTATCACTCGGTAAAGCACCCCGAGGTCTATTATTTTGTGCTCCAGCAAGCTGCCCCAATTGTCTTTCAAGATCTTTCTGTGCATTGCTCAAATCTTTTATTGTTTGTGCCTGAGATGCTGACTCATCAATGAGCTTTTGCTGCCCTGCAAGAATTTTCTTGAGCATATCCTCCATAGTATTAGACTGCTGTGGCTGAGCCTGAGACTGTGATCCCTGCTGTGGTGCATTGTTTTGATTAAATTGGGCTCTCTCATTACCCTGAAACTGCTCACGGGTATCCCTCCAAGAAAAATTTGGGTGATTACGCCAACCCGTGTTATAATTATTACCATACTGATTTCGGTTTTGGCCCTGTGATCTGTTCTGATTACCCACATAATACACTGATTCTGGATTAGTGGGACAAACCTCAGTGCTATGATCCTCACCACATACCTCACAAAAGGCCTGAACTTGCTGCACTGGAGCTGGTTGTGGCTTTGCTTGGAGAGCCAGCTTGCTGATTTGATTGGAAAGTGCATCCATCTTTGCTCGCAACTCTGTGATTCCATCTAGTTGAAGTACCCCAGCAGCTTTCTGTGTAGCCGCTCTGCTAGCCCCCTCACTAAATATATTAGCTCTGCCATCACCCTGCCAATCAGGATTGCTCTGTGAAAACTTATCAAGTAAGTCATAGATCTGTTCAAAATTTAAGGCCAACACTTGGCCTCCAGCAGCAGCATCAACCACAATCTTAGTCTGTTGGTTCAATCCCTCAACAAAAGTGTGTGCAATAACTTCATTAGTTTGATTGTGGTGAGGACAATCTCTCAATAATGCCTTAAATCTCTCCCAGGCTGCATATAATGATTCGCCTTCAAACTGCCTGAAGGATAAAATTGCACTCCTCAACCTGGCCGTCTTAGCCGACGGATAAAACTTAGCCAAGAATTTCTTAGCTAAATCCTCCCAAGTAGTGATAGACCCAGGCTTTTCAGCCTTTAACCACTTCCTTGCTGTCCCAATCAATGAAAATGGGAACAAAGTCATTCGCACATAATCAGTAGGCACACCTGTCGGTGTATAAGTATCACTGATCTCCAGAAAGTTCTGCAAGTGTTGCTGCGGATCTTCATGCAGGAGTCCACTATATTGCCCCGTCACATGCAGCAACTGAATCATGTCGGGCTTGATCTCAAAGTTCCCAGTAATAGCAGGCTTCACAATACTTGACTATACTCCTTTCAGACTAGGAAGAGCCACATCTCGCACTGCTACTGTTTGTTCTTCAGCCATTTCAACAGGAAGAGATGCAAGTACGATTGCTAATGCTTCTCGATCTCTCGCTTCTTTCCTTGTCTTCCTCAAGGTTCTTTCAGGCTCGGGATCAAAAGGTGCGAGTGATTCGTCCTTTTTGTTCCTTTGCATTCAAAACCTATTGCCTGAAACAGCACAAGAAACTCAACAAAAAATTAAACCTGAATAGCAATTAAGTAATTGTTCAAAAGTAATTAGTCCGTAATTAGTCCCCGGCAACGGCGCCAAAAACTTGTTGCTCCCAAACGCACACGCAAGTATACGCGGTCGCCAAGTAATAAAAGTGACAAAGTCGAGTATCGTTCCCACGAGGACTATGCGGACTAGTGCTTAATAAACAATTCCTGAACAAACTATCCAGGGGTCTTTTTCCAATGGTTGTAAGAGTTTTTATACTAAAGTGCAGTAATTAAAGTGCTGGAATGTAATCAAGCAATGGGGCAAAACTTTGGTTGTTAACAATATCAAGGGAGCGATCCAGGGTTAGAATTACGAACAATCCAGTTGATGTATTCAATTGATTTCACTTCTTAAATCCCGGGTTACTAACTGACAGGTTAATTGTAATTATGAAAACCTTTCAGTTCTTCACAATCTATGCAAGCTACTCTAATCCCTGTATGTCTACGGGTTAAATCACATGCACGCATTAACGATCCTGTAATTAGTTAAACTAGGCAAGCAAGTATATGTCTATCCTACCCGCGAATTGGTTCCCCGATGCCCGGGTTCACAAACTAGTTCTATTCTTCCTTATTACGTAATTAGATTCTCTCTTTCGAGTTCAACCCAAAAACCATAGATGATGTATAACTATCGAGCTCTAACAATTATACAAGTTAAATCAAGGAAGAATAAGTAACCCGTTATGGGATTCAATCAATGGAAATCAATCTTCAACAATCAACTTTCATGTAAATTCTATCCCCAGAACGTTAGGAATTTAGCCACACATATTCATAATCACAAGGCAAAGATTTGGTGTAATAATGACATAAATGATGTAATAGATGAAAGAATTGGGAATAACCCTTGTTCAATGAAGTGTGTAGCTCTCAATATTGCCCAAAGTCAAGAACTCTCTACAAAAACTAAGTAATAAACTATTTATATTGTTTCCAAACCCTTGTACATAAGTTAAACCCAAAACTAGAAGGAATAGGAAGTAAAATCGCGCATAAGGGGCGCTATAACGGGCGCCCCGCGCCCCGAAAAGCGTGCAACCAACCAGAACACGCCCCCAGGCTTCGTGCCTTTGGCCTGCGGCGCGCCTGGCAACGCGCAGCCTTCCTTGCGCTATGGCTGGCGCGGCGCGGAGGCTGCAGCGCCAGGCCAAAATCTGCTCTTTTCGCTCCAAAACTCGGCTTGTGTCGTGCCTTTGTGTACTCGATCCAATCTTCAATCATCATCCAATCAATTCATGCTCAATCAAGCTTCGAAACGCTCCAAATGTCTCGTGTAACGACCTACACACGAACAACACAACATCAGCGTAAAACCATACTCACAAGCCACCAAACAAGTGCAAAACAAGCTCAAATGTGCGGAAATATTAAGGAAAAGTAGGCATAAAATGCCGAACATCAATATTGTTTGGTAGATGATTAAGGGTTAGTTCAAGTATTCTCATTGTTGATTATGATAGCTCTGGATTCTGGCTCGTTTGAGGACGAACGAGAGTCTAACTGAAAGGGAATTAAATGATGCTGACTAGTTATTTTGAGATTTCTGACTCCGATTTGCGAACTGATAGTCTTAAAAGTTCCATAAGGTCTAATGGGACCTCTTTGTAATGTTTGAGTTGAATCGGACCTCATTAGATGGATCTTGGAAGACGTGTTCATTTTTTAGTATCGGTAAAATTGTATTATGGTTTTCGAGTTTAGTTTGAAAATCCAAAAATGTCGTTAGGTTTGTATGGTAATTTGTGTATTGTGCAAACATTTGGAAGAAAAATTCGAGGTTGTTCGGATGGTTTTTGCACATATTCTGAAAGTGGAAGTTTTCCCTCCTTTCGTTCAACCCCTCAGTTTGTGCATCAAAGATTCAGTTTGAGATCTGAGTTTGCGAGCAAGTTACAAATGTGTTTTAGAGCTTGTATACAAATTTTGAGGTGATTTCGAGCAGCGTAGAGCCTGGTTTAGACCCAAAATGCAGCATCGGCTTGTGTTGTTAGGCTGCTTGTGGCCAACTCCGCGCGATAGCGCTTCCCTGGCACGACATTGCTGAGTAACTTGGTTGTTTAGAGCGATATCGCTGAGTTAAGTCGTTGTCGCGACTGCAACAACGCGAGAGCACCAAGCCGGAGTATAAAAAGGCCACATCACTTCGCAGAACTAAATTTTCATCCAATTCCTCCAATAGAAATTCTATTGAAGGTGATTTTTCAAGACCAAATCATCCTTATCCTGCCTCCTAACCTTCCTATCTTGTTAATTGAGGATTTAGGGTTATGAAATTCATAATTTTTGCGAAATTCTTATTTGTTGGAACCCTAACAATTTGGATTATGGGAAATTGTGTTAAATGAAGTTGAATATGGAAATTCAATTACTCCCTCCGTCCCAATTTATGTGGCACCATTTGACTGGGCACGGAGTTTAAGAAAATAGAGGTTGACCTTGTTAAATATCAATTTTACCCTTGAAAAAGTAAGAGAGAGAAGATTTGAGTAATAAAAAAGTTGTTGGTAGGTTTAAAAGTATGTAGGACCCAACAAGGGTAAAATAGAGATGATGTATTAAATAGTTGTCAAATAAGGAAAGGTGCCACTTATTTTGGGACAAACAAAAAAGGAAATGGTGCCACATAAATTGGGACGGAGGGAGTATATAATTGGAACCATAGGATTTTGAGAAGTATGGAAGTGTATCTTTTATGTATATTCGGCTAATCCAAGCCTAAGGGTAATTTGGAAATTTCTTAATAAAGTTGTGTTATTGCTAGTCATCAAACGTCTAGACACGTATATGTGTGATTATTCTTCCTTGGCTCAAAGCGAGGTGATTCTAAGAGGATTCACGAGGGAAAGGAGATCGTTTAGTAGCCGGATTAGCTCAGGACTTGAGATAAGTGATATCATCCACTTATTTGACGGCCTTAGACTTTATGGATGTCCTACACACATTTACCTGTGTAGCTGCTGATTAGGCGTACCTACTACACAGCTTTGGATTGAATATACATATAGTATCCGCCGTTTTGAGCTTGATGTTATGATTTCATTATATACCCTCGGTGAGGGTTATCATCTCATGTATCTCCAGATAGTCAATGAGAGTCCCGCGCTAGTGGGAGGTTTTGAGCAAATGTGACCCTATTGCATCATGGTTGCATCATATTAAATTTTATTCCATTCCATGTGTTGCTGAGCTATGTGTGATTGTATGCATCGACTTGCTTGCGCAATGGCTATTTAGTTTTGATTTCTTGATTCTCCCTAGCTAGTCTATCTATTATTCGAGGTAGCTAGCTAGCCCTCACTTATTGAGTCATTTTGACTCACTCCATGTCTGTTTCTTTTTGTGTATTCGTTTCGAAAGGTTCTGCTCCAGAACTCAGCTCGACGCATGATTAAGGAACGAGGGTGCTTCGGCAGGGGTGAGCCAGCCTTTTGTTTGTGATGGTTACCAACTTTGGATTTCTTTTGTTAGACCTATTTTATCTCTTCTGGGAGTTGTATACATCTTTTGTACTCTTAGATGTCCGATCTGGACAGAGTCTAAACTTTGTATGTTGCGTCGCCAGCTGCATTTCTTCTTAGCAGGTTATATATATGTATATGTATATATGTGTGTGTGTGTGTGTGTCTGTTGTTTATGTCTTTTGTTTTTTTTTTGAGTTATTTTATGTTTATCGTGTTGGATAAGTTCAATAGAATTAGCCCGACGGGTCTTGGGGAGGATATTTGGTGTCCGCACGGCCTATTCAAAAATTCGAGTCGTGTTAGAATATCACTTTAGAAACCAAAATGACAACAATTCATTCTCTAATTATTGATAACTTCACTCTTGAGTCAATTTCTACCTTCACTACCTATGTGGTAATAAAATATGTTAATCCATATCATACTTTGAATACCATAATTTGAATATGACATATTATAAAACTTCTATTCATAAATAAGTTGTACTAGCTAGTAGATAAATTTTCTTATTTAGGCTGTAATGAACAATTAGGAATTGTTCATTTTGGGTGTAAATGAACAATTAGGAACTAACCTGTTGTGGTTTTTTTTGTCTATGAATTTTAGGTACAATAGTAAGAATGTGTGTTATGAACTAGCTTTGGCGTTGAGAAGAAAGCGGGCTGCATTCAGTGTTTAGTTTGCACTTTCTTGTTAATGCATGTTTTATTCGTTATTTGGAAGCTGTTTGTTTGTCAATTGAATGGCTTATGATCAGCTTATATTGGTTTGAACGGTTGAATTGAAGTGATTACATTGAAGAATGGTCTTTTGAGCAACACCAGATCATTCAAAATATTGTTTACCTTGTCGAATGGTCACTTAAGTATCTTTATACTATTGTTACATTGCCTAAGCATACATAAATAAGTAATTCAATAATAAATGTTGAATACTTTAAAGCATAAGAATACTGTAAGATCATGTACTACATCTTAGATAAAGTGGAGCTAAGAAACAAATATTTCAAACTTAAAATTGGATACAATGTTGTGTTACAGGGGTGCCCAGTACTATTATCCCAACCACATGAACATTATTCTTTGTTACCGCTATACTGATGCAGGAACATTATTATCTTGAGGCAAATCACCTTCTCCCTCCACCATGTTCTTACTCAGATTCTCAGCACAAGGTCCATATTCCCAACTGCAAACCATAAAATAGAACAAATTGACAACTGTCATTATAGCAAGAAGCCAGTAGTAGTAATCATAATGACCCTTGTTGATATTGCTTGAAACCCAACTTTCTCCATTCTCTCCTTTTGTATAATTTTCCACATTGCTCAAAACCACACTTGCCAACAGACTTCCTACAGCCATTCCTAGTCCAAACAAAGCAGATGCAAGACTTGACATATTTTTTGATAACTCAGAATAATAGAACTCGGTTTGGCTAGTTGAACTGCATGCCTCCGCTATTCCGGTAAAAATATATTGTGGCACAATCCACATTGCAGACATTGCCACCATTCCTTCAGGGTCGTTCAAGAGCCCTTGCTTGATTGCTTTTCTTCGTCTAACATGTTCCATTAACCCAGAGACTAACATGGACAAGCAAGAGAAGAATATCGCAATTCCCATTCTTGCTTTAGTTCCAATACGAACTGGCTTTCCTCTAATTTTTGATGCCAGTGGAAGAAACACTCGATCATAGAGAACTAGCCAAGCTATTATTGCAATCACCGCAAACATTGCAAAAGAGCCCGCTGGAATTTCAAAGCTTTTAGTTATATGTCTATTCATGGATTGAACTTGAAGTAAAGGAAATGAAACTTGGCTCATGTTTATCCCTATCATGATCCCTGTCGACCATAATGGAATGACTCTAATGAGTGATTTGAGCTCCTCAACTTGCTCTACCGTGCAAAGATTCCATGGACCCACCGCAGCTTCTCCAATATGATCTTCAGGGTTTTTTATGATGCATGCTTTGTTTAAAAACTTCAATTTGTGACTTGGCACTAAATAAAATTCTGAACTACCTTTGTTGTTCTGATGGTACCCAGTAGGGTTGTCATCATGAGGGTATGCAAGTTTCCTATTTTTAAAAGCAACCATAATGACTTGCGCAAATCTGCTAAATAAGTTGTTGGTCACTTTTTGCTTGATATAAAATGGAGATGCAAGAAAGAATAGCAGAGCAGATAAGAACATAAGGATTGCAGGAACTCCAAATCCAACTTTCCACCCAATGTGATCTTGAAGATATACAATACCAGTTATAGCAATCAGAACAGAGACACCAGCTGAAGCATAATACCAGTTAAAATAAGTCTCCATCACCTTTTTGTTTTTAGGATTATTCGGGTTGTCAAACTGATTGGCGCCAAATGCTAAAGAACATGCTCTAACACCTCCAGCACCAATGGACATTAGAATAAACGATGAAACCAATATTGCATATTGAGCATGTGTTGCAGATTTACATGCCAGACCAGCTGATATAATATCACACGGGGGAGGCCTTACTTCAGGAATCATTGCCGTTAGCCACAACAATCCTGACCCCTACAAATGGAACACTAAGTAAGCATGTATTTAATATGTAAATGTGACAAATACACTTATTTACCTCTCTCGAGAATGTTAACAGTAAACAGACTATACACAGATAATGAGTTGCTTTCATGAGCCAATAACAAATTAAACTATATTATTTATATGGCTAAACAGAAAAGATAGGAAAAGGCTTCGACATAAATTAAACTACTGTACTAGATAAAAGACACAAGTGTTTGAGAAAGGAAACTTAGAGTGAGTGTGACGTTAAGCAGGAAATTATAATAGACGCATTGACAATTAGGAGGACAACATATGTTACATGTCATATGTTGTGTCAAAGCTGGAAACAAGTATATTTGTGACCAAAAAAAAGTTTTTATTACCCATTTTCCTTTTTAATCTATTTTAGAGTGAATTTCTTTTTAGGAACTATTTAATTTAGACATCTTCAATTTATACCCTAGAGACATGATCTTTTTGGAGTTACTACTTGATTAAAAGTTCACTCTTTTATGAATTGAGATAAAATAAAAAATGAATTAAAGTTCTACGCACTGGTACACCAAAAAATTTCTACTATCAGGTAAATTAAAAGACAATTATGGTAACTTTCATAACTACTTACAGTCTACTACTCCTTTCGTCCTATTTTATGTAGCACTATTTGACGCGCACGGAGTTTAAAAAGTTGTTGACAGCTTTTAAAATAAGTAGGCCCCAACAAGGGTAAAATAGAGATAAGTTCATTAAATAATTGTCAAATAAAGAAATGCGAAATTCTTTTTGGGACAGACGAAAAAGCAAATAGTATCACATAAATTAAGACGGATGGAATAATATTTAGGAAAAAATTATTGAAACTAGTAAAGTCCTAGTTGTACTCAAAATGAATTAGTTATTTCCTTTTCAAACCTAAATCATATTTACTTCATTATTTACATAAAATCAAATTCAGTGTTTTCCGTGGTTTTTTGTCACCATATCGTAAAATGCTACTCCCTCTGTCCAATTTATATGGCACCATTTGACCGTACACAGAATTTAAGAAATAAGAAAAGACTTTGTTATTTTACCAAATTATCTTTACTTTAGTGTCTACTTTGACTTTTGTTCACAATAAGTACATCTTAAAAAGTAAGTGAGACGCAATAAAAGTAAAATAGAGATGGTATCACTAAGGAAAGGTAATATTTATTTTGGGACGGATTAAAAAGAAAACGGTGCGGGAGTATGTAACACTCTTCCATGTTTTTTTTCTCCCTCATATAGTTTTCTGTGGTTCTTTTCTTTTTCAACAAGATCTTCACTATCCTGATTTAACAAATCATTCAAGACTTGAAATATGGTGAACTTTGGAGTAATTCCTCAAAGCCTCGGCATCATTTGACCTTAGGGAATATTAACAGCTTTTGTAAGGGTTCGTAGTTCGCTAAAACACATGCTATTTCTCCTTTGACTGTTTCATGAATGAATTCTTCTTTTTTTCTTTCTGTTAAGTTGAGAAGCATCTAGAATTGGAGATGTCACAGATGAATCTGTGTTGAAATTTTAAAGTTCATTAAGTGCTTAAATCATATTAAGGAAATTAGAGGAATACGTGATTAGAAAGATAAAGAAATAGCACCTGTGATAATCCCTAAGCTGTTAATATCCCCTAAGCTGGTATCCAAAAGTAAAAATTGAGTTGGAAATATTGGGTAACCTCTAATAACATATAAGTTTACTTGATAGTGTTAAAATATTGATACACCGACGGTGCATATAACTTAAACTCAAAAAAATAAGTCGGTACTTTGCAATTTATATGTAATCTATGTGCCATAGGATGTATGGATGGAGTATATTAAACTAAAATTCAGGGCTCGATTGAGTAAATAATGATATACATACCAGGGTACTGAAGATGGAACCAAGGCCAATGACAAAGAAGCGACCAAGATAGGAATCAGCAACGAAAGCTCCAACTATTGGCAAGAAATTGGAAGCAGATGACCAGTAAAAGAGTAAATTTTGGGCAGAGGTGACTTGCATCATGTATTCTTTCATCAGATAGAATGTCATATTTGCTAATAGCCCATAACTTGCCACATACTGCAGTGCCTCATTTGCTGTATATTGTTGCCAACGTAAAACAAAAGAAATAAAAGATTAGTTCATATGATCACCCACTAATTGCTAGTAAATTCTGTTTATGAACACAGACCAAGTGTGTGTAAATAGAAGTAGAAGATTAACTAGTAAATAGTTGAAAAGAAAAAAAAATGGTTACCTATGATGAATGGCATAGTTTTAAGACCGCCCTTGGATCTTTTTTTAATTCTTGGATAAATAGAAAGAGAATATTGATCTTCATGATCATGGTCCTCCTCCGTTTGAGTCACTATCTGATGATCTGAAGAAAGCTCCATCATCTCCTTCTCCATCACCAATCACCAACAATAAGTATATACGTATTTTACAGTTATTATAATTCGGAGACTTATGGAATTTGAGAGATGAGACTAAATGAAAGTAATTAGCATCAACAACATAAGATAATGAACGAAGACAATATGTTTTGTTGTAGTGATACTCAAAAATCCCTGAAAGGCTGGATATACATGTTACTCCACTCCCTCATGCAGTTAGACAAGTTTCATATATGGTGGGGGCGTTGGGAGGCCAATCGATTACTCTATTTTATAAATAGGAGACCCGTCAAGAGCGTTGCCCACATGCCATTATATTTTATATGTGTTAAAGGAGTGCATTCCTAATTTTCATCTTTTAAACTGTTTTGTCGTTTTCAACCACCATCGGATGGAATATACAACAACAACATACCCAGTATAATTCATATGTGGGATCCGGAGAGGGTGAGATGTATGCAGACCTTACCCCACCAAAGTGGAGAGGCTGTTTCCGATAGACCTTCGGCTAGAGAAAAATATTTTAGAAAACACGTGTGAAAATAAGTTGTTTGAAATCAAGATGAAAATAGCATGCTAAAGAGAAGAGTGAAACTAACACATATTCAAAATAAACAGGATAAACAGTAGATACAAATACGGAGCCTAAAATGGAGCTAATCTATATAGCATATTATATCAAGACACTCAACCATTATCTAACCTTCTACCCTAACCCTCGACTACCATGCCCTCATATCTAGGGTCATGTCCTCAGTGATCTGGTGCTGGGCCATGTCCTGTCTTATCACCTCGGCCTAGTTCTTCTTCGGTCTACCTCTACCTCTCCATAGACCTACCACTGCTAACCTCTCACACCTCCTAACTGGGGCATCTGCACTTTTCCTTTTCATATGATCGAACCATCTCAGCCTAACTCGCTTCTCTCATCTTGTCTGCCACTGGTGCCATACCCACATTTTCACGTATGACTTCATTTTTAATCTTGTTCATCCTAGTGTGATCACACATCCATCTATGCATTCTCATTTCTGTCACGCTTATCTTCTGGATGTGTGAGTTCTTGACTGGCCAATACTCTGCTCCATACAACATAGCCGGCCTAACAACCACTCTATAAAAATTTGCCTTTGAGGCTATGAGGCGCTCTCTTGTTGCATAGTACACCCGAAGCGAGTCTCTACTTCATCCAACTCTTATACAGTGTGCGATATCATCCTCATCAATTTGTCCATTAACTTGGAGGATCGAGCCAAGATATTTAAAGCTTTCTCTCTTGGGAATGGCTTGAGAGTCAAGCCTCACTTCCACATGCGGCTCGTCTGATGCATCACTAAACATGTATTCCATGTACTCTATTTTCGTTCTGCTTAGCCTGAAGCCTTTAGTCTTTACTGTCTGTCTCCACACCTCCAGCATCTCGTTAATACCGCTGCGAGTTTCATCCACCAAAACTATATTATCTGCAAATAATATACACCACGACACCTTTCTCTGAATATTCCGAGTTAATTCATCCATCACTAGTGCAAATAATTATCCAATCATTTAATCTGTATTTTTAAGTATTCTAGCTAAGTCAAACAAATTTCTTAAGAATTCATCGAATATAAAATTGGTTCAAAAATTTAAAATGTTGTTGATATATTACAAAAGCAGTAAACACCAAAAGAAATTTAACATGAAGGTGCTCGAATATCGAACTACCTGACAGCTAATAATGAAGCAGCAGCACATATTTTATTAGTTTGACTTTTTGAAGTAGTTTTTACTGGAACTAACCAACCTAATAATGCAGCACGTCTTCTCTGAGTTTAATCTCTTCAAGAATTCAACCCGATATGATTAAGCAGCACCACATCTTTTCTGAATTTCATTTTTGTTTTCTTCAAACAAGCTATATTATCTGCGAATAATATACACCACGACACCTCTCTCTGAATATTCCGAATTAATTCATCCATCACTAGTGCAAATAATATACACCACGACACCTCTCTCTGAATATTCCGAATTAATTCATCCATCAAGTGCAAATAATTATCCAATCATTTAATCTGTATTTTTAAGTATTCTAGCTAAGTCGAACAAATTTCTTAAGAATTCATCGAATATAAAATTGGTTCAAAAATTTAAAATGTTGTTGATATACTCCCTCTGTCCCATTTTGTTTGTCATAGTTATTGTTTCGAGAGTCAAACCTCTTAAATTTGACCGTAGATTAAGATATAAAATCTTTAACTTTTCTTAAATAAAATTTACATATTTGAAAATTACATGAAAAGTACTATAGGTCACAATAAATTATAACTCAAAATATTTAAAAGATATATATAAAAATTACGGTCAATGATAAACTCGTTTGACTCTCGAAATCCGAACTACGACAAATAAAATGGGACGGAGGGAGTATTACAAAAGCAGTAAACACCAAAAGAAATTTAACATGAAGGTGCTCGAAAATCGAACTACCTGACAGCTAATAATGAAGCAGCGGCACATATTTTATTAGTTTGACTTTTTGAATCCGTTCCAAAATAGTTGTCATAGTTTGACTTGGAGCGGAGTTTAAAAAATATGGTAAGACTTTTGAAACTTGTGGTCCAAAATAAGCCATACATAAATATATGGCTATAAATCATTTCATTAAGGGTAAAGTAGTAGTTTCAACTCAAAAATATTTCCAAATTTAGAATTGTGTCATTCTTTTTGGAACGGTCTAATAACGAAACTCTTCTCTGAGTTTAATCTCTTCAAGTATTCAACCCGATATGATTAAGCAGCACCCCATCTTTTCTGAATTTCATTTTTGTTTTCTTCAAAAAAGCTATAGAGGTACTCTCATCGTCCATTTTTAATTGTATATTTTATAAGAAACTTTTTTTTAAAAAATTTTTACTTGTCATTTTTAATAAATCAAGGCTTATTTAATGATACATTTTTTAATTTTACTCATATTATGAAAGAAATATTATTTCAAATCATAGTTAAATTTAGATTTCTAAAGCATAATTTTTAAGGGTAAGTTTGTAAAATCACCAAATTAATTCTTGATTTTTTTATGAGGTGTAAAGAACTAAAAGATAACAAATGATAATGGATAGAATGAGTATGATCATAACCGAATTAGACCAGTGGCAAAATAATGTTTATCCAAAAAGTGTCATTCGATATCATTGGATCGAAAATTTTTGCTAAATATATACATAAACTAGTAAGCATAACTGGAATGTGGATATAAAAGGGGGAAAAAGGACACCACTAATAGAATGTGCCAAGTAACTCATTAGTTAATTGCCTTTTAATAAAGCTTTGATTTGATGTCCAGGTTCGATTCCCATTAAAGACATTCCTATTACATTTTTTAAGCAAAATAACTCTTAAACCACTTACCAAAAATCATTCCTACACCACTGGATAAGACGTAGTCATTAAATTCTATGGCACAGTTCCTTCAATTCAAAGTTTAAATTCTTTTCACACGTGTCCTAAAAAGAAATTAAGTTTACTTTATAAAGTTGAGAAGATCTGACGCCAAGGAGGAGGTACTGTATTGGTCGATTTTCGTTCCTCGCACAAAGGAGGTGTGCTCGATGTTGTGGCGGCTTCTGAGGACATTGGCTGGCTGGTGTGTTTCCAATTCAACAACTTAATCGGAAAGTTACGAAGACATTGACTTTTAGCAGATAAATATAATTGGCCTTATCCCGCTTTTGTCGGAACAAACTCAAACGCTTTTCAAGGGACGTGGATTGTTGCTGAAAGAGAGACGTGGGAAAGAGAGAGTCCTTCTAGGGTTGGAAAGTGCTTATCATCAGCCTATAAATAGTGTCCTCCTCCTCCACTTGAAGACACGTTGTTTTGAGAGCAACATTATTCATTCTTCAAAAGCTATTATTTTCTTGTCACAAAGCTATAGTCATTTGTTTCATTACATTGTCAATTTATTTCACTCAAGACGATTATTGTATTCAAGTCTGGATCGCGGCTTGGTTCAAACGTGGGAGGAAATCTATTTCTTCCATTGAAGCTCCATCCATCGATTCATCAAACACAATAAGCCTTTACTGCTTTAATCATTTATTTGTTGTTTGCTTATTTAACTCTACTTGCGTTATTCGCAGCATATATTGTCCTTTAATTATTGCATTCAATCTTAGCAACCTGTCATCGTTAGTTCAATCGCATAAGACAACTCATCGTTTTATCCATCGTTAAGTTACATCGGATACACTGCTGTTGCTTTTTGTTATATTGTTCGATCAAGTAAACTCTTGTCGCATTCACTCGTTATTATATTACTCTCGATCATCATCGTATTCATCATCATCGTATTCATCATCATCGTTAAATCTAACTTTGTCATCATAATTAATCAGAATCGTGCATCCAAGTTTAGACGAAATCATCTTGTCGAAATCTGCCTTTTTGTTGTTTACTTCGAATCAATCTGTTTGAACTCGTTATTTGAACTCTGTTAGAACTTGACATCGTGAAAATTACATCTGATATCGAATCTGCATCATTGACATCGGCACGCTACTTGTTTTCGAACTTAATCGTTAAAGCTCAATTGTCTTACGAACGTAAGCTGCTTATCGATCGAATCAAATTAAGATACAAACGGTCGCCTTAGACTCAACTAAATACAAATTTAATTGTAAAACCTGATACTTTTTTGGGAAATACAATTTGGCGCCCACCGTGGGGTCTAGGCAATCGATTTTGTTCCGAAATTTGAATCACTTGATACTACTTACGTTTGTTTCCTTGTTTCGAAATGGCAGATGAACGCAACACCATCGCTGCCGCTCTGAACGGTCAACAGCTCAATCCCAATGACGGGGTTTCAGTTCCGACCAACGTTGAAGCGGTCGATGAATCCACCAATCGCGAGCAGGATCCAGCTCATGATGACATTCCTGCTGGTTCACAGTTGAACGCACCTCGAGGACAACGGCCGGGTAAGGAGTCCATGGTCGAAATTGAGTCAGGAGATTTAAATGCGTCACTAATGGCGTATTTAAAAAAACACGACGCTCAGTTCGAAATGATACAAGAGCAGTTAAAGGTTTTGTCTAATTCTATCGGAAATAGAACGCCCACCCCACCGATCACACCCCCAGCAAGCATTCCGACTTCGGTTCCTCAGGGCGCCGTAACAGGGGGACTTGCAGCGGGGATCGGATCTGGAGGGTCGGGTACGGCCGCGGCAGCTATGGGAGCTCCGGCCTCGGTTACTGCAGAAGTAAGAATGTTAGCAACGATGTAAACTCTGTTGAATGATACAGTGAACAAGAAATTCGGTGAGATAAAAGCATTTATGGAGAAATTGCCAGGTGTCCCAAAGTTAACGGACGAGGTCGCTAAGAAGTCAATCTCAAAGCGTCCTTTCCCAGCAAGTGCAGCCCCAATGCCCATTCCCAAAACTTTCAGATTACCAGAAAGTTTGAGATACGATGGGACCACAGACCCGAGGGATCACATTGATATGTTCTCGGTCGCAGTTCAGGCGAATGATCTGACCTCGGAAGAAATCAATTCGGTCAGCCTCAAAAAGTTTTGTGAGACATTAAAGGGACCAGCATTGAAATGGTATCTTCAGTTGCTTGAAAATGAGATATTGAATTTTGACGACATGTCAGCTAAGTTTATTCGATCACATACTGGAGCAAAAAAGATAGCGCCAAGGGTGGAAGATATATTGAATGTCAGGCAGCGACCCGGGGAAACCATCAAACAATTTGTGCAGCGATTCACTGATGAGAAGCTTCACATTCCGAATCTCGAAGAAAGGTGGGCCTGCTTAACCTTCGCCAACAATTTGCGCACTGATTCGATTGAGGCATGGAAATTGAAAGATCGTCTCAGAGAGGTCGATGCATGGACTTTCGAAGTACTGTATCGGGAATGCGAGCCAAGGATCAGAGCTGAGGAGGAGGAACTACAGCTAGTCCGAAATAGTTACCATTACGATCGACCTCCACCACGGAGAGTTGAAAATGACAGGCGAAACTACAGGGACCAGCGATGGGAACCCTACAGTTTCCCTCGAATGGGGAACAACAATCACGAAGCTGGTAGTTCGAAAAATCAATCGAAGAAAGGGCAGTCGAACACACCTTCAGCTCAGAAAGATCGACCACTCCCCCCAAAGGTGACGGAGTATAACTTTTGCATATCAACACCAAACTTGGTAAATCACTTGAAGGGGATAGGCGATAAGGTTGTGAAATTTCCAGGTTGCATAAAAACAAATCCAAATACGAGGGACGAAAATCTATGGTGTGCATTTCACCATGACTTCAGCCACACAACGGAGGATTGTAAGGCGTTGAGATATGAAGTGGCCAGCCTACTGCAGAAGGGGCATCTGGTCGAATTATTAACTGACAGAGGACGAAATAATTTTAATAAGAAAAAAGACGACGAGCCGCCAAAACCCCCTGCTCCTAGGAAGACGGTAAATGTCATTACCGGAGGAGATGACGTTTGCGGAGTAACTTACACTACCAAGAAATACGCAAAGGTCTCATTTACACGAGACAAACGAACACGAGATGATATGAACGATGAGATCGTGTTCGGAGATTTTGATTTCGATGACAGAATCCATCCCCATCACGACGCACTTGTAGTCACAATGAGGATCGATGACGCAGATGTGAAAAGGGTGTTGAGCGATGCTGGTAGTTCAGTCAACATTATACATGCAAGGGTAGTGGAACAGCTGCAGTTGAGCGATAAGATCGTGCCTCGCTCAACAGTATTGTCGGGCTTCAACAATTCGAGTGAAGTGACCGTTGGAGAAATCACAATTAAGACTTATGCAGAGGGTGTTGAGAATGAGACATCATTTCATTACTTATCACAATTAAGACTTATACAGAGGGTGTTGAGAATGAGACATCATTTCAAGTAATGAAAGGCGAAATGGCGTACAACATGATATTGGGTCGACCGTGGATTCACGCTATGGGAGCAGTCCCATCGACCCTACATCAAGTCGTAAAATTCCCTACCCCATGGGGAATTCGTGAAATCAGAGGCGAACAGCAGGCTTCACGAGAATGTTACTCAGTAGCTGTTAAGGATGGCTTTCGATTGTAGCAATCACAGTTAGTGGGACCCGTGGCCGGAAGCTTCACTTCGGTTCCGTCGTGCGCCTTAACGCAGCTACCGGAATCCAAAGTCGAAGACGACTTCGCACAGGTTTCACCATACAAGCTAGTGGGACCCGTGATCGGAAGCTTCACTTCGGCTCCGTTGTGCGCCTCAACGCAGCTACCAGATTCCGAAGTCGAAGGCGACTTCGCACAGGTTCCACCATGTGTGAGAGAACCGTATAAACAAAAAGTTGGAGACTCTACGATAGAAGATTTGGAAGAAGTAACGTTATTCAATGATAAGCCTGATCGGAAAGTCTATGTGGGAGCAGAATTGGATACCGAAGTAAAATCAAGAATCATATCCTTCCTCAAGGATAATTCTGATTGTTTTGCTTGGTCCCATGCAGATAAGTTAAATGTCGACCCAAAGCATCGTCCGGTGAAACAAAAGAAACGGCTAAATGGGGGTTTCCGAAGGAAAGTGATCAACGACGAAGTAGAAAAATTGCTAACGAATGGGTTCATCAGGGAGGTCAAATATCCTGAGTGGCTTGCAAACACTGTAGTTGTGCCAAAGAAAAACGGCAAATGGAGAGTATGTGTTGATTATACCGACCTCAATAAAGCCTGTCCAAAAGATTCGTTCCCGTTGCCTCACATCGATAGATTGATCGATTCAACGGCAGGACACGAAATGTTGAGCTTCTTGGACGCCTATTCAGGCTATAATCAAATTTTGATGGACCCATCGGATCTGGAGAAGACGTCGTTCATCACGGACATGGGGACTTATTGCTACACAGTTATGCTTTTCGGTCTTAAGAACGCAGGCGCTACTTACCAGCGTTTGGTCACCACTATGTTCAAAGATTTGATCGGAAAAACCATGGAAGTGTATATCGATGACATGCTGGTCAAATCTCTTGAAAAAGAAAATCACCTAAGTCATTTGGAGGAAACTTTCACAATACTGAGGCGTTTCAACATGAGACTGAATCCAGAGAAATGCGCGTTCGGAGTTGGATCCGGCAAGTTTTTGGGGTTCATCGTATCGCAGAGAGGAATAGAGGCCAACCCAGACAAGATCAAAGCAGTAGAAAGCATTCCCGAAGACCTAACAACGGTGAAGGAAGTCCAACAACTGACCGGTCAAGTAGCCTATCTCAGCAGGTTCATCTCGAGGTCATCAGAACGATGTCACAGGTTCTTTTCGGTGCTGAAAAAGAACAAAAGCTTTGAATGGACAGCAGAATGCAAAATGGCCCTCAAAGAACTGAAGCTGTACCTTTCAAATGTGCCGCTCCTATCAAAACCGATCGAAGGAGAAATGCTGCTGATTTACTTGGCTGTCTCCGATGTCGCTGTAAGCGCTGTCCTCGTCCGCGAGGACAGAGGTAATCAATTTCCTATTTATTATGTTAGTAAAACACTTTTAGACGCAGAAACAAGATATCCGCACCTAGAAAAATTAGCACTGGCACTAGTCACTGCTGCACGAAAATTAAGACCTTATTTTCAATGTCATTCAATATCTGTCGTAACCACTTTTCCATTGCGAAATATTTTACATCGGCCAGATCTTTCTGGTCGATTAATGAAATGGGCGGTCGAGCTGAGCGAGTACGATATTACTTATCAGCCTCGCACCGCCATAAAATCTCAAGTGTTGGCTGATTTTGTAGCAGATTTTAGCGCTAATATCTTCCCAGAGGCAAAAAAGGAAGAATTGATGATGAGGGATCCCGAT
This sequence comes from Petunia x hybrida, assembly GCA_037355625.1. NCBI lineage: Eukaryota > Viridiplantae > Streptophyta > Magnoliopsida > Solanales > Solanaceae > Petunia > Petunia x hybrida. The sequence goes on along the minus strand of JBBBVM010000053.1, from coordinate 4,714,133 downwards.
CCCGGAATTTGGAAAATGTTCACCAATGGAGCTTCAAACGTAAAAGGGACTGGCCTCGGAGTCTTATTGATAGCACCTACCGGTGAAAAGCTCAGGTATGCAATCAAACTACATGCAAAAACTAACAACGAGGCCGAATATGAGGCCCTCGCTGCAGGTTTGAAGATTGCAAAAGACTTGAAGGTTGAGCGGCTAGACATCAAAAGTGACTCTCAACTGGTGGTAAATCAAATCCAAGGCGATTTCTGTGTTCGAGACCCAAGGATGCAGCAGTTGCTTGAAAAAGTGAAAAATCTCCTCACATTTTTCCAAGAATGGAAAATTGCTCAGATACCAAGGGAGGACAACATCGAAGCAGACGCTCTAGCCAACCTCGGATCTGCAGCAGTCATCGACGGAAAAACCGATGAAACAGTTGTTCACCTGTTCGAATCACCACTATGTCGGAGCATTAAAGAGGTAAACAATGTTAACCACACTTGGGATTGGAGAAACAAATACTTGTCTTATTTGCAGGCAGGAACCCTTCCCGATGACAAAAAATATGCTCGATCACTCAAAGCTAAAGCGGCGAGATATTGTCTCTTAGAAAACCAACTCTACAGACGAATGTTTAGCGGCCCTTTAGCAAAGTGTGTGGGTCCAGATGGGACAAACTATGTGCTGAAAGAAATTCACGAAGGCGAGTGCGGCAACCACTCCGGTAGCAAGTCATTGGTTCGAAAGATCTTAAGAGCTGGATATTGTTGGCCAACCATCGCAGATGATGCCAAAGAATTCATCCGCAAATGCGACAAGTGTCAACGATACGACAACCTCATACATCAACAGGCAGAGCCACTTCATTCGGTCACGTCACCGTGGCCATTCATGAAGTGGGGAATGGATTTGGTCGGGCCGCTTCCAACAGCGCCCGGCGGGGTAAAATTTATTTTAATTCTTACTGATTATTTTTCTAAATGGGTAGAAGCAATTGCATTAGCTAAAATTCGTGAGCAAGAAGTCATTAAATTTATTCATCAAAATATTATCTGTCGTTTTGGGATCCCGGAAGAGATCACATGCGATAACGGTAAACAGTTTGTAGGAAGACGGATCACTGCCTTCTTTGAAAAATGGGGGATCAAGCGAATTGCCTCAACACCTTATCACCCCAGTGCAAATGGACAGGCTGAATCTTCCAACAAAACAATAATCGAGTATCTGAAGAAAAGAATGTATGACTCAAAGGGCAATTGGCCGAACGAACTCCCCGGAGCGCTGTGGGCTCATCGAACAACGGTGAAACACAGCACCGGAGAAACACCGTTCTCACTTGTCTATGGAGCAGAAGCACTGATACCGGTGGAAGTGGGAGAACCTAGTCTTCGGTTCGTCCATTCCACCGAGGAAACAAACAGAGAGGCCATGTTGATAGATTTGAATCTGATCGAAGCAAAAAGGGACATGGCATTTGTTCGAATACAAGCGCAGAAACAGAGGGCAGAAAACTACCTCAACAAAAAAATCAGGTATCGATCTTTTAATGTAGGTGATTATGTGCTGAGGATCAAAAGACCGAAAAAGGATGAGCCAAACGAAGGTAAGCTAGGAGAAAATTGGGAAGGGCCCTATCGGGTCAAAGCAGTAATCGGAAAAGAAAAACTATGGACTCCAAGCCGGTCGAATTCAATTGGAACATCACTCAGTTGAAGAAAAATTACTTTTAAGGCCCTCCGGTATCATCAGCTCTCATCTTTTAATCTTGCAAAATTTCAATATTTCAATTTTTCCTCCATCAGAAAGAATTATTTGATTAATTGTTTGATACTAACACTCTTAGATGATAGGCATAGTTGGAATCGAATGATGACAAACGTCACCCACGAAAACATGAGCTCTAAACGCTCCGATCGGGGTCGACAAGTCTGACGAACATTCTAACGTGGTCTTCATCTATAACGATTTCTCAGTTTTTGTGTCATGACTCCATTTCAGGACCAGTGTTCGACCACTCATTCTTCATACTCAAAACACTGGGGGGTGGAATGATGGATTCAGCGCGATTGTCATCAACTGATACCGGGGACTCGTTCAAAATTCGATCGAAGTTCTTACGTTCACTCGAACTAGGGACTCGTTCAAAATTCGATTGAAGTTCTTACGTTCACTCAAACTGGGGACTCGTTCAAAATTCGATCAAGGTTCTTACGTTCACTCGAACTGGGGACTCGTTCAAAATTCGATCCAGGTTCTTACGTTCACTCGGACTGGGGACTCGTTCAAAATTTGATCAAAAGTTCTTACGACTCGTTCAAACTGGGGACTCGCTCGAACTAGAGATTTAGCTATCAAGTTTTTCGAACTTTACCAATTTCATTTTAGTCGAAATTCTCTACTTATGTAATCGATCCAATAGTGATCAAAAGTTTGCCTTCAGACGGCCGCATCATGTAAATCGATCGAATCATACGATCCAAAATATATCAGAGGCCCATTAGCGGTTTACTTCAACAATATGCAACACTTCGGTTATATCCTCATTTTCTACATTTGTTCGATTTATGCAATCACTCCAAATATTAAGTGGATTTTCCAATTCCAATTTTTTCATCGTGTTCAATTTTTTTTTTATTCCGAACTTATGATAATGTTCGAAGAGCGCATTACGTGAAAATGAGACGTCATTTCTCACTACGCACTAAGCCATTGGGCCCCAATCTTTTCTTTCAACGACTATCGTTTTATATAAAAATTTCCGAACGAATAAATTGAACTATCTTCGGAAAGCAATACAGCGATAAGAGAAACGAACTTCTTTTCATTAACAAAAATATCCACATTATGGTCCAACGACCTTGTCCCAGCTAGGGATATTTACATAATGGTCAAACGAACTCATCACAATTAAGGATCGAAAACAAAAAGTTTAAAAAGATTTCACTTATCTCCATTTGATCCTTCGTCAGAAGAATCTGGAGAGAGGCCAAGTGCCTCACGAGTCATCTTCACAACTTGTATAGCTTCTTCGAGCTCATTGATCACATCGACTTGACGCTCAGACATCTCCCTTAACAAATCGCGCTTCGATTTCGCTAAAATGAGCTCCCTTCTTCCTTCGAAATCATTCTCCATTGAATTCTTTTGGGTAGTCAACTCCTTTTGAAGAAGCAAGTTCCTCTCCAACAAGGCATCGTTCTGAGCAGCCAGATCGTCGTTAACCCCTTTGAGAGTACGAAGTTCCTCGTTCAAACGAGCGAGTTCTGACTCTCTGGCCTTCAGCTTAGCCTCCAGTTCGACACACTTGTCACCCATACTAGTTTCAAGCCGACCAAGCTGATCGTTCAAAGCTTGAACTTGGGACTCCAGTTCTGATTCCCGAAGAGCATGAGTGGTGGCCTTCTTAGCCGATTCGGCTTCAAGTTCAGAATATTTTACTTTCAATATCTTTAAATTGTTATGCCATCCATCACCGGCGGAGGCAAGAAGGGCAACTCTCTCGTTCAGATGAGCTATCTCGGCTTCAAGCTGACGAATCCGATCAGCTGACTCGATGGCCATGATTGTGTTCTGAAGATAAGAGAAAATCCCATAAGATAAAAGCAAAAGAGGTTCAGACAAATAGATATCGGGAGAGAAAGTTACCCGAAAGGCGCTAAAAGCGATCTGAGAGGATAAGCTCACATCGCTGTAGCAGTTCAATCGAGCCTTTTCCATCGGCCCCATCACGTCAAAAAAGTAATTGGCCAGATGCTTTGGGCATCTGAGCAGGTCAACCTCCCCGGGGACGCTAATAGCCAACGATCTGGTGTTAGCTTCCCCCGCAGCCTTGGCCCTTTTATAAGCTGCAAAGGCAGCGGCTTCCTCGAATCGAGGAAGGCGAACGATGGGCTCTTCATGGTCCGATACGTAGAAGGACGAACCAGAACTCTCCGTATGCCTCGACCTCGTCGTTGTCGTAGGACGATCCAGGGGAAGCTTACCCTTCTTGGGATCCATCCCCCTCGGCACATCGCTTGGAGGGGCACCACCGACGCCCCCTACGGTTGACATCCCATGAGTTGGGACGATGGCCGTCTCTTTCCCTCCCGAGCCGGAGGTAACATCGATTAAGTCCTCTGCGATCGGAGGAAGGGTTGATCGCCCATCACCGCCAAAGTTGTCCACAAAAACCCGATCATACTCCTCGGCCGCCTTGAGCTGCTCAGCCACTTCAAGCATTTTTTATTTCATTGGCCTTTTCGGCCGCTCCAATGGTTGCTCAGATCCAGATTCCTCATCTTCCCCAGAGGGAATCCGAGCAAGATTGCCTTTCTCGACGGCTTTTACCGCCTCGACCGCTGAAACAGCTCCTTTAATGATCTGCTCGATCGGCTTAGGATCAGCCGATGAGCCAGCTCCTTGCGGAGCAGTCTTAACAAGAAACCTTGCCCTAAGGTCTTGATAAGAGGTTTTCTTTTTCTTTTTCGGAGGGGTTCCACTCACGTTCTCCTCCCCAACCTCCTCAACTTCTTCCTCACCGATCAAATCTTCAATCGGGCCAATACCAGCACTAGTGATACCTGTTGAAGGTAATCAGTTAAAATAAAACAAAGAATGCAGCTTAGTCGAAGTGAAAATTGAGCTTACCATGATTTTTCGCTTTCACCTTCAAAAGAGCCGCAATCGGCTTCCATGCCCTCCGATCGTTGGTGGTTTCCTTCAAAACCTTTTTCAGCCAGTCAATGATGTCGGGAACCAGCTCGAACAAAACTTTGCTGGCTGCACATGCAGGAAAAAGTATAAGATGTGGTAAAACACAAAGCCAAGAGAAATCGAAGACTTACGTGTTCGGTTCCATCCAGTCGGAATTCGTTCAGCCCCCGGAGCCACAAGTTGCTCCGTTGGGATATAAACGAAGCGTTGATCCCATGCCCTGAGATCATCATCGTTGTCAGAAATTAGGGCCCGGCTACCCCGCTTCTGCACGGTAATGATGCCCGCCTTATAAACACGGGGGGAGTAAAGGTGGAGGATATGCCTAAGTGTTACCTCCACCCCCACTTTCTTGCCAATCCACCGATACATGGCGACCAAGCGCCATACAATCGGGGAAATCTGCGCCAAACAAACCTTGTACAGCCGACAAAATTCCTCAATTATTGGATCGATCGGCAAAGTAAACCCTATCGTAAATGGGTATGTTAGAACGGCAGAATGACCGCCGTAAAAGGTGGTCAGAGTCGATCTCCTCGGAGGACATACCACGTCAACCTCATCCTCTTTCCAACCACAATCTTCCCTAATTCGTGGTATCGACTCCTCAGTGACGGCACAGAAGACTGAGTCTACGGGGATGTTTTTCTTTTTGGCCGACTGAACATCGTTCTGAGTACTAACCTTGCAATCGTCGTCGTATGTAAATTTCTTCTGAAGCATATCGGTGTAGAGCTTTTCTGGCCCAAAATCTTTTGGCTTCCTCTCCCTTTTCTTCCCTTTCTTGTCTGCTAAAGGTCCGGCAGCGGCCTGCGGCGGTGCTGTTGCGGCAACAGCAGCGAAAGGGGTGGTTCCAGCATCAGTTATATTGTGAGAAGACATTATATAACAAGTTGAAGCAACTAATTGAAACTGACCAGCGCAAAGATGCTAAATCTGCTTTGAAGAATTTTTGAAGAAGGTTGAAGAATTTTTGAAGAAAAGTTGGAGAATTTTAAGTGTGGAAGATGCAAAGTTCGTAGAAGTAAGTTGAAACCAATATTTATAGAGAATAAGCCATCATGATCTTGGGAACCGGCGAAAACTGCCGTCCGCACGATCGCTGACACGTGCAATGATTTGAAGTTGAAGCGACATTTTGGCTTTTCAAAATGAAGGGACACGGACGTTCCACGTGTTTTCCCGCTTTAAATTTCAGGCCACTTGCGAAGTGTTACGATCACATGACTTCGCAAGTGGGGGGACTGTCTGTATTGGTCGATTTTCGTTCCTCGCACAAAGGAGGTGTGTTCGATGTTGTGGCGGCTTCCGAGGACATTGGCTGGCTGGCTGGTGTGTTTCCGATTCAACAACTTAATCGGAAAGTTACGAAGACATTGTCTTTTAGCAGATAAATATAATTGGCCTTATCCCGCTTTTGTCGGAACAAACTCAAACGCTTTTCAAGGGACGTGGATTGTTGCTGAAAGAGAGACGTGGGAAAGAGAGAGTCCTTCTAGGGTTGGAAAGTGCTTATCATCAGCCTATAAATAGTGTCCTCCTCCTCCACTTGAAGACACGTTGTTTTGAGAGCAACATTATTCATTCTTCAAAAGCTATTATTTTCTTGTCACAAAGCTATAGTCATTTGTTTCATTACATTGTTAATTTATTTCACTCAAGACGATTATTGTATTCAAGTCTGGATCGCGGCTTGGTTCAAACGTGGGAGGAAATCTGTTTCTTCCATTGAAGCTCCATCCATCGATTCATCAAACACAATAAGACTTTACTGCTTTAATCATTTATTTGTTGTTTGCTTATTTAACTCTACTTGCGTTATTCGCAGCATATATTGTCTTTTAATTATTGCATTCAATCTTAGCAACCTGTCATCGTTAGTTCAATCGCATAAGACAACTCATCGTTTTATCCATCATTAAGTTACATCGGATACACTGCTGTTGCTTTTTGTTATATTGTTCGATCAAGTAAACTCTTGTCGCATTCACTCGTTATTATATTACTCTCGATCATCATCGTATTCATCATCATCGTTAAATCTAACTTTGTCATCATAATTAATCGGAACCGTGCATCCAAGTTTAGACGAAATCATCTTGTCGAAATCTGCCTTTTTGTTGTTTACTTCGAATCAATATGTTTGAACTCGTTATTTGAACTCTGTTAGAACTTGACATCATGAAAATTACATCTGACATCGAGTCTGCATCATTGACATCGGCACGCTACTTGTTTTCGAACTTAATCGTTAAAGCTCAATTGTCTTACGAACGTAAGCTGCTTATCGATCGAATCAAATTACGATACAAACGGTCGCCTTAGACTCAACTAAATACAAATTTAATTGTAAAACCTGATACTTTTTTGGGAAATACAATTACATCCCATGTTATATTTGGAAATTTTCAAATCTGAGAATAAGCTTATTTAAAACTAGGATAAACTGATCAATTTTGCTTTTGAACTATTTTAATTTTGTTTTAGTTTTGGCCACAAAGGTGTCCTCACCGTTAGCTAGGAGGCAGGGGGCTAGAATTCGATGAATGATGAAAGTGCCGAAGTCTGCCTGTTGCGGGAGTTGTTTCCATGCTCATATTTGCTCCATATAATATTGAGGCGACAGAGCGGAAGCAAAGAAGTACTGATTTACTTGATTCTCCAGGGCTATTTGGACTTATTATAGACATTCCGGGAGTAAGCAACATTCAATGCCACTGTTTGCCTTTGATTTACCGTTTCACACCAATATTTTCTTATCAGAGATTGTTGGAAAACCTTTGTTTATTGAAGCAATTTCTTCAATCAAAAATCAAAACTTCGGGGTTTATTTTTGTAGGATTACATACAAATATGCATATATTCATATAACAACAAATCTATACTAAATAGATTACTAAAACATAAACCGAGAACTTACTTGTTGTTCTCGTAAGCAGAAGCGGTAGGATCTTGAACCGTGGCTGGAATTACTGGCCGTCGGTGGTTGTCACGTGCTTGACGGATCAACCCCTTTATCCACAGTCTAAACACTAGTTTATTTTAGAGAGAGAAATAGGAAGAGCTGTAGAGAAATCATTATATTTATCTGAGCCTATTACTACTGTATTTATAACTGTATAATACAGTAGTTGTCCTCTTGTAGGACTCTATCAGGTAACTTATATTTTTACCTGGATAGATATTAAGAGCACCCCTTTATGGGTGGACTCTTTTATTAAGATAAATCCAACATCTCCCACTCACACATAATGGGAGTGCTCTAACAATATGAGAAACATATTCTCATCTCATCTCTACAAATATTCATACAGTGAAATAGACTGTGCGACCAGCATACTGTGAGAGCTACGTGCTATACATCTGTTAGGAGTATATAGCCTCTCGTCGTCGAGCGCAAACCTGCAAGTAGATTATAAAGTATGCAATACCCTAGATCATATGAATCACATTTTGATATCCTCTCAAAATCTCAAATATCAGTTTTATGTATTCACAATTATAACTCATAAGTTATAACTGGTGCACCTGTGAATACAAAATTAATGAGATTCCTTTAATGATCTTCCTCTTCTCACGATTCTCTTAACATTAGCTCAACTGCTTTTCTAGATATGTCCCGCCAGACCGCATTCATTTTCATGGTCTTTTAGAAACACACTAAGATAGCTAACATTAGACTAAGTCTCAAGTATCTGATCGGAGTTACTGAGGGTACATAATTTGAGCCAGCATAAAGGCTCTGGGTCTCACGCAACAGTAAGTTGAGATCAAACTTATGTTAACCCAAGGTCGACATCAGCACACATGGTATGAAACACGTGCTACAACATTTTTATCCTTTCCTTAAGGAGCGTATGTCTTTATAAATAATGTTGTATAGATGAAATTCAGACACCATATGTATCTAAATTACGAGTTTCTTAAACTCACATCTAGCTCACTAAGTAGACTAGGTGAACATCCTTTCACCTTAATAACCTTATGTTATTATTTAAACGACTGTATTGATTTTAAGCATATCGCTCTCAAATTATCCATTTGATAATTTTTCTTAAAATCAAGTCTCATCTCCACTTATCACTAAGATAAGGAGGAGGTTGCCTGTGTGAGAAGGCCAACCTCTTGTCTACCCGACATACTAAAATATAATTGAAGAATGTACTAAACACTCAATAAATTATGAACATGTATGTAAGTAAATCAACTTTATTGATTATCAAAAAGGACATAGTTTCTGTGAACAACTGGGAAAACAAAGAATAATACAAAATCACTCAAAGTCTACGCAAGCCTTGAGACCTAGTGTGTCTCACAAATGCATCTCTAGCTAAAGGCTTGGTCAATGGGTCTGCTACCATATCTTCTGTAGATATTTTCACCAGGTTCAACCTCTTGCGTTTATACATGTCCCTTGCATAGTTATACTTGATATCTATGTGCTTAGTATCACAATGATGCTTAGGATTCTTGGTTGCATCAACTGCAGCCTTACTATCACAGTAGACCAACACTAGTTCATCATCAGTGTTACCCAACAAGCTTTTGAAGAGCCTATTCAACCAAACAACTTCTTTTGTTGCTTTTGACAGAGCCACATATTCGGCTTCCATCGTGGATAGTGCTACACATGATTGCTTCTTACTCTTCCATGATATGGCACCATTACTAAGTAAGAAGACATATCCTGAGGTAGACTTCCTCTCGTCTAAATCTCCTCCATGATCAGCATCAGTGTATCCAACTAATCGCAAATCTTTGTTGCCTTGATAACAAAGTGCGTAGTCAGCTGTTCCTCTCAGATATCTCATGATCCTCTTTACTGCTTGCCAATGTGCTGGACCTGGATCAGATTGATATCTACTTACCAAGCCAACTGCTTCACAAATATCAGGTCTAGTACACACCATAGCATACATTAGACATCCAACTGCGCTTCTATAAGGCACTCGCTTCATCTTTTCTGTCTCTTCAGGAGTCTGAGGACACAAATGATTTCCCAAGTTATGGCCTTTGCTGATAGGAGTGTCAATTGGGTTGCTATTCTGCATATTAAATCGTTCAAGAATTTTCTTAATGTAATTCTCCTGAAAGAGATACAATAGTTTCTTAGGACGATCTCTTGAAATCTTGATTCCAAGAATATAAGCAGCTTCACCCATATCTTTCATCTCAAATTGAGACGACAACCAGGCCTTTACCTCGTTTAATAACTCCTTATCATTTCCAGCTATAAGTATATCATCGACATACAATGTCAGAATTACAAGCTTATTTCTTGATCTCTTGGTATAAACACAATGGCCTTCATCAACCATAGTAAAACCATTGGATATGATCACATTTTGAAAGTGTATATACCACTGCCTTGAAGATTGTTTGAGGCCATAAATAGACTTCATAAGTCTACAAACCTTTTGTTCGTGGCCTTTTTCAATGAATTCGGGTTGTTCCATATAAATTTCTTCATCTAATTCTCCATTGAGAAAGGCAGTCTTTACATCCATCTGATGTAATTCAAGATCTAAACTTGCTACTATAGCTAGAATCAGGCGAATTGAGTTAAATCGCACAACAGGTGAGAAAGTCTCTTCGTAGTCTATTCCTTCCTGTTGTGTATAACCTTTCGCCACCAGTCGAGCCTTATATCTCTCAACTGTGCCATCAGCGTTGAGCTTAATCTTGAGAACCCATTTGCTCCCAATAGCTCTGCGTCCTTTTGGGAGATCAACTAGTTCCCAGACTTTGTTGACTCTCATTGACTCCATTTCATCTTCCATTGCTTTTATCCATTTTTCCTTTGAAGGGCTTGAGAGAGCCTCTTTTGCATTTTTAGGCTCGTTTTCTACTTGTAAGAACAACATAAAAAGTTCAGCACCTTCGACATCAAATCGTCGACGGGGAATCTTTTTACGTAAACCACGTCCTTTTTGTGATTCTTCTTCGTTGTTCCCATTTGGATCAACGTTGCTCACACTTGGATCAAGAACATCTATCCTGCTCCCACTTGGAACAAGATCAGTGACCATCTCACTCCCACTTGGAACAAGATCCATTTGGTCATTGTTTGATGTCAAATGATTACTTACATTCGCACCTGATGATGAAGGAGGTTGTTGATGTGAAACTAATTCATCATCCATTAAATTTCTCCCACTCGAATGAAGTGATCTTTGTTCATCTCGATCCTCTATCTCAAACAAGGTTAGGTCTTGACCTACCTCTCCCTTTTTAGGAAACTCATCCTCTAAGAATGTGACATCTCGTGATTCAAACTCAGTTACGCTCCCACTGTCTTGCAAACCTATAAACACATAACCCTTAGAGGTTTCTGAGTATCTTATAAAGATACTTTTCTTTCCTCTCGGGCCCAATTTGCCATGTTTGTGAGAAGAATCGTGTGTATAGGCAGCGCAACCCCAAGGTCTTAATACACTTAGGTTGGGTGCTCTTCCAGTCCACAACTCATATGGAGTGGTTGCAACTGATTTTGTAGGCACTCGGTTAAGTACATAGGTAGCCGTAAGCAATGCATCACCCCAATAACTAATTGGAAGGTTAGCTTGTGCCATCATTGACCTAACCATTTCTAGAAGCGTCCTGTTTCTTCTCTCCGCAACACCATTTTGTTGTGGAGTATTTGGGATAGTCAACTGATGAACAATTCCCTTTCCATCACATAACTCGTTAAATTGAGTTGACAAGTACTCTCGACCTCGGTCAGTTCGAAGAACTTTTATCTTCTTGTCTAATTGATTTTCCACTAAGCTCATATAGCGTTGGAAACAACTTATTGCTTCTGATTTGTGGGAAATTAAATAGACAGAACCGAAACGAGTGTAGTCATCTATAAATGTGATGAATAGTACGCTCCATGCCTAGCTCTGACATTCATAGGCCCACAGATGTCCGAATGGACTAATTGCAAGGGATATTCAGCTCTAGTCGCTTTACCGAAGGGTTTTCTTGCAGATTTTCCTGCTAGACAATTTTCACAAGTGGACAATTCCACATGTTCAATGCCAGTAAGCAAACCTTGTTTTGCTAACCTTTGCATTCTTTGCTGGCCAATATGACCAAGTCTAGCATGCCATATGTTTACATCACTATCATATTTATGTGAGGAAGCAAACATAGAAAAACTAGAATTATTATTAAATGAATCATAATCCAAATCCATAATAATAAAACCTCCGGTCACATGACCAAAACCAAATAAAGTTGAACCTAAAGTCAATTTGACAGAATTGTCATGGAAAAACAAGCTAAAACCAAGCCTAAGCAAAACAATAACAGAAATAATATTCCGGCGAATTCCTGGAGCATAGAGGACATCATGTAGTAGTAGGTGTCGACCACCACGCAAGACTAACTTGCATGTACCGATCCCTTCAACAGCAACCTTATTGTTGTTGCCCACATAAATCCACTTTGTTCCACGTGAAATACGCCGAAACTCCACAAAGGAATTGCGTTCCCTTGTTATGTGGTCCGTTGCTCCCGAGTCTACAATCCACAAAGGATTAGATTCAGTAAAAAACACTGAACTAGAAACACAAAGTTCACTAGTTTGAGTTTTGTGAAATACCTTTCTAGGAGGCTCAGAGCAATCCTTAGCATAGTGACCCTTTTTGTCACAGTTAAAGCATTTTACCTTTGCAATATTTACACGTTTGGGACGTTTGTTATTGCCTTGTTGTTCTGCCCTTGCTCTTTTAGCAGGCTGAGACTGAGTTGGTCCTCTTTTCTTAACCCAATTCTTTTTCTTAAAGCCACCTTTGACCTTAGAGGATGTTGTCATATGCAACTCAGCTGTTGGCTTAGTAGCCTCAAGCCGATCCTCTTCAAGCTCAAGTGATCTCCGGACATCTTCCAGAGTCTTGATTAGCTGATTGTGGGTCAAATGCATCTTCATATGATCCCAAGAATTAGGTAAGGACCGTATGACAGCTTGAACTTGTTGCTCATCGGTCAACACATGACCAGCATCTTTTAACTCCCCAATCATGTTTGTCATAAGCCGCATATGAGTTCTCACTGAATGTTCTGGGCGCTTCTTGTATGAGTCAAACTTGATTGTTAAGGATCGAAGCCTTTCAATAGAACAGGTACCAAACCTATTCTTCAAAGCAACCCAAAGATCCATAGCTCTTTGGTGATCCTTAAATTCCCTTAAGATATCATCATCTAAGGTGCTCAGCAACGTGATGCGAGCTAAGGAGTCTTTCTTTTTCCAAGCGTCATAAGCCGCACGGTCACGTCTATGCTGAGCCGTGGTGCCTTCCTCAAGCTCATCCATGACGATGTTAATTGCCTCCAGAGCCTCTTGCTCTTCAAGCACATATTGGACTTTTAAGCTCCAAGTCTCATAGTTGTCACCATTGAGTTTCAACCCTTTGTTGAGCTCAGCAACAATGTTCTTAGCAGCAGTAGACATTCTTTTAACAAAATAAAAAAATATAGTGAGGATCTAAAGAAGGAATTTCTAAACGCAAGTACTATGTTCAACATACATATTCGGACAATAAGCACTAAGTTGATTAAGTTAATAAACACATATATTAATAATGGAGTCGAAAGTTCACTATGTTCCCAGTCATCGTCCAAAAATTAACTACATGTAAATTAACCTAGTCAACTACTTAGCTTAATGTCTAACCATGTTTAAAAACAACCTTTTATTTTCATGATCTTATAATCCCGTATGGATCTAAGTTAAACAAATTAACTTACTTTTATTTTAAATTTTATTTAACATATTAAATAAAATAAGTCAAATGTTAAACTAATTAACATTTTATGTATTCGTTAAACTAATTAACAAATATTTTTACATATTAAACTAATTAATATTTCTAACATATTAAACAAATTAACAAATTAGGCAATTCGTATAATATTTTAACACATATACCTAATGTTAAACTAATTAACATTTTGTGTAATTGTCTTTGACTATAATATATATTCTAATAGGCCATATTCCTATTACACGAATTTTATAATTTTCTACTATGCAAAACTGAATTTGCATATCGTGGGCCTTTAGCGCATTTTACATAGTAGTAAGTTCTAGTTTTTTTTTAACAGCACTTATGCAATCTTATCCTAAAAACAAAACTAAATGGGCCCCAGCATATTTCTTTAATTTATTTAAAATCATTTAATGATAAGGGAAACCTAGTTCTCTTCTCATATCTCACAGCTGCCATATGACTTTATGTTTTTAAAATAGGCCAAGACTTAAGTTGTTTCTATTCTCACTCAAAGTCGACTGTACCCAAATGACTACAAATAATCGATCTAAATAGTTCTATCTTTATCTGAAACAATCTTATTAGAGAGTTCCAAAAGAACTTTATTTTTTTCTCTACCTTTCAAACAGCCATGGCTATGGAGCACCAAGCTCCAACATTTTCTCAAAAATATTTTGCTTCAATAGCTTGTGCACATCGAAGAAAAAAAGTTTATATAGAATCGTTTCTATTCTCTTTTTTTCGATGGTTGACTATTGAACCTTGGCGGAGCTTTTTTCCGGTGGTTTCATTTTTGTTTTCACAGCGGCAGTTGGGTGGCAATTTCGAATATTAATTTCGAATGAGCTTTTTCTATTGAATCAGATTTGAATACTAATTTTAAAACTGAAAAAACAAACTTTGCAGTCATATATATATATTTCATGTAAATTTTGTATTGATAGCAACAAGGTCTTAATGAGAATTATCATTAAGAGACACTGTTTAACGGATTAATCCATCTCAGATTTTCAATTTACAGTTTCAAAAAAAATCCATAGATGCAGATCAATAATCACCAAATAAAACTATTCTATATGATTTTACGGACCAGAAAACCAACCTAATGACATCTGATACCAATGTAGGATTACATACAAATATGCATATATTCATATAACAACAAATCTATACTAAATAGATTACTAAAACATAAACCGAGAACTTACTTGTTGTTCTCGTAAGCGGAAGCGGTAGGATCTTGAACCGTGGCTGGAATTACTGGCCGTCGGTGGTTGTCACGTGCTTGACGGATCAACCCCTTTATCCACAGTCTAAACACTAGTTTATTTTAGAGAGAGAAATAGGAAGAGCTGTAGAGAAATCAGTATATTTATCTGAGCCTATTACTACTGTATTTATAACTGTATAATACAGTAGTTGTCCTCTTGTAGGACTCTATCAGGTAACTTATATTTTTACCTGGATAGATATTAAGAGCACCCCTTTATGGGTGGACTCTTTTATTCAGATAAATCCAACAATTTTTTTTACATGGTGGACATCGGTGTAGATTCTCTCCAAAGAACTATATTAAATCCCTATAATGTGGCAAGGATGTCAATGAATACTTGAAAATCAATCATAATCGATGGAATCAAACCATACTGAAACGATTTCGAGGTTATTTTAAGAAATCGTTGGGTTTAATTTAAAATATCGAGCCTAACCACATATTTTTTTTTATCTATAAAACATATTTTAAATATATATGTGTGTACTTATAAAATATATCTATATGTTTCTAATTAAGTTTCAAAGTAACAAAACATAAAATATCTCTTCTTTAACTTGGGCATTGTGGTAGATTCAGTAATGTCCAAGATCCCAACTTGTTATACTACTACAAGTTATTATTCAAAGCTAAATTATCATTGTTTAATAATAAAGCCTTCTCGATAATTTTTTATATCTATTTGTTCGAAATATAGTTCTCGTAGAAGTGTTGGACTTGTTTTAGAGATTTTTACACAGTATACCTATTGATCCAATTTTATTTACCCGAGATATCCACTTGAAACTAGAATACCCATCTGTCCAATAATATTTACCCGAGATACCCACTCCCTTAAACTCTCAATTCCCGTTTTTTGAACACTCTCTCTCCTGCTTCTCAATTTCCTAACCCTAACTTCCCCAAATCTCTTCCTTCTTAATCATAAATTTTTTAATTTTACCAGATAAAAAATTAAGCATGTTATTGATTTATTATCTCATTGCTCATCCAACAACACATATTGATTTGTCTTCTCCAAACTCATAGTTCCCTACATAACCAATGGGAAAAACTAATGGAAGAGATTTGGTTCATATTTTCATTTCATCGTGTGGTTCTTAGCTCATCTTATCTACATGTATACAACTACTGCACTGCTTACCCAGGAGGAGTATAGTCATCCAATTGCTTCCAATTTTGGCAGATTGTTGGTTGAAGGAAAACACAACAATTTTGGATGTTTCTACCTATTTGAGAACCTCGATGTTAACGATGAGTACACCTTCTGGATTGATGTTTGGCAATATTTTCCTATTTTACCTTAATATTTCCGCACATTTTGATACGTTATTCGCCCATTGCACGAAATAATTGTGATTGTTGCGCTCACTTATTGTGTTTGTGATTGTAGGAATGATTTGGATGAATACGAGTGCAAACGGAGTGAAGATGGATGAAATCGAGCAAGAATTGATGAACTTAGCTAATCGTGGGATATGGCATTAGACGGAGAGCTACGGAGCAAGCTACGGATTTGTCAAAGCTTCAGGCTTCCAAAAGCCATGAGCCATGCGAGGCATGGCCTGCAGCTTCAGACTTCCAAACGCCACAAGCCATGCGACGCATGAGCTGTGGCGCACGACTCTCAGAAGCCATGAGACACGCAAGGCTTCACCTGTGGCTTTTTGTTCCGCGACCCCAACTTTTTCAATTCAGTTTAGGCTTTGGATTAACTTATGGGAAAACTTTGTAAACACTATAAATAGTATTTTAGTTTCGTTTTTGAGGGAGGTCGAATTTCTGGAGCAAGTTTTGGAGTTCCTATACATTGAACCAAGAGTTTAATTCCTTTACTTCATCTATTACAATATTTAGTCTTTCTTCCATGAATTCTTGTGTTGTTATTATGAATATGCGTAGCTAAACCTATCGTTATAGGGTTAGAGCAATTACATGAAGGTTGATGTTTGAAAGTTGATTTCTTCCTATTGATTTACCATTCCAGATTATTTATTCTTTCTTGAGCCTAATTGTTTGGTTATCAGGGCCCGATAATTGAACACTATCTACGGTTTACAAGTTGAACTCGACAGAGGGAACTTGTAAATACAAATAAGAAAGAATAGGGCTTGATTGTGAACCTAGGCATCAGGGAATCGATTTGCGGGTATGATAGACATTTACCTATTCGCCTTGCTTAGCTAAATACAGAGTTCTTTAATGCATGCATGTGATTTAATTCCATAGAAATATAGGCGTTAGAGTAGCTTGCATAGACTCGTGAAAAATCGACAGGTTTTCACGAATATAACTAACCTATTAGTTAGCAATCTAGGAAATCAAGAAGTAGAATCAACTGAAAAACTCAACTGGATTGTTCGTAACTCTGACCCTGGACCATTTCTCTTTTATTGATAACAACCTAGAATTTGCTCTATTACTTGACTTCAGTTACTTGTTTTTAATTATTTCATTTAGTTAGTAAAAATCTCAACCATCATTGAAAAAGATCCCTGGATAGTTTTTAAGAAAATTGTTTGTTGGAATATAGTCATTAACACCAGTCCTCGAGGGAATGATACTCACTCTTATCATTTTATTACTTGTCGACCACGTATACTTCCGTGTGCGTTTGGGAGCAACAAGTTTTTGGGTTTAGAAGGATATCCATTGATGCTCAAGTTACATATTACAAAACTCTATGTTTCCCTCACATGCACCTCTTTGTTTCAAACAATTCTTTCATTTAAAATTGCTAAAATGTGCGAAACGGGGTTCCTACACCCCAGACTTATGCTATTCTCTATCACCAAAGCATGGAAAAATATTCAATTAAGCAAAACAAAAAGGGTAGCCAATAAATTACACAACAGGGCAGCCACTCATGTAGCTAGAATGCAAAACGACACTCCTCGTGTGCATGCGATGTGCAATGAGTCGCTCAAGCTAACGTGCCCTAACCGCTTCCCCCGGACAATAATTCTAACAAATTATGTTCAATATTCATCCCCGAACAGATTCGACTACCCAAAGTTGGCTGAATATCTCAAACATTCATTGGGAAATTTCATCAAACACGTTACGTGCTCTATTCGGGACAACTTGTATGTGAGATATTTGGTTGTGTTTTAGCCTCCCAACTCCGGGAGCTTTTATGTTTCAAAGATCATAGTGCATCTCCACACTCCCCCACAGTGAATCACCAGTCAAACAAAGCATAATTTTACAAGAACTCATGTTAAAACTAAGGCTGTCCAGACTGGCAACCGGACCGGCGCAAACTGGACCAAATAAAAAAAATTTGGCATGATTCGTCTCTCGACCCGTCACCCCCAAAATGAGCCGACTAAACCGGACCAATTTGGACCAGAACTGGACCGGACAGGAAAAATTAAAAAAAAAAAAGTGGGTTGGCTGGTGCAAAAATAGCCATTGGGCAACGGCTATTTCACCCACAGCCATTGGCCCAACGGCCAAAAGGGCCATATTTGCTCCCTCTCCCCCCTAGGCGCCCCCATACCCCCAACCTATTTTTTCTATAAATACCACCATTTTTCATCAATTTATTCACAATTTCTCTAATATTCTCTCCAAATCTCTCTTAATCTCTCTTATTTCTACAAAGGCTATTTGCTAAATAATTCAAATTTGTTCTCGCAAAAAGGGTTTAAGTGTTAAATTGCATTACAAAAAAATATTTGGAGTGAAGTGAAAAATTGTTCGGTGCGGTTCCGGTCAAGTTTCAACTTTCATTTCCTAAGTTCTACATTCTAAGTTCACGACATCAAGTAAACTCGTTCTTACTTCTTATTATCTATTTTAATTTTTGTGCAATATTGTTTCTAGCATATTTTAGTAATTTATTTGTTTGCTTTACTTATAAATTATAATAATGTCTGGACTGTGGAGATCAATTACTGGGCGTACGGGTAGCGGTCGTAGATCACGTGCTTCTAACCGAGGGGGGATGATAGACGTAAAGCTTTAAGTAAAAGACCAATTGGTACTTCTAGCGCTCCTACTTCTCATCTAGATGATTTTACTCAGGAAGATGACACGCAATTTTATCATAATTTTGATTTTGATCAACCACTAGATAATGATATATTAGAGGCACGATATCAAGAAAATACCGAAGGGGGTAATTTAGAAGATGAAACACGCACTAGTAAATTTCATGGTGAACCTGAAGAAACTGAATCTGAATTACCACCTATGCCTCCTAGTAGAGAACCAGCAGTTCGACCGGATAGATCGGATGTGTGGAAATTTATGACTAAAAATATTCCGGCTCAGACCGCTAAATATAATCTTTGTAAAAAAGTTTAGGATTTTAAAACCGGTAGGCATCATGGTGGGACAGGGAAGTTGAGAACACACTTAGAAAACCATCATAAGGATGAATGAAAAAAGAGGCCGGGTGGCACTCGATCAGGGAACAGAATGGCTCCATCGCAAGGTAGTGGAGTTCAACAGGAAATTAACCCAGTGACGGGGGGCTCATGCATTATGATAAGAAGAAAGATAGGGAACAAATGGAAAAAATGATTGCGGTAGAGTGCTTACCTTTTACATTTGCTTCTTGTCAAGGTTTTGTTCGTTATATTCAAACCGTATATAATCCATCTTTTCAAAGTTTTCAAAAAACTACAGTTAGAAGTGATATTATAAATTTTAAAAATGAATATAGACAATATTTATGATATATATTTTTTCACTTTGATTTTAGAGTTTGTCTACTGATTTGGGTCGTGGTGTTAATGGGTATGACTATTTAACACTTACTTGTCATTGGATAGATCCTAACTGAGTAATGCAAAAAAGAATTTTAGCATATTGCGCTGTCGATGAACCACACACGGGAACATTTATTAAGAGAGAAGTTTCTGATACTTGTAAGGCGTATTTTATTAGTGAAATTTTTTTAAGTATAACTCTTAATAATGCTGCAAACAATGATTTTGCTATTGGTAAGTTAAGACCCGCATTGCATCCCCTTTTGAAGAATTGTTTCATGTTAGATGTGCATGTCATATATATAATTTAGTTGTAAAAGATGGCATTCAGTTATTTGATCCTACTATTGTGAAGGTTAGACTCGCAATTAGTTGTATTTTTAAATCTAAAAAACTGGATAGATGGAGGGACTTTCAGGTAGAGTGTATGAAAGAAGGTTTGCAGCCTAGAAGAGTTCCTAAGGAAGTTTCAACTAGGTGGAACACTGTATATGACTCTTTGTCTGTTGCTTACACTTTACGAGCGGCTATAACTAGTTATTTTAATGGCAAAGTGGCTGTAGAGTATCACCTAGAAGAATCTGATTGGAAACTTGTTGAGCGTCTTCTTCTTTTTTTAGAAAAGGTTTTTTATGCTACGAAAGAATTTTTCGGTTAATATTATCCTACAGTTACTACCATGTTGTATTTTATAACTGGAATAGAAGAATTACTTAACGATTATAGATTAGTGCCTGGTTATGAACAAGCCGTAGAAGCAATGATTGAAAAATTTAAAAAATATTTTTTTCCTATTCCACCACTTTATTGCATTGCTTCTGTATTACATCCCTGTTTTAAACGGTTTAATACCGAAATGCTTATTAGAGAAATTTATCGGAGTTTGAGAATTACTGAGGAAGAAACGCCAAGTGTAGAAACAGCTTGTGTGCAGGTAATTGTAGATTGCCAACGAATTTATGAAAGATATAGGAGTGCAGCTGATAATGTTGTTCCAAGTGTTCCAAGTTGAGCTGGATCAAGTTCAACGCAGGAGAGTAAAAGAGCTGCAACCGGATTGGGAAGTTTTTCCAGCCTTAATAAAAGGCTTTCTAGCAGGCAATCGAGTAGCAGAGGGTTCAACGAGCTTGATGTTTATTTACTTCATGGTTGCAATGAAATTGAGTATTTTGGAAGCGATCAACTACTGCCATTTTGGAAGGATCAACAAGCACAGTTTCCAGTGGCGTGGGATATTCTAAAAATTCAAGTATCATCAGTTGCTTCAGAAAGCGCGTTTAGCCAAGGAAGATTACAAATTGGAGATCGTAGGCATTCATTGAAGGAAGAAGCAATGGAGACGGTCGTATTATTTAGAGATTGGATTAGATCGGAGCGAAGAAATTTTGGATTTGCAGAAGATGAAGTAGCAGATGCAGAAGCAGCAACCGAAATTTTATCAGGTGATGGAAGTGTGGACAATGAAAATGATTATGAAAAAGATGAATCTTTGCCACCGGTTCCTCCAGAGATGCCTTAAGAAATTATTCAGAAAATGAGAAGTTTTTTTATTAATATGTAGTTTTGCAATTTAATATCTATATAGTATGTACTATGAACTTTGCAAAAAAAAAAATCAAAAATTATTCAATAAAATGTGTTACGCCTTGCTATTAAGTTATCATCCTTTGTTATATTCTCAATTATACTTTGTTATACCTCTTTGCAATTCAATACTTAAATACTACTAGTAAATACTAAATACTACTAATTTTTAGTATTAAGTTTGAAAAAATAACAAGTGTTATGTTTTGCTATTAAGTTATCATCGTTTTATATATTCTCAATTATACTTTTGCAATTTAATACTTAAATACTAAATACTAAAATACTAAATACTTAATATTAGTAGTATAAAAAGTTATTACATAAAAAATAGCAAGTTATATTCCTTGCTATCAATTTATAAGTGTTATTATTTTTTATTTACTTATATACTTAATTTAAAATTCAAAAACTACTTTCAAATTAAAAACCAAAAAAATAACCAAAAAAAAAACGTCGATACCGGGCCGGACCGGACTGGACCGGACCGGACCGGCCCAACTCAAAAAATTCAGCACCCTTTTGAAAAATAGCCGTTGGCAACGGCCATAAACGGCTATTTTTCCCTCCCCACCCCCATAAACGCCCCAATAGCCCTCCCCCCACCAATTTTTCTTATGTATACTCCCATATTTCATCAAATTAATCACAATTCAATATTTTCTATTCCTTTCTCTCTAAAATTTTCTATCAAAAGCTATTTTATAAATTTTCTATAAAAAATGGCTGCAAATGCAAACACTCCTACTCCAGGTGCTACTACTGAAGGTCCCTCCAACCCAAGAACTGGAAGATCTGAAGTTTGGGAATTTATCACAAAAAATCATGATACTGGCACTGCTAAGTGTACTTTTTGTCAGAGAACTTGGATTTATCAAACTGGAGCAAATCACGGAGGGACGGCGAAGTATAAGACTCACTGGAGCAAATATCTGCGCGAGCGCGACAATTGAGTCGCTGAAGTTGATGATTTATGTATTTTTTTAATTTCTAATCTATTTTCTAGTATGTCATTTTAAGTATTTAAGTCTTTAATTATGCATTTCCAACTTAATGTAGTGTCGTATTATTGAATAAAATGTGTGTTTTGTGTTGTTTATTTAGTCTACCATATTTTTTTTCTATTTCAAAGAATCAAAAAATTAAATTAAAAAAATAAAAATACACGAACCAAACCGGTACCGGACCGGGTCGAACCAGAACCGGACCGGTCCCCCCTTTTCGGTACCGGTTCCGACCCGGCATTGGTGCAAATGCACTGTTAGACCGGACCGGCACCGGGCCGGTTTCATTTTTTTTAAAATTTAAGCCGGACCGGACCGGCCAAGGCGCGCCGGAACCGGACCGGACCGGGCCGGTAGACAGCCTTAGTTAAAACTATGAACTTATAGTAAAAACCTAAGGGGAAAAAAGGCTGGGAATAACGAACTGTAAGGAGGGAATACGAGGGACAGATTGTGAGAGAGAGGAAGAGGAAGGAGAATCATACATATGAATGCTGAGGGTCTGATCAAGAATCAAAGAATGCATAGGATTAGAGAAAAGTGACAGGCTGAAGTTCTTGTTCTATTCTTTTTGTTTTAAGGTGTGAGAATTGTGTGTGTAGCTTGTTTATTTTTAGGGGAGGAGTACTTACTTGAAAATTGAAACACTGATTGATGCTTTAAGCTTTTGCCACTGACCAACTTCTATTTTTTCAATTTAATTCGACACAGCCTATGGCGGCGACGCCTCGGCTGATGTATCACCATTTTTTTGTTTGAAATTTGAGTTCCAGGCAAAACACCCGTTGGCACGAGGCCTGGGTGATTGTTTGGAAAACTTTTGCTGCCATAAAAACTTGAAACACCCGGGCATGATTTGCCACTTGAACAGTGATCAAAATAACAAATATTTTTCCAAGCTAACGGCTGAAACAGCCCTCCATGCGACCCATAGGAGGCTATTTCGCCTGGTATCCTTCTTAAAAATATCATTTTTTTCTTGTGCAAGTTTTCTTCCAATAAATTTTGCTCACCCAATGCTCATTCATCTCATCTATTGGCCCTCCAACAACTATATAAACACACTACACAAACACATTGATACTTACAATAATCCATTTTTTTTTGTTTTTTTTTTCTATTTTATTAGATTTTTTTCCTATTAACTAACTATAGAAAGCGATAAAACATGGGTTGCCTCCCATGAAGCGCTTGATTTAACGTCGCGACACAACTCTTTTTGAATTTTTTTCCATATTTTTACTTTTTTTTATACAGTTACAAATACGGGTTGCCTCCTGAGAAGCGCCTTAGTTATAGTCGTGGCACGACATTATGCAAGCTTCCATCACTCATAAAAGTACAAGACAAAGATCATCTTGACCTCTTCTTCCATTCCATAGTAACTTTTCAATCTTTGGCCATTTACCTTAAATCGTCTTGACCCATCCTCAGTCTCCACTTCCATAGCCCCATGAGTTGACACTTGCACAAATTGAAACGGTCTTGACCACCTCGACTTAAGCTTACCAGGGAACAAATTAAGTCTAGAGTTATAAAGCAATACCTGATCACCTGGCTCAAAGCTCCTATTTGTTATCTTCTTGTCATGAAAGTTTTTCATCCTCTCTTTATATAATCTCGCACTCTCATAAGCTTGAAAGCATCTCTCCTCAAGTTCATGCAACTCATTGATCCTGCCAGATGCTGCAGAGTTATAATCCAAACTTACTCTCCTAAGTGCCCACAAAGTCCTATGCTTTAACTCTACAGGCAAGTGACATGCCATCCCAAACACCATCTTGTAGGGCGTCATGCCTATAGGTGTCTTATACGCAGTCTGTAAGCCCATAAAGCATCATCCAGCTTCCTCGCGCAATCAGTCCTGGTAGCATTTATAGTCTTTTGAAGCACACTTTTGTCTGTGGGTGGTAAGGTGTGGCTGCCTTGTGATGAACTCCATACTTCTCCAGTAACCTCTTGAACACTTGGTTGCAAATATGACTTTCCCCATCACTAATGATAGCCCGGGGAGTATCAAATCTATAGAAGATGTTCCTTTTAAGGAATTGAGTAACTCCCTTGGCATCATTACTGGGGAGAGCAACAACCTCGACCCACTTTGAGACGTAATCCACTGCTACAAGTATGTATTTATTCCCATAAGAGCTAACAAATGGACCCATGAAATCTATCCCCCCATACGTCAAATACCTCAACCTCTAAGATTGGTTTCATAGGCATCTCATGACGACGAGAGATATTTCCGGTCCTCTGGCACTCATCACAAGTCCGGACCCAAATGTTAGCATTCTTAAACAAAGTAGGACAAAAGAAGCCCGCTTCCAACAAATATCTTAAAGAAATGTCCTCCATACGGTGAAGAATGACATGCCTGCAAAATGGAAGCTCTATCTCGGGGACACATCTCCGGATCATGTTATCAACAAATATCTTAAAGAATAAGGTTCATCCCAAAAATAAGATCTACATTCATTCAAGAACCTTTTCTTTTTTGCAGAGTCAAAATCGTGAGGAATTATTTGACTTACCAGATAGATTGCAATATCAGGATTCACAGAATTTCTTCTTGTATAGTAGCCAATAACTGCTCATCCAAAAATTTTTACCAAATCTCACCTTCCTCAACTCGCTTCCCAGCTCCGTCAAGTCTAGAAGAATGGTCTGCAACCTGGTTATCAGTACCTTTGTGATCACGGATCTCCCAATCAAACTCTTGTAACAATAACACCCACCGTATCAAATGGGACTTGGAGTCTTTTTTCTCAACCAAATACCGGATTGCACCATGATCTGTATACACAACCACCTTTGAGCCAAGTAGGTAAGAACGAAACTTGTCAAAGGCAAATACTACAACTAGCATCTCCTTCTCAGTAGTGGTGTAATTCAATTGTTCTCCATTCAGCGTGCGACTGGCATAGTAGACTGGGTGCATCATTTTGTCCTTCCCTTGCCCAAGCATTACACCCACAACATAGTCACTTGCGTCACACATCAACTCAAATGGCTCCTCCCAATTAGGTGCTACAACGATTGATGCTGACACCAACCTCTCCTTTAGCTCCTTGAAAGCTAGCCTGCACTCATCAGAAAAAAACAAAGGGGCGATCCTTTTCAAGCCATTTACATAAGGGATGAGAGGTTTTAGAGAAGTCCTTAATGAACTTCTTATAGAAGCCAGCATGGCCTAAAAAGCTACAAGTTGCCCTTACTGAGGTGGGCTCAGGCAACTCCTTAATTACCTTTACTTTGGCTTTGTCAACCTTAATCCCCCTACTAGACACTTGGTGTCCTAAGACTATCCCCTCTTGCACCATAAACTGGCACTTCTCCCAGTTAAGCACAAGATTAGTTTCAATACACCTTTTCAACACTCTCTTAAAATTAAATAGATATTCACCAAAAGAGTTACCTACACAGAAAAATCATCCATAAATACTTCCATAATATCCTTCACTATGTCCGTAAAAATAACCATCATGCACCTTTGAAAGGTGGCTGGCGCATCCAAAAGGCATCCTTCGAAAAGCAAAGGTGCCATAAGGGCATGTGAAGGTAGTTTTCTCTTAGTCCTCAAAGGCAATGTTAATCTGACTATACCCCCGAATAACTATCTAAGAAGCAAAAATGGGACCTCCCTGCCAATCTGTCAAGCATCTGATCAATAAAGGGAAGAGAGAACTGATCTTTCCTAGTGACCTTATTTAACTTCCTATAGTCCATACAAATTCGCCAGACAGTTATAGTTCGAGTGAGGATTAAATCATTATTTTAACCATAGTCATCCCACCTTTCTTTGGCACACACTGGACTGGACTTACGCATTGACTATCAGAAATTGCAAAGATAATATCTGCATCCAGCTACTTAATTATTTCTTTCTTGACTACCGCTTTCATGTTCGAGACTAGCCTCCTTTGATGCTCTATTGAAGGTTTGGTACCTTCCTTCAACAGAATCTTGTGCATGCAAAAAACTGGGCTTATTCCCTTGATGTCAGTAATAGTCCATCCAATCGCTTGCTTGCATTCCTTCAAAACCTGCATTAGCCTTTCTACCTGCACAACTAACAAACTAGATGAAATAATAACAGGCAAGGTAGAGTTAGGTCCCAAGAAAACATATTTCTAGTGCTCAGGTAATGGTTTGAGTTCCAACTAAGGGGGATCCTCTATAGATAGTTTTGCGGGTGGCGCTAACCTATTAGCCAAACAAATGGCTCAAATCGTGGTTCTCTATGCCAAAACCCGCGCCCTTCTAGGGCTAGTAAAGTCTCATTCCATTTCTCGCCATCAAGGATATCCATATTCATCAGACAAGCCTCAAGTGGGTCATTAGGACGGTAAGACTCATCTTCCTCAAAGTCATCAACATCTAAGACATTAGCCATGGGACAATTAGCAAACTCACTAGGTCTCCTAATGGATTTTTGAACATTAAATGTTACCTCATCATCATTCAACCTCATCTTCATCTCACCAGCCTCACAGTCTATAATAGCCTTCCCCGTAGAAAAGGAATGGACTCCATAAAATAATAGGGGTCTCCTCATCCACTGCATAATCCAGAATAACAAAGTCGGCAGGGAACACAAATTTATCCACTTGAAGTAGAACATCATCTAAAATTCCTGCAAGTCTCTTAACACTCCTATCAGCTAACTAAAGACTCATAGAGGTGGGTCTAGGCCTACCAATACCAATCTTTTTATAGATAGATAAAGGCATCAGATTTATAGTAGCTCCTAAATCAAGTAAGGCTCTAGAAAAAGTATGCTTACCAATCATGCAAGGTATAGTAAAACAACCTGGGTCTGCCAGCTTTTGAGAGGCTTAATCATCACAGCATTCCAAGTATGAGTCAGAGTAACTGTAGCCAGATCCTGAAAATCGAACTTTCTAGACAAAAGATCTTTTATCATTTTAGCATAACCAGACACATCTCTAATTACTTCAAGTAAAAGAATGTTAACATGTACTTGCTTAAGCATGCCAATGAATTTCTTGTACTGGCTTTCTTTTTGTTTTTTTATGAGTCTTTGGGGATAAGAGGGTGGTGGTGTCTTACGCTTTACACTTACCTCTTTACTTACCTTTTCAGTCTGCTTAGTCACAGGGTCAGGTGTAATCTCCTTTTCAGCTTCCTTTTTGTCAGCAACTTTAGCTGGAACATCCACAGGGTCAGCTATTGGCACACTAGGCACCGCTCCCTTAGCCAATTCTTGCTCTTTATCTAAATCTTTACTATTCCTCAAGCTAACTGCCATCACTTGACTAGGATTTGCATCCTTTGGATTCACCACTGTATCTCCTAGCAAGGCATCCTGAGGTCTATTGTTCAGAGGAATGGTTAGTTGTCTCAACTTAGTCTTTATTCCCTTAATGGCAGTGTCAGCTGTTACTTGATCTTGCAACTTCTTATGTACTCTCATCATAGACTGCACCATGATCTTAATATTAGCTATGTCATTAGTCTGCTGCTTAGGTAATACCATTTGTTGCTGATTATTGTAAGTTGCTTGTCTCTGGTAAGGAGCTGGCTGACCCTATGGTCTGGCAGTGTTGTATGGAGCTGGTTGTTGTGTCTGTCTAACTGGACCCTGATGGTTGTATTGCTGCCTCTGCCCATAATTCAAAAAATTCACGTCTTTAGTATAGCTCAATAAATCAGAGTCAGCAAAATTACTGGGATCGGGTGTGTCCATTTGGTTAACAGGTTTCAGCATGTTCTCATTGAATTGTTTTAAGGCCATATCCAACATAGTTTGCAGCATTAACATTTGTTCTTCAACCCCATGGTCAATTCCAGCATCTCTAGTCAACCGGCCTGAATTTTGAGCCATCACATTAGTAGAGCCTTCACTTTAGCAAATGTTTTGCTGAAGAATGCTCCTCCAGCTGCTACATCCAAATTTCCCTTAATTTAATCATTCATGCCCATGTAGATTCTCTATCCCAATATCTGATAAGGAATTCCATGATGGGGACACCTTCGCAAGCAACACTTGAACCTCTCCCTAGCTCCTGGCAATGTCTCGAGTGGGTTCTGCCTGAACATAAGTATCTCATCAACCATTTTTGCAGTTTTGTTTGGTGGGAAAAACTTCTTCATGAACTTGATTACCAACTCTTTCCACGAAGTTATAGAATTGACTAGCAAAGAATCGAACCAGTCACTAGCATCATCCGTCAAATAGACCGAGAACAGGATTAATCGCACGACCTCAGCTGGAACTCGAGTATGCTTATGAGTTTCACACACCCTCATGAACTTTTTTCAAATGCTTCTGAGGATCATCAGTAGATTTAGCTGCAAAAAGTCCAGCTTTGGACAACAGACTGACTATAGTTTGGGTAATGTAGAAATTCTCAGCTTCAAATTTTCGAACCTGAATAGCAGAAGCCAAGTTTCCAGCCACATGCTGAGCAAAAGCATTAAGTGCTAAATCTTCAGTCATCTCAATTTCTTTGGTTTCTGATTTTCTAAGTGTATTCTCAATAGTATTTGCCCTTCTCAAGGCATGGAATGTCCTCTCAATCTCTTGGGTCAAACGGTTTCAACTCGGCAGATTGAGATCTTGTCTTTCGCATACACCTGAAGCACACAAATTCCAATGAGTTAGTTCAAGATGACAAAAGTGAAGTCAATTGAGAAATAAAACTAGCTATTTTTAAAAACTAAAATAACACCGTGTTCCCCGGCAACGGCGTCAAAATTTGATCACGCCCAACTACGCCCTATAAGGGACTAAGCGGTAGCAGCAAATATAGCTCGGTACTTAAAGTCCCGAGGTCGAATCCCACAGGGAACACTCGAAATCTAGTTGTTATTCTAACTAATTTACCTATCAATGAACTCTCCAGGGTGTTTGATTTAAGATTTATTTTGTAGTAATAAATAAGTAATAGAAATCAACAATAAAGTAAACGACAACTAATGGAGATTAAGATTGATTCAACGATGTAAAGCCTAAGATTGATCTACCCAACTCCCACCTATGTGTTAGAATATTAATTTAACGAATTCAACTTGGTTCTTCCTATTGAACACTTGCTCCAAATTCACAACTATTCACTCCCGTATAATAATTATAACTTTCACTAACCAAATTTTTAATTAATTAATGAAGATATGTAGGACTACAAGTATTGTTCACAATCAAGCTCAATAGTTACAAATCACCTTATTGACAACCTAAGTAATACCTTGGTTTTAGGTTGAAATATTGCTATGTGTTTAACCCTAACTTATGAATCTATGTGTTTAACCCTAACTTATGCATCTATCCCTAGACACACAAGAATAAAGGGGACAATCAATTGGGGGGCCTTCCAATGAATAGCCAATAAAACGTAAACACTTAGATAGGAAGAATTAACAAGTTTTCATTCATTAAAACCAAAGTTCGTCACACGTAAGTAATGGAGTGGTTCCATCAATCCTAGAATGGGTAACTTAGCCGCTCATGTTCATGATAACCATGTCAATATAATTGATGAATAAATAAATTACAAAAAGAAAGAAAGAATTTAGGAAAAACTCTTGTCTTAGCCAAGTCTCCAAAACTCTAGCATCCTTGTATGTTTCTTGCCTCTAAAGTACGTAAGTAGGTAAAAAAATATGTTTACAAGGGATTATAAATGAAATACAATAAATGGGAAACATCCTTAGCCTCTCCAAATTCGTCTAGGAAAACTCTTCAGCGCAAACACCGGCGCATGCCCCGCACAAACAGCTGTTTGCACTGCTGCTCCTTTGTTTTCTTCAATTTTTGCTTTTTCCAGGCGAAACACTGGTGCGTGCAAAGCGTGGATGACTATTTGCGATGCTACTTCCTTGTTTTTGTACCAATTAAGCTCTAATTTCCTTCATTTCATTCCTACAACCTTGAAACACATGAAGTTAACAATATATCTCAATTTGATAATTGTTGGGTACATAATATCCTTAAAATAAATTCAAAAGTGGTTAAAAAATTAATGCCAAAACACAAGACATATGCCCAACATCAATTTGGACATGATTCGTGGTACTTGAGATCAAATTTTTTAGTTGAAAATCAAAGAAGTACTGTCTAAATTGTATACTATAGCAGTGTACAGTTTTACTGCAATAGTATACTGATACAATATATGATACCAGAGTGTATTAGTTGTTGCCAAATAAATATATATTTTTAACACGATATACCTTTTTGGTATACTGTATACTACTTTGGTGTACATTTTTTATTAGATTGACACGTGAGGTCTGCTATAAAACAGATGCATGTTTGGATTTTTCATTTTTATAAACTTAATATACCTTTTTGTGTACCGTATACTCTTTTAGTATGCTTTATGTGTTTGTATCGAGGTATGTGAACTACTATAGAAAAATATGGATTTTTTTTTAAAAAAATATTGTATACCTTTTTCTATACATTCTTGTGTCTGGGTTAAAGTCTGTGGCTTGATATCAAACAAATGGAATTTCGAATTCGCTGGTAAACATAGTATATTTTCTTAGTATACTGTATATTTATTTTGGTATACTGATGCGGGGCAAATCGAGCAACCATCGAAAAGCACAATCCAAGGCCAAGGAAGAGCTTATGCATTGGAACACCATAGAAGGAGGAGCATCTGAGACACAGTTCGAGGCGTTTCAAGGAGCCAGAGAAGCAGGCAGACCGCCCACTTACTAGGCGGACCGCCCACCCAGCTCTATGAACTTTTATGGGCGGTCTGCCTCTGTTTAGAGGCGGGGCGCCTACTCTCCAGTGAGGGGAAACTAGGCGGGGCACCTACGTTTCTGAAGCATGACGGGAATTCTAATTTTAATGCTATGTAATTTCTATTCTAGCCCTACGTGGCCTATGACTTTAAAATCTACTTTAAGGGTACTTTTGGGCTTTCATTATGTCTAGTTGAGGCCTATAAATACTCCATGAGTCTTTCAATTTCCTTAGTTAGCTTTGATGAATGATTGAACAAACTTTCAAGAGTAGAGACTCTTTGAATGAATGAAAGAACCCTTTGTTGGTTTGAGTCTTCTAGGTGAGCTAGTTGATCCCCAAACCCCCCGATCATTCTACTTGCGAGTTCCGGGTGTAACTCGAGGGTAGTTTATTAGCGTAGGAAAATCTTGGCACCGATACGAGGATTTCACGGAACAAGTTCTCCATGGATACCTTGTAGGGAGTCCGAGACGAGTCGCGCTCCTATCATTTTATCGTCTTTTATTTTGACCCCTATCATCTTGGTATCAGAGCAAGGCTCGGGTTTTGTTTCTACAAACCCCCGACCCTTGATTCTTCGTGCCTAGGTTGGTTTCTATCTTAGTTTCTTGTTGAAAAAGAAGAAAAATACAAAAAATAGAAATTTTGAAAGACACCAAATATTTGATCATATGTTCTTGGTTTGATGGACCCGTTGTGTGATTGATATCGGGGTTTGTTCCTTGTTGGAAACCCATCGATTTTGTACCAATAAATCTCGATTTGGAGTTGTAAATCAAGATTTGAAAATTTGAAACCCTTGTTCTTGAAAACCCTTCTGTGAACTTGATGAAAATGGTGATTTGATTGTTTTTTATTAGGGTTTGATAAAATTATTGGGGTTTAATTATTTTGGTTGAAAACACATTTGGGTACCTTCGGATTGCTTAAACAATGTGAGATTTGTTGGATTTTTGGGTGCTAAAACCAAGAAACACGAAGTTGAACTGTGCTGAAAATTGCAGTAGGCGCGTCACAGAGGCGGACCGCCTGCTTGGAGTGAGCTCTCTGGATTTTGGGCCTCCTATTTTTCAGGCGGACCGCTCACTCCCCACTGAAGAGAAAGGGGTGGACCGTCCACTGGGAAAAGGGTGGGGCGCCTGTTTCTGAAGGTGCTGGTTTTGGTAGTTTATCCTAGGTTCTCATGTTTCCTTGTTTGCATACCATCTAACTAGTACTTCCCTAAGTAACTTTCCTACTTAGTTGGTACTAGTCTTTGAAGCTTTTAGGTAACTCGATCTTAGATAGGAGATTATAATTTGAAGAAGACTCGTAGTATCATTTGACTCAAGTCCTCACTTCAAAGTGCTTATCGTCCAATAGAGTCACATTAATTCCACTCACCCTGGAGTACGCTTCACTTGTGGATTGAGTGATTGAGTTGTGCTTTGTTGATCAACTACGTAAAGCTTCTAGATTCAAACTTGAGTGAAATATCCACCACCACTAAACGAGTGAAGCGAGTGTTATAAACGTGAGGGTGTGAGTGAGGTGTTTTAACTAACATTTGTTGATTTTATAGGTACAATGGCAAATGATGGAGATGATTCCGTTAAGAAAGCCTTGGAAATCATCATGGCTAACTTGGAAGACGTATCCTTGAGGCTTGAGACCATTGAAAGAAGGACCCCGAGCGTCCCTCTTGAATCCGGAGAAGGCACAAGTCATAGCACTCCTATGACTCCCGGACACTTTGTGGAGATAGCCAAGAAATATGAGCTAAGGAATGATGTTGCTCCACAAGAGCGTGTATTGGGCGATCCCCAACAAGGGGGCATTCCCCACAACTTGGGCAATCCCCAAGTAAATGCTCCACTTTCAAGACCTGTTCAAAATGTTCCACCACTTGAGCAAATTATTGAGGCTCAAGAAGGGGAGGAAGCCGAGTATGTTAATGAGGCCTATGGTTATGATGATCATTATCAACTGAGGCGAGGTATGAATTGGGGTCGAAATGTGGATAGGGGTAGAGGCTGAGGTCGAGGGTCACCCATGGGTTATGTTGGAGGAAATACTAGGAGGGAATATGTTGCTTATGATGACCACTATGAAGGCCAACTGGAGCCTAACTATGGGGTACGTGACAACAACAACCTCGATAGTGTTAAGCTCAATCTTCCACCCTTGAAGGGAACTTGTGATCCGGTAGCATACATGGAATAAGTACTACTCATGGAGAGAGTGTCTGACCCCAATGAGATGACCGAGGAGAAGAAAGGCACCTATACTATTTCTACCTTTGAGGCCTATGCTTCTACTTGGTGGGAGTCCATAAAGAGGTCAAGAAGGAGAATGAGTGTGCATGTGAATGTGACTTGGGATGAGTTGAAAGGACTCATGAATAGCAAGTATGTGACTCCAAGGTATCGTCAAGAGCAACTTAAGAAGCTTTACGATCTAAAATAAGGTGTCAAGTCGGTTCATGAGTACTATGATGAATTTGAAAGGACCCGGATGGCATTGGATATGGATACCGAGGGTCAAGAACAAGCCATAATCCGTTTCAAGAATGGCTTGAGCTATGGTATAGCTTCTCAATTACGGTTGCATCATTATCTCTCACTTCAAGATATCTTTGAAGCCGCAATTGATGCCGAGAATTGGCTTAAGGGAGAGAAATCCAAAGGCAACACTCCTACTTCCACAGGAAAGCCAAAGGAGTGGAAGACTCCAAATGCAAACTTTCCAAGTGCAAGTGGTGCAAGTGCTAACAAAGAAGTGAAGAAGCCATATGAGAAGTCTACACCACATGTGGAAGGTATGTCTAAAACTCGCTTGAGCAATCCTGCTCCTACTTCTACTCAATGCTATAAGCGTCAAAGTGACGTTCAAGAAGGACAAAGAAGGAGAGTCTTGGCCACCCCGAGGAGTTGTTGATGCCATGAGAGACCACGCCTTGATTTCGAGGACGAAATCTTCTCAAGAAGGGGAGGATGATGCGGGGAAAATTGAGCAATCATCGAAAAGCACCATCTAAGGCCAAGGAAGAGCTTATGCATTGGAACGCCATGGAAGGAGGAGCATCTGAGACACATTTCGAGGCGTTTCAAGTAGCCAGAGAAGCAGGCGGACCGCCCACCCAACTCCCTGAACTTTTATGGGCGGTTCGCCCCTGTTCAGAGGCGGGGCGCCTACTCTCCAGTGAGGGAAACTAGGCGGGGTGCCTACTGTACTAGGTGGGGCGCCTACTTTGCTGAAGCATGACGATAATTCTAATTTTAATGCTATGTAATTCCTATTCTAGCCCTACGTGGCCTATGACTTTAGAATCTACTTTAAGGGTACTTTAGGGCTTTCATTATGTCTAGATGGGGCCTATAAATACTCCATTAATCTTTCAATTTCCTTAGTTAGCTTTGATGAATTATTGAATAAACTTTCAAGAGTAGAGACTCTTTGAATGAATGAAAGAACCCTTTGTTGGTTTGAGTCTTCTAGGTGAGCTAGTTGATCCCAAAACCCCCCCGATCATTCTACTTGCGAGTTCCGGGTGTAACTCGAGGGCATTTGCTTAGCGTAGGTAAATCTTAGCACCGATGTGAGAGTTTCTGACACGACCCGAAATCTGGCTATGCCGTGTGGGCACCCGACATCCTCCCCTAGACCCGTCGGGCGAACCCTTACCAATTAAGTTAGGAAAATAAATATAATTCAATTTATAAATAAGAACAAGACTTTAAAAAAAACACTGACATACTGATACCTCTAAGCTGTACAAAAAAATTACAGGTGACTACCCGACATACTAGGTTTAGGACTATCCAGACTAGACATGTAAGAGCACAAAAGAAGACAGATACCTCTTGAAGGGAGCAAAATGCAACTAAAATAATAACCAATAAATTGGTGGCCATCAAGAATGAAAGATGGCTCACCCTGACAGTTGAAGTCGTCTTCGCTCCTTCACAACGTGGCCAACTCAAACCTGGAGCGAACCTGTCGAAACGAAATAGATAGACAAGAAACAAACAACAAACAAGGGTGAGTCAAAAGGACTCAATAAGTGGGGCAGACTAGCCACTTCAAAGAATAGGATAGCTAGCCAGGGAGAAAAAGAAACAGATAAACAAAATTCCTTTTATTTAAATTATGAAAAGGCAAAGCCAGATAATAACTAGAAACACGTACGGAATGACAAACTCATCAACAACCAACAACGTAAGATAACAAAAATATATAGGTATCCCGAACACATCTACAATCAGAAATACACCCTGTTGCGGCGTGCAACCCGATCCATATATTTATGCCGTTGCGGTGTGCTACCCAATCCATATATTTATGCCGTTGCGGCGTGCAACCCGATCCATATATTTATACCGTTGCGGAGTGCAACCCGATCCATATATTTATACCGTTGCGGTGTGCAACCCGATCCATATATTTATAACGTTGCGGCGTGCAACCCGATCCCCGCAACCCAGAATACGAGCCATAAATATATAGACAAATAAGCAAGGCACGTAGAAGCAGAATAGTAGTTATGTACCACAAGTTTACACAATGGTATGAAATGAAATGAAATGAAATGAGATTAAAATGAAATGAAATGAAATATGATGCAAAGGGTCACATGTGCCCGTCATCCCATCCCGAAGCGGAATACTCCTGCATTCAAGGGGAATCCAATCTGATAACTAACTGAAGCGGAATACTCCTACTCCTGGGGAGGAATACTCCTGCACCCGATATAATAAAAACCAGAGGCAGAATACTCCTGCACTCTCCTGGGGCAGAATCCTCCTACCCTCAATATGATACAATGGAGCGGAATACTCTTGCTCATGGGGCGAAATACTCCTACTCTCAATATGATACAATGGAGCGGAATACTCCTGCTCCTGGGTCGGAATACTCCTACCCTCAATATGATACAATGGAACGGAATACTCTTGCTCCTGGGGCGGAATACTCCTGCACCCAATATGATATGCAATGTAATGCATATGAATGACATATAATGCATATGAATGCAATGTGATGCTATAATAACCCTTCACCGGCGCGGAACTATCATCGACAGCCGGGAAGTAGATGCCAACTCACAGCCATAGTACAATACTCAGATCCTGAACGCATTTCCAACAACAGAACATAACATATAATATACAATGTAAATCCAAAGCTAAGGCGTAAGGAGTACGCCTATCGGCAGCTACACACGTAAGGAACACGTGGTAGAAAATCCACGGGGCCAGGTGCCTCCAAAGAAATGGATATGAATACTTACCTTGTCACAAAGCTAGCACATCTACCCAACAACCGCTTTGTCCTTTGGATTCATTGCTGAACGATCCCACTGTGTTCAATAGGCAGAAAAAATATATTACATAATGCTAAAGGCTTCATTCCTGACGTCTTAGGGCAATCCAGTTAGGAACCTGATACCCTATTCTCATACGCATTACGCAGGCCAGGCCTATGTACAGGGTTTAAGGTCACATAACCAAACCCTAAATAAATTACATTTATATGTTGCCCATAACTCACTGAGTATGAATATATAATCAATTCCATTATCGGGGTCCATTTGTCCCTTTAAACTATTAATTAAACTTATTAAAACGATGGCTAATATTCCAAGTTTTACCATTAAATTCATATTCAAACACACGTAATAAACTCAAATAATATATTAAGATCATTACCTAAATATTTTAGGGTGAAAATTCTACTTTTCTCCGGCCCCTTTTCTCATTTTATGGCATTTTTCCTTCTCCGCGTTTTCTGTTTCATTTCACTGTTCTCGTTCTTATGTTTCTGTTTTTGCTAAGAACTTAGCATATATGCTAAGCACGCCGCCTCATCTGGTCACTTTCAATTTCTTTCCTTGTTTGTTCCTTTTCTCTTTTGTCTTTTCTGTTCTTTTTTTTCTTTTTCCTTTAAAATTCGCTGCTACGGTAAAAATTAAAACGGTACCCTACGATATTCAAAATAATTCCAACTTTTGCATCAAGTTATACAATATATATGTAGCATACTCGTGAAGGCGGATCTCAAATCGGACTCCCGAAACTCAAGGTGCGGATTTAAATGAAAAAAGTCAAATTATTTAACTTTCGGCATTTTAGCGGAAACTAGCCGAACAACATCAAAATTCACTTTCGAAAGTTCACAAAAGTCACAAATAATCATATGAACCTAATGGCGCTTTCGGATTTCGAATCGGAGCTCATTCGCCAAAACCGAGCTCAAAAATCTCTTTTAGTAATTTATCGACAATAAAACCTGAAACCTTCTTCCGATGCCTACCAGACGAGGTCTAATTTAGCTTAAAGTTTACAGACATGTCCTAATGGACATTATAAATATTTTAAAATTATCAGCACGCCAATCAGAGTTCTAACTTCCTAAACGACTGACCGAGGTCGTTTCAGTCTCCTCCACTTATACTCTCGTTCATCCTCGAACGAGCCTAAGTCTAAAGCAAGATTCACACAGATAATAAGAGGACTTGCACGACCTTCATGAGTTACTCCACGGCATTATTTCATGATTACAGGATCAGAATTATAACACCACTACAAGAAAACAGACAATTAGCTAGAGATTTTTGCTAGGATAATTGAATCCCTAGCTAATTGATAAAAATAGCTAGGGATTTAGCTAGAAGGATCATATTCCCTAGCTGATTTTTTGTATCCCAAAATACAGTCACGTGATAGCCAGGATTTAGCTAGAAATGGTTCTAGCTAAAATATAGCTAGGAATGTTTCGTAGCTGAATCAGTAGTTAACTTTTGGTGGAATAGTGAAATTTTCATTTAAAATTTTAGATGGAGATTTTAAATTTCCCTAAAATGGTAGGCTCATTCTATGGCAAGAATAAAAAAAAACACCACCCTAACTTGTCTCCCCTAACTTCAATTTCAATTCCCTTCATTCTTCTTCACCACTAATTCTTCTCTTTCATTGAACCCTAATTGTTGAACAATGTAACAGGTAGATGCACAAATTGGTAACTCCAGAGGATGGACACATTAAGATTCTTCTCACAGATGAAATTGTCTCGCAATCGTTAGGGTTAATTCGGGAAATATCTTTCGCCGTTAATTCAGGAAAATGTTGTTCGCCGTTCACATTCATCTATTGCATGTAGCGTTATTTTTTGCCTAATGTTTCGTAACCTTTGTTTCTGGAAGAAAACATCGATTAACTACGACTCAACTCAAACTAGCATATTTATAATTACTCCAGTTTATTTTCATCGTAGTTTGAGTATTTCTAGAATTTTAGAGAATGCATCTGGCTCTAACGATTTTGTGATTCAGAGTTCAGACTAATTCTAGTGAAAGGAAGACTCCAAGATCTACTGAATTAGTATAACTTACTGATGCCTCATGGTACTAGCAAGGTATCAATTGTTCTGACCTTGATCGATTTGTATCATTTATCTATTGTATAACTTGTTCTTTGAAGAGTTTCTCGCCTAATTGACCGATTGCTTAAATGTCAGAATTTCTAGTTTATTCTATTGGACGTTATCTGGATTGAACATCCTTTTATGTTATATGATACATTATTATGTCTCTAATTTATTCAGCCCTTTGCGCAACTTGTGTAATCTAGTTTGCAGACATGGAAGTATCTAGCATCAAGTTCTGTTTCTATGCAGGAAAAATAATTCAGTAAGATTGTCCGGCCTCTACATGTAAGCTTCTGCATTGACATGTTTGTTTCACTTGCATTACTTATTTTATTAGAGAATGTTTTGGTGTAGCATTTCCCTTGAAGCAAATGTTGATTTGAAATTTAGTTCTCGCATTATTCTCTTTATGTTTGTCAAGTACCCGACTCCATTCAAGAGGTAAGAGACTCTTAAGTATTTTATTTAACAAGATTCATTTACCCCACAGGAAAAAGTTTCACTTTTGCTTGATTATATGACCACTTATAATTTTTTCTCTTACACCAATTAAGATCTCTCTATCAAATACTACAAGTAGATTCTATTGTAGCCTTTTCTAGTTTTACTTATAGTTAACAAACATTGATTATACCGATGATTTTTTGTTTTGCTTAGGATGTAAATACAATGCTTGGAAAAGCAGATTACTTTGTTGCACCAGTTAAAGTTTGGGAGAAACTTATCTAGAAAGATAACACTTCGACCCACAAATGTAGTTGTTTCACAACTCTTGAGGTTGCGATTCAGTGAATAACTTCCGCAGGATCACTGTAGCTGTCAAACTTATCTAAAATAGGTTCTGTTTTCTTCTTTCACTCCTTTTCTGTAACCTTTGTTTTGGGAAATGAATTAACTACGATACTTAAACTAGTGGATTTTAGAACTGTTTACATTTATTCAAGTATCATATTTTAAGCATGTTTCGCCATAGTTACTACTTTTAATATTTAGACAATGCAGTCGGTTGCTTTTGCTTGGCACACATAGATTAAGTTTTTTGGTTTGAAGATGCTTATGATGATTTGTGTTTAAGACTGAATCTATAATTATTTTTAGTGAATTAGAATCACGTGTTGCCTTGTGGTATTAGAAGTATCCTAGCTGTTTTGACCGAATGAATTTGGATTCAATCTTCTACTGCAATTCAAGCTTACCCGAGAATTCAGCTTTCATATTTTGATTGTAGTATGTTGAGACAGTAGTTTTCTCAGTTTACTCATCCCATTGTATGGTAGCATGCTATGAGATAATTAAGTTTCTTCTTGTTATCTTATCTTATGATGAGATGATACATTTCTAGTACAGACATAAGGAAAGACTAGTGAATCCAAAATCTACATTCCATTTGTTGAAAAGTGATCATTAAGACTTATGGATTGTGATAACTTTTCTAGTTTTGATGTTCTGCATTTACATAATTTGATAAGTTCCATTTGGTACTTGGTTTGCCACTATAGCGGTGAATCGTTAATAATTCTTGTCCATTGCAATATGCTTATTACTAGTGATCATTTCTTACCCCTAGCATAAGTTCTTAGGATGCAACATACATAACTTCATCTATACTTTCATCATGTCTATGATTCTGTAATTTATTTATAATAGTCACGATCGTCTAATAAAATGACTAGATACCATAAGTTTTATTCAAGTGTTAACTTAATTCTAGTGATTTGATAGATTTTTACACATTTTATATTAACTAGTCACATTATTTTTCTTTTCGCAGATTTCATACAAAAAATGTTGAGAAGGTGATGTGACTATTGTACCGAAGAATCAAGATGGCGTTGAAGTAATTTAAGCACATGAGAGGGAGACACGAGATTATATGTTATTGCCTCCAAGTTTAGACTAGTTTTGTATCACTTTTATATGTAATTTTAAGGATAAATTATACTGTATGAAATGGTTAAGAATATTGAATGTATATCTATGATTTGATGATATTTTAATAAATTTAAATATTACAGGAAACTGAGACTGTCTTTCTCATTTAAGCTAGAAATTGTGCCTGGTTAAATTTATTTAGCTATTCAATTATTGAGGAATATCATCCAAGCCAAACATAAAAGAAGTTGTTCAACTAGCTTGGAAAATAGCTAGGAAAGTTCCTAGCACTTTTCAAATGGAGTCAACATTCTTTAATTGATTTGGATAGGAGTTTAGCTAGGAATTGTGGTAGCTAATGTTTGCTAGGATACCTTGCCTAGCAAAATAATCCTAGCTAAATTTAGCTAGGGACAACAAAAATATTCCTAGCTAAATTTTAGCTAGGGGCTTATTAGCTAGGGAACTTAGCTAGGGCCATTTTCCTAGCTAAAACGACGTTAGCTAGGAATTTATAATAGTTAGCTAGGGATATGGGTCATAGCTAATCGCATGTTTTCTTGTAGTGCACGCATATCAAACTCATTGATAAAAACATAGCTGGATAATATCATAACGCCATTGTCCAGCTTATTCTGACTACACTGATCCTTCCTCGATCACGAGAGGAGAGTTCTACATTTTCGAAACAAAGATACACAAAACTTTGAATGGGTTAACATGATTACCTCTTCGATATACCTTTCAATATAGAACAGGTCGATGGAACTAAGAAACAGCTCACGCTTGATGCAATAGGGGATGATTTTGAAGTACCTTGTCACTACACACTATAGAAGATTTGATGCAAGCTATATTATTTTTACGAACGCATTATGAAACATCTCAGTTGATGGTAGTGTTGTTCTGCAAGCTCCTTGTGGGAATGTAGTTACTCATATCCTTATGTATGTCAAAGGTTCATCTGAACAGGGTCTATCATATAAGGATTACTAGAGAGTATGATGCAGACCAGGAATGATCTTCAGACTGAACATCTACTTCAGGGTATTGTCTTTGAATTTGAAATATTATGACTTGAAAAAGTGAAAATAAAAGAGACATGTAGTTGGACCTTCAGCTGAGGCAGAATACCAGCAACAAAGTTGATTACATGCACACTTATAATGCTAAAGTAACTTCTCAAAGAGTTGAGGTGTGAAAGAGATATACATACCAATGATGGATTGTCGACAAGCTCCACTAGACTTTTAACTCTAAATTTCCATGAAGTAAAACATCACTAGTATGAGGATCCAGTTCTAGTTTATTACAGACAGATAGCCAGAAGAAAATCGGAGTAGCCATACAGAGTTACTACTGATGGTGTTCTCATGTATAAAGATAGACTTTGTGTTCCTGATGTTGAATATTTACGTGGACAGATTATGATAGAGGCACATTATTCCAAATACACTGTTCATCCAGGTTCGACTAAGATGTACTATGATCTTAAGCAGATTTATTGGTGGGACGGAATGAAGTGTGACATAGTAGAATTTGTAGCTCAATGTTCTAATTGCCAGTAAGTTAAAGTCGTGTCATCTTTCCAGACTTTATGCTTTCAGCAGATAGGTACGTATATATATGATCAGGTTGCCAGCTTATCTCTGGCATTAATAGATTAATAGTGGGTTTAGTGTCGTGGCCCTAGGTTGGGTCCCTGCAAAAGTGGTATCAACGCCTTAGAGATTTAGTATTACCATTTAATATTTGGAGGAAGACTCCTCCACTTAAAGCACAAACTCATGCAGCTATTTGAATAGAAATAACCATCCCCGCATAGTCTGCTGGACTAAAGAAGATTTAGCTAAAAGTCGAACATAGGCAGACCTAAGCTACCAAACTACCCTTTCGAGTTGCCAAACAGCTGCAACTCTCGAGTTCATAACTCCATACCTTTTCCGTAACACCACCGCCTGATGATGGTACTTCTATTACCCTTAGAAGCCTTGAAAAACAATAATATGCTTACCCGGCTACAATATCACGTACTCTGGCTCAACACATGGAGCATCACAAGCGGCTACCAACTGCCTAAGCTTTCTAGTGCCGGACGAAGAAGAAATGGAAATGGACCGAGGATAGAAATAATTAGAGCTTCAGGAAGGTCATCTTCTTATTTGCTTGGCTACCAAAGCTGGACTACTTACGAGTCAAATTAGTCCAAGAATCGCAATTAAAGAAACAGATACTAAATGAGCTTTATGGAACAACATCCATGCCAATTTGACCTCCCAATAA
Organism: Petunia x hybrida; assembly: GCA_037355625.1. Lineage (NCBI taxonomy): Eukaryota > Viridiplantae > Streptophyta > Magnoliopsida > Solanales > Solanaceae > Petunia > Petunia x hybrida. Next base: position 4,671,843 of record JBBBVM010000053.1, on the reverse strand, counting down.
GAAGGAAACTTTGACAATTTACCAGAAACCCTTTTATAACCCAGACAAGCTCATACGATAACATGACTTTACTAGCGTTTTGAACCAAGAGGAGATACGTAGATCGAATATTACTTACTAACCACTTTACACCGGAAGAAACAGGTGACACTTTCTGATGGTGATGAATAAGAATCCTATCATCCTACCAACACAAAATTCCGAGAAGATAGGTAAACTGATTTGACATAATAGCAGAAGGTGAGACAACAAGATGCCAGGTAGACAATACCGACACTTACTGCCAAATATTTCACATTTAAATCAGATAAACTAGTAAGGTCTGACAAATTCCCTGAATAAATCATACTAGAAGCTCACCCCTCTACCACAATCGATTCTTAATAGAAACAATATCCAAGGAAGCCATGGAAACATGGTATGACAGACCATTTCCAGATCGATCGGAAGAATCAAATCTTACTCACATTTAAGAGACGAAGAAATATCAGGGTCTATTATATCGGATACCTCAGCATCCTGCCAGACTGGCAGTTCATAAAAATGCCTCTATGGCTGAACTAAGCCACTACGCTGATAACTACCTTCTGAAGAATAACTGCCACCATGCTCTTGACCTCTATCGAATGAGGGAATATCTCTGGTTGATTAAGATCTGAATGAAATTCCCTACGACTGTCCAGGTGCCTGATGACGAGAGAAAGGACAACTGCCTACTTACCGGAGTAAGGAAAAACAACTTAAAGGATTACCAGACTCACAACAATGATAACACCTTTTCAGTTTTTAATAGAAGCTGGAAAGATTGTTGATAGCTGTAAAGAAAAGATTGAATCTGATCTTGACAAGCTACTGGCACACTCTAAGAATCACGTAGCGCACGCTAAGATAACTTGGAAGGTGACCTCCCAAAATAATCATACCTCTTACCTCCAAATGAGGTACCATGGTTGCCCACTAGGGCCACGGGATCTCTTGCTCTCCCGCTCTAACTCTTCCCACTCTAACTTATGGTATGCCTCGTGCCTTCGGGCAATATCAACAACAATATCAAATGAAATCCCGACCTCAATCTCTCGAGCCATCTGGGATCTTAAGGAAAAAGAAAGGTCATCAATAAATCTTTGAATCTCTCAAAAGACTCATAGACTAGTTCAAATGCATATTCAGCCATTTTATAGAATTCAATCTCATATTCTGAAACCAACAGACTAACCGACAGGCTACCCTGTCTGATCCACTAAACTGGCAACACTTTTCATCTCGCTCGCTACTCGAAAGGAATTTTTCCACGACCTAGAAGAAAAGTCGAACCAAGTTAGCTAATAAGAGAGCGGTCCACCAATTCAAGGCTTGACCCCTGAAACTGGAAAGCAAAAAAATCAACACCATACCGCTCGATATAATTAAGAGCCTGAAGGATACGCTGACATTATTTTATTTAAAAAAAAAGGGATTATCTGATATATGGCTTGAGAATATAGGAAGGTTCAACCAGATAAAATAATCCAACCTCTTTGAGCACTCGGACTCAATAATTACCTCAGTTACCTAACCAGCCAGAACAACTGGAGGCACAACGCATGCTGCCTTCGGAATATACTTTACTGCGGCAATATTTAGAACTGGCATAGGAGCTCCCTGAGACCGAACATCTGTATCTGCGGCAACCTGGTAAGCTCCCTAATGAATAAGAAGTTCTTGCGGTATCTGCGTCGCCAAGATTCTCGTAAAAGAATCGTAGAGCCAAGCGAACCACAAGGCCCCGCTTCCTTGCCCATCGCAAGCACATATAGCTGGGACCTCCGTAACTAGATCGTCAACACGATAAAAAATTTTTGGGGCTTCGTCAGTGCTAGCCCCAGGCTAGACAACTTCGTCTTGAACTCATATCGTTTGCTGATTTTGCGCACGAGGTTTCACAATTACCACGAAGGAATTAACAAAAATACTTTTGCATCCTAGACCGACGTACGATCAGAAAAGAAGGAAGTGAAACTCCCTAAATGCCATCATAGCCTCTCGTAGATAAGTACGGACCTCTACGTACCCATCAGCGAGACTCTACTAGACACTGTCTTAGTCTGGATAGACTCTAAACTGGGCTCTGATACCAACTGACACGACCCGAAATCCAGCTAGACCGTGCGGGCACCCGACATCCTCCCCTAGACTCGTTGGGTGAACCCTTACCAATTAATTTAGGAAAATAAATATAATTCAATTCATAAATAAGAACAATGGAGCGGAATACTCCTGCTCCTGGGTCGGAATACTCCTACCCTCAATGTGATACAATAGAGCGGAATACTTTTGCTCCTGGGACGGAATACTCCTGCACCCAATATGATATGCAATGTAATGCATATGAATGACATATAATGCATATGAATGCAATGTGATGCTATAATAACCCTTCACCGGCGCGGAACTCTCATCGACAGCCGGGAAGTAGATGCCAAATCACAGCCATAGTACAATACTCAGATCTCAACGCAATACCAACAACAGGACATAGCATATAATATACAATGTAAATCCAAAGCTAAGGCGTAAGGATTACGCCTATCGGCAGCTACACACGTAAGGAACATGTGGTAGAAAATCAACGAGGCCAGGTGCCTCCAAAGAAATGGATATGAACACTTACCTTGTCACAAGGCTAGCACATCTACCCAACAACCGCTTTGTCCTTTGGATTCATTGCCAAACGATCCCACTGTGTTCAATAGGCAGAAAAATATATTACATAATGCTAAAGGCTTCATTCCTTACGTCTTAGGGCAATCCAGTTAGGAACCTGATACCCTATTCGCATACGCAATACGCAGGCCAGGCCTATATATAGGTTTTAAGGTCACATAATCAAACCCTAAATAAATTATATTTATATGTTGCCCATAACTCACTGAGTATGAATATATAATCAATTCCATTATCGGGGTCCATTTGACCCTTTAAACTATTAATTAAACTTATTAAAACGATGGCTAATATTCCAAGTTTTACCGTTAAATTCATATTCAAACACACGTAATAAACTCAAATAATATATTAGGATCATTACCTAAATAATTTAGAATGAAAATTCTACTTTTCTCCGGCCCCTTTTCTCATTTTCTTGCATTTTTCCTTCTCCGCGTTTTCTGTTTCGTTTCACTATTCTCGTTCTTATGTTTCTGTTTTTGCTAAGAACTTAGCATATATGCTAAGCCCACCACCTCATCTGGTCACTTTCAATTTCTTTCCTTGTTTTGTCTTTGTCTCTTTTGTCTTTTCTCTTTTTTTTCTTTTTCCTTTAAAATTCGCTGCTACGGTAAAAATTAAAACGGTACCCTACGATATTCGAAATAATTCTAAGTTTTGCATACAAGTTATACAAAATATATGTAGCATATTCGCGAAGGCGGATCTCAAATCGGACTCCCGAAACTCAAGGTGCGGATTTAAATTAAAAAAACAAATTATTTAACTTCGGCATTTTAGCGAAAACTAGCTGAACAACATTGTAATTCATTTTCGAAAGTTTACAAAAGTCACAAATAATCATACGAACCTAACAGTGCTTTCGGATTTCGAATCGAAGCTCATTTTCCAAAATCGAGCTCAAAAATCTCTTTTTAATATTTATCGACAATAAAAAATGAAACCTTCTTCCAATGCCTACCAAACGAGGTCTGATTTAGCTCAAATTTTACAGACAGGTCGTAATGGACATTATAAATATTTTAAAATTATCGGCACCCCAATCGGAGTCCGAACTTCCGAAACGACTGACCGAGGTCGTTTCAGTTTCACAGAACAAGTTCTCCATGGATACCTTGTAGGGAGTCCGAGACGAGTTTTGCTCCTATCATTTTATCGTCTTTTATTTTGACCCGCATCATATACCTTCTGTGTTTGGGTCAAAGTGTGTGATTTTTTATCAGACAAACGTATGTTTTGATTTTGTTGGTAAACAGAATATACTTCTTAGTATAATGTATACTTCTTTTTGATATACCTTTTGTCTTTGTATCGAAGTGTGCGAACTTCTATCGTATAAATTGATTATTTTTTCAACACAGTATACCTTTTTGTATATGGATTAAAGTGTCTGCTACCAAAAAATGTGTTTTGATTTTTGTTGTTTTAAACATGTATACCTTTTCGGCATACTGTATACTCTATGTTTGTCAATAGTAAAGGATACCAGTTATTTTTTGTCACTTCCATACAAAACCAATGAAAAAATAATATTTAAAGTGGTATACCAATGAATTATACGGTATAATAAAGCGTATACAATGGAATATTTTTTCAACTTGTTGTTACCATGGTGCAAAAAAATTAAACTAGTATACTTTTATGGTATACAGAGTATTACAATGGTACACCATAGGAAAATAACTTTTTGTTATATTGTGACCTACAATGTTAAGCTGGTATACCATTGGGGTATACAACATAGAAATATTGTATACAGTTAAATAACAGACCGACAAACTAATAAGTTATTTAGACAAACTCAAAGATTTTGTATATAAACTCTGAGTATTATTATGTTGTTTCATTGATTTTCTATAAATCAAATATAGCATTTATCTCTTCTTCTTTTTTCTCATTTTACTACATATTGAATGTTCGATGGAAAGCAATCAGACTTTGAAAGACAATTCATAGTCTCCCCAGTAAACAAGAGGGGAAGAAAACCCCAAGAAGTCAATTCATTTTCAACTCAGTAAACCAGTATATTTGTAAGGTGTACGTTATACTAAAAATGTATACAATGACCAAACACGTGCAAATTGCACTAGCAGCAAGACTAATATACTTGTAAGTTATACAATATACTAAAAAGGTATACAATGACAAAACATGTACAAATTGCACTAGCAGCAAAGTGCTAAGCTTTTTGTAACAACCACCAAAGAAACACACGCAAATTACTTAATTTTAATTAAGCAACAACTAATTGGTATAAATTATTGAATTAAGCAATAATTAATTATATTTTGTTGTTATTTGTTTCTTTTCATTTTAATATTAAAAGAATGTTTAACGAGCAAATAATCAAACAAAATAATTGTTGTTCAACTCTACAGTCCAGTATACCTGGATTGCATACTGCATACTAACAATGTATGCAACAAAAAATGTGCAGAAACAACACCACTACTAAAGGCCTCTGCCATGGGGTATATTGTATACTACAAATCTATACAGGAGAAACAATAAACTATTGTATGGACAACGTATAACAACATAGCAATTGATAGGCAACACAGTAAGACCAGTATGTCTACAGGGTATACTATACACTAGCAAGGTATACAATGAAAAGTTATTGACAAATAGTACTAACACTAAAAGGGTCAACTCTGGCATACGCTCACCAATGTAATAAAGTAGCATATACCACATATGTTTTGAGTAATTTCACCTTATCTGTTTTGCACCAGATTAATCAATAATATTTCTCTACTGTATACCTTTTACTATATTGTATACTTCGTTGGTATATGAAACGACCTCGGTCAGTCATTTCGAAAGTTAGGACTCCGATTGGCATGCCGATAATTTTAAAATATTCATAATGTCCATTAGAACGTGTCTGTAAAATTTGAGCTAAATCAGACCTCATTTGGTAGGCATCGGAAGAAGGTTTCAGTTTTTATTTGCGATAAATATTAAAAAGAGATTTTCGAGCTCGGTTTTGCCGAATGAGCTCTGATTCAAAATTAGAAAGCGCCGTTAGGTTCGTATGATTATTTGTAATTTTTGTAAACTTTCGAAAGTGAATTTCGATGTTGTTCGGCTAGTTTCCGCTAAAATGCCGAAGGTTAAATAATTTGACTTCTTTTCATCTAAATTTGCATCTTGAGTTTCGGGAGTCTGATTTGAGATCCGTCTTTGCGAGTATGTTACATATATTTTGTATAACTTACTTGAAAATTTTGGGATTATTTCGACTTCTCTAGGGTTCTATTTTAATTTTAATTGTCGTAGCGATTTTATTATTAAAAAAAATTAAAATTAAACTAAAGGTCGGTTGGCTAAGGGATTACCTTAGCCATCAGCTGCATGCGTTGTTCAACCAGAAACATTACAAAAAATGCACAGAAAGAAAAAAAATTAGAAAAGAGAGAGAGAAAAAAGGAAAAAGGAGTGGAAAAATAGTGGAATTTCTACCCCAAATCTTCAGGTAATGATGTTAACTCATTATCTTAGCTTATTACGTGTGTTTGAATATATTTTTATGGTAAAAATAAGGATATTAGACATCGCCCTAATGGCGTAAATTGATAGTTTAAAGGGTCAATTGGACCCCGATGATGGAAATGATTATATATTCGTACTTAGTGAGTTATGGGCAACATATAAATGTAATTTATTTAGGGTTTGGTTATGGGACTTTGAACCATGTACATAGGCCTGGCCTGCGTATTGCGTATGCGAATAGGGTATCATGTTCTTAACCGGGTTGCCCTAAGATGTGAGGAATGAAGCCTTTAGCCTAATTTGATATATTTTTCTGCTTATGGAATAGAGTGGGATCGTTTGGCAATGAAACCAAAGGACAAGCGGTTATTGAGTGGATGTACTAACTTTGTAACAAGGTAAATGTTTATATCCATTTCTTTGGAGGCACCTGGCCTCGTGGATTTTCTACCACGTGTTCCTTACGTGTGTAGCTGCCGATAGGCGTACTCATTACGCCTTAGCTTTGGATTTATATTCTATATTATATATTATGTCCTGTTATTGGTATTGCATTGAGAATGTAAGTATTGTACTTTGGTTGTGAGTTGGTATATACTTTCCAGCTGTCGATGAGAGTCCCGCGCTGGTGATGGGTTATTATTGCATCATGTTGCATTCGTATGCACATTGCATCATATTGAGGATAGGAGGATTCTGCCCTCGGAGTAGGAGGATTCCGCTCCATTGCATCATATTGAGGGTAGGAGGATTCCGCCCTCGGAGCAGGAGGATTCCGCTCCATTGCATCATATTGAGGGTAGGAGGATTCCGCCCTCGGAGCAGGAGGATTCCGCTCTATCGCATCATATTGAGGGTAGGAGGATTCCGCCCCCGGAGCAGGAGGATTCCGCTCCATCTATTTGGCACATGTGACACCATTGGAGCATACTGCATTCATCCCATTTCATTGCACCGCGTCCTGACTATTGTGTGACTATCGTGTTGTGTTTTATATATGCGGTATGTATACTGTATCTCAGTTTGCCTATATATTTCTGGCTCGTATCCCTGGTTGCACGTCGCGACAATATAAATACATGGATCGGATCGGGTTGCACGCCGCAACAGTATAAATATGCGGATCGGGTTGCACGCCGCAACAGTATAAATATACGAATCGGGTTGCACGCCGTAACATAATGAATATATGGATCGGGTTGCACGCCGCAACAGGATGTATTTCTGATTGTCGACATGTTCAGGATATCTATATGTTCTGTCTACCTTATGTCCCTGGCTGTTTATGATTCCACACGTGTTTTCAGTTATTATTTGGCTTTGCCTGTTTATAGTTCAAATAAGATGGATTTAGTTTATCTGTTTTTCTTCTCCCTGGCTAGCTATCCTATTCTTTGAAGTGGCTAGTCTGCCCCACTTATTGAGTCCTTTTGACTCACCCTTGTTTGTTGTTTGTTTCTTGTCTATCTATTTCGTTTCGGCAGGTTTGCTCCAGGATTGAGTTTGCCACGTTTTGAAGGAGCGAAGACGACTTCAGCTGTCAGGGTGAGCCAGCTTTTATTCCGGATGGCCACCAATTTATTGGTTATTATTTCAGTTGCATTTTGCTCCCTTCAGGAGGTATTTGTCTTCTTTTGTACTCTTAGATGTCTGGTCTGGATAGCCCTAAACCTAGCATGTTGGGTAGTCAGCTGTAATTTCTTTTGTACAGCTTAGAGGTATCAGTATGTGTGTGTTTTTATTTTAAGTCTTGTCCTTATTTGTAAATTTTTATTTTTATTTTCTTGATTTAATTGGTAAGGGTTCGCCCGACGGGTCTAGGGGAGGATGTCGGGTGCCCGCACGGCCTAACAGGATTCCGGGTCTGTTCAGTATACCACTTTAAATATTTTGCAACAGTGCTGACACAAACCTACCAAAAACCATTTTTATACAATGTATACTCCTTTAGTATCATGTACACCGCAATGGTATACCAGTTTTTCTATGTTGCAATAGCAGTAATGGTAACACTAAAAGAACAATATACTATAGTAATAAGGAAGCAACAACACTAAAACAATATTTCGATATGAAGCATTTTTGCTATCTCCATTTGAAATTGTGTGAAATCACAATCACTTTGAATGATAAAAGCATCCACTTCGAAATTACGAAATGTATTTCTTAAACCCATTTGCCGCCGAATCGGACCACACTTTCCACCTCCATTGATGTTTTTTTGGAGATAAAATGTGAGAGATTCTATGAGGAAGAAAATAAATGGATCTGTGTGATGTTTGAAGGGGTACGATTTAGGGTTTCCCATGATTTTTGGGAGATTTTGGTGGTGGGAGATGGCTGGGATGAGCAGTGGGTATGTTTAGTAATTATTTTGTGGGTAGGTCGGGTAACTAAAAAAGAAATGGGTAGGAACAGATAATAATTTCATATTGTGTGGGTATATTGGTAAACACCCTTTTGTTTTATTATATGATTTTTTGCGAGACATTTGCATCGTCCTTATAATGCTTGTTTAGTTTGAACGGGAGGTTCTATTTTAGATTTATGTCAACTAATCTCAATTTTAAATTTTAATTAGTATATGAATGAACTTAAGTTTAGCAGTCGAAATAATATCAATATGTGATATTGTATAACTTTCTACTTATGAGTTCACACCCACCAGAGGCGGCTCTAGAATTTGAACCTTATGGGGGTAAAATTTTAGGATAACAATCTGAAGTGAAAGTTACTGGATTCTCGACTTCATTTTTCTACATATTTAATAATTTTTTAATACAAATACACTGTTTGCGCAAAACCTACTGGGTTCTGCTGAACCCGATACTCCTACTCTACATCCGCCCCTAACACCTACTCTCTTAAAATGTTGCTTGGGATTTGGTACTTATAAAGCTTTTCACCCCATATTGCTCATGATTTCCTTTCGGACATAGTGGAATATGATATCATTATTCATTTGTAGTATCGTTCACTTAATTAAGATGAAACTAATATTTTGGTTTGGTCGCTAGAGTATATGTGTTTTATTAATGAAAGTGATATATCTTGTTCAATTGTATGCAAACTTATCTTTGATTGTGGGTAGTTTTAGACGACATTTAACAAAAAATCAAAAATTAATCAAACCGATATCTAAATCGAAATGATTATGACAGTTATGAAAATTCAAATTTTCGTTATACATATTAAAATAAATAAAAAAAATAGCATGGTACAAAATAATCAAAATACTCGATCGAGCCGAACCGTACTATTCTTCGGAATTTCTTGCTCTTGTAGGAAATGATTTTATAATAGATGGTGTGTAACATGTTCAGTTAATTCTCCAGAATATTTCAGTAAATTAGCTTTTTTGCATGTGCTTGTAATACGATTTGTCAGCTGACTAATCTATCTATCTATCTATCTCTACTATATTAAAAGCACGAAGACCCTTAGAAATGTTGATTGAACTTTTGCCCTTTATTAAAAGATTTCAAAATAGACAAAATTGTTATTTACTTCTATATTTTATTTCAATTGACAAAATTATCATTTACTTCTATATTTTTTTAAGGTTTCATCATTTTTGTACGGCTGATCGAGTTGTTTAAGATTAGTTTTACAATCTGTATAGGTTTTCATTAGAAGTTTGCTAATGTTCAAACTTTATGTGATAGTACACTTTCAATTCAACAAAAAGTTATGCCCAATTAGAATTTTGCTAACGAAAGGATGGAGTGAAATTCATTCATTATTTTTACGTAGTAGTTAAATCAACAAGGAGTCTGTAATTTAAGTTATTGAAAAAATTAAAAATCTCGCAGCTTATATATACTCCATTAATTATGCTAGCTGGAGGAGTCTCAATTAAAATGGGAATGCATTGCCTTATATATATTGCTTCAGGTTGTGACCTGGTTTGTCTTATTGCAATTTTCTCAATTTGTATTCCAACTCTTCGGTTAGTCGATACTTCTATCCCTAATTTCATAGCTTCACTTTTATGTTTTTCTCCCGGTTCTGCCGTCTGAAATTTCTTTTCTCTTTGCTTTTCAACGTTGTATTGGATAAAAGCTGACTAGACTTGGAAAGGTGACACGTGTCTTCCACGTGGCACGAATAGACATTTCAACGGACAGACATCCAACGGACAGACATTCATCACGAGCAGACCTAAAGAAGTTACGAAGCACTTCAACCGTCAACACGGTTTAAATGAGCAGTTAATAACACGATCATCCACGATCAAATCTATTAATGATCATTAAGGCAATCATTACAACCCAGCGGTTATGACTCCAACGGATAGGTGACCGGCAGTTACTTATCTAGACGGATCCACGCCCAGCGGTTACAAAAAATCCCAACGGGTGCCTATCAGGCTTATAAATAGCACTCGCCTTGATCGATTGTACAACAACTTTTACTTCCTATCTACACTATCAATAAGAATACTCTCTCGCTCTTGCTCAGTTATTCTCTTTTGTTCTTGTTGAGTTCTCTACTTTGGTCTTCTGAAGAGCGACTGATATCGAGGAACTCTCTCCGAGGACAAGTGATACGATACGGTTACTTCTCCTTGTTTACGTTTTGTGCATTACTTTTACTAGCTAATACGTGCATATTGTCATCATCACAGCTCACCGTATAAACTCTTAATCTCAACTATTGATCGTGACCCCGCAAATACAAATTTAATTGTTAATTGGCCTAAAATCGGATCTAGGTTAAACAATTTGGCGACCACAGTGGGAGCCGGTCAATAGCCTTCGTAGGTTAATAGTTTATCTTTGATATTATATCTATTTTTGTCTATCTTTTTGCTCTACAACTAACATGGTAGAAAGCAACTCCCAACGAACTATCGCAAGAGGAAGTCAGGAAAATAGCAAATATTTTCGAAATGAAGCAGAAGCCCGGTGAATCTCTTCGCCAGTACATAAATCGCTTCCAGGAAGAGCGAGCAGTACTCCCCGAAATGCCGGACAAGTGGGCGATAATCGCGTTTACTTACGGTCTGGATATGTGAAGCTCCATAGTTACACGTCGATTGTATGAATCTCTCCGTGAATCCCCAGCAGTCAGCTGGACGGACGTTTGTGGTCGTTACACTTCAAGGGTAAACGTTCACGAGACCGAATGAGAAGACTCTCGGGGAGATTACCCTCACGACTCTTGCCGAAGGGGTAGCAAAGGAAACAAATTTCCATGTTGTCGATGCGGATCTAGCCTACAATATCATATTGGGTAGACCTTGGATCCACGACATGCAAGCCGTTCCTTCTACTTACCATCAGGTATTGAAGTTCCCATCTGAATGGGGAGTACGTGAGGTTTGAGGAGAGCAACGCTCTGCCCGAGATTGCTATTTTGTGGCTCTCAAACTGCCCAAAGAAAAAAAATAGCAATTACAGCGACCGGGACCAGACATACCACCCGAAGCGGCTGAGTACGAAGTCCCGGAATTTATTGCGAAGATGGATGAAAGAGAAAGCCACATGCCAACCGTAGAAGCTTTGGAACCCGAAGAACTGTTCGCCGACAAGCCAGAGCGGAAGGTATATCTAGGGACCGAGCTGAACGAGCACCTTCGAGGAGATATCCTCCAGTTTCTCAAGGAGCGGCATACAATATTCATCTGGTCTCACGCAGATATGACAGGTATTTCTGCTGACATCATTACTCACAGGTTGAAAGTTGATCCGTATCACCGCCCGGTGAAACAAAAGATGCGCCAGCAAGGAGCCTTTCGTAACCAGGTCATCAACGACGAGGTCGACCGGCTGTTGAAAATCGGTTCAGTACGTGAAGTCAAATACCCAGACTGGTTAGCCAACGTGGTTGTCGTACCTAAAAAGAACGGCAAGTGGCGAGTCTGCATTGACTTCACAGATCTAAACAAAGCCTGCCCGAAGGATTCATATCCTCTTCCCAGGATAGATCAACTGATCGATGCAACAGCTGGACACGAGATTTTAACCTTCCTCGAAGCATACTCCGGGTATAATCAGATATTGATGGATCCCGAAGACCAGGAGAAAACAGCATTCATCACCTGTCGAGGTACGTACTGTTACAAAGTTATGCCTTTTGGACTGAAAAATGTAGGTGCAATCTATCAGCGTCTAGTCAATCGAATGTTCCACGACCATATCGGGTAGACTATGGAAGTGTACATCGATGACATGTTAATAAAATCCAAACGAGCAGAGGATCATCTGACACATCTGAATGAAGCTTTCCGAATCCTGGATCAGTATAACATGAAGCTGAATCCAGAGAAATGCGCTTTCGGAGTCGGACCGGGGAAGTTTCTTGGATTTATTGTTTCTCAGCGTGGCATTGAAGTCAATCCCGCTCAGATTAAAGCCATTGAATCTATCCCAGATGTACTTCACAACAGGAAAGATGTCATGAAACTAACAGGAAGAGTGGCAGCTCTATGTAGGCTCATCTCCCGGTCATCTGATCGTTGCAAAAGTTTCTTCGATGTCCTAAAACAAAACAATGAGTTCGAATGGACTCCCAAATGCCAGCAAGCATTGAGGGATTTGAAAAAGTATCTATCCAATCCCCCACTGCTCTCCACGCCTCAGGAAGGTGAACAGCTGCTGATTTATTTGGCAGTCTCAGAGTCATCGGTAAGCGCTGTGTTAGTTCGGGAAGACAAAGGTAAGCAACTCCCTATCTATTACATTAGCAAAGCCCTAATTGATGCAGAAACACGCTATCAACCTTTAGAAAAATTAGCACTGGCACTAGTAACTGCTGCTCGTAAGTTACGCCCTTATTTTCAAAGTCATTCGATAGCTGTGGTTACAACTTTTCCTTTTCGAAATGTTCTGCACAAACCTGAATTTTCAGGAAGGCTGATGAAATGGGCTATAGAATTATCTGAATTTGATATCACCTATCAGCCTAGAGTAGCGATAAAATCACAAGTCCTAGCAGACTTCAGCACTAACATATACCCTGAGGCAGAAAGGGAATCTATTCTTTATGCAGGGCAGGCTCCCGGCACATGGACCCTTCACACAGACGGCTCCTCGAGCGTCAAAGCGTCCGGCCTTGTACTGGTTCTTGTTGCTCCATCCGGCAAAATGGTATGGCAAGCTATCAAGTGCCCATTTATTACTAACAATGAGGCCGAATATGAGGCCGTTATTGCAGGATTGGAACTAGCCCGAAGTTATGGAGCAACCATCGTCAAACTAAAAAGCGACTCTCAGCTCGTGGTCAATCAAATCAATGGAGGTTTCATTGCACGAGAATCCAGGATGCAAGTATACCTCGCCCGAGTGAAAGAGCTCCTAGCACAGTTTGGTGAATGGGAAGCAGTCCAGATTCCACGGGAAGAGAACCATGAAGCCGATGCTCTTGCAAACATGGGATCAGTGGCAGAGATAGGGGCAGCCAGCTCTTCCGCTGTTGTCCAACTTCTCTACACGACCATGGATAGAGAAAAGTTCTAAGTCAACACTATCAACGCTATTTGGGACTGGCGGAATGAGATAAAAAATTATTGCAGACGCAAAAGCTGCACGCAAACTCCGAGTGAAAGCTGCCCGATATACAATTCTCAACAGCGAGCTTTACCGGAGGATGTTCGCAGGACCTCTCACAAAATGCCTTGGACCTAATCAGATCAATTATGTGATGAGAAAAGTCCACAAAGGCTGTTGCGGAAACCATTCCGGAGGTAAGGCACTAACTCGGAAGTTGATTCGTGCAGGTTATTATTGGGACAAGATGGAGAAAGATGTGAACGAGTTTGTCAAGAAATGTGACAAATGCCAGAGGTTCGCTTCTCCATCAGCCAGCAGAGCCACTCCATTCAATAATCTCCCCGTGGCCCTTCATGAAATGGGGGATGGACATCGTTGGACCTCTTCCCACAGCGCCAAGAGGGATGCGGTTCCTATTGATCATCACTTACTACTTCACAAAGTGGGTCGAAGCGGCAGCCTATTCAAGGATATGACAAACGAGTCGTCGACTTCCTCTAGCGTTTTGTCGTATGTCGCTTTGGAGCACCTAAGGAAATAGTCATGGACAACGGCCCGCAATTCGTCGGCCAGAAAGTGACTAGGTTCCTCGATGATCTGCACATCAAGAGGATCACTTCCTCTCCATATCATCCTATTGCAAATGGACAAGCGGAATCTACCAACAAAATCATTGTTGAATCCCTTAAAAAGCGCCTCGAACAGGCAAAGGGATGTTGGGTAGAGGAGTTACCTGGAGTATTGTGGGCTTATCGCACAACTATAAAAATGATACCGGAGAAACTCCTTACTCATTAGTGTATGGTGCAGACGCTCTAATCCCAGTTGAAATCGGAGAGCCCAGCTTACGATACGCACATGCCACTGAGGAATCAAACTCAGTCAATTTATCCGAAGAGCTGGACCTTCTCGAAGAACGCAGAGAGCTAGCCCTTGTACTAGTAGTCGCTCAAAAAGAATGAATCGAGCAATACTACAATCGGGGACTGGGCATACGAAGTTTTCAAGTCGGGGACTTTGTACTCAGAAAAGTCTCCCAAGCACACAGGAAACAAATTCAGGGAAGCTTGGTCCTAACTGGGAAGGCCCCTACAAAGTAATTGCTTCGGTCGGCAAAGAATCTTATCGTTTGGCACGACCAAACGGCTCTACTGTCCCGAACAGTTACAATGTGGTTCATCTCAAAAGGTATCACTTTTAAGTGGTAAAACGGTTAGTTATCTTACACTTACCTTTTATCTTTATGAAAAGATCTTACTTTTATTATATATTCTCTCTAAATGGTACTAACGACCTGAGCAAGGTCAGATCCGTTTAGCTCAACTGGTAGAGCTCGAAGTTCTTCAACTTCGCGGCTGTGGGTTCGAATCCCACAACGAACACACTCCTCGTTTGGTTATATGTGTTATATATGCAACTCACCGAAAACTCTTTTCATGTTATCCTCCAACATAAAAACAAGGAGGGTGGTGAGAGGCCCCTATAGGCCAGGTAAGACCTTCATAAAGGCAAAAGACCTTACCAAAAGGAGAATTTTCAAAGTTTTTTTTAAAAAAAAACTTTTACGTGATAAGACTTCCACGGCAAATAAGAGGAGTCATTCACAATACAATAACTTTCACGTGATAAGACTTCCACGGAAAATAAGAGGAGTCATTCACAAAATAAAAATTTTCATGTGACAAGGCTTCCACGAAAATAACAGAAGTCGTTCACAAGGCCAACGACTCGGCCAGAGCCAATCTACAAAACCATGCAACAACTTTCAACTATCGAAACGATAAGCAAAGTTATACGCACAGAGCAACGATTCAGCTAAAATTCTAAACGACCACAATTCGGTCAGACTACCTACAACTTACGACCTCTTCCTAATGAAAGGATAAGTTAAAAATATTCGGGCAGACTCTCGGGGAAACAAACTTAATAAAGTTCAAACTTCAGAAAGCTCCCAATTACAAGGCACGAACGCCACAAACACATACGAACAAAAAAATTCAAGAATTCAAACTAAATATAGTCACTGAATAGATCTAAAGTAGCATATATACATTAAACTGTAAATTGATAAAATGCCGAATACGGCTGATAGAAATTTGCAGAGTGTTCAAAAGGCCAAACAAACTGGCCAAGGACCAGAAAGTCTTTGCTAGACTTCTGTCCACCAACAAACAAGCCCGGCTTTCGCCAGACAATAAAAAATACATCAATCATAGATTGAGAAAAAGGGCATTAACATTTGGGGCTACGACCAGAACTCAACGCAGCAGCTCCGTCAGTCCTGATGTCGTTCCCTGAATCCTCGCCGTCGTCTTCGTCTTCATCATCATCATCACCTTCAGACTCTTCAGAGGAGAGACCCAATGCTTGATTTATTCTTCGAACAACGTTCTTTGTTGTCTGCAACATCTCCTCGACATTAACTTGTCCAGCCTGAATCTGCACGAGCAATGTCCGCTTGGCCTCAAGAGCTGCAAGCTTGGTTTTGATCTCGGACTGATCACGCAGGTTTGCCAAGTCCTTGGTTAATGCAGTCTGAGCACTCATTAACTGAGCGACCTGACCTTTGGCAGCCTGGAGATCAGCCCTGGCTTTAACTGATTCTTCATTAGCTCTCTGCAGATCCATCTCAAGAGATGTACGATCTTCGATAGCACCATTCAACGAATTTCAACATTCTTCAAGCAGTCTCTCCAAGCCCTGAACAGAGCGTGCGAACCCTTCTCTCTCTTCGAGAAGAAGGTCCTTCTCCCTGGTGAGTACGTTGATTTGCTCAACACGTTCGTTGTTGACACCAGTCAACCGGTTAACCTCACCACCAAGGAGACTACACTGCTCTATCAGAGTTTTGTTATCCTTCAGAGCTTCCAGCAACTCTCTTTTCACTTCAACCACTTGATTGGCGTTGTTAAGCCTGGAGCGAAACATGAGCTCGGCAGCCAACATACTCGACTGAAAAAAGCAAGGTAAGTCAGAGTTAGAAGACCGAGGCTAGAAGTTATTCCTGAAACAAAGCGGAAAGAACTTACCCGGGCAGAGTCAGAAGCAATCTGGAAGGCCAACTCCTCATCGGTCAGCTCCTTCAGCACCCATTCTTCGCGGGGACCGATGAGCGAGGATAGTGCCTTAGCCAAGCTGCGTGGCCTGGTTACGAAGTTGACATCAGGGGTAAGTTTCAAAGTGTGCTTCTTCTCGCAGAACTTAGGTTCCCAAGCCTGTTCAGAGGGATAATTTGGCCCGAACTTGTAACGCACTCCCCTGATGTCATTCAACTCTGTCCGGCCACCAATGGCTGACCGCCAAATGAATCTTGACGAGGAAAGGTTAGAGTCACCTTCTGCCTCAGGATCTATTGTCTCACATTCACGAAGAACAACGGGAGCCGCCCCCTCAGTAGCCACATTCTCCAGGTCCTCGAAACGATAAACACGAGGACCCTGGCTACCCTCTTGGGGAGCTTCTTCGCTTACTTCTTCTTTCACCTCTTCTTCTTCTTCACCTACTTTTCTCTTCCCCTTGTCGACAGGAGAAGGACCTGCCTCTGCCCCGTCACTAACTCGGGGACTCCTCTGTGGAGTACGGACAGCCTCCTCCTCGGCCTTTCTCCTGTCACTACGGAGATGAGGCCTTCGCCTAAGAGGAACATCAACTTCAACCTCAGTGTCCGAAAGAGTGATAACCTTCTCGACTATGCCCTCTCCCCGTGCAGACTCGGGGACTTCAGCAGCAGTACCAGCATTATTTCTACGGGTTCCGGTACACTGGCCCTAGAAGAAGGATCACCGCCAGCCGACGAGGTTTGCCCGGCAGCCACGGAAGTCTTACGAGCAGACTTTTTCCGTGCTCCGCCCTCGCCTTGGCTCCTCTTATTCCTCTTCAAGGAGCCCAGTCCACCGGACAGGAGTTCTTCGCCGCCCTCCCTGCTGCGCAGAGCACCCACTGAAGCTAGTATAGCCTCAGCTTCGGCTTCTGGGTCAGCTACACGCTCAGGAGACCCATCTTGAGGAGGAGCAGGAAAGAAACCTCCCGAAGTGCCCAAACCTATAAAAAGGTAAAACGGTCAAATATGAAGAAGGTCCAAAGAAGAAGAATGATCATGAAAAAGAAATGTTCTCACCATGATTTTGAACAACCAAACTCTTCTGAGTGGCAAAATACATCCACTCTCTCTTCTCAGGAGTAAACTCCTTCAAAATTGGCTCAACCCACGTGGTCAAATCATCAACAGAAATGAGTCCGTCGTAGGGTTGCTTGGCCGCTACAAGAATTGAACGAAGTTAGAAAACGAGAAGAAGAAAAAACACGAAGAACTTCAAAAATACTCGGGGACTTACGCTTCTTATTCCAAACTTCTGGAAGGTAGGCCTTGTCATCAAAAGTCAAGGCCGAGGAGCGCACAAACAGATACCGGTGTGCCCAGCCTCGGTCACTAGTATCCTCAAAACTGCACACCAAGCCCTTGCTTCCGCGCATTCTGGCATTTACATAGCCGTCTTTGAAAATTTGTATACTATACAAAGAAATAAAATGTTCATAACCAAAAGATTGATCGGTTCTTGCCGCGAACCAATCCAAAAGGGTAACTATTCTATACATACTGGGGCTCAGTTGCCCCGGACAGAGGAGGTACTCCCTACAGAGCCTCTCCAACACAGGATGCAGGGGTAATCTGCTTCCCCTGGTTAAAGGGTAGGTACACATAGCTGTCCACCCAGCCCTCTGTGAAGTAATATTCTCCTCCTCGGAGACCGGCAAGAGGGGAACCTCATCGCCCCAGTGGCAGTCCATCCTTACTCGTGGGATCACCTCTTTCGTGATCCCAGACTTGTACCTATACGCCGGCCAGTTCCGCGTATCTCCCTCTCTATTATGGAAGGACTTAATGTTACAGTCCGCCTCAAGTTCACCCCACTTCTTAGGGATTATCTCTGCTGCAGTAGCTTGAGTAGCCCGGGACCTAGGAGTGGCCGCCGAGGAACTACCAGCAACATCAGTGACCTGGTTTTTCCTAGATCGCGAAGTCATGGTTGCAAGAAAAGTATGAAGTTATCAGGAAGAATTCAAAGCTAGTTCAAAGTATTTTCAAAGAACAACGAAGAAGAAATAAAGGCAAGTAAAAGGTTTCTCATCAGGCAAACCCCTATTTATAGGGGTGAAAATTCGGCCCCACCAACTTCCTTCAAGACACGTGGAGGCCATCGGAAAAACCTCGATCAGATCTGGCCGTTGAAAAGGAGAATAGGGTTCGCCAAAACTTTATAGTATCATCATTATTCTGGAAAGTAGCAGTCACCTCGCAATCAACAGACAACGTGTACACGTAACTGAAGCGGTTAAAATTATTACTTTTACCCTTGGGGCACGCAATAGTCATTTCGGAATGACCTGCAGTCTCGCAAGCATGCCAGCTGTAGTTACTTTTTGTTACGGCGCATTAAATGCGCACGTCATGAGGACTTGTCACTTAGCTGATAAGGATCGTACGTCATCAAGATACATCACACTAAGACAAAAGTTCACAAAAAATTCCCGCCAAAAATCGTATCCACTCCTCGATCAGATACTCTGCTCGAGAAGTGCGGGGACTATCTGTATTGGATAAAAGCTGACTAGACTTGGAAAGGTGACATGTGTCTTCCACGTGGCACGAATAAATATTTCAACGGACAGACGTCCAACGGACAGACATTCATCACGAGCAGACCTAAAGAAGTTACAAAGCACTGCAATGGTCAACACGGTTTTAATGGGCAGTTAATAACACGATCATCCACGATCAAATCTATTAATGGTCATTAAGGCAATCATTACAACCCAGCGGTTATGACTCCAACGGATAGGTGACCGGCAGTTACTTATCCAGACGGATCCACGCCCAGCGGTTACAAAAAATCCCAACGGGTGCCTATCAGGCTTATAAATAGCACTCGCCTTGATCGATTGTACAACAACTTTTACTTCCTGTCTACACTATCAATAAGAATACTCTCTCTCTCTCTTGCTCAGTTATTCTCTTTTGTTCTTGTTGAGTTCTCTACTTTGGTCTTCTGAAGAGCGACTGATATCGAGGAACTCTCTCCGAGGACGAGTGATACGATACGGTTACTTCTCCTTGTTTATGTTTTGTGCATTACTTTTACTAGCTCATACGTGCATATTGTCATCATTACAGCTCACCGTATAAACTCTTAATCTCAACTATTGATCGTGACCTCGCAAATACAAATTTAATTGTTAGTTGGCCTAAAATCGGATCTAGGTTAAACAAACGTTACCTTATTCATCATGTGATATTTCTTTGCAGAAAAGCCCCAACTTTTTATGCCTTCAACTTTGTAGTATGTTGATAGTTCAAGCCATGATACTGCAGGGTAGAGGAAACCATCACAAGCACGAGCATTCTTTATTTGTTATTCATGTTATTTTTCTAAACATAAATTGTTTGAGTTTCTTTTTTTAATTATTTATGCTTTGCTGATCTCTCTATGGTATGTCTTTTGCATTCTGTCTATTTTATGATATATATTCATCATTGTTTAGGTATAATTCTTTTAAAATTTTGTGGCATATCAGTTTCTTTTAAATTAATCATTTTTGTTTATTTTTGGCAGGTTAAGCTTAAGCCTAGACCGACAGGAGTTTTAAGACCGATTAGTGAGTTAAGATTCTTGTAAGGTAGAAGTTTACTATAATATATTTATAGCTCTTCGATGGTACTTGAATTTAATTAGTTTTCCCAAATTCGATAACTTTAAGAAGATGCTATATAACAATTTTGTTTTAGTGAATTCGTGTATTTCACATTTTATTTTCTATTCAAAAAGAATCTCTTATCCCTTATCAGTCAAGTTGCATTTAATTTTCTTTTTTTGTCAACCTTGATGTATATTAATTCAAGGAACATTAAATTTCCATAATATAACCAACTAGTAATGGAGACATACATCACTAGGTATATATAACTGTATTGGATAAAAGCTGATAGGACTTGAAAAGGTGACACGTGTCTACCACGTGGCACGAGCAGAAGTTTCAACGGACAGACACCTAACAGACAGATATTTATCACGAGCAGACCCAAAGGAGTTATGAAACACTTCGTCAATCAACACGGTCTAAGTGAGCAGTTATTAACATGATCATTCACGATCATTCAATTAATGGTCATTAAGGTAATAATTACAACCCAGCGGTTATGCATCCAACGGATACGTGCCCAATAGTTACATATCCAGACGGATCCATGCCCAGCGGTTACGAATCCCAACGGGTGCCTATTAGACTTATAAATAACATTTGCCCTAAACCATTGTAACACAACTTTACTTCCTGTCTACATTATCAATAAGAATACTCTCTCACTCTTGCTCAGATACTCCTTTTTGCTCATATTTGTCTAGTATCTTAATTCTTCGATCCTCTAAGTATGACTGGTATCGAAGAGCTCTCTCCGGAGATAAGCGATACGATACAGTTATTTCTCCTTATTTATGTCTGTGCTTTATCTTTATTAGTTCATACTTATATCTCTTTCTCGTATTGTCACCATTTTGGTTCGTCGTTCAAACTCTTAATCTCAACTATTAATCGTGACTCCGCAAATATAAATTTAATTGTTAATTGGCCTAAAATCGGATCTAGGTTAAATAATTTGGCGACCACAGTGGGAGCCGGTCAATAGCCTTCGTAGGTTTATAGTTTATCTTTTCTGATATTACACCTCTTTTCGTCAGTCTTTTTGTTCTATAACTAACATGGCCGAAAGCAATTCCCAACGAACTATCGTAGGCGGAAGTCAGGCAAATACCCGCGTAGCGAATATTTTCGAAATAAAGCAAAAGCCTGGTGAGTCTCTCCGTCAATACTTGGATTGCTTCCAAAGAGAGCGAGTAATGCGTCCCGAGCTACGCGTAGATTATACGAATCTCTTCGCGAATCCCCAGCAGTCAGCTGGTCGGACGTTTGCAATCGATACGCCTCAAGGGTAAGTATCGGCGAATTCGAATGAGAAGACTCTTGGTGAGATTACTCTGACGACTCTCGCTGAAGGGGTAGCGAAGGAAACAACTTTTCATGTTGTTGATACAGATCTAGCCTACAACATCATTTTGGGAAGACCTTGGATCCACAAAATGCAAGCTGTTCCTTCAACTTATCATCAAGTATTGAAGTTCCCATCCGAATGGGGAATACGTGAGGTCCGGGGAGAGCAACGCTCTGCCCGAGATTGCTATTCGGTGGCTCTCAAACTACCCGAAGAGAACAAATAGCAATTACAGCGACCGGGGCCAGATATACCACATGAAGAAGCTGAGTACGAGGTCCCGGAATTCATCACGAAGATGGATGAAAGAAAAAAAACACATGCCGACCGTGGAAGCTTTGGAACCCGAAGAATTGTTCGCCGATAAACCGGAGAGGAATGTGTACTTAGGGACTGAACTAAGCGAACGCCTACGGGGAGATATCCTCCAGTTCCTCAAGGAGCGGCATACAACATTCGCCTGGTCCCACGCAGATATGACAGGTATTTCTCCCGACATCATTACTCACATGTTGAACATCGATCCATATCACCGCCCGGTGAAACAGAAGACGCGCCAGCAAGGAGCCTTTCGGAACCAGGTCATCAATGACGAGGTCGACCGGCTATTAAAAATCGGGTCAGTACGTGAAGTCAAATATCCAGACTGGCTAGCCAACGTGGTTGTTGTGCCTAAAAAGAATGGTAAATGGCGAGTCTGCATTGACTTCACGGATCTAAACAAAGCCTGCCCGAAGGATTCATATCCCCTTCCCAGGATAGATCAACTGATCGACGGAACAGCCAGACACGAGGTGCTCACCTTTCTCGATGCGTATTTCGGATATAACCAGATATTGATGGACCCTGGAGATCAGGAGAAAACGGCATTCATAACCTGTCGAGGTACGTATTGTTATAAAGTTATGCCATTTGGACTAAAAAATGCAGGTGCAACATATCAACGTCTAGTCAATCGAATGTTCTATGACCATCTCGGAAAGACTATGGAAGTATACATTGATGATATGTTGATCAAATCCAAACGAGCAGAGGACCATCTGGCACATTTGAAAGAAGCTTTCCAAATCTTGGATCAGTACAACATGAAGCTGAATCTGGAGAAGTGTGCATTCGGAGTCGGGTCGGGGAAGTTCCTGGGATTCATCGTTTCTCATCGTGGAATTGAAGTCAATCCCACTCAAATTAAAGCCATTGAATCAATCCCATATGTACTTCACAACAAGAAAGACGTCATGGAACTGACGGGGAGAGTGGCGGCCCTACGAAGATTCATTTCCCGATCATCTGACCGATGCAAGAGTTTCTTTGATGTCTTAAAACAAAACAAGGAGTTCGAATGGACCCCTGAATGCCAACAAGCATTGAAGGATCTGAAAAAGTATCTATCCAATCCACCACTGCTCTCCACGCCTCAGGAAGGTGAGCAGTTGCTAATTTATTTGGCAGTCTCAGAATCATCGGTAAGCGCCGTTCTAGTTCGGGAAGAAAAAGGTAAACAACTTCTTATCTATTACATTAGCAAAGCTCTAATTGACGCAGAAACGCGCTATCAACCCTTAGAAAAATTGGCATTGGCACTGGTAACTGCTGCTCGTAAGTTATGCCCTTACTTTCAAAGTCATTCGATAGCTGTGGTTACAACCTTTCCTTTACGAAATGTTTTGCCCAAACCTGAATTTTCAGGAAGGTTAGTAAAATGGGCTATAGAATTATCTGAATTTGATATCACCTACCAGCCTAGGGTAGCAACAAAGTCACAAGTTTTAGCAGACTTCGTGGCAGATTTCAGCACTAATATATACCCTTAGGCAGAAAGAGAAGCTATTCTTTATGCAGGGCAGGCTCCTGGCACGTCGACCCTTCACACACAGATGGCTCCTCGAGCGTCAAAGGGTCCAGGCTTGGATTATTTCTCGTCGCTCCATCCAGTGAGACGGTAAGGCAGGCTATCAAGTGCCCATTTATTACTAACAATGAGGCCGAATATGAGGCCGTTATTGCAGGATTAGAACTAGCCCGAAGTTATGGAGCAACCATCGTCAAACTAAAAAGTGACTCTCAGCTGGTGGTCAATCAGATAAATGGAGGCTTCATTGCACGAGAATCTAGGATGCAAGTGTACCTCGCCCGAGTGAAAGAACTCCTAGCACAGTTTGACGAATAGGAAGCATTTCAGATTCCACGGGAAGAGAACCATGAAGCTGATGCTCTCGCAAATATGGGATCAGTGGCAGAGATAGGGGCAGAGAAAAGTTTGAAGTCAACACCATCAACGCTACTTGGGACTGGCGGAATGAGATAACAAACTATCTTATCCATGGAACTCTACCCGTAGATACAAAAGCTGCTCGCAAACTCCGAATAAAAGCTGCTCGGTATACAATTCTCAACGGCGAACTCTACTGTAAAATGTTTGCAGGACCACTCGCAAAATGTCTTGAACCGAGTCAAATTAATTATATGATGAGAGAAGTCCATGAAGGCTGTTGTGGAAATCATTCTGGGGGCAAGGCGTTAACCTGGAAGCTGATTCGCGCAGGTTATTATTGGGAAAAAATGGAGAAAGATACGAATGAATTTGTCAAAAAATGTGACAAATGCCATAGGTTCGCCCATCTTCTCCATCAGCCAGCAGAACCACTCCATTCAATAATCTCTCCATGGCCCTTCATGAAATGGGGGATGGATATAGTCGATCCTCGTCCCACAGCACCAAGGGAGATTCGCTTCTTATTGATCATCACTGATTACTTCACAAAGTGGGTTGAAGTGGCAGCATACACAAGGATACGACAAACGGAGGTTGTCGACTTCCTCTGGCGTTTTGTCATATGTCACTTTGGAGCACCTAAGGAAATAGTCATGGACAACGGCCCGCAATTTATCGGCCAGAGAGCGACTAGGTTCCTCGACGATCTGCACATCATGAGGAGCACTTCCTCTCCGTATCATCCTGTTGCCAATGGACAGGCAGAACCTACCAATAAAATCATCGTTGAATCCCTTAAAAAGTGCCTCGAGCAGGCAAAGGGATGCTGGGTAGAAGAGTTACCTAGAGTACTATGGGCTTATCGCACAACCATAAAAATGAGTACCGGAGAGACTCCTTACTCATTGGTATATGGTGCAGATGCTCTAATCCCAGTTGAAATAGGAAAGCCCATCCTGCGATATGCACATGCCACTGAAGAATCAAACTCAGTCAACCTCTCCGAAGAGCTGGACCTCCTCGAAGAACGGAGAGAGCTAGCTCTTGTACGAGTAGTCGCTCAGAAAGAACGAATCGAACAATATTACAATCGGGGACTGCGCGTACGAAGCTTCCAGGTTGGAGACTTTGTACTCAGAAAAATCTCCCAGAGCACACAAGAGACAAATTCAGGGAAGCTTGGCCCTAACTGGGAAGGCCCCTACAAAGTAATTGCTTCAGTTGGCAAGGGATCTTATCGCTTGGCACGACCAGACGGCTCCACTGTCCCGAACAGTTGGAATATGGTTCACCTCAAAAGGTACCACTTTTAAGTGGTAAAACGGTTAGTTATCTTAAACTTACCTTTTATTTTCACGAAAGTTCTCACCTTTATTATATTTTCTCTCTAAATGGTACTAACGACCTAAACAAGGTCAGATCCATTTAGCTCAACTGGTAGAGCTCGAAGTTCTTCAACTTCGCGGCTGTGGGTTCGAATCCCACAACGGACACGCTCCTCATTTGGTTATATGTGTCCTATATGCAGCTCACCGCAACTCTTTTCATGTTATCACTTCACGTGCTCCAACATAAAAACAAGGGGGGTGAGAGGCCCCTGTAGGCCAGGTAAGACCTTCATAAAGGCAAAAGACCTTACCAAAAGGCGAATTTTTAAAGTTTTTCAAAAACTTTTACGTGACAAGACTTCCACAAAAATAAGAGAAGTCGTTCACAAGGCCAGCAACTCAGCCAGAGCCAATCTACAAAGCCGTGCAACAACTTTCGACTAACGATGAGCAAGGTTATGAGCACAGAGCAACGATTCGGCCAAAAATCTAACGACTATGATTCGGTCAGATTACTTACAACTTACGACCTCTTCCTAACGAAAGGCTAAGTTAAAAACATTCGGGAAAACTTTTGGAGACCAGAACTTAATAAAGTTCAAACTTCAGAAAATTCCCAAACATAAGGCACGAAAGAAACAACACATGCAAACGAAAGATCAAAAGTTCAGGCTAAATATAGTCATTGAATGGATCTAAAAGCATATATACATTATCCTGTAAAACGATAAGATGCCGAAAACGGTTGACAGAAGTTTACAGAGTGATCAAAGGCCAAATGAAACCGGCCATACAAGAGACCAGAGAGTCTTTACCCGACCTCTGTCCACAAACAACCAAATCTGGCTCTCGCCAGGCAATAAAAAAAATCAATAAGATATTGGGAAAGGGCATAAACATTTTGGGCTACGATCAGAACCCGACGCACCAGCTCCGTTGGTTCTGCCATCGTCCCCTGAATTCTCACCATCATCTTCGTCCTCATCTTCATCTTCACCTTCAGACTCCTCAGGAGAGAGATTCAGTGCTTGTCTTATTCTACGAACAACGCTCTTTTTCATCTGCAGCATCTCCTCAATATTAACTTGTTTAGCTTGAATCTGCACGAGCAATGAACGTTTAGCCTCGAGCGCAGCAAGCTTGGCCTTAATCTCAGATTGATCACACAGGTTTGCCAAGTCTTTGGTTAGTGCGGCCTGAGCACTCATCAATTGAGTGACCTGATCCTTGGCAGCCTGAAGCTCAGCTCTGGCCTTAATAGATCCTTCATCGGCCCTTTGCAGATCCATCTCAAGGGATGCACGATCATCAATAGCACTGTTCAAATAAGCTGTACATTCTTCAAGTAATCTCTCTAGACCCTGGGCAGAGCGTGCGAACCCTTCTTTTTCTTCAAAAAGAAGGTCCTTCGCCTTTGTGAGTGCGTTAATCTACTCGACACGTTTATTGTTAACATCAGTTAGCCGATTAACTTCACTCCCTAGGAGACCACACTGCTCTGTCAAGATCTTGTTCTCCTTCAGTGCATCCATCAACTCTTTCTTTACCTCGAGTACTTGATCGACGTTGTTAATCCTGGAGCGAAACATGAGCTCGGCAGCCAGCATACTTGATTGAAAAAGTAAAATAAGTAAAGGTTAGAAGTCCGAGGCCAAAGTTATTCCTAACACAAAGCAGGAAACACTTACCCGGGCAGAGTCAGCAGCAATCTGAAAGGCCAACTCCTCATCACTTAGCTCCATCAGCACCCATTCTTCACGGGGACCAATGAGTGAAGAGACCGCCTTAGCCAAACCAGCCGGTCCGGTTATGAAGTTAACATCAGGGGCAAGTTTCAGGATATGCTTCCTCTCACAGTGCTTGGGTTCCCAAGCCTGCTCAGAAGGATAATTTGGCCCAAACTGGTAACGGACACCCCTGATATCCTTCAATTCGGTCTGGCCACCAATGACAGACCACCAGATGAACCTTGTTGATGAAAGGTTAGGATCACCTTCCACTCTAGGATTTATCGTCTCGCACTCGCGAAGGCCGACAGGCATCGCCCCCTCAGTAGTCACATTCTCTACGTCCTCGAAACGAAAAACACGAGGACCCCGGCTACCCTCTTGGGGAACTTCTTCCCTAGCTTCTTCCCTAACTTCTTCCCTTACTTCTTCCTTTTCTTCTTCTTCTTCACCCACCTTTCTTTTCCCCTTGTCTACACGAGAAGGAGCTGCCTTCACCCCGTCATCAACTCGGGGACTCCTTTCCGGAGTACGGACAGCCTCCTTCTCAACCCTCCTTCTGTCACTTCGAAGATAAGGCTTTCGCCTAAGGGGTTCATCAGCTTCGGCCTCAGTGTCTGAAAGATAGATAACCTCCTTGGCTAAACCCTCTCCCCGTGCAGACTCGGGGACTTCAGCAGCAGACCTGACATTCTCTTCTACAGACTCCGGTACATTGGCTCTAATCGAAGGCTCACCCCCCAACAGATGAGGCTTGCCCGGCAGCCACGGAAGTCTTACGAGCAGTCTTCTTCCGTGCTCCGCCCTCGTCCTGGTTCTTCTTCTTTCTTTTCAGAGAGCCCAGACCACCGGACAAGAGTTCCTCGCCCCCCTCCCTGCTGCGCAGTGCCTCCACCGAAGCTAGTATAGCCGCGGCCTCAGTATCTGGGTCAGCGACAGGCTCGGAAGGCCCATCTTGGGGAGGAGCAAGAAAGAAATCTCCTTGAGTACCCAGACCTGCAAAAAGGTAAAACGATCAGACACGGAGGAGTTTCAAAGGAGAACAATAATCATGGAAGCAGAAATATTCTCACCATGGTTTTTCACGGTCAGACTCTTATGCGCAGTAAAATGCGCCCATTCTCTCCTCTCAGGAGCGAACACCTTCAAAATTGCCTCAACCCACGCCGTTAACTCATCAACAGATATGAGCCCGTCGTAGGGTTGCTTGGCCGCTACAAAAAGAAGTTGAACGGAGTTAGCAGATGAGAAGAAAAGGAAGATCACAAAAAATTTCAAAAATACTCGAGGACTTACGCTTCCTGTTCCAGACTTCAGGAAGATAAGTCTAGTCGCCAAAAGTCAAGGCCGAGGAGCGCACGAACAGATACCGGTGTAACCAACCTCGGTCACCTATATCCTCAGAACTGCGCACCAAGCCCTTGCTCCCGCGCATCCTGGCATTCAAATAGCCATCTTTAAAATTTTGTATACTGTACAAAGAAATAAAATGTTCGTATCCAAAAGATTGATCGGTTTCTGTCGCAAACCAATCTAAAAATGTAACTATTCTGTATATACTGGGGCACAGTTGCCCCAGGCAGAGCAGGTACTCCCTGCAGAGCCTTTCCAGCACAGGGTGCAGGGGTAACCTACATCCTACCGTGAAAGGGTAGGTACACATGGCTGTCCACCCAGCCCTGTGAGAAGTAATATTCTCCTCCTCGGAGACCGGCAAGAGGGGAACCTCATCATCCCAATGACAGTCCATCCTCACCCGTGGGATCAACTCCTTCGTGATCCCAGACCTAAACTTATACGCCGGCCAGTTGCGCGCATCTCCCTGATTATTATTAAAGGACTTAATGTTACAGTCCGCCTCTAATTCACCCCACTTTTTGGGGATAATCTCCGCAGCAGTAGCATGAGCAGCCCTGGGCCTAGGAGTGGCCGTAGAAGAACTACCAGCCGCATCGACGTTAGCAAGAAGAATTCAAAAGCTGGTTCAAAGGTTTTCAAGGAACAATGGAGAAGAAATAAAAGTAAGTAAAAGGTTTCTCATCCAGCAAACCCCTATTTATAGGAGTGAAGATTCAGCCCCTCAACTTCATTCGAGACACGTGGAGGTCATTCAAGAGACTACGATCAGATCTGGCCGTTAAAAAAAAGAATAGGTTTCACCAGATTTTATAATGTCATCATTTCCCTGAAGTGCAGCGGTCACCTCGCGATGAACAGGCGACGTGTGCACGTGATTGAGGCGGTTAAAATCATTTTTTTTACTCTTGGGACGCGCAGTAGTCACTTCAGAATGGACTGCAACCACGCAGGCGTGCCAGCTGCAGTTACTTTTTTATATGGCGCATTAAATGCGCACGTCATAAGGGCTTGTCACGTAGCTGATAAGGTTCGTACGTCACCAAGCCTCGTCACACGAAGACAAAAGTTTACAAAGCAGAAACTCCCGCCAAAATTCCTATCCACTCCTCGAACAGATACTCTGCTCGAGAAGTGCGGGGACTATCTGTATTGGATAAAAGCTGACAGGACTTGAAAAGGTGACACGTGTCTACTACGTGGCACGAGCAGAAGCTCCAACAGACTGACACCTAACGGACAGGCATTTATCACGAGCAGACCCAAAGGAGTTATGAAACACTTCGTCAGTCAACACGGTCTAAGTGAGCAGTTATTAACATGATCATTCACGATCATTCAATTAATGGTCATTAAGGCAATCATTACAACCCAGCGGTTATGCATCCAACGGATACGTGCCCAACAGTTACATATCCAGACGGATCCATGCCCAGCGGTTACGAATCTCAACGGGTGCCTATTAGACTTATACATAGCATTTGCCCTAAACCATTGTAACACAACTTTACTTCCTGTCTACATTATCTATAAGAATACTCTTTCACTCTTGCTCAGATACTCCTTTTTGCTCATATTTGTCTAGTATCTTAATTCTTCGATACTCTAAGTATGACTGGTATCGAAGAGCTCTCTCCGGGGATAAGTGATACGATACGGTTATTTCTCCTTATTTCTGTCCGTGCTTTATCTTTATTAGTTCATACTTATATCTCGTTCTCGTATTTTCACCATTTTGGTTCGTCGTTCAAACTCTTAATCTCAACTATTGATCGTGACTCCGCAAATATAAATTTAATTGTTAATTGACCTAAAATCGGATCTAGGTTAAACAATAACTATTCTTCTTGTAGAGTTATTGCACTTTTGACGTTATATTTGTAGAAATTTTTAAAGCGATTCCCGCTCTAGATTTTCATTTTGTAATAAGTCTGAGAAATAATAAGAGGTGGAGCGTTTGGAGGTTTCTTTGACATCATCTTCTTATGTTAGTTGCCTCCTGATGTTGTTCTTCATATGAAGTATAAATACAATATGATTTTACTTGGTCTATGAAAGCACCAGGTTATTGATACATTGACGTACGCGTACATTCTTTTCAATTCTCATTATTTGATTTTTTTTTTTTTTTGTGTTTTGGTTCATACAAGATCAACCACAATTTTAAGGTGGATGACTTCAGACAATTCGACGATGCCAAGTTGACAAGGTGGATATGAAAATTTTTTTTTATCTTTTCGAGAAAAATATGTGCAGCCGAATTTGTCTTTAAAGAGTCAATTTTTTTTTTTTTTTTTTTTTGGGCTAGATTTAAAGAGTCAATTTAGACCGCACATGATTGGGATGTATGTTGAAGTATCGGCAAGTTGTAGTTATTTTGGGGATTGAGGACAAAGTTATACAGGAATCACTGCTTAACCTTTTGTAATTGTTATGAAAACCTTATTTTCTTTTTGTTTCTGGTGCTAGATTATTTCTTTTTATTTCCTAACAAAAGATATTCTTTTGTGGCATGATTAAGTTTTGCTTGAGTATTATCTCCTTAATTAATTATATAATCACTGTTCTTGATATACAAAATTTTTAATTTTTTATGTGAGATAACACATGCAATGCACCTACACTAAAACTAGTTAATTAAAGTAAATGATAATATGAATAACGAAACAATCGGCGAGGACACAATTTGGTAAAAAATGAAATGGAAAAAGTTGTTCTCATATAGAATAATTTAGAGATATTTTTCACTTTTCCACATTCAAGTAAAACGCTCCATGGCTGCATATGTCGATTACTAAATTTTATGAAAAACATTAATCCTCTAGGGGGGAATCGAGTTTTCAATGTCTAAACTCTGTGTCATCACATGAAACCTAATACGCGAAGAGATTTCATTATACACTATTTGGCTCACTACTTCACTCTTGGATTCATTCGAATGTTATAAGGAGATTCAATACATTAATTTCATATAAGTATATATGCAAACCTATTAAATGAAGCTAGTAGGTTAGCACCCAATTTGCTAACCAATTTAGAAACTTGGTTCAGACTAAAATTTCCTTAATT
Organism: Petunia x hybrida; assembly: GCA_037355625.1. Classification (NCBI taxonomy): domain Eukaryota; kingdom Viridiplantae; phylum Streptophyta; class Magnoliopsida; order Solanales; family Solanaceae; genus Petunia; species Petunia x hybrida. The sequence goes on along the minus strand of JBBBVM010000053.1, from coordinate 4,640,413 downwards.
TTAATGTGTTGGCTTGTCTTATTGGGGATATTTTGGAGAAGTAAAAATAGGTATAATGCTAACCTACTACGTTCAAGTAAACAAAGTTTAAGAAAAAAAAGAACTTTTGAAGCTTGTGATTTAAAATAAAGGAAAAAGACAAAATTTACCTCATACTTCTTGGAAATGTTTACATTTATATTCCTAAAAGCTTCGTAAATTGAACCCTTCCAAAAATGCACACAAGTATGCATCGGGACTTGATTTCAACAAAATGGGACTCCAAAGGGTTTTTTTTTTTTGGAGTCGCCACCTAATTTAAGGATTATTAGGAACCTAAGTTAACTAAAGAGTGCAATTTTATTATTTATTTAAAAAAATTAAATTCAGAGATTCTAGGTAAGTGGTCCTATTAAATTCGAAAGAAGGTCCCTAACGGGAGCACTTTCGAAAATCCGCTAAAAGCGGTTAATTCGGCGATTTTCACGAATTTTATTTAAAGATATTTAATTTAGGATAAATTTTAAATAAAGATAGATAGATAATGAATAATATAAATAAGATAAGGCTTGACTACATACTTAGCCAAATAAATAATAAATTTGAAATTAAGTAAATAAATAATTAAATAATTATTGCTTGATTAATTAATTAATTAATTAAACAAGAGCTAAATAAATTGAATAAATAACTTAATTAAATTAAATAAATGATTAGCTGAGTAATAATAGTTGATTGATTAATTGATTAGATAAATAGATAGATAGATAGATAGATAGATAGATAGATAGATAACTTAATTAAATAAATAAATATTTCTATGAACTCAATTAAATAAGGAATTGATTAATTAAATAAATAATTATAATTGATTAAAAAATTAATTAAGATTAAATAAATAAATTAATAATAAATACTACTTAATTAATTTAATTAATGAATAAATAAATTAATAAATTAATAAATAATTAATAAATGGATAAATAATTAACTTAAATATAAATAATGAATAAATAGGTATAATCTTAATTTTTATTCTTTTGCACTCGATAATTAACTAAAGATTCCTAATATTTTAAACCAATTGGCGAGTCACAAAGAAACGGGATATGCAATTTATAATCAATCCTATACATGTAATAATATAACAATTTTAAATAAAGAGGCTAACCTACCAGGCTTCTAATCATGCAAAGTCCTAATTCAGGTTTACGGGGATCCTAAAACATGCTTTCTAAAGGGGACGGGAGAGAAGGAGTTTAGAAGGTAGAACCTGGATAGCAAGCTCAATACAACCCCTGTATTTCACATGGTTTTCAGTTTTTCCTCTCTTTTACATTTTCGGGGATATCAAGTCCCGAAATGCGGAGCGGATCAAATAACTTTCCAAATGCATGCCATCCCAATTTGTGAGTTTTTATTCAACTCGATCCCAAGATTCATGCAAAAAATAGACAAGAGATAAGGATTAGTAAATATTCAAAACAACTAATAAGAAAGATATAAATCAAACAAGAGTATAACTTAACCCAAGTATCTATTTAAAAAAAAAGAAGCTAAAATGAAACAGATCTCGTGGATTTGGCACGCAACCTTGAAAGGCATTTAAATTTCAACATGTTAGACAAATGATTTCCTTATTGCAGGCCTCTTTAGAATAGATACCAAAACATTTAACAGAGAAAAGCCAAGCTTCATACAGGGCCATACATATACCTCTTATATTATAACTAAACTCTAGGGTGTTACTAACTCTAATATAAAGCACTTCAACAAACTTCTCAAAGGAACAGATGAATTACCAGGAACCTAGCAACTGACACACCCATATGCACTTTCACAAATCAGGCTTGAGCAAACAAGATACCCAAAACTAATAGCTTGGACCCCTCATTGCCCAGACAAACTTCAACCTCCTGCTAGCGCCCGAGACAGACCTCCTGCACATACACACATACACACTGCTGAACACACAAAACACACTAGCTTCCAGAACTGAACTCCTACTCTCAACCTCAGATTCCATAACCACACCAAACGCCATCCTGAAACCTCTAGCACCCTCTAAACAACCTAGCACCAATTTCCAACATCTGCGCACTCTCAACCACATTCACACCTATTCAACTGCCCTACAACACCCTCATATTCTCACCCTTTTGCACACATCATCAAAAAGCAACCAACTCTCTAGAACAAAATAAACTAGGCCAGATATCTACACTATTTCAGACCTTCTATCCCTCACACTTCCAGACCTACTTTACAAGCCAAGCAATATCAGAGAAGCAGCTTACCCTGCTTCTTCTACTCCTAGACAACCAGAAAAACAACCAAGCAACTCCCTAATGAACTCACCAACAAGAACCAGAGCTCCCTCACACACCAACATACTCCAGAAACAACTGCATACCTACAGGCCCCCGGACCAACTACCAGACAACATGAAACATAACTTCACTGCCCTGGACAACTACCAGGCCCCTGAACCAATCTCCCTGCACCTCTAACCTGCCTAAACAAGCTGCAGCTAACAATAGAGAAGCTGAACAGACCACTACACCTAATCATACCCCTTTTCTTCCTTAGACCACCCTGGATTCTACTTCACACACTAGGAACCAAGAATCACACCTGGTGCCTGCCTGCCAATCCTTCCCAGCACCCATACAATCTCATGGATTCATCTTTATAAAGATAAGACATGATTCCTAACTCAAATAAGTAATGAAAAAAGTAAAGGCTGAAACCCTTTAAACAAACTCAGATTCAAGGCAAAAAAGAACATAGATTCAAACTTCAACTTGAAAACTTATCTTTTACACTCTTTTGACAATATTTTCGTTTAAGCATAAATTTAGTCCTTCTTTAACACTAGCTCACAAAGATAAGCTTCAATATTCAGTCAAATGCATACATAGACCTCATTTCAACATTTTGATATCAACAAATAGCATTCAGCATTACATTAAACAGCCCTTTTGCACAAGGAAAACAATATGTAATCGACTAGGATAAAAATATAAAGGCTTAGATTTTACCTTTTCTAGGGCGGCAAACTGAAGCGTCGATTCGAAGAATACGACACAAACAAAGTCTATGATTCGAACGGGGTCGACAACTCGGATAACAACGAAGCGATAAACAAAGAAAATAATAAAAGAAACATGAACTTGCTATCTTGATTTCAAAACTGAAAAATCAAAGGAATTCTGTGTATTTTAAGATTAAACCTAAGAAAAATCTCTATATATGCTCTGCCTCTTTTTTTCTTCCTCAAACTATATGAACTGAACCCCTGCCTCCTAGAGTCTGAACCCCTTAAAAACGAACTAAATTCATGAATTTATACCTGAGATTTAGGGTTTGATTCCCGCTTGCATTTCCTGATCGACACTTACTCACTTTGCTCTTCCCTTTTGACACCAGGGTCAAAAAAAATATAATCCTCTTGGATTGTACTACTTTCACCCTAATTCAAAGAGAAAATAGACGTTGATTGATTCACGGCCCAGATGCGACTCTCATTCGAAATGGACGATCGAGATTGATTGAGCTTTTGTAAAAAAAGGTGATGTGGAACTTGGGAGGGGGGGACCATCTAATGACAGTGATTTTGGCGGATTGTGGAGGGAATAGAAAGGGAATCGGGTTTTAGGGTCGGGTAATTAGGTTTCGAAAATGGGAATTAGGGAAAGAGGGTAAGCTGATTAGAACTGAGGAAATACGTGTGTATAATATATGTAATATATTATACAAGTAGAACTGAGGAAATAAATGTTGCACAAGTAGGCCAACATTTAGGATTAGAACAATTTTAGCCCTTTGTTAAGGTTAATTGAAAATGAAAGGGGTTGCGCAGGGTAGGCTGAATTTAGATTATGTCTTTCACTTTTGAACTCTTTCTGAAATAAATTAAGAAGTGAAGGGGATTGCACGAGTAGAATGGGAATTAGGCTACGCTTTGCAAACTTTTGCATTTTCCTCGAAAATTAATCAATTACATTTAATTCTCAAAATTGTCCATTAATTAGATAGTTAGACATTTTATTGAAATTTTCAGGACAAAATTGGGTGTCAATAGCTGCCCCCTCTTTACCCGAAAAGGATGAAAGACTTTTCAGGGTAAAGAAGTTGATGGAAAGCCAATTTTGTCACGATAAAGCCAAGGACTTCGATTCCGAGGACCAAAGTGTGAGGCTTATGGACGTGGATATGGCCGAACTTCGATTTTCAAGTTGCCTACATATCTCGGGCTAAAGGAGTATCAGGCCATATGTAGTTCAACGACACTTAGATACGAAGACTCGCACGATTGACAGAAAAAGGACGCACTAATAGGAAACAATTCAAACTGACGTCCTAATCCGGAACAAAAGATTAGGATAGAATTTGCTTGTTCGAGTGCGATTCTTCAGATCCTCGTTGAGAGTCTAGCTTATATCAACGATTGCCCCAGTTCACTGTTAAGAAAAAGTTCCATGTTATGCTCCAAATACTGCTGCGGTACTGCCAAAATTCTGTAACAATCTCGACAAACGGTAAGCGAGCAACTGCTAATAAGACTTTGATAATTGGAATAAAGAATAAAATAAAGCGATAACGTAAAACTTTAAATACGGGTTGCGATATCATCGATAAGTTCTTCCTTCAATCAACTAACGAGGCGCCCCGCCCGGGGAACCTCTTAAGCTGATTATTATTCTGAAACAACAAAGTAAAACAATAAGTAAAGCGAGTACGAATTGCAGAATACAAGGCTATTACAAAAGAAATCAACTAACGAGACATAATACTCCAGTTGACTTGTCCAATCTATAACCTATGCTGGTAACATAACGTTTATTTATAAGGCGAACGAGCCTAAAACGTTCAATCATAAGGCGAACGAGACTAGAACATACAATTATAAGGCGAACAAGCCTAAAACGTTCAATTATAAGGCGGACGAGCCTAAAACGTTCAATTATAAGGCGAACGAGCCTAAACCATAAGGCAAGCAAAAGACGCAAAACTCATTAAAGCAGATACTTCTTCAGACTTAGAAATATCTGTAAATCACAAAATGAAATTTTAGTAAACGTTCTCATAAAGCGAAATAGAAATGAAATGGATAGGACTTAACAATTTGCAAGGAATATAGGAAATAGAAATGTCGCCTTTCGGAAATAAATCATGATAAAGCATAATGCTTTAGATCATGAAGAGGTAGTCTACAATGCATTCTCGGAATGTGCTCCATTCAATTGATAAAGCAATCAGCCGTCGGGTCCGAAGCATCCAACGTCCTAGCACAACTTGAAAACCTGCATATCCCAATTCCGGGTGGTTTAACCCGAATTGTTCATTTATAAGGTGAACATGCCCAAAAACGTTCGTTTATAAGGCGAACGAGCCTAAAACGTTCATCTATAAGGCGAACGAGCCTAAAACGTTCCATTATAAGGCGAAAGAGCCCAAAAGTGCGTAACATAAAGCGAAAACACAAAACTCATTAAAGTGGGTACTTCTTCAAACTTAGCAATATCTGCAAATTACCAAATGAAATTTTAGTAAGTGTTCTCATAATGGGATAGAAATGAAACTGATATTTTAGCAATTTGCAAGAATTATAGGATATAGAAATGCCGCCTTTCAGCAGTAAACTATGATAAAGCATAACACTTTAATGATCTAGTGGCAATTTGCAATTTAATCTTGAATTGTGCTCCAATCACTTGACAAAGCAAATGAGATGTCCAGTCTTGAAGCATCCAATGTTCCAGTGCGAGTTGAAGTAAATCTGCATATCTGATTTACGGGTGGAAGGACCCGGATAATTCATTTATAAGGAAATAGGTCTAAAACATTCAATTATAAGGCGAATGAGCCCAAAATGTTCAATTATAAGGCAAACGAGCTTAAGACGTTCATTTATAAGGCGAACGAACCTACGTTTGATACTAACCTGCAAAAATAAAGTTGCAAATTGGATTAATTAAGATAATGCAATATAAATGAGCAAAGCTAGGTCGTGTTGCTTGTATTGATAGAGTTGCAAAGCGTTGAATGCTGCCTTTGGTCCATATTGAAACGATGTTCAATTCCTGCAAAATTTAGAGTAAATGCGTTGGAAAACGAGTAAATAATAAAGCGAAGGCTATAATGGAAAAGAAAGAAAAAGATTTGCTCTGCATATGCGGCAAGACGAATAATCTTTGAGAAATTGATGGTTTCTAGTTCTCCTCATTCTATTGCTTTTGGAATTCCTGCGTCCAAATAAAAAATCGTGAGTTCTGAAAGATGGGCCCAAAAGCCTCAACATTTTGTTTTGCCCCCTTCTGTCTTTATGCTGAACTTTGCAGTAGCACCAAAACAAATTTGCCCCTGTTTTCAAATAAAAAGCTGCTAGTTTTTGAACAAATAGTGGCTGACTTGATTGAATACCTAATCCGGCTTCAAATCTGCATCTTCTTGTATGGAAATCAGATGTATTGCTGATGCGAGAGTCTGATGCCCTTGAAATTCTTTTTTTGTACAAAAGATATCATCTAAAATTGATTTGGCTTGGCTTATCTGGAAAAATGGATTATCATTGATTTCGGGATTAAAAACCCAATAAAGGGTACAAGATAGTTCATTACATAAAACTTCAAAAGAGTAGGAAAACATAAGATAGTCGGGCAGTAATGCCATTTCAACAAATAAAGTGTTGTTATTTGATCTCCTTGCTAAGCTTCACGCTTTCTTTTAAATGCCTTGGTGCCAATTTTGATGAATCACCTCTGGCGATAATTGCATTTGCTGCTGGAGGATGATAATTGCTTGTTTGCCCTTGCTTCAGACTTATCTTGCCCTTTTCAATCATATTCTGGATTTTGTGCTCAAGTGCCAAGAATTCTTCTGTGTCATGGCCTTGAATATTTGAGTGATATGCGCACCTCTTTGATAAATCAAATCCTTGAGGCAGATTTTCTGGGATCCATCCCTTCTTTGCTTGCAGAAGCCCTTTTACTTTCAATCTCTCAAATATGTCTGACAATGATTCATATAGAGGAGTGAAAGTACGAGGTCTTAACTTCTTCGTTCTTTGATGAACAGATGGTGCCTGATAAGATCGATGCTGACGACTTAAATTCTGCATATCATGATTGTAGTGCACTTGCAAAGGCTGGGAGTCTTGAATATTTTCAGATGGATCAGAACAATTGAAAACTGGCACTGTAGTGTCATAGTCAATCAACCTTCCGGCTTGAAATTTTTCTTCCAAAATCTTTGCATACCGGATTAAACTGGGAAAATCCTTTAAATTGGCAAAAAGTAGCTTTTCATAAAATAGGCCTTCTAAAAGGTCAATGATATTCGCTATCAACTCATCTTCAGGCAATGGAGGATGCATCTTAGAAGCCTCTAGCCTCCATCTCGCAGCAAATTCTACAACAGACTCATGCGGCATCTTCCTGATTTTACGCATATCAATTAGATAAGGAACTCTTACTATATTGAACTTGCATTGTTCCACAAAGTCTCGAGCCATGTCTTCCCATGTGTGCCATTTGGTAAAATTTTGCTTAGTATACCATGCAAGTGCCATTCCTGATAAACTCTGAATGAACAGTCTCATACGCAAAGCTTCGTCCTTGCCAATTCCAGTTAATCTACTGCAATAATCTTTCACATGTGCATAGGGGTCTTCTTTTCCATTGAAAGTGTTAAATTTTAGTATCTTGTACCCACATGGAGGCTCAATGTCAGGGTGAATTCATAAGTCTTCATAGCATAAGCTCTGAATATTCCTAGAGCGCAATTCTTTTCCCATGAACTTTCTCACAATCTGATCATCTATACTGTGAGGATAAGTTGTCTCAACTTCTTTCTCAGGCAATTCTGGTGAATGCACTATCAATTGATTTGATTGACTCCCCACAGCAGGCATAGTGATAAAAGGTGGTTGGTATAAAGTTGCAGTTGGCCAAGCATTTGGATTGGCAAGATATTCTTGTGGGATTTGTGGATATATAGTGTGTATAGGCATTGGGTAATTAGGCATTGTTAAGTAAGGTGAATTGGAGGTAAAGCTTGTATTTAGCAAAGGTTTGCTAGTGTTGACAAAGTTGATAATCCTATTCCTTTGGACCACATGTTCTTCAACATCATCATTCTACGCTTGTAAAATACCCATACCAGAACTGGTTGGCTGAAGTTGCTTTGCCATGTTATTTTGTCCTTGATGCAGATTCTCAGCCATTTCAATGTTCAATGCTAGCCAACCTTTAACAAATAAATTCTACACATTGAGCAAAAGCAAGTTAATACGTAAAATGATAATGCATGCATAAAATTTCAAGTGTAAAATAGGCCATTAGGCCGAATGGATGGGAACAAATTCCCGACTCAACAAAGGGGTAAAATATTTGAGAGTGTGAAACTTAATGACCGACAAAATTTGATTTTTCAAGATGCGAGTTGAGAAAAAAAAACAACTTTGAAAGTTTTTACTAAATCAGTATGCATGCTAGACCATTTTGGCGCAAATTGCTAAATGGAAGGCTTATTTTGAACATCAATACTTTGCTCGACTATCGATTCTTCTTTGCAAAACAACAATCTACACCAATTCATAGAAAACCCGCTTCTGATAACTATGAAATCAACATCAATGTCTTCAATTTGCCTTTGCACATTTTTGCCCCCCAGTTATGACTTCAACATCTCAACTTGCTTTGCAAAACTGCCCCAGTTATGACTTTCAACACTTCAAATGGTTTTGCAAAAGCTGCCCCAGTTGCAATCTCTCACGTCTTCTACTTGCTTTGCAAAATTTTCCCCAGTTTCTATCTTTAAAAAAATTAAAATTTAAATACTAAAGGGTCGAGCCCGATGGAGGAGCCTACGTATCCCTCCTTGGGAATCAAACCGTGCGTAGTTCTGCTTACATAGAAGAGATTTTCCAAATGTTGGTGTAACCGAAACTCGATATGAGTTGCCTACGCTTCCCGCCTTGGGAAACCGATTACTGTAGTTTGCTTACATAGAAATAAAGTCAAGCATTCATAATTTGATATTCTTTCTTTTGTTTTCTTTCAACAAAACTAACAAAAGGAAATTACAATAGTTACTCCCTAATAATGCAAATAAACTAACTTCTGCTTCTGCCACTCTGCTACTTTTCTGGAACTTGATTGGGGTCTAAATGCCATTCTTCGAGGGATCTCCCTTTGCATATGGAAGGATTGCAACAAAAGGTTCGCCAATGCCGTTTGTAGCTAGAATTTTGACTTGGCCAGAGTTAATCAAACTTTCCATTTTCTTCTTAAATAAAGTGCATTCTTCAATACTATGCCCCTGCATCCCTGAATGGTAAGCACAAAATTTCCTCAAATTTTCAGGCTTGCATGGTTCACACGGCTTTAATGCTATAGGTTGTACCAAATTGGTCCCCGTAGGCCGTTCGAACAGTTTTGCATAAGATCCTGGTATCGGTGTGAATGCAGAAACGGATCTTTTGGTGCGGCTTGATTGCAAACTTGGATTGACAACTGTTTGCTTGACTGCATTAGGTCTCACTGCTATGGCTAGCAAAGGACTTGGCATAACAGCTTTTCCTTTATCTTTGGACTGTGCCTCAACCAATTCACATTTTCTCTTGTCAGAAATTATTGTAGCTGCCTCTTCTTGAAGCTTTACATATTTTCTTTTCAGTGGATTGCCCCTTGCAAAGGTCAGGTTTGGGAGTTCGTACTACTTGACAAAGTTACGAGCTAAGTCATCCCATGTGAATCGCTTTCCAAGATCCTGCATTGCAAACCACGTTAAAGTCGTACCCGCGAGCGTCTTAACAAATAACCTCAGCTTGATTCCATTGCTTTTTCCAAATGTTGCCACCCAATCAGCAAATGTTTTAAAATGATCATGAGGATCTCCTATCCCATCATACACTGGTGGATCAACCACGTCAAGAAAATTCACATTTTGCTTTTCTACTTCACCTAAACCTGCTTGAGATAGTAGAGCCCTCCCGTCTGCCATTGTGTCATTTCTCTCTTTAGCATTGGGAAGCCCTTCCCCGTTGCTTTTCTCATTACTTATTTTTTATGAGCAGCCACCAAATTCCTTTTCCAACAAGAATGCATGCAAATTAGGTAACTGTTGAGCATCACACTCAAATGGTGGAGCTACTTGTATTGTAGGAGGTGCAACAGTATAAATAGGAGCAACAGGAGGACTTGGTCTTGGGCTTGGCATATTACGCACTAGGTTGCGAGCATCTATGAGCGTGACAACCAATTCAGTAAGGCTATCAAGTCTGTTTTGAGCACGACTCCGCACAATCCCATTCCTTAAGCCACAATTGGACTCCTTTCTTCACTTTTGATCAACTTCACACCTACAAACACCATCCACTCAAGAACAAGTGAGGAGCATCATAATATATCTACAAAACGTGCATGAATTTAAACATGGGTTGCCTTCCAAGAAGCGCCTAATTTAACGTCATGGCAGGATGAGTACCAAAATCACACTTTTCTCTCCATTTTGTAAATGTGAATTGTCTCCCTAATTTTGAATCAAGTTTTTCATTGTGCTTCCGGGGTGGTGGTACAAATTTCAAGGTTCCAAAGGCCGAAAATTCATTTTTCACTTCTTGGCCTTTAAGTGAGGAATGTCATTTTGTTTTCTTGGCATGGCGAACTCAACAATATACCCATTTTGCTCATCAATGCCAAAGTCATCACAAGGTGCTTGTTCTTCCATTTCCATTGCCTCATGCACACATAGGGTTGAAAAATGAAGTGAATGAGGGCCAACTTTTTTCAACACCAATGGAGCACCAAGTATGACATACTCCTCTTCAACTATGCTAGAGTCTTCATCACAAAAGTTCTTTATTTCCGCTTTAGACTCCAACACAAATTTCTTGTTCACGGCATCATTACCAAATATCTTGAAGATGTGATCACTTTCATGAGTTTCCATAATTTGACTTGTGCTCTCTTCCACAAATTCGCTCATTTCTAGCATAGCGTTCACTATTTCTTCATGTTGAGCCTTGGAGGCTTCAACCACTTCATGCACTAGAATGTTCAAGACACGAGCTTCAAGATCAAATTGGTTCACTCTTTGTCCTAGTTCTTCCTTTTCATGTTTGAGATCCCAACCTTCGATATCTAAGTCGTGAAGGCATGCTTCATGGACTTTCATTTTTCGAGCTTGATCTTGGAGCCATGCTCGGCTCACAATTTCTTCTTCATCCCAATTGTTCTTTTCTTCAATAATTCTTTCTTGATATTCAAGCACATATTCAATGGAGGATTTTTCTTGGAACTCAACCTCATCTTCCATATAACGTCTTTGTTGAAATTTGGCAACACCCTTTGTTTGTTGATCATTGAAGGTGTCAAACAATTGGCTCAATTGAGTTTCCAAGTTGTGAATTGCTAAGCCATTTTGATGGATCGTTTCTTTTATCTCATTGAAGGCTTCGGCATTTTCACAATTGTTTTTAAGTATTTGCTCCATCAAATGTTCCAATCTTTCATTTTCATTGCATTCATCTTGTGAAGTCGATAGGTCCATCTCTTCTTGAAACCTCTCTTGGATGCCTTTCCACTCGGGTTCAAGCTCCATGTTCATGTTTGCATTTGCCCAATCAAACTCATAAGAATCATTAGCATCATTATAAAAATCATTGGAAGAAGAATAAGGAATATTAGGACAACCGTCCCAATGGCCATTTTGACCCCCACACTCATGACATATATCCCACTCAAAAGGTTGAGAAGGTGCGCACAATTCGCCCCCGGAAACAATTTGACAATCTTGCCAATGGTGAGGTCCGCCACAATAAGGACAAGAGTCACTCATGTATGGATTTTCAATAAGGGACCAATTTTTGGTTCCATGATGCCATTTCAAGATGACTACAACTAATCTAAACTAACTAAATAATGCAAGTAAACACTACACACAAACAAATATTTACAATTTAGAAAGAACATTACTACTATTCACAATTTTAACAAGAATGGTTCACAAAGTTTGGAACTAAGCCAACTAGCTCAACTCCTCAAACTACTCTAATACGCCAATTGTTGGTTGTAATTGGGGTTCCGCAAGTTCCGATTAGGATTTCTCCTATAAGCCATGTTTCACCTACACAAGGTAAAACCAAAACTAAAAGTAAAATGCAAGGACTAGCGAACTAAACAGCTTTGATTAACTAATGCAACTCAATATTGAAACCGTAGTTCCCAGGCAACGGCGCCAAAATTTGATCCACGCTTAATCTTACACCATTAATAGTGAAGGGCGGTCGTCAAAGTATAATACTCGATGTGAGTCGGGGTCGATTTCCCAAGGGAACTAGCACGTCAAGTGAGAGAGTTGCAAATAGATATTCAATTGAGGTTTAGTATTGAGTCCTAGAGGTATGATTTGTTTGATGAAAACTATGATTAATTCTAATGTGTAAGCAATTAAACGAGTAAGTTGTTCGATATTACTAGACTAGGGGTGCAACCAACTAATAGTGATTTCCAACAAACGGGTGTCTTTACTTCACTTTCCCAACACAAGTATAATTATGGTCGAGCATTCCAATCGTGATCTCTAGAATCCTTCCGGCCTAAGAGAGATCTTTCACAACCCGCTCGTCAAAGCCTTAGTTGAATGTTTGAAGCACTACTCAGTGACCCGAGGAAAGGAGACCTCTTCCGAGCATAACACCTTTTAGATGAGTTAGTCTATATGAATAGCTTATCAACCCAAATGCTCGCCAACTCCACTATTCCATGCTAGTTAATCTCTTCTGAGTCTTTAACTAGCAATGTAGACAAGAAATCCAAAATATCATGGATTTTGGGATTTTGATGTAATTGTAATGGGGAGTTGGATAATTGTTACTTGTGTTATAGTTAGTGAAATAGAACGACACCCATTAATTTTCTATCACAATAGCATAATTGCACCCCTAGTTATGAGTTTAGCTGCTCATAACTAGGGTTTGAATCATAGTAATAAAGATGTAATGAAAAGATGAAATCATGTTGGACATAAGTTTGAATTGATATATAGAATCAAGATTCAAGTTACAAGATTAGAAGCTAACAAAATGATGTTAAATCTCCAACTTTGCTCCCAAAATCGCCCAAAATATAGAGTAAATTGTAATGTAAGTGTTGGTATAATAAAACCACACTTTCCTATTTATACTCCTAAGAAAAGTACACAAAAATCTTCTTCCGTCCCAATTGTGCTGACCGATTGTGCTGACTGCACAAATTCTTGAAGACTTGAAGTAGTTACTACTTCTTCCGTCCCAATTGTGCTGACCGCACAATATTGTGCTGACCGATTGTGCTGACCGCACAATTGGGTCTTTTTCACCATTGTGCTATCGCACAATATTGTGCTGAGCCACACAAATCCTTGAAAACTTGTTCCATTTCGCATGACTCCAACTTCGACTCGACTCGGCCTTCTTTTGTGTTCTTTCCGCTCAGTTTCTGGCCTCGGGCGCTTAAACTAAGTAGCACCTGGAATCACGCAACATTACATAAGAATTGGTCGTGAAATTAGCTTAAGAACACATAAAGTTCCTATAAAGGAAGGCTCAATGTCGGTAAAATGCCGACTTATCAACACTCCCAAACTAGAACTTTTGCTTGTCCTCAAGCAAAACACACTTCAATAGTCCCCAAGTTGCAAGTCATCAATTCATGCATTTTTTCATTAAAGCAACAACAATCCAAAACTCGATTCAAGTTCAAAAACTAATGACATTGGTTGGTGCCAACAATTAAGCCAAGCCATGTGAGCATAACTCCGATATACAAAACATCAAAGAAAGCAAACATGCCATGACACAAGATTTTCAAAGTTTGCCTCTTCATCACAAGACTTCACTTCTTTACTTGCTCACCTTAATTGAAAAGTGAAACACAAGTCCTCAACTAAACTTCACAAGTGCCCTCACCACTCGAGAGAATATCCCAACCACAAAAATGCAATGACAACATAAGTGGGATTAATGATAGGAAGAATTCGCCCACTCTCTCAAAAGAAGTTCATCATGCATACTAAAGATCCATAGGCTTGCCCTTTGTGTGCCTCTCCACTAATGTAGGAATGCTTGACCCGAAATCAATTAGGACTTGTTAGGGTTGTAATGTAGGCTTTTGGTCAGGCAAATAGTGACTACACACCTCCTTGAGCACTACACCGTACAAAAATTAAAGCACACTTCATTTTTCTTGCACTTACACCTTGCTAAATCGAGGATTATACTTCTCCTCTTTATTCATCAATTCTCTTTTTCTTCTTTTTCTTCTTCTTCTTCTTCTTCTTCTTCTTCTTCTTCTTCTTTTCTTTCACTTGCTTCTTTTTGTTTCTTTTCACTTTTTTACTTTTTTTTTATATTCAACTCGCTTTTGTTGCTCTTCCTTTTCATTTATTTTCTTTTGATTTTCATTAACTTCCACACTTTCACCATAACTTGTGCCACCCCCAAACTTAGGCTTTTGCCTAAGTTGCACGTCTTTCAATCCACTCAAGGAGGTAGGGCCAAAAGAGAGGGTTAGTGCCTTAAGCACTTAGAATTGGTCCGAGTTAATAATGTGGTTGTCAAAGGAAAGGATTTTAAGCTCAAAGGGGTTGATATAATGCAAGGGTAGGCTTTTTAGATTACTGAGCGGGCCAAAGAAAGCCTAAAATCATTTTTCAAGTCAAGCATCACCTAGGATTTCGCCTCGAAGCACACTTAGGGCAAGTTCTAGATCAAGAAGCACACACATGAACACACCAAAACCTCACCACACATGGCACATGTAAAGCAAGGAAGAAAAGTATATTCAAATCCCAATCAAAGGCAATTAAGTATCCAAAGTTTACTCATAGCCTAATGAGAGCTAATTAGTGACGTAAGAGCCAAAAGTTGAACTTAAAGATCATAGCATAATTTACGAACTAAGTTTTTCTATTTATTTTTTTTTTAAAACAAGCTCACATGATAAGGATTAAATAATGGTGGAACCAAACATGCCAAAAGTTGCTAAGGAGCAAGAATCCACAACTAATAATCATTATTTACAACTAAATACTAAACTAGTACTAGAGATGCCCGGTTCAACACAATTACTTCCTTGGAAAAGAACCATGGCAAAGAAAAACCAAGGAGGTGATTTCAAAAAATTTTGTGCAACATGGTATTTACAATGAAAATTGTTGTTCGGGCCCAAATTAGGCTTTCGCACCCACATGGAATGCCTACGTATCACCCAGGAGTGAATCAGATAAAGAAAATGTAGCATCCCAATCGTAGTTCATGGGAGTACCATGTGTTTTTTTTTTTTTTTTTGGAATTGCTAAACATATATGTACTAACAACTTAACATAAACACATTTGTACATACATCAAACATAACACCATGTCATAGATAAAACAAATATATACAATACTTAGTTCATGACAAACAAAGGTACTAAAAACATCCTATATACAAGATATGGTGACATGAGACATTCTTTAAGTACCCACCCCCAAACTAAAAGTATGCATTGTCCCCAATGCAACTGAAAGTTATGAAAGCATCTAAGAGAACGAGTAAAAGAATGTTCCCTGTCATAGCTAGCCCTCAGTGGCTGGTGGAGAACTGGATGTAGCAGCAGCGGTGGACAAGGGACCCTCAAGGGTCGGTGGAGAGATAGATGCCTCAGCAGTAGTGGGACCCTCAAGGGTCGGCTGAGTATCGGCAGGCTCTGTCTGGAGTGGAGTGGTAGTGGCCTCATAACAATTGTGCTAGGTAGCACAATGTTGTGCCTTCTCACTTTTTATCATTCTTGGCCCGCACTTTTGAGCACGACTCCGCACAATCCCATTCCTTAAGCCACAATTGGACTCCTTTCTTCACTTTTGATCAACTTCACACCTACAAACATCATCCACTCAAGAACAAGTGAGGAGCATCATAATATATCTACAAGACGTGCATGAATTTAAACATGGGTTGCCTTCCAAGAAGCGCCTAATTTAACGTCATGGCAGGACGAGTACCAAAATCACACTTTTCTCTCCATTTTGTAAATGTGAATTGTCTCCTAATTTTGAATCAAGTTTTTCATTGTGCTTCCGGGGTGGTGGTACAAATTTCAAGGTTCCAAAGGCCGAAAAATTCATTTTGCACTTCTTGGCCTTTAAGTGAGGAATGTCATTTTGTTTTCTTGGCATGGCGAACTCAACAATATACCCATTTTGCTCATCAATGCCAAAGTCATCACAAGGTGCTTGTTCTTCCATTTCCATTGCCTCATGCACACATAGGGTTGAAAAATGAAGTGAATGAGGGCCAACTTTTTTCAACACCAATGGAGCACCAAGTATGACATACTCCTCTTCAACTATGCTAGATTCTTCGAAGTTCTTTATTTCCACTTTAGACTCCAGCACAAATTTCTTGTTCACGGCATCATTACCAAATATCTTGAAGATGTGATCATTTTCATGAGTTCCCATGATTTGACTTGTGCTCTCTTCCACAAATTCGCTCATTTCTAGTATAGCGTTCACTATTTCTTCATGTTGAGCCGTGGAGGCTTCAACCACTTCATGCACTAGAATGTTCAAGACACGAGCTTCAAGATCAAATTGGTTCACTCTTTGTCCTAGTTCTTCCTTTTCATGTTTGAGATCCCAACCTTCGATATCTAAGTCGTGAAGGCATGCTTCATGGACTTTCATTTTTCGAGCATGATCTCGGAGCCAAGCTCGGCTCATAATTTCTTCTTCATCCCAACTGTTCTTTTCTTCAATAATTCTTTCTTGATATTCAAGCACATATTCAATGGAGGATTCTTCTTGGAACTCAACCTCATCTTCCATATAATGTCTTTATTGAAATTTGGCAACACCCTTAGCTTGTTGATCATTGAAGGTGTCAAACAATTGGCTCAATTGAGTTTCCAAGTTGTGAATTGCTAAGCCATTTTGATGGATCGTTTCTTTTATCTCATTGAAGGCTTCGACATTTTCACAATTATTTTTAAGTATTTGCTCCATCAAATGTTCCAATTTTTCATTTTCATTGCATTCATCTTGTAAAGTCGATAGGTCCATCTCTTCTTGAAACCTCTCTTGGATGCCTTTCCACTCGGGTTCAAGCTCCATGTTCATGTTTGCATTTGCCCAATCAAACTCATAAGAATCATTATAAAAATCATTGGAAGAAGAATAAGGAATATTAGGACAATCGTCCCAATGGCCATTTTGACCCCCACACTCATGACATATGTCCCACTCAAAGGGTTGAAAAGGTGCGCACAACTCGCCCCCGAAAACAATTTGACAATCTTGCCAATGGTGAGGTCCGCCACAATAAGGACAAGACTCACTCATGTATGGATTTTCAATATGGGACCAATTTTTGGTTCCATGATGCCATTTCAAGATGACTACAACTAATCTAAACTAACTAACTAATGCAAGTAAACACTAAACACAAACAAATATTTACAATTTACAAAGAACATTACTACTATTCACAATTTTAACAAGAACGGTTCACAAAGTTTGGAACTAAGCCAACTAGCTCAACTCCTCAAACTACTCTAATACGCGAATTGTTGGTTGTAATTGGGGTTCCGCAAGTTCCGATTATGATTTCTCCTATAAGCCATGTTTCACCTACACAAGGTAAAACCAAAACCAAAAGTAAAATGCTAGGACTAGCGAACTAAACAGCTTTGATTAACTAATGCAACTCAATATTGAAACCGTAGTTCCCCGGCAACGGCGCAAAAATTTGATCCACGCTCAATCTTACACCATTAATAGTGAAGGGCGGTCGTCAAAGTATAATACCCGATGTGAGTCGGGGTCGATTTTCCAAGGGAACTAGCACGTCAAGTGAGAGAGTTGCAAATAGATATTCAATTGAGGTTTAGTATTGAGTTCTAGAAGTATCATTTGTTTGATGAAAACTATGATTAATTCTAAAGTGTAAGCAATTAAACGAGTAAGTTGTTCGATATTACTAGACTAGGGGTGCAACCAACTAATAGTGATTTCCAACAAACGGGTGTCTTTACTTCACTTTCCCATCACAAGTATAATTATGGTCGAGCATTCCAATCGTGATCTCTAGAATCCTTCCGGCCTAAGAGAGATCTTTCACAACCCGCTCGTCAAAGCCTTAGTTGAATGTTTGAAGCACTACTCAATGACCCGAGGAAAGGAGACCTCTTCCAAGCGTACCTCCTTTTAGATGAGTTAGTCTATATGAATAGCCTATCAACCCAAATCCTCGCCAACTCCACTATTCCACGCTAGTTAATCTCTTCCGAGTCTTTAACTAGCAATGTAGACAAGAAATCCAAAATATCATGGATTTTGGGATTTTGATGTTATTGTGATGGGGATTTGGATAATTGTTACTTGTGTTATAGTTAGTGAAATAGAACAACACCCATTAATTTTCTATCACAATAGCATAATTGCACCCCTAGTTATGAGTTTAGCTACTCATAACTAAGGTTTGAATCATAGTAATAAAGATGTAATGAAAAGATGAAATCATGTTGGACATAAGTTTGAATTGATATATAGAATCAAGATTCAAGTTACAAGATTAGAAGCTTACAAAATGATATTAAGTCTCCAACTTTGCTCCCAAAATCGTCCAAAATATAGAGTAAATTGTAATGTAAGTGTTGCTGTAATAAAACCTCACTTTCCTATTTATACTCCTAAGAAAAGTACACAAAAATATTCTTCCGTCCTAATTGTGCTGACCGTACAGTATTGTGCTGACCGATTGTGCTGACCGCACAAATTCTTAAAAACTTGAAGTAGTTACTGCTTCTTCCGTCCCAATTGTGCTGACCGCACAATATTTTGTTGACCGATTGTGCTGACCGCACATATTGTGCTGACTGCACAATATTGTGCTAACCGATTGTGCTGACCGCACAATTAGGTCTTTTTCAGCATTGTGCTAAGCATTGTGCTATCGTACAATATTGTGCTGAGCCGCACCAATCCTTGAAAACTTGTTCCATTTCGCACGACTCCAACTTCGACTCGACTCGGCCTTCTTTTGTGTTCTTTCCGCTCAGTTTCTGCCCTCGGGCGCTTAAACTAAGTAGCACCCTGAATCACGCAACATTACATAAGAATTGGTCGTGAAATTAGCTTAAGAACACATAAAGTTCCTATAAAGAAAGGCTCAATGTCGGTAAAATGCCGACTTATCAACACCCCCAAACTAGAACTTTTGCTTGTCCTCAACCAAAACACACTTCAATGGTCCCCAAGTTGTAATTCATCAATTCATGCATTTTTTCATTAAAGCCACAACAAGCCAAAACTCGATTAAAGTTAAAAAACTAATGACATTGATTGGTGCCAACAATTAAGCCAAGCCATGTGAGCATAACTCCCATATACAAAACATCAAAGAAAGCAAACATGCCATGACACAAGATTTTCAAAGTTTGCCTCTTCATCACAAGACTTCACTTCTTTACTTGCTCACCTCAATTGAAAAGTGAAATACAAGTCCTCAACTCAACTTCACAAGTGCCCTCACCACTCGAAAGAATATCCCAACCACAAAAATGCAATGATAACACAAGTGGGATTAATGATAGGAAGAATTCGCTCACTCTCTCAAAAGAAGTTCATCATGCATACTAAAGATCCATAGGATTGCCCTTCGTGTGCCTCTCCACTAATGTAGGAATGCTTGACCCGAAATCAATTAGGACTTGTTAGGGTTGTAATGTAGGCTTTTGGTCAAAGGTGGGGTAAAATATGGGCAAATAGTGACTACACACCTCATTGAGCACTACACCGTACAAAAATTAAGGCACACTTCATTTTTCTTGCACTTACACCTTGCTAAATCAAGGATTATACTTCTCCTCTTTATTCATCAATTCTCTTTTTCTTCTTTTTCCTCTTCTTCTTCTTTTCTTTCACTTGCTTCTTTTTGTTTCTTTTCACTTTTTTACTTTTTTTTTAATATTCAACTCGCTTTTGTTGCTCTTCCTTTTCATTTATTTTCTTTTAATTTTCATTAATTTCCACACTTTCTCCATAACTTGTGCCACCCCCAAACTTAGGCTTTTGCCTAAGTTGCACGTCTTTCAATCCACTCAAGGAGGTAGGGCCAAAAGAGAGGGTTAGTACCTTAAGCACTTAGAATTGGTCCAGGTTAATAATGTGGCCAAAGGAAAGGATTTTAAGCTCAAAGGGGTTGATATAATGCAAGGGTAGGCTTTTTAGATTACTGAGCGGGCCAAAGAAAGCCTAAAATCATTTTTCAAGTCAAGCATCACCTAGGATTTCGCCTCGAAGCACACTTAGGGCAAGTTCTAGATCAAGAAGCACACACATGAACACACCAAAACCTCACCACACATGGCACATGTAAAGCAAGGAAGAAAAGTATATTCAAATCCCAATCAAAGGCAATTAAGTATCCAAAGTTTACTCATAGCCTAATGAGAGCTAATTAGTGACGTAAGAGCCAAAAGTTGAACTTAAAGATCATAGCATAATTTACCAACTAAGTTTTTCTATTTATTTTTTTTTTTAAACAAGCTCACATGATAAGGATTAAATAATGGTGGAACCAAACATGCCAAAAGTTGCTAAGGAGCAAGAATCCACAACTAATCATCATTATTTACAACAAAATACTAAACTAGTACTAGAGATGTCCGGATCAACACAATTACTTCCTTGGAAAAGAACCATGGCAAAGAAAAACCAAGGAGGTTATTTCAAAAAAATTTGTGCAACATGGTATTTACAATGAAAATTGTTGTTCGGGCCCAAATTAGGCTTTCACACCCACATGGAATGCCTACGTATCACCCAGGAGTGAATCAGATAAAGAAAAGGTAGCATCCCAATCGTAGTTCATGGGAGTACCATGTGTTTTTTTTTTTTAAATTGCTAAACATATATGTACTAACAACTTAACATAAACACATTTGTACATACATCAAACATAACACCATGTCATAGATAAAACAAATATATACAATACTTAGTTCATGATAAACAAAGGTACTAAAAACATCCTATATACAAGATATGGTGACATGACACATTCTTTAAGTACCCACCCCCAAACTAAAAGTATGCATTGTCCCCAATGCAACTAAAAGTTATGAAAGCATCTAAGAGAACGAGTAAAAGAATGTTCCCTGTCATAGCTAGCCCTCAGTGGCTGGTGGAGAACTGGATGTAGCAGCAGCGGTGGACAAGGGACCCTCAAGGGTCGGTGGAGAGATAGATGCCTCAGCAGCAGTGGGACCCTCAAGGGTCGGGTGAGTATCGGCAGGCTCTGTCTGGAGTGGAGTGGTAGTGGCCTCATAACAATTGTGCTAGGTAGCACAATGTTGTGTCTTCTCACTTTTTATCATTCTTGGCCCGCACTTTTGAGCACGACTCCGCAAAATCCCATTCCTTAAGCCACAATTGGACTCCTTTCTTCACTTTTGATCAACTTCACACCTACAAACATCATCCACTCAAGAACAAGTGAGGAGCATCATAATATATCTACAAGACGTGCATGAATTTAAACATGGGTTGCCTTCCAAGAAGCGCCTAATTTAACGTCATGGCAGGACGAGTACCAAAATCACACTTTTCTCTCCATTTTGTAAATGTGAATTGTCTCCTAATTTTGAATCAAGTTTTTCATTGTGCTTCCGGGGAGGTGGTACAAATTACAAGGTTCCAAAGGCCGAAAAATTCATTTTGCACTTCTTGGCCTTCAAGTGAGGAATGTCATTTTGTTTTCTTGGCATGGCGAACTCAACAATATACCCATTTTGCTCATCAATGCCAAAGTCATCACAAGGTGCTTGTTCTTCCATTTCCATTGCCTCATGCACACATAGGGTTGAAAAATGAAGTGAATGAGGGCCAACTTTTTTCAACACCAATGGAGCACCAAGTATGACATACTCCTCTTCAACTATGCTAGAGTCTTCGAAGTTCTTTATTTCCACTTTAGACTCCAGCACAAATTTCTTGTTCACGGCATCATTACCAAATATCTTGAAGATGTGATCATTTTCATGAGTTCCCATGATTTGACTTGTGCCCTCTTCCACAAATTCGCTCATTTCTAGCATATCGTTCACTATTTCTTCATGTTGAGCCTTGGAGGCTTCAACCACTTCATGCACTAGAATGTTCAAGACACGAGATTCAAGATCAAATTGGTTCACTCTTTGTCCTAGTTCTTCCTTTTCATGTTTGAGATCCCAACCTTCGTTATCTAAGTCGTGAAGGCATGCTTCATGGACTTTCATTTTTCGAGCATGATCTCGGAACCAAGCTCGGCTCACAATTTCTTCTTCATCCCAACTGTTCTTTTCTTCAATAATTCTTTCTTGATATTCAAGCACATATTCAATGGAGGATTCTTCTTGGAACTCAACCTCATCTTCCATATAACGTCTTTGTTGAAATTTGGCAACACCCTTAGCTTGTTGATCATTGAAGGTGTCAAACAATTGGCTCAATTGAGTTTCCAAGTTGTGAATTGCTAAGCCATTTTGATGGATCGTTTCTTTATCTCATTGAAGGCTTCGGCATTTTCACAATTATTTTTAAGTATTTGCTCCATCAAATGTTCCAATCTTTCATTTTCATTGCATTCATCTTGTGAAGTCGATAGGTCCATCTCTTCTTGAAACCTCTCTTGGATGCCTTTCCACTCGGGTTCAAGCTCCATGTTCATGTTTGCATTTGCCCAATCAAACTCATAAGAATCATTAGCATCATTATAAAAATCATTGGAAGAAGAATAAGGAATATTAGGACAACCGTCCCAATGGCCATTTTGACCCCCGGACTCATGAAATATGTCCCACTCAAAGGGTTGAGAAGGTGCGCACAACTCGCCCTCGAAAACAATTTGGCAATCTTGCAAATGGTGAGGTCCACCACAATAAGTACAAGAGTCACTCATGTATGGATTTTCAATATGGGACCAATTTTTGGTTCCATGATGCCCTTTCAAGATGACTACCACTAATCTAAACTAACTAACTAATGCAAGTAAACACTACACACAAACAAATATTTACAATTTACAAAGAACATTACTACTATTCACAATTTTAACAAGAACGGTTCACAAAGTTTGGAACTAAGCCAACTAGCTCAACTCCTCAAACTACTCTAATATGCCAATTGTTGGTTGTAATTGGAGTTCCGCAAGTTCCGATTAGGATTTCTCCTATAAGCCATGTTTCACCTACACAAGGTAAAACCAAAACCAAAAGTAAAATGCTAGGACTAGCGAACTAAACAGCTTTGATTAACTAATGCAACTCAATATTGCAACCGTAGTTCCCCGGAAACGGCGCCAAAATTTGATCCACGCTCAATCTTACACCATTAATAGTGAAGGGCGGTCGTCAAAGTATAATACCCGATGTGAGTCGGGGTCGATTTCCCAAGGGAACTAGCACGTCAAGTGAGAGAGTTGCAAATAGATATTCAATTGAGGTTTAGTATTGAGTTCTAGAAGTATCATTTGTTTGATGAAAACTATGATTAATTCTAAAGTGTAAGCAATTAAACGAGTAAGTTGTTCGATATTACTAGACTAGGGGTGCAACCAACTAATAGTGATTTCCAACCAACGGGTGTCTTTACTTCACTTTTCCAACACAAATATAATTATGGTCGAGCATTCCAATCGTGATCTCTAGAATCCTTCCGGCCTAAGAGAGATCTTTCACAACCCGCTCGTCAAAGCCTTAGTTGAATGTTTGAAGCACTACTCAGTGACCCGAGGAAAGGAGACCTCTTCCGAGCGTACCTCCTTTTAGATGAGTTAGTCTATATGAATAGCCTATCAACCCAAATCCTCGCCAACTCCACTATTCCACGCTAGTTAATCTCTTCCGAGTCTTTAACTAGCAATGTAGATAAGAAATCCCAAATATCATGGATTTTGGGATTTTGATGTTATTGTAATGGAGAGTTGGATAATTGTTACTTGTGTTATAGTTAGTGAAATAGAACAACACCCATTAATTTTCTATCACAATAGCATAATTGCACCCCCTAGTTATGAGTTTAGCTACTCATAACTAGGGTTTGAATCATAGTAATAAAGATGTAATGAAAATATGAAATCATATTGGACATAAGTTTGAATTGATATATAGAATCAAGATTCAAGTTATAAGATTGGAAGCTTATAAAATGATGTTAAGTCTCCAACTTTGCTCCCAAAATCGCCCAAAATATAGAGTAAATTGTAAGGTAAGTGTTGGTTTAATAAAACCTCACTTTTTTATTTATACTCCTAAGAAAAGTACACAAAAATCTTCTTCCGTCCCAATTGTGCTGACCGCACAGTATTGCGCTGACTGATTGTGCTGACCGCACAAATTCTTGAAAACTTGAAGTAGTTACTGCTTCTTCCGTCCAAATTGTGCTGACCGCACAATGTTGTGCTGACCACACAATTGGGTCTTTTTCAGCATTGTGCTAAGCATTGTGCTATCGCACAATATTGTGCTGAGCCGCACAAATCCTTGAAAACTTGTTCCATTTCGCACGACTCCAAGTTCGACTCGACTCGGCCTTCTTTTGTGTTCTTTTCGCTCATTTTCTGGCCTCGGGCGCTTAAACTAAGTAGCACCTGGAATCACGCAACATTACATAAGAATTGGTCGTGAAATTAGCTTAAGAACACATAAAGTTCCTATAAAGGAAGGCTCAAAGTCGGTAAAATGCCGACTTATCAGCCATAGGTCCTGATTTTGATGTTCAAATAATTTACCCTTTAGCAACGCATACCGAATTTAATAAATATTTATTAAAGATGAAACTGACTGACACGACCCGGAATCCGGCTAGGCCGTGCGGGCACCCGACATCCTTCCCTGGACCCGTCGGGCGAACCCTTACCAATTAAATTAGGAAAATAAATATAATAATTCATAAATAAGGACCAGACTTAAAAATATATACAGACATACTGATACCTCTAAGCTGTACAAAAGAAATTACAGCTGACTACCCAACATACTAGGTTTAGGGTTATCCAGACCAGACATCTAAGAGTACAAAAGAAGACAGATACCTCCTGAAGGGAGCAAAATGCAACTGAAATAATGAACAATAAAGTGGTGGCCATCCGGAATAAATCTGGCTCACCCTGACAGATGAAGTCGTCTTCGCTCCTGAACAACGCGGCGAACTCAATCCTGGAGCGAACCTGCCGAAACGAAATAGATAGACAAGAAACAAACAACAAACAAGGGTGAGTCAAAAGGACTCAATAAGTGGGGCAGACTAGCCATCTCAAAGAATAGGATAGCTAGCCAGGGAGAAAAGAAACAGATAAACAAAATTCCTCTTATTCAAATTATGAAAAGGCAAAGCCAAATAATAACTAGAAACACGTATGGAATCACCAATTCATTAAATCCAGGAACGTAAGATAGCCAGAACATATAGGTACCCCCGAACGTATCAACAATCAGAAATACATCTTGTTGCGGCGTGCAACCCGATCCATATATTCATACTGTCGCGACGTGCAACCCGATCCCCGCAACTCAGAATACGAGCCAGGAATACATAGGCAAACTGAAATATGTCCACAATATGGTATACATACCGCATACACAAAACACAGCATGATAGTCACACAATAGTCAGCACGCGGTGCAATGAAATGGGATGAATGCAGTATGATGCAATGGTGTCACATGTGCCAAATAGATGGAGCGGAATCCTCCTGCTCCGAGGGCGGAATCCTCCTACCCTCAATATGATGCAATGGAGCGGAATCCTCCTGCTCCGAGGGCGGAATCCTCCTACCCTCAATATGATGCAATGGAGCGGAATCCTCCTGCTCCGAGGGCGGAATCCTCCTACCCTCAATATGATGCAATGGAGCGGAATCCTCCTGCTCCGAGGGCGGAATCCTCCTACCCTCAATATGATGCAATGGAGCGGAATCCTCCTGCTCCGAGGGCGGAATCCTCCTACCCTCAATATGATGCAATGGAGCGGAATCCTCCTGCTCCGAGGGCGGAATCCTCCTACCCTCAATATGATGCAATGGAGCGGAATCCTCCTGCTCCGAGGGCGGAATCCTCCTACCCTCAATATGATGCAATGGAGCGGAATCCTCCTGCTCCGAGGGCGGAATCCTCCTACCCTCAATATGATGCAGTGTAATGCATATGAATGCAATATGGTGCAATAATAACCCTTCACCGGCGCGGGACTCTCGTCGACAGCCGGGAAGTGTATGTCAACTCACAACCAAAGTACCATGCTCAGATCCTCAATGCACTACCAATAACAGGACATAACATATCCGTATAAAATGTAAATCCAAAGATAAGGCGTAATGAGTACGCCTATCGGCAGCTACATACGTAAGGAACACGTTGTAGAAAATCCACGAGGCCAGGTGCCTCCAAAGAAATGGATATAAACACTTACCTCTTCCAAAAGTTGGCATTGTTAATCAACAACAGCTTTATCCTTTGGTTTCATTGCCAAACGATCCCACTCTATTCAATAAGCAGAAAAATATATCAAATTAGGCTAAAGGCTTCATTCCTTATATTTTAGAACAATCCAGGTAGGAACCTGACACCCTATTCGCATACGCAATACGCAGGTCAGGCCTATATACAGGGTTTAAGGCCACATAACCAAATCCCAAATAAATTACATTTATAAGTTGCCCATAACTCACTGAGTACGAATACATAGTCAATTTCATTATCGGGGTCCATTTGACCCTTTAAACTATCAATTTACGTCATTAGAGCGATGTCTAATATTTCTATTTTTACCGCAAAAATATATTTAAACACACGTAATAAACTCAAATACTATATTAGGATCATTACCTGAATGTTTCAGGGTAAAAATTCTACTTTTCTCCGGCCCCTTTTCCCATTTTCTGGCATTTTTCCCCAACCTCTGCGTCATTTTCTCCTTTCTCTGGTTCAAGTTTCGTTTCTTTTGTTTCTGCTTTCTTTGAATGTATCTGCCAAGGATCATATCCCTTGGCTGCCGACATATGATCATTACTTTCTTTTGTCGTTTTTCGTTTTACATTTTTCTTTTATTTTATTTTACTTTCTTTTCGTTTTCGCGGCGATAATTAAAATAGTACCCTACGATATTCGAAGTAATCCCAACTTTTGCATACAAGTTATACAAAATATATGTAACATACTCGCGAAGACGGATCTCAAATTGGACTCCCGAAACTCAAGATGCGAATTTAAATAAAAAGAAGTCAAATTATTTAACTTTCGGCATTTTAGCGAAAACTAGCCGAACAACATCGAAATTCACTTTCGAAAGTTCACAAAAATCATAAATAATCATACAAACCCAACGGCGCTTTCGGATTTCGAATCAGAGCTCATTCGGCAAAACCGAGCTCAAAAATATCTTTTTAATATTTATCGCCAATAAAAACTGAAACCTTCTTCCGATGCCTACCAAACGAGGTCTGATTTTGCTCAAATTTTACAAACAGATTCTAATGGACATTACGAATATTTTTAAAATTATCAACACACCAATCGGAGTCCTAACTTCCGAAACGACTGACCGAGGTCGTTTCATTCTCCTCCACTTAAACTCTCGTTCGTCCTCGAACGAGCCTAAGTCTAAAGAAAAATTCGCACAGATAGCAAAAGAACTTGCACGACCTTCATAAGCTACTCCACGGACCTTATCTCTTGATTACAGGATGAGAATTATATTACGCACATCGTACTTTTGGAATAAAATATATCTGGATAATATGATAACACCACTGCCCAACTTATTTTGACTAAACTGACCCTTCCTCGATCACGAGAGGAGATTTTTACTTTTTCGAAACAAAGATACATGAAACCTTGAATGGGTTAACACGATTCCACCAACGAATCACCTCGTCGATATACTTTCGATATAGAACAGGTCGATGGAACTAAGAATTAGCTTACGCTTCAGCAACGCCTTAGAGATTTAATATTATGATTCGGTATCAATTGGAGGAAGACTCCTCCACTTAAAGTATAAACTCATACAACTAATTTGAATAGAAAGTCATCCTCGCACAACCTGCTGGATTAAAGAAGATTTAGCTAAAAGCTGAATGTAGGCAGACCTAAGCTATCAACTACACTTTCGAGTTGCCAAACAGCTGCAACTCTCAAGTTCACAACTCCATACCTTTGCCGTAAACACCACCGCCCGAATGATGGTACTTCTATATAAAAATTTCGGCAGAGTTTCCCCTGAAACTGGACGATCCGCAAAAACAGAACCAGCACTATACTATACATGGGAATGGATACCCGGATAAACTGATAACATAAACATGTTAAACGGATAACAAGATGAGACAACTGGACCAAAACAATAATATGCTTCCAAAATAATAATATGCTTACCCGGCCACAATAACACGTACTCTGGCTCAACACAGGGAACGTCACAAGCGGCTACCAATCGCCCAAGCTCACTAGTGCCGGACGAAGAAGAAATGGAAGTGGATCGAGGATAGAAATAATTAGAGCTTCAGGAAGTTCATCTTCTTATTTGCTTGGCTACCAAAGCTAGACTACTTTCGCGTCAAGCGAGCCAAAAAAAAATCGCAATTGAAGAGATAGACATTAAATAAGCTTTATGGAAAAACATCCATACCAATTTTAACCTTCCAATAAGAACGAAATTCTGACAATTTATCAGTAAACTCTTTTACAACTGAGAGAAGCTCATGGAATAACATGACTCTACTAGCATCTTGAACCAAGAGGAGACACATAGATCGAGTATTACTTATTGATCACTTTACACCAGAAGAAACAATGACACTTCCTGATGGTGATAAATAAGAATCCCATCATCCTACCAGCACTGAGTTCCAAAGAGAGGTAGACTGACTTGACATTATAACAGAAGGTGGCACAACAGGATGCCAAGCAAACAATAGCGACACTCACTGTCAAATCCCTCATATTTAGATTAGATAAACTAGTAGGGTCTCATAAATGCCAGGAATAAATCGTATCAGAAACTCACCCCTCTACCGCAACCAATTCTTAATTACGACAATATCCAAGGAAACCGTCGAAACATGATAAGACACACCATTTCCAGATCGATCGGAAAGATAAATCTTACTTACAGATAAGGGAAGAAGAAACACACGGGCCTACTACATCGGATGCCTCAGCATCCTGCCAGACTGGCAGTTCATAAAACTGCCTTTGCGGCTGAACTAAGCCGCTACACTGATAATTACTTCTAGAAGAACCACTACCACTGCGCTCTCGACCTCTACTGGATGGTGGCATTTCTCTGATTAATTAAAATTTACATGAAATTCCTGCGACTGTGCAGGTGCCTGAGGGAAAGAAGAAGGACGATTGTCTACTTGCTGGAGTAAGGAAAAACTCCTCAAAGGATAACCAGACTCATGACAGTGATAACACCCTTTTCCCTGAAAATGGTAGCTGGAAAGATTGTCGATAGCTATAAAGAGAAAAACTGGGTCTAATCTTGATGAACTACTTGCACACTTTGAGAATCACGCTCTACAAGCTGAGTTAACCTGGAAGGTGACTTCAAAAAAATAATCAGAACACTTACCTCCAAATGAGGTACCATGGTTGCCCACCAGGGCCACGAGATTTCTTGCTCTCCCGCTCTAACTTACGGTATGCCTCGAGCCTTCGAGCAATATCAACAACAATATCAAATGAAATCCCGACCTCAATCTCTCGAGCCATCTGGGATCTCAAGGAAAAAGAAAGGTCATCAATAAATCTTTGAATCTCTCGAAAGGCTCATGAACTAGTTCAAATGCATATTCGGCCATTCTATAGAATTCAATCTCATATTATGAAACACCAACAGGCTAACCGACAGGCTACCCTGTCCAATCCACTTGAACTGACAACATTTTTCATCTTGTTAGCTACTCGAAAGGAACTTTTTCCACGAACCTAGAAGAAAAATCGAACCACGTTAGCTAATAAAAGAGAGGCCCACCAATTCAAGGCTGGACCCCTGAAACTGGAAAGAAGAATAATCAACACCATACCGCTTGATATAATCAAAAGCCTGAAGGATACGCTGGCATTATTTTATTTTTAAAAAAAATCACGAGGTTTATCTGATGCATTGCTTAAGAATATCGGAAGGTTCAACCGCGTAAAATAATGCAATCTCTTTGAGCACTCGGACCCAATAATTACCTCAGTTACCTAACCAGCCAGAACAACTGGAGGCGCAACACATGCTACCTCCGGAACATACTTTACCGCGGCAATATTAAGAACTGAAGTAGGAACTCTCTAAGTCTGAACATCTGCATATGCGGCAAACTGATAAGCTGCCTAGCGAATAATAGATTCTTGCGATATCTGCGTCGCCAAGATTCTCGTAAAAGCATCGTAGAGAGCCAAGGGAACCACAAGGCCCTGCTCCCTTACCCATCGCAAGCTTGTACAGCTGGGACCTCCGTAACTAGATCGTCAGCACGATCAAAACACTCGGGCTTCGTCAGTGCTAACCCCAGGCCAGACTACTTCGTCTTGAACTCATACCGTTTGCTGATTTGTCGCACGAGGGTTCACAATTCCACGAAGGAATTAACGAATTAACGAAAATACTTTCTTATCCTAGACCGACGCACGATCAGAAAAGAAGGAAGTGAAACTTCCTAAATGCCATCATAGCCTCCCGTAGATAAGTACGGACGTCTACGTACCCATCAGCGAGACTCTACTAGACACTGTCTAAGTCTGGATAGACTCTAAACTGGGCTCTGATACCAACTGACACGACCCGGAATCCGGCTAGGCCGTGCGGGCACCCGACATCCTTCCCTGGACCCGTCGGGCGAACCCTTACCAATTAAATTAGGAAAATAAATATAATAATTCATAAATAAGGACCAGACTTAAAAATATATACAGACATACTGATACCTCTAAGCTGTACAAAAGAAATTACAGCTGACTACCCAACATACTAGGTTTAGGGTTATCCAGACCAGACATCTAAGAGTACAAAAGAAGACAGATACCTCCTGAAGGGAGCAAAATGCAACTGAAATAATGAACAATAAAGTGGTGGCCATCCGGAATAAATCTGGCTCACCCTGACAGATGAAGTCGTCTTCGCTCCTGAACAACGCGGCGAACTCAATCCTGGAGCGAACCTGCCGAAACGAAATAGATAGACAAGAAACAAACAACAAACAAGGGTGAGTCAAAAGGACTCAATAAGTGGGGCAGACTAGCCATCTCAAAGAATAGGATAGCTAGCCAGGGAGAAAAGAAACAGATAAACAAAATTCCTCTTATTCAAATTATGAAAAGGCAAAGCCAAATAATAACTAGAAACACGTATGGAATCACCAATTCATTAAATCCAGGAACGTAAGATAGCCAGAACATATAGGTACCCCGAACGTATCAACAATCAGAAATACATCTTGTTGCGGCGTGCAACCCGATCCATATATTCATACTGTCGCGACGTGCAACCCGATCCCCGCAACTCAGAATACGAGCCAGGAATACATAGGCAAACTGAAATATGTCCACAATATGGTATACATACCGCATACACAAAACACAGCATGATAGTCACACAATAGTCAGCACGCGGTGCAATGAAATGGGATGAATGCAGTATGATGCAATGGTGTCACATGTGCCAAATAGATGGAGCGGAATCCTCCTGCTCCGAGGGCGGAATCCTCCTACCCTCAATATGATGCAATGGAGCGGAATCCTCCTGCTCCGAGGGCGGAATCCTCCTACCCTCAATATGATGCAATGGAGCGGAATCCTCCTGCTCCGAGGGCGGAATCCTCCTACCCTCAATATGATGCAATGGAGCGGAATCCTCCTGCTCCGAGGGCGGAATCCTCCTACCCTCAATATGATGCAATGGAGCGGAATCCTCCTGCTCCGAGGGCGGAATCCTCCTACCCTCAATATGATGCAATGGAGCGGAATCCTCCTGCTCCGAGGGCGGAATCCTCCTACCCTCAATATGATGCAATGGAGCGGAATCCTCCTGCTCCGAGGGCGGAATCCTCCTACCCTCAATATGATGCAATGGAGCGGAATCCTCCTGCTCCGAGGGCGGAATCCTCCTACCCTCAATATGATGCAGTGTAATGCATATGAATGCAATATGGTGCAATAATAACCCTTCACCGGCGCGGGACTCTCGTCGACAGCCGGGAAGTGTATGTCAACTCACAACCAAAGTACCATGCTCAGATCCTCAATGCACTACCAATAACAGGACATAACATATCCGTATAAAATGTAAATCCAAAGATAAGGCGTAATGAGTACGCCTATCGGCAGCTACATACGTAAGGAACACGTTGTAGAAAATCCACGAGGCCAGGTGCCTCCAAAGAAATGGATATAAACACTTACCTCTTCCAAAAGTTGGCATTGTTAATCAACAACAGCTTTATCCTTTGGTTTCATTGCCAAACGATCCCACTCTATTCAATAAGCAGAAAAATATATCAAATTAGGCTAAAGGCTTCATTCCTTATATTTTAGAACAATCCAGGTAGGAACCTGACACCCTATTCGCATACGCAATACGCAGGTCAGGCCTATATACAGGGTTTAAGGCCACATAACCAAATCCCAAATAAATTACATTTATAAGTTGCCCATAACTCACTGAGTACGAATACATAGTCAATTTCATTATCGGGGTCCATTTGACCCTTTAAACTATCAATTTACGTCATTAGAGCGATGTCTAATATTTCTATTTTTACCGCAAAAATATATTTAAACACACGTAATAAACTCAAATACTATATTAGGATCATTACCTGAATGTTTCAGGGTAAAAATTCTACTTTTCTCCGGCCCCTTTTCCCATTTTCTGGCATTTTTCCCCAACCTCTGCGTCATTTTCTCCTTTCTCTGGTTCAAGTTTCGTTTCTTTTGTTTCTGCTTTCTTTGAATGTATCTGCCAAGGATCATATCCCTTGGCTGCCGACATATGATCATTACTTTCTTTTGTCGTTTTTCGTTTTACATTTTTCTTTTATTTTATTTTACTTTCTTTTCGTTTTCGCGGCGATAATTAAAATAGTACCCTACGATATTCGAAGTAATCCCAACTTTTGCATACAAGTTATACAAAATATATGTAACATACTCGCGAAGACGGATCTCAAATTGGACTCCCGAAACTCAAGATGCGAATTTAAATAAAAAGAAGTCAAATTATTTAACTTTCGGCATTTTAGCGAAAACTAGCCGAACAACATCGAAATTCACTTTCGAAAGTTCACAAAAATCATAAATAATCATACAAACCCAACGGCGCTTTCGGATTTCGAATCAGAGCTCATTCGGCAAAACCGAGCTCAAAAATATCTTTTTAATATTTATCGCCAATAAAAACTGAAACCTTCTTCCGATGCCTACCAAACGAGGTCTGATTTTGCTCAAATTTTACAAACAGATTCTAATGGACATTACGAATATTTTTAAAATTATCAACACACCAATCGGAGTCCTAACTTCCGAAACGACTGACCGAGGTCGTTTCACTGACGGGTCTATTTATTCAAAAATGGAGAAATTGAGACCGCATTGAAAAGACCCAAAATTTAGATCAAGACACTTATTTTGTTAAAGCAAACCAGACGCGGAAATGCTTGTTTAGCTCTGAAATTATTTTCAAAAGGAAAACATACTTGCGAATACTTTAAAATATGAGGCTAAACAATATTTTACAAAATGACAAGACTGGGGTTAAGATAAACAAAATAATATTTGAAAGGCATTTTAAATAAAGGTATGCATGAATTCAGATGATAGGTAAATAAGCATCTTCATAAAGCTGTTAACATTTACAGAAGATAGGTTGAAGTAACATAACGTTAAGCTTACCATACCGCTGAACAAATTCAATCACAGCGCAATCAATGCCAACAAATTTCGGACAAGCAGCACATATTTAGCAAGTAATCGCACATTGGACAGATAATATGACATGTGGCAACCACAAGTAATTGAACGTAAATAAATATGAAAACGTGTCATACCCTGTAAGGTGCCTCTTTTGTGCCAGAGGTAGGCCTAATCATCAAATTGCATACATATGTGGATATTATAATGATACAAGTCGTTTGCCAATACAAAATTGAGATATAAATAAACTGCCATAATTATTAATTTTCCAAATTTGACGTGGCAAACGGCTTGGGGTTTGCTATAATATCCACACTATCACATAATATGCAGTGTCGTTGGATTTCAATAACTCGTCGACAAAAAGGCAGTTTCTTAATTCCTAGAAACAGTACCAAGGACCAAGTCCAAACTAAGGTGTATATGCATGCATGTCCTAAAATCTCCTTCTAAGAGTGGGCTAACGGTTGAGGCTGACTCGACCTATGCGGGATAGATTTGGCCTCACAACGCATTAGAACTGGCCATGACAAAACCAGGTAACATCAATATCCCGAACTAACTTTTGGTGACACGAAAGAAGTTTCAAAGAGTGAGGTAAGGGCAATGTGATTGCCCTTCCTGCGTAACTACCCGTCAAGCGGGTGCCCCGTGATGAAATCGAGGAGGTGAAAGAGAATTGACAGGCTCCATGAGGGAGGAAATATGAAAGGAATGCGGACTATGCACAAATAAAAATATGCTTCAATACATTCATCCACAACAATTAATTCTACGCATACTAGTTTAGGCATGAAAACAAATAAATGGTTAAGCTACGCATACATATAATCAACACATATATAAATCAAATTCGTGAAAAACTTTTGGTTAGAACCATTTGCGTATCCCCAGCGGAGTCGCCACGCTGTTGAACCCTCTCAAAAATGCACACAAGTAAGCATCGGGACTTGATTTAACAAAATGGGACTCCAAAGGGTTTCTTTGGAGTCGCCACCTAATTTAAGGATCATTAGGAAACTAAGTTAACTAAAGAGTGCAATTTTATTCTTTATTTAAAAGAAATTAAATTCAGAGATTCTAGGTAAGTGGTCCTATTAAATTCGAAAGAAGGTCCCTAACGGGAGCACTTTCGAAAATCCGCTAAAAGCGGTTAATCCGGCGATTTTCACGAATTTTACTTGAAGATATTTAATTTAGGATAAATTTTAAATAAAGATAGATAGATAATGAATAATATAAATAAGATAAGGCTTGACTACATACATAGCCAAATAAATAATCCCTCTGTCCCACTTTATTTGTCATACTTTCCTTATTAGCCTGTCCCAAAAAGATTGTCATATTTCTAAATTTGGTAACCATTCAACTCCAAACTTACTTTTTGACTCATTTATAGCCACACAAATATCTATGATTCATTTTAAACCACAAGTTTCAAAAGTCTTCCTTTATTTATTAAACTTTGTGTCAAGTCAGACTACGACAAACAAAATGGGACGGAGGGAGTAACAAATTTTGAAATTAAATAAATAAATAATTAAATAATGATTGCTTGATTAATTAATTAATTAATTAAACAAGAGCTAAATAAAATTGAACAAATAACTTAATTAAATTAAATAAATGATTAGATGAGTAATAATAGTTGATTGATTAATTGATTAGATAGATAGATAGATAGATAGATAGATAGATAGATAGATAGATAGATAGATAGATAGATAGATAGATAGATAACTTAATTAAATAAATAAATAAATACTTCTATGAACTCAATTAAATAAGGAATTGATTAACTAATTAAATAAATAAATAAATAATTATAATTGATTAAAAAAATTAATTAAAACTAAATAAAGAAAATTAATAATAAATACTACTTAATTAATTTAATTAATGAATAAATAAATAAATAAATAAATAAATAAATAAATAAATAAATAAATAAATAAAATTAATAAATGGATAAATAAATAACTTAAATATAAATAATGAATAAATAGGTATAATTTTAATTTTTATTCTTTTGCACTCGATAATTAACTAAAGATTCCTAATATCTTAAACCAATTGGCGAGTCACAAAGAAACGGGATATGCAATTTATAATCAATCCTATACATGTAATAATATAACAACTTTAAATAAAGCGACAAACCTACCAGGCTTCTAATCATGCAAAGTCCTAATCCAGGTTTACGGGGATCCTAAAACATGCTTTCTAAAGGGGACGGGAGAGAAGGAGTTTAGAAGGAGGAACCCGGATAGCAAGCTAAATACTAACCCTGTATTTCAAAAGGTTTTCATTTTTTCCTCTCTTTTACATTTTCGGGGATATCAAGTCCCGAAAATGCAGAGCGGATCAAATAACTTCCCAAATGCATGTCATCCCAATTTGTGAGTTTTTATTCAACTCGATCCCAAGATTCATGCAAAAAATAGACAAGAGATAAGGATTAGTAAATATTCAAAACAACTAATAAGAAAGATATAAATTAAACAAGAGGATTAACTTAACCAAAGTATCTATTCTAAAAAAATGCTAAAATGAAACAGATCTCGTGGATTTGGCACACAACATCGAAAGACATTTCTTTTGAACATTTAGTCATCAAATTTAAACATATTAGACAAAGGATTTCCACATTGCAGGCCACTCTAGAATAGATAACAAAACATTTAACAGAGAAAAGCCAAGCTTCAGACAAGGCCATACATATACCTCTTATTTTAAAACTAAACTTCAGGTTGTTACTAACTCTAAAATAAAGCACTTCAGCAAACTTCTCAAAGGAACATATGAATTACCAGGAACCTAGCAACTGACACACCCACATGCATTTTCACAAATCAGGCTTGAGCAAACAAGATACCCAAAACTAATAGCTTGGACCCTTCACTGCCCAAAAAAACTTCAACCTCCTGCTAGCACCAGAGACAGACCTCCTGCACATACACACATACACACTGCTGAACACACAAAACACGCTAGCTTCCAGAACTGAACTCCTACTCTCAACCTCAGATTCCATAACCATAAAAAATGCCATCCTGAAACCTCTAGCACCCTCTAAACAACCTAGCACCATTTTCCAACATCTGCGCACTCTCAACCACATTCACACCTATTCAACTGCCCTAATACACCCTCATATTCTCACCCCTTTGCACACAACATCAAAAAACAACCAACTCTTCGGAACAAAATAAACTAGGCCAGATATCTACACTATTTCAGACCTTCTACCCCTCACACTTCCAGACCTACTTTACAAGCCAAGCAATATCAGAGAAGCAGCTTACCTTGCTTCTTCTACTCCTAGACAACCAGAAAAACAACCAAGCAACTCCCTAATGAACTCACCAACAAGAACCAGAGCTCCCTCACACACCAACATACTCCAGAAACAACTGCATACCTACAGGCCCCGTGGACCAACTACCAGACAACATGAAACACAGCTTCACTGCCCTGGACAACTACCAGGCCCCTGAACCAATCTCCCTACACCTCTAACCTGCCTAATCAAGCTGCAGCAAACAATAGAAAAGCTAAACAGACCACTACACCTGATCATACCCCTTTCTCCCTTAGACCACCTTGGCTTCTAGTTCAAACACTTGGAACCAAGAATCACACCTGCTGCTGCCTGCTAAACCTTCCCAGCAC
Organism: Petunia x hybrida; assembly: GCA_037355625.1. Lineage (NCBI taxonomy): Eukaryota > Viridiplantae > Streptophyta > Magnoliopsida > Solanales > Solanaceae > Petunia > Petunia x hybrida. The sequence goes on along the minus strand of JBBBVM010000053.1, from coordinate 4,602,796 downwards.
CCATACAATCTCATGGATTCATCTTTACAAAGATAAGACATGATTCCTAACTCAAATAAGTAATGAAAAGAGTAAAAGCTGAAACTCTTTAAACAAACTCAGATTCAAGGAAAAAAGAACATAGATTCAAACTTCAACTTGAAAACTTATCTTTTATACTCTTTTGACAAGATTTTTTATTAAGCATAAATTTAATCCATCTTTAACACTAGCTCACAGAAATAAGCTTCAATATTCAGTCAAATGCATACATAGACCTCATTCCAACATTTTGATATCAACAAATAGCATTCAGCATTACATTAAACACCCCTTTTGCACAAGGAAAACAATATGTAATCGAATAGGATAAAAATATAAAGGCTTAGATTTTACCATTTCTTGCGCAGCGATTTGAAGCGTCGATCCGAAGAATACGACACAAACAAAGTGTATGATTCGAATGGGGTCGACGACTCGGATAACAACGAAGCGATAATCAAAGAAAATAATAAAAGAAACAGGAACTTGCTATCTTGATTTCAAAACTGAAAACTCAAAGGAATTCTGTGTATTTTAAGATTAAACCTAAGAAAGATCTCTACATATGCTCTGCCTCTTTTTTTCTTCCTCAAACTATATGAACTGAACCCCTGCCTCCTAAAGTCCGAACCCCCTAAAAATGAACTAAATTCATGAATTTATACCTGAGATTTAGGGTTTGATTCCCGCTTGCATTTCCTGATCGACCCTTACTCACTTTGCTCTTCCCTTTTGACACCAGGGTCAAAAAAAATAATCCTCTTGGATTGTACTACTTTCACCCTGATTCAAAGAGAAAATAGACGTTGATTGATTAACGGCCCAGATGTGACTCTCATTCGAAATAGACGATCGAGATTGATTGAGCTTTTGTACGAAAAGGTGATGTGGAACTTGGGGGGACCATCTAATGACAGTGATTTTGGCGGATTGTGGAGGGAATCGAAAGGGAATCGGGTTTTAGGGTCAGGTAATTAGGTTTCGAAAATGGGAATTGGGGAAAGAGGGTAAGCTGATTAGAATTGAGGAAATGCGTGTGTATAATGTATGTAATATATATTTTGCACAAGTAGGCCAACATTTAGGATTAGAACGATTTTAGCCCTTTGTTAAGATTAATTGAAAATGAAAGGGGTTGCGCAGGTTAGGCTGAATTTAGATTATGTCTTTCACATTTGACCTCTTTCTGAAATAAATTAGGAAGTGAAGAGGATTGCACGAGTAGAATAGGAATTAGGCTACGCTTTGCAAACTTTGTCATTTTCCTCAGAAATTAATAAATTACATTTAATTCTCAAAATTGTCCATTAATTAGATAATTAGACATTTAATTAAAATTTTCGGGAGAAAATTGGGTGTCAACAGTAACTTTGCAACTACATTTTTGGCTCAAATTATATCTTGGTCTTAAATTTTGTGCTGAAATTTCCCTTAATCACTAATGTCATGGACATGGTTGAACCAAACTTTTGATCAAGGATACATTTGGACTTCTCGCAAAGCGTAAGGGCGAATTTTAACCTTCCCAGAGAAATAAAATAAAGAGAGATTTTTACATAAAAGTACAAGTTTTAGAAGTTATTTACTAAACATAGAAATATTTTAGCAAAATTACATAAAAGAAAAGTTAATTACTCCCTCCATTTCAAAAGGATGAACCTATTTCCTTTTCAGTCGGTTTCAAAAAGAATGGCCTCTTTCTAAATTTGGAAAGAAATTTTTACTTTTACTCATCCCTAGATGATTTTGTAGCCACACAAATATCTATAACTTATTTTAGACCACAAGTTTCAAAAGTATTCCCTTCTATATTAAACACCGTGCAAAGTCAAATAGGTTCATCTAAAGTGGAACAGAGGGAGTACAAAACATAGCAAAAAAATAGCAATATTTTCCCATAACATAGCAAACCCTTATATTCTTCGTCCTATTTCCCCCAATATCACTTTTTCTCCTCCCATTTTCCCCAATTTCAATTTCCACCCACCATTTCCTCCAATTTCACTTTTAATCCTCATATTTTTCCCAGTTTCACTTTTCCTCCCACCATTTCCCCAATTTCACTATATCTAACTGTTTCTGCATCGTTTCAGCACTGTATCTGCAATGTTTCAAACTGTTTCTGCATCGTTTCAGCACTGTATCTGCGCTGTTTCTACATCGTTTCAGTACTGTATCTGCGCTGTTTCTGCATCGTTTCAGCACTGTATCTGCGATGTTTTAAACTGTTTCTGCATCGTTTCAGCACTGTATCGGTGTTCTTTCAAACTGTTTCTGCATCGTTTCAGCATTGTATGTGCGCTGTTTCTGCATCGTTTCAACACTGTATCTACGCTATTTCTGCACCGTTTCAGCATTGTATCTATGTTGTTTCAAACTATTTCTGCATCGTTTCAACACTGTATCTGTGCTATTTCTGCATCATTTCAGCACTGTATCTGCGCTGTTTCAAACTGTTTTCTGCATCATTTTAGTACTGTATCGAGAAAAAATTACAATATAAAATTTTATTTTTTTATTGAGATGGTACCAAACAGCATAAAATAAGTTAAAATATTACTTGAGAGCACGTTAAGGTCTGTTATTAGCTTATAAGGGATTAGGGGTTATTGGGAAAAGCAAACCAAACAATAGTTACAAAATAAAGATTAACAATCACCAGAACATATACTAAAAATGACAAACAATATTATTTCGTCTTTTTATTATTTATAACAAAACTACCAAGCAAATCCAACACAGAGAAGATAAAATATACTTAAAAATGTGAAGCCACTTCAGATTTTCCTCATCTTCCTCATTCGTTAGGTGCATGTAAGCTCCAAATCTACGGAGGGCTGCCATCAAGTTAAATCTCATTTAATGAAATCATTCCAAAAAAATTCTAGATTCTTGAACCTATAATTTTTTTTGGGCCCTACCATAAAATGAATGGTATCTAATGATGAAAAGACCAGCTGATGGTAATGTTGTTCTTAAAGTCAGTCTTCAGTTTACACTTTAATGAGTCACCCCCATATTTTATTGCAAAACTAAATGCAAGTCCCGACGACGTCATTTCGCTCCATGTTAGCAACAAAACAAGTAAACAGAAACCAAACCAATAGTGCTCAATGCATAGTGAAGTAAGAAGCGGTGGAGTAGTGTTGGTAGACGGCGGAGCATCTCGTAAATTACAATCACATATCGAAACAGTATCTCAGCTAGTAGCGGGGGGAGTAGCGGGTGCAGTGAGCAAGACATGTACTGCTCCACTTGCACGGTTGACTATAATGTTTCAGTTGCAAGGAATGCAGGTGGGCGGCGTCGGTTGGGGGGAGGATGGGCAGGGATGTATCTTAGTTTTTGGAGGAAGAGAGAGTAAATGAGAGATATTATAATTTGGGGGAAATGAAATTGAAATATTGATTATAAAAAATGAAAATATGCTAAAAAAATATTGTTATGCCTTATAATTTGAAAATTATTGCTATATTTTTGTAATTAAGGGGTCAGATTTGTATATATCTGTAAAAAAAACTTAAAATAAAATGGAAGAATAATCTTTTTGAGATTATAGCCAATACCTAAAAGGCTAATCTGTCGAGCTATCTATGCACATTTCTTTCCACCATCCCTAGTGAGTCGTTAGTGATTGTTGCATCCAAAACCTACCACACTCTATGACAGGATCAGGATTTCCAGCTAGGCCGTGCGGGCACCCGACATCCTCCCCTAGACCCGTCGGGCGAACTCTTACCAACTGAATCAGAAAAATAGATATAAATCCAACTCATAAATAAGAACAAGACATAGAAAAAATATAGAAATACGGATACCTCTAAGTTGTACAAAAGACATTACAGCTGACTACCCAACATTTAGGGCTATCCAGACTAGACATCCAAGAGTACAAAAGAATACATACGCCTCCTGAAGGGAGCAAAACTAGATTACTAAAACAAAACTAGCACTGGTGGCCGGTCTGGACAAGAGTTGGCTCACCCTGATAACTGTAATCGCTTCTTCTCCTCAATCAAACGACGAACTCAGTCCTGGAGTGGAACCTGCCGAAACGAAATAAATAGACAATGAACAATAAAAGGGTGAGCCAAAAGGACTCAGTAAGTGGGGGCTGGCTAGCCACCTCAAAGAAGCAGATATTCTAGCCATGAAGAAGAAAAACGGATAAACTAAATTCACCTTATTTCAACTATAAAAAGGTAGAGTCGGATAATAACTGGAAATACTTATGGAACCATAAACTCATAAACAACTAGGGACCTAAGATAGACAAAACCTATAAGTATCCCGAACATATCACAATCAGAAATATATTACACATAGATAAAACATCGCGCTATAATCATACAATACACATTAATCGGCGCAATAAATTGGAATGAATGCAGTATGACGCAATGGGGTCACATGTGCCCGTAATCCCGTCCCAAAGTGGAATACTCCCGCATTCAAGGGGAATATAATCTAATAACCAACTGGAGATGATTACTCCTGCTTCTGGGGTAGAATACTCCTACACCCGATATAATATAAAGCTGAAGCAGAATACTCCTGCTCCTGGGGCGGAATATTCCTGCACCCAAGATAATATAAAGCTGAGGCAGAGTACTCTTGTACTCAATATATGACATAAGAGCGAATACTCCTGCTCCTGGGGCGGAATCCTCCTACCCTCAATATGATGTAAGGAGCGGAATCCTTCTGCTCCTAGGGCGGAATCCTCATGCCCTCAGATGACATAACAGCCCAAAAATCAAGAAAAATACCAGAAAATACATAACAAGGTTGTGGCCTAATGAGTACGCCCTATCGGCAGTTATTCACGTAAAGAATGCATGAATAGAATATCCATAAGGCCAAAGGCCGTCAAAGAAATGGATATAATCAATTACCTTATTCTAAGGTTAGCACTGCTACTCAACAACCACTTTGTCCTTTGGATTCACTGCCAAACGATCCCGCTCTATTCATTAAGATGAAAAATATATCAAATAAGGTTAAAGGCTTTATTCCTTACGTCTTAGAACAATCCAGTTAAGAACCCGTCACCCGATCCGCATACGCAATACACAATCCAGGCCTACGTACACGGTTCAAAAGCACATGACCAAACCCTAAATAAATTATATTTATGGGTTGCACATAACTCACTGAGTTCGAATATATAATCAATTCCATATTCGGGGTCCAATTAAGCCTTTAAACTATCAATTTAACTTATTAGAATGATGTCTAATATCCCGATTTCTACCATTCAAAAATATATTCAAACACACATAATAAAATGAAAAAATAAATTAACATCATTACCTGGATATTTCGGGAAAAAAATTCTATTTTTTCCTTCTCCTTTTCCTTTCATTTCTCTCTTCTCTGACTTTTTTCCTCCTTCACTACGTTCTGTCTCTTGTTTCCTCGTTTCTGTTCGCTTTTTTGTTTGGAAATGTAAGCTAAGAGTATAATCCCTTAGCCCACTGCCTCTCGTTTAATAATCTTTTTTTTTTTATCTTTCTTTTGTTTTTTTGAAAACTAGCAACCATGACGAAAATTAAAACGGAACCCTACGAAAGTCGGAATAATCCCAAATTTCTCAAGCAAGTTGTACAAAATTTATGTGATGTACTCGCTGAGGCGGATCTCGAATCGGATTTCCGAAACTCAAAATATGAATTCAATGGACAGAGATCAAATTTTTAATTTTAAAATTTTAGCGGAAACTATCCGAACGACTTCGAAATTCGCTTCCAAATATTCACACCGGTCACAAATGACCATACGAACCTAGCGATGCTTTCGAATTTTGAATCGGATATCATTCGCCAGAATCGAGCTCGAAAACCTCTTTTTTAAGATTTACCGACAACGGAAAATGAAACCTTCTTCCGGTATCTACCAAACGAAGTCTGGTTTAGTTCAAATTTTACATACAGGTCCTAACGGAGCTTACAAAGATTTTAAAACTATCGACACGCTAATCAGAGCCTTAACTTCCAAAATGACTACCTAAGGTCGTTTCATTCTCCTCCACTTAGACTCTCGTTCGTCCTCGAACGAGCTTGAGTCTAAAGCGAAAATTCACACAGATAACAAGAGAACTTGCACGACCTTCACAAACTACTCTACGGACATTATCTCATGATTATAGAATCTAAATTATAACATGCACATCAAACTCTTCGAATAAAATATATCTGGATAATAACATCACACCATTGCTCATCTTATTCTGACTAAGCTGACCCTTCCTCGATCATCAAAAGAGAGTTCTACATTTTTGAAACAAAGATACACGGAACTGTGGATGGGTTAACATGATTCTGCCGATGAATCACCTCGTCGATATAATTTTCAACGTAGAGCAGGTCGATGAAACAAAGAATTAGCTTACGCTTAACAATGCCTTAAAGATTTAATATTAGCATTCAGTATTGGAGGAACACTCCTCCACTTAGAGCATAAACTCATATAGCTAATTTGAACAGAAATAGCCATCCTCGCATGGTCTGCTGGACTAAGGAAAACTTAGCTAAAAATAGAACGTGGCTCAGACCTGACCTACCAAATCACTCTCTCGAGTTTCCAAAAAGCTATAACTCTCGAGTTCACAACTCCATACCTTTACCATAAGCACCACCATCTGATTGATCATACCAGGGGTCAAATGACGCTTCTCATTACCCTTAATAGCCTTAAAACACAACAATGTGCTTACCGGGCTACCTTGACATGCACTCTGGCTCAACACAGGGAACATCACAAGAGATTGCTAATTAACCGCCCAAGTTCACTAGTGCCGGACGAAGAAGAGATGATAGTAGACTGAGGATAAGAATAATTAGAGCTTCAACAAGCTCATCTTCTTATTTGCTTGACTACTAGAGCTAGACTACTTCCGAGTCAGGCTAGTCAAAGAATCTTAATTGAAGAAATATACATTAAATGAGCTTTATGGAACAACATCCATGCCAACTTAACCTTACAATAAAAGGGAAACTCCGACAATTTACTACAAAACCCTTTTATGATTAAGACAAACTCATAGAATAACATGACTCTACTAGCATATTGAACCAAGGAAAGACACGTAAATCGAATATGACTTACTAGTCACTTTACACCGGAAGAAACAATGACACTTTCTGATGGTGACGAATTAGAATCCAACCATCCTACCAACACTTAGTTCTGATAAGAGAGGTAAATTGACTTGACATAATAACAAAAGGTGGCACAACAACATGCCAAGCAGATAATTCTGACACCCACTCCCAAATCCCTCACATTTAAACCAGATAAACTAGTAGGGTCTCACAAATTCCAGGAATAAATCATACCAGAAGTTCACCCCTCTACCATAACAGATTCTTAAAAGAAATGACATCCTAAGATATCATGGAAACATGATAAGATAAACAAATTCTAGATCGACGGGAAGAATCAAATCTTTCTCACATATAAGGGAAAAAGAAATCCATGGGTCTACTATATCGGATACCTCAGCATCCTGCTAGATTGGAAGTTCATAGAACTGCCTCTACAGCTAAGCTGAGCCACTACCCTGAATCACCTTCTCAAGAACCACTGCCAATACACTCTCGACCTCTACCGGATGGAGGCATATCTCTAGCTGATTGAGATTTAAATGAAATACCCTGCAACTGGGCAGGTACCTGAGGTCGAGAAAAAGGATGACTTCCTTCCTTCCGAAATAAGGGATGATTTCTCCTAAGATACAAGGCTCACAACAATGATTATACCTTTTAGCTAAACATAGATGTTGGACAAAATGCTGATAGCTATAAAGAAAAGGCTGAGTCTGATCTTGACGGACTACCGGCGCACTCTGAGAATCATGCACCGCAAGCTGAGATAATCTGGCAGGAGACCACTCACAATAATTAGAACCCTTACCTCGCCGGAAGAGGTACCATAGTTGCCCACCAAGGCCACGGGATTTCTTTCTCTCCTGCTCTGACTCTTCCTGCTCTAACTTATGTTATACACCATACCTCCAAACAATATCAACAACAATATCAAATAAAGTCTCGACCTCAATCACTCGAGCCAGCAGGGACCTCAATGACACGACCCGAAATTGGCTAGGCCGTGCGGGCACCCGACATCCTACCCTAGACCCGTCGGGCGAACCCTTACCAATTAAATTGGAAAAATATATATAATTCAATTTATAAATAAGAACAATACTTAGAAAAAAATACAGACATACTGATACCTCTAAATTGTACAAAAGAAATTACAGCCGACTACCCAACATACTAGGTTTAGGGCTATCCAGACGAGACATCTAAGAGTACAAAAGAAGACAGATGCCTCTTGAAGGGATCAAAATGCAACTGAAATAATAAACAATAAACTGGTGGCCATCCGGAATAAAAGCTGGCTCACCTTGACAGCTGAAGTCGTCTTCGCTCCTAAACAACGTGGCGAACTCAATCTTGGAGCGAACCTGCCGAAACGAAATAGATAGACAAGAAACAAACAACAAACAAGGTTGAGTCAAAACGACTCAATAAGTGGGGCAGACTAGCCACCTCAAAGAATAGGATAGCTAGCCAGGGAGAAGAAACAGATAAACCAAATTCCTCTTATTTTTTAAAAAGGCAGAGCCATGTAATAACCGGAAACACGTATGAAATAATAAACTCAACCAGGAATACGAGCCAGAAACATATCAACAATAAGTAATGAACGTATAAGCAGAACAGTAGTTATGTATTACCAATCAACACAATGGTATAAAATGAAATGAAATGAAATGGGATGAAATGAAATGAAATATGATGCAAAGGGTCACATGTGCCAAATGAATGGAGCGGAATCCTCCTTCTCCGAGGGCGGAATCCTCCTACCCTCAATATGATTCAATGGAGCAGAATACTCCTACTCCGAGGGCGGAATCCTCCTACCCTCAATATAATGCAATGGAGCGGAATCCTCCTACTCCGAGGGCGGAATCCTCCTACCCTAAATATGATGCAATGGAGCGGAATCCTCCTCTAACTTATGGTATGCCTGATACCTTTGAGCAATATCAACAACGATATCAAATGAAATTCCAACCTCAATTTTTCAAGCCATCTGGGATCTCAAGGAAGGAGAAAGGTCATCAATAAATCTTTGAATCTCTCCAAAGGCTCATGGACTAGTTCTAATGCATATTCAGCCATTCTATAGAATTCAATCTCACATTTTGAAACACCAACAAGCTAACCGACAGGCTACCCTGTCCAATCCACTCAAACTGGCAACACTTTTCATCTCGCTCGCTACTCGAAAGGAACCTTACCATGAATCTAGAAGAAAAATCGAACCAAGTTAGTTAATAAGATAGCGGTCCACCAATTCAGGGTTGGACCCTGAAAGTGGAAAGTAGAATAATCAACACCATACCGCTCGATATAATCAAGAGCCTGAAGGATACACTGACATCATTTATTTTAAAAAAATGTACATAGGGATTATCTAATGCATGGCTTGAGAATATCGGAAGGTTCAACCATGCAAAATAATGTAACCTCTATAGGCACTCGCACCGAGCCATTACTCAGGCTAGCTAACCAGCCAGAATAACTAGAGGCACAACACATGCTGCTTCTGGAACATAAATTACTGGGGCAACATCAGGGAATGGAACAGGAGCTCCTTGAGACCGAACATCTCCATCTGTGGGACCTGATAAGCTGCCTAGAGAATGATAGGTTATTGCGGTATCTGCGTCACAAAAATTCTCGTAAAAGCATCGTAGAGAGCCAAGGGAACCACAAGGCCCTGCTCCCTTGCCCATCGCAAGCTCGTACATCCCTAACTAGATCGTCAGCACGATCAAAAATTCTCGGGGCTTCGTCAGTGCTAACCCGAGGCCAAACTGCTTCGTCTTGAACTCATACCATTTGCTGATTTATCGCACGACGGTTCATAATTACCACGAAGGAATTAACAAAAATACTTTTGAATCCTAGACCGACGCACGATCAGAAATGAAGGAAGTGAAACTTCCTAAATGCCATTATAGCCTCTCGTAGATAAGTACGGACGTCTACGTACCCATCAGCGAGACTCTACTAGACACTGTCTTAGTCTGGATAGACTCTAAACCGCGCTCTGATACCAACTGACGGTGTTCTCATGTATAAAGATAGACTTTGTGTACCTGATGTTGCAGATTTACGTGGACAGATTGTGATAGAGGCATATTATTCCAAATACTCTGTTCATCCAGGTTCGACTAAGATGTACCATGATCTTAAGCAGATTTATTGGTGGTACGGAATGAAGTGTGACATAGAAGAATTTGTGGCTCAGTGTTCTAATTGCCAGCAAGTTAAAGTCGTGTCATCTTTCCAGATTTTATGCTTTCAGCAGATAGGTACGTATATATATGATCAGGTTGCCAGCTTATCTCTAGCATTAATAGATTATTAGTGGGGTTTAGCAATGATTGAAACTCATTGTAGGTTCTGTCGTGGCCCTAGGTTGGGTCGTAACAAAAGTGGTATCAACGCCTTAGAGATTTAGTATTACCATTCAGTATTTAGAAGAAGGCTCCTCCACTTAAAGCACAAACTCATGCAGCTATTTGAATAGGAATAATCATCCCCGCACATTCTGTTGGGCAAAAGAAAATTTAGCTAAAAGCTGAACGTAGGCAGACCTAAGCTACCAACTACCCTTTCGAGTTGCCGAACAGCTGCAACTCTCGAGTTACAACTCCATACATTTTCTATAAGCACCCCCACCTGAAGGATCAAATCAAAGGTCAAATGACGTCTCTCATTACCCTTAGTAGCCTTGAAAAACAACAATGTGCTTAACCTGCTACCTTGGCACGCACTCTAGCTCAACACAGGGAACATCACAAGCGGCTACCAACCGCCTAAGCTCACTAGTGCCGGACAAAGAAGAAGTGGAAATGAACCGAGGATATAAATAATTAGAGCTTCAGGAAGCTCATCTTCTTATTTGCTTGGCTACTAAAGCTAGACTACTTACGAGTCAAAGTAGCCCAAGAATCGCAATTGAAGAAACAAATATTAAATGAGCTTTATGGAACAACATCCGTGCCAATTTGACCTCCCAATAAGAAGGAAACCCTGACAATTTATCAGAAACCCTTTTTATAATCGAGACAAGCTCATAGAATAACATGACTATACTAATATCTCGAACCCAGAGGAGACACGTAGATCGAATATTACTTACTAAGCACTTTACACCGGAAGAAACAATGACACTTTCTGATGGTGACGAATAAGAATCCCATCATTCTACCGACACTGAGTTCCAATGAGAGGTAGACTGACTTGACATTATAACAGAATGAGGCACAACAAGATGCCAAGAAAACAATACCGATACTCACTCACAAATTTCTCACATTAAACCAGATAAACTAGTAGGGTCATCATAAATGTCAGGAATAAATCATATCAGAAGCTCACCCCTCTACCGCAACCGATTCTTAATAGAAACGACATCCAAGGAAACCATCGAAACATGGTAACACACACCATTTCCAGATCGATCGAAAAAATCAAATCTTACTCACATTTAAGAGAGGAAGAAATCTCAGGGTCTACCATATCGGATACCTCAACATCCCGCCTGATAAGCAGTTCATAGAACTGCCTCTGCAGTTGAGCTGAGCCACTACCCTGGTAATCACCTTCTGAAGAACCACTGCCACCACGCTCTCAACCTCTACTGGATGGTGGCATTTCTCTGGCTGATTGAGATCTAAATGAAATCCCCTGCGACTGCGCAGATGCATAATAACGAGAGAAAAGACAACTGCCTACTTGTCGGAGTAAGGAAAAATCCTCAAAGAATAGCCAGACTCACGACACTCAAGGAAGGAAAAAGGTCATCAATAAATCTTTGAACCTTCTCGAAAGGCTCATAGACTAGCTCTAGAGCATATCCAGCCATCCTAGAGAATTTAATCTCATATTCTGAAACCGACAGGCTACCCTATCCAATCCACTCAAACTGGCGATGCTTTTCATCTCGCTCACTGCTTTTAAGGATCTTTTCCATGAATCTACAAGAAAATTCACACCAAGTCAGCTTAGGCAAGCGATGTCTAGCTGATAAAAGAGCGGTCCACCAATCCAAGGCTGGACCCAGAAATGGAAAGCAGTATAATCAACACCATACTACTCGAGATAACCAAGAGCATGAAGGATACGCTGACATCATTTTATTTAAAAAAATACACTGGGATTATCTAATGCATGACCTAAGAATATCAGAATGTTCAATTTGGTATAATAATGCAGCCTCTTCGGGCACTTGGACCGAACTATTACCTGGGCTAGCTAACCAGCCAGAAAATTGGAGGCACAACACATGTTACCTCTGGAACATAATTTACTGGGGCAATACCAGGAACTGGAACAGGTGCCCCCTGAGTCCGAATATATAATCAGTTCCATTATCGGGGTCCAATTAACCCTTTAAACTATCAATTTAACTTATTAGAACGATGTCTAATATCCCAATTTCTACCATTAAAATATATTCAAACACACTTAATAAAATGAAATAATAAATTAATATCATTACGGATGTTTCTGGATGAAAATTCTATTCTTTTTTTCTTTCTCTTTTTTTTTTCCTTTCTCTCTTTTCTGGCTTTTTTCCTCCTTCACTACGTCTTGTCTCTTGTTTCCTTGTTTCTATTCGATTTTATGTTGAGAAATGTAAGCTAAGGGATATAGCCTCTCCTTTAATAATTTTTTCCTTTTTTTTAATCATTTTTTTTTAAAAAAAACTTGCTACCATGACGAAAATTAAAACGGAGCCTTACGAAATCCGGCATAATCCCAAATTTCTCAAGCAAGTTACATAGAATTTATGTGACGTACTCACTGAGACGAATCTCAAATCTGATTCCCGAAACTCAAGATGCAAATTAAATGGAAGGACATCAAATTATTAATTTTTGAATTTTAGCGGAAACTATCTGAACGACCTCATAATTCAATTCTGAATGTTCACATTGGTCATAAATGACCAGAAGAACTTAGCGATGCTTTCGGATTCCAAATCGGAGCTCATTCGCTAGAATCGAGCTCGAAAACATCTTTTTTAAGATTTACGAACAACGGAAACTTAAACTTTCTTCTGATATCTACCAAACGAAGTTCGATTTAGTTCAAATTTTACAGACATATCCTAATGGACCTTATGAAGATTTTAAATCTATCGACATGCCAATCGGAGTCCTAACTCTTGAAACGAATACCTAAGGTCGTTTCACTCTACTAATTTGCTTACTTAAAGTACCATATAACCTTACACTCTTAGATTCTGATTAATCTCATATATGAAAATATTCATTCCTTCCACCATTCATCTATGATAGTTTCTTCAGGAAAATATCTCAAAAGTCAAAACTTCACGACGCTAGATTTTTCACTAAATATAGAGCTGACGATAAATAAAAATAAATTATTTTTCTCTTCTTTTTAGGTATGCATTATGTTTTGTGTTAGACGAAACTAGATTCTTGTAGCACTATAGCCTCATGATAAGTTTATGTACTTATTTATGCCTAAATTTATACGTCTAGATTAAACAATTAATTATGAATGAGGTCACAAGTAATACAGTAAATTATGATGGAAATGTAAGTAAATATGATGAAAATAAAGACAAGTAAATAAGTAAAATATAATTGAGAAAGCATAGTAAATCAATTCCTTGAGAATAGCTGAAGTTGATGGCGAATCCAACGTAAGTGCAATACAATGTATGGAGAGGTATTTATAGTAGTGATATACAGTCCTAAATAAGGTAAAATGCGAGTACTAATAGGGCCGTGGGCCTACAACTCAATGCGGTGGTATACTAAACTCTAACTAGGAGACTGTAAACCCTAGGTGACAGGATGTGTGCCCTGTGATAAAAACAGCCTAAACGGTCGTTGGCTCTAGGAGCAGGTGTATATCCTCAGTGCCCGGTGACTTGTAGGACAAGTCTAGTCTCGCCAGCTTGACTCATATACCCGTAATAATAGGTGGCATATTTTTGCCCAGACAGTCAGTCCCAGCAAGAAGTCAGGAAGTGAAAGAAGCGTAATTGTAAGCGTAAAGGTGCGACGGTAGTGATGATCGCCTCCTTGACTCTTCGCGTGCATCGTATTAAATGCAAATTCCTTCAGTACAATGACGTTTCCCCTGATGATTGGAGGGGTGTCCGCGGAATCTTCCAAATGCTGTTGTTTCTCTGTTCACATCCCGTAATTATGGGGATGCATATCACTTAAACTGCAGTAATCATAATTACGATCCCACGTGATTGAGATCATTCCACTTCTCTATATCTGTTCCAACCCAAATGTTTATATATACGTCGTAAGAGAGAAAGTTTATTCACACCCTTCCAAAAAATTTCAAGAACTCTTCTTCAAAAGGTAATCTCTTTTCCAATATTGCTAATAATATCATCATGGCATAAGGTCCAAGCTTTCTTCTAGAAAACTTCAAAGCGCAGGATTACCTCACAAACACCTTCAATTTTGAGAATAATGGCCTCATGCTGGTCCGAACCCCTACACAAGAGAGTGAAAACAGCAATCAGTCAATCAAATTCTACTCTTCTGCAGTCACGGAGAGTGATATTATGCGCATCAAGCATGAATGTAGATGGCCTGATTTCGCTATCGTTCTCGCACCTGGCGCTGAGGAAAGAATTTCTTCTCATCAGGCTGGCTATTCGATTGTTCACACATACCCTTTCACTTTTCATCTCAACAACGCGTCCATTTAATCATAGAGGGAATATGCCGCCATTATAATATTTGCTTAGGCCAGATCTGCCCTTCCGTGTGGCGACTAGTGATCGTACTTAATAACTTGGCTAACCATGCTCAGGTCGTATTTTATTTTGATCATCTTCTAGCATTCTACTCCCATCGCCTTCATAAAGCGGGGACGTTGAAGTTCAGGAAATTGGGGAAGAAAGACCGTGGTTGGGTATACAGGTACGCGGCTTTGCGGACGGCTGATTTGGTATCCTCTCTTCCCTTTCAAGAGGTCTTTAATAGAAATTGTAAGTCCACAGAAATGTATCTTCTTGCTTTCAACTGTGGTTGCTTCAAATTAATTTCTTTCTTTTGTGCAGTGAAGATAGTGACCACCATTTCTTTGAGTCATAATATACTGATGACATGGGCCACCAACATCTCTTCGAGGAACCATCCCGATTCCCTGACCTTCTTGTCCCTGGTGATCGCAAACGGCTGGCGGGCGAAAGACCACGGTGAGTAATTATTAAACCGTCCTTTTTACCCGACGTTTCTTCGATATTCTGATTTACCGTTGCTTCCAGTGTTCTCCCATCATTAAATGCCTATGCTGGTGGAGATTCAGATCGCTGCCCCATATATTGCTCCCCGCCCGATGTGCTGGCATCCAGTGGGAGAATTTTAGAGAGGGCGAGCAGATCTCATTCCATGAAGAGGAGGATGTCTTCTTGGCTGGCCAACGTGCCCACTGCCGGTGAAACCCTTGTAATTTTTTATGGTAAGGGAGAAGTCTCCTGAGTGTCTGCATCCGAGGCTGTTGAAACAATCCCGTCTACTGCTGCTGAGGCTGGTCCTTCTTCACAAAAGCGTAGGCGTCTGATTTAAGAGACTCCCATAGCCGAGGAAGAGGCTAGTGTGGAGGATGATGTCTTTCTTCCTACCATGTCTTCTAATCCACAACCTCCAGGTTTTTTGTTTCTTAAACTTCTATTTTTGAAATAACATTCTTTCCTTGATTACTTTGAAAGCTGACATTATCCGTTCATATTTAGAACATGTTGCTGTTGCTCCAACTCCTGAGGGCTCTGACTCTTTTTAGCGGCGTCTTGGTAAAGAAGTATTCTTAGAGGTCGTGCCTGAACCCGTAGTTGGAGCTCGGCAGGTTGTAATCCCTATTACTACAGGGGTTAACCTGATGAAAACTCCATGAGTTGTTACGGTCCATACCGCTGAACTGGTTGGCTCTGTAGAACAAGAACACCTTTGTGGCTACAACAATCACGAGTTGCTTGAGGTAACCACCGGCTACTCCCATCGGGTAAGTTTTCTATCACTGCCATGTCAAGTTCGACATTTTTCTTTGTTTACCAAACTCCAGTTCCTACTATTGCCCAAGGATTGATGGTGTATCATGAGATACTCCACAGGGAAAGCTTGGAAGGCAATTTTGTTGAGGAACCTAATGCTCTACGTGGACAAGTAGCTAGCTTGCAGCCCTTTGTGGAGAAGGCTGAAGAATTGAAGGACGAGCTATAGACCACCCGTGATGCTACCGCGCAGAGGCTCTGAAGAGCAGGAACTTGGAGAGGGCATTGACTGGCGAAGTGCGCAAGCATAAGTAGGATGTGGAGGCCCTCAAGTTGTTCCTTACAGATGCCAAGGTCTTAGAACAGCTTCTTCTCAGCAGTGTGAATCACCTGGAGGGGATCGTGAGAGATCTGCGGTAGCAACTATCTGGTATGGAGGAAAGAATGAGTGCTGCTGAGAGTGTGCCTCAGATGCTCAGGGTCTCTCCGCCTTCCCTCAAGATGAGAATGACAGGCTGAAAGATAAAGTGGCATCACTTGAACGAGTTCGCCACAACCTTTGTGAGAAGTGCCTCCTGAAAGATCAACATAGAGAAGCTCTGAATGCTCGTCGCATAGCAGAAGTTGATCATCCCAACATCGCTACTGCTCTTTCCACTCTTCTCCAGGTTCATGACAACCTTAATCTTGACCTTGCTGCTGAGATTGCCTCATATAATGGCATTTTTGCCTAGGCAGATGCTAAACTTGGTCCTGACCTTGAGGAAGGCTCTGAAGAGATAAGTGGTGAAAGAGATGAGACGCTGACTGGGGAACCCGCAGCTGGTGAAGCAGGACCTCCACAGAGTGTTGCTGATAAAGGAAGTCCCCCGAGAGAGGAATAAGAATCCCCCCCCCTCCCCTCTTTGATGCTTTTTTTATACATTTGATGATTTGGACATTTATCCGCGTATGTGGATGTTTAATGTAATTTTTAGGCCCGTTTTGTGGCGTATTAACTTAAATCACTTGTTTTTGTTTGTGACATTTTTTAATTTTCGCCGTAAATAATAAGTAATGCTAAGTTATACGTTGTGAGCATTTGCACCTAAGAATTAGATGACTTTCGGTCGTCCTGATTGTTCTAGTTATTTAAGAACGTGTGTCAGTGTACCTGCCTTGAGAAATTACATCCGTTGTGCGCTGATAGATGGCGGCTAGGTTGATTCCGTAGTAGATAGATGTTTGCGTCCACAATGGGACGACTTTAGCCCGTATGGAAACGGTCCTTTTGCATTTTGAGACAAAATGTCTTCGCTTAGTCCTCGAGTATTTAAGACTTTCTGGCACTACGCGGACAGGAATCCCCATCGACGTGTAGGTGTAATGAGGTTAACGCTCGATTAATGCCTAGTTGCTGAGTTAGACGTGGTTTAGCTTTAAGCGAGTAGTGTACCCTACTTTTGTCACAGAAAGTGGGTGTATTACTTTAACTTGTATGTGGCCGGGGCTATGAATAGTTGGATCGTAGATGGATCTAAATAAATGAGTAAAGCTGACTAAGTAAGATAGTAGTTTTATTAATAAAGGTAGCCTAGGAAGTTGTGGGCGAAGGCCCGTAACATTTCCCAAAATTATGAAAATATTGTAATCTAAGAGTAAGACCAATGTGCTAAGTAAATTCTGAAAACAAAAGTTCTTTCAATAATCCCTACTCATTCTCCCCCCTCGAAAGACCTCAGTCAACTATACCATCTGAATCGCAGTCTTGGTTGATTGCGGCTTTGAGGTTTTCGGGGTCTCCTGGAATGTTCACCTTGGGCAGTTTCTCGAGGACAGATGCTCCAAGGATTGCGGTCGTATAGCATTCCCTTGTTGCCTCCTGATTACCATTCACTTCTTTAAACCCCCACTGAGTAGGATACTTCAGTTTCTGATGCCAGGTGCACTGTAGATGGTACTGCTTTGGTTGATGAGTCCATGGTCACCCGACAATCGCATTGTAGGGAATACCTCCCTTGATTACCTGAAAAGATGAAGCATAATCTATCCCCGAAAAGTGGGTGGTTAAGTTAACTTCGCCTATAGCTTTCTCACAAGAATTATTAAAGCTGTGAGGGTGTAGACGCTCGGCATGATTCGATCTTCAACACCTATCGCCTTCAGTATCCCATATAATAAGGTTTACGGCACTACCAGCGTCAACCAATACACGTTTCACGTCTGTGTCTTCCATCCTAAGTGTTATGACTAGGGCGTCATGGTGCGGGGTGATGCAGATGATGTTGTCCTTCTCGCTGAATATGATCGTCTCATCTCGGGCGAGACCCTGGTTAGGTGTTGCCAGGATCTCCTCTGATCCCCTAAGTAATGTTGGTCCCCCTATTATCACATTGATAGATATCTTAGGATCGGGCAGACTTGGTGGTGCACCCTGGTTCTCACTTCTATTGATGGTCTGCTTTCCCTTATCGGTGAGCAGGTCCTTGAGGTACCCTTTGCTAAGCAAATTCAGGACTCCTAGAATCAACGCTCTACACCCGACCGTGTCATGTCCATGGTCCCTATGAAAATGGCAGTAAAGCTCTTTGTTCCTCCTACCAGATTCTACTCTCATGTTGCTTGGCCAATGAATTTATGTGTTCTTCATATGATCTCTTACGAATTCCACGGCGTTGACTTGCAGACCCAATTCTTCGAACCGATTAGGAACCCACTTATGTTGAGTGATCCCTTATATGATGATCCTGGCATTCCATATTCGTCATGCCGCTTCGGAAAGTCGTCCCTGCTATCTTTCCTATTTCGCTTGCCTTTTTCCTCCATTCGAGGTTCGTCCACGTATCCCCATTTCTGTCTTTAGCGGATAACATCTTGGATAACTGGTCGGATTTCCTCGGGAGAAGAAGACTCCCCGAGCTCTAGGCAAAGCTTCTCGACGTATCTCTGGTGCAGGGTGTTCCATGTTGATACAGAGTGCTGAGTCAGACTCCATTGTATCTCTCTGATGGCTAGGGATCCCTTTGAATTCAAATTTTTTTCCGAAGGCTACCACAGTAATATTGTGGGGAACTGGAGGAAGCTCCATGCATTCCCTCTGAAATCTGTCGAGGTAGTCTTTGAGCAACTCGGTGTCTCGCTATCGGATCTCAAAGATATCCTCTATGCGTTTCTCCCGCTTACGGGCATTAGAATGCGCTTTCTTGAATAACTCATGCATTTGAGTGAATGATTCGACCGAACCAATTGGTAGCTGAGTGTACCAAGCAAGGGCTCCTTTGGTCAAATTTGAGCCAAGCTTCTTCACTATAGTAGACTAGATTTCTTCTTCAGTAATCTCGTTACTCTTCACAGCCGTATAGTACGTAGCAATATGCTCATCAGGATCAGTCGTTCCGTCATAGTTCAAGTTATCCGGTAGGTAGAAGTGCTTTGGTTTGCGGACCGATGTTGCACTTTCCTTGTAAGCATACTTGTAAAAATTCTGCACATCTATCATGGTAACTTGGGGTGGAGCACCCGGCACGTTACCAATCCGACCATGGATTGTCTTCATCTCCTTTATATGATCCTAGATGACAGGCGTTCCCTTAAGGTCTTGATTGTTGATCGTTGATGTTAAGCCTTTGGCTAGGCACATATGCTAGTGAATCGTTCATGGGTGATAGTCCCTGCGGAGATGCTGGCCTCTGAAATGATCCTGCAAACATTGTTCCTAGTTTGCGAGATACCCCCTCGATTACGTTGTTGGAGTTTTGCCAATAGCAGCGCCGGGCAGCTAAGTTGGTATGGAAGAACTGCTGCGCCGCGGGAAATCCTTCTCTATACAAGTTCTCGGACGAGGTTTTTGAACAGAACTTCGATAGGCGAGAGGTGTAAGCACCGCGAGGTGTGAAGCGATCTCGTACTAAACGAAACGACTAACAGGACAAGAGTATACAGGTCTGCCAGGGGCGAATAAGAGCTCGTCGAACCGTCATTCTTTACTAGGTTTTGCCTCACATAAAGAGTGGGAAATTGGGAGAAAAAAACGAAGAATTTCGAATCTAAAAGGAGATTCTAGTCATTGATGGCTCTTTCAACAGGATCTATACATCTCGATCGGAAAAGAATCAAGAGAAAAAGAAAGAATCGGAATTGATCGATAGATTTCTCGAAACAAACGAAAAGGAAACGAAAGATGAAACATAAATCATGGATCAACTAAGCCCTCTCGGGGACTTTCTTAAAGAGGAACCTCATGTAAATACCATGGAATAAGGTTTGATCCTATTCATGTAGATTCCGTAACTATTCCAAAAATTGAAAGTTCGACACAATTGGGATTTTTTTTGGCTTTGCTACTTCAGGCATTTTAACTAAAATACACCAATCTGTAATATTAGTACCCGCTCTTCAATCCGAGTGGTTAATAATGCACGTAAGTATGATGATATTGGGCTATGCAGCCCTTTTATGTGGATCATTATTATCAGTAGCACTTCTAGTGATTACATTTCGAAATCTGCCTGTTCCATTATAGTTTTGAGAAGATTAGTGACAAAAGTTCTAAACTCATGATTACCTTCCAATGGGCAGTTGATCCCTTCATTACTGGCGATAGGGGTTGGCTTTTGAGAAGGATCTTTTGGTTGTTCGGTTGAATCCTTTTGTTGGATGCTAGGATCGTCAAGATCCTTTACCGATTCAACCACTCCATTTACGGTGTTCTTTAGAATGTTGTTGTCGTCGTCAGACATGATTGCGCCTTTTCTTTCGTAGAATACCTACAATTTCCTGGGCCCCACGGTGTGTGCCAAACTGCTTATGCCTAAATTTGTACATCTAGGTTAAACAATTAATTATGAATGAGGTCACAAGCAATACGGTAAATTATGATGGAAAATTAAGTAAATATGATGAAAATAAAGACAAGTAAATAAGCAAGATATAATAGAGAAAATAAAGTAAATCTTATTCCTTGAGAGTAGCCGAAGCTGATGGCGAATCTAGCATAAGTAGAACGCAATGTAAGGAGGGGTATTTATAGTAATGATACCCATCCCTAAATAAGGTAAAATACAAGTACTAATAGCGGCATGGGCCTACAACTCAAGGCGGTGGTATACTAAACCCTAACTTGGATAATGTAAACCCAAGGCGAAGGGATGTGGGTCCTACGTCCTGTTACCAAAACTGTATAAATGGTCGTTAGCTCTAGAAGCGGGTGTATATCCACAGTGCCCGATGACTTGTAGGATAAGTCTAGTCTCTCCAGCTGGACTCATATCCCCGTAATAATAGGTGGCATATTTTTGCCAATACAGTCAATTCCCCCACTTGCTGAGTGTTGAATCAAGCAGTCAGGAAGTGAAAGAAGCGTGATTGTAGGCGTAAAGGTGCGACAGTAGTGATGCTCGCCTCCTTGACTCTTCGCGTGCATCGTATTAAATGCAAATTCCTTCAGTACATCACGTGTCCCCTGATGATTGGAGGGGTTTTCCGCGTATCTTCCAATGATGTTGCTGCTCTGTTCACATCCCGTAATTATGGGGATGCATATCACTTAAACTGCAGTAATCATAATTACGATCCCACGTGATTGAGATCATTCCACTTCTCTATATCTTTCCAAACCAAACGTGTATATATACGTCGTAAGTGAGAAATTTTATTCACACCCTTCCAAAGATTTTCAAGAACTCTTCTTCAAAAGGTAATCTCTTTTCCAATCTTGCTAATAACATCATCATGGCATAAGGTCTAAGCTTTCTTTCACCGAACATTAGAGCGTAAGGTTACCTCACAAACACCTTCAATTTTGAGAATAATGGTCGCATGCTGGTCCAAACCCCTAAACAAGAGGGTGAAAACAACAATCTCTCCATCAAATTCTACCCTTCTGTAGTCATGAAGAGTGATATTATGTGCATCAAACATGAATGAAGATGGCATGGTTTCACTGTCGTTATCGCTCCTAGCGCTGAGGAAAGAATTTCTTCTCATCGGGCTGTCTATTCGATGGTTTACCCAAACCTTCACTCTTCATCTCAATAGGCTCGTCCACTTAATCATAAAGGGTATATACCGCCATTATAATATTTTCTTAGGCAAGATCAGCCCTTCCGTGTAGCGTCTAGTGGGGATACTTGATCACTTGGCTAACCATGCTCAGGTCGTATTGTATTTTGATCATCTTCTAGCATTCTACTCCCGTCGCTTTCATAAAGCAGAGATGTTGATGTTCATGAAACAGGGGAAGAAAGGTATAGTACCAAATAGTGAGGATTCCAAAGACCGTGGTTAGGCTACAGGTAAGTGGCTATACGGACGGCTGATTTGGTATTCTCTCTTCCCTTTCCAGAGGTCTTTAATAGAAAGTGTAAGTCCGCAGAAACTTATCTTCTTGCTTTCAACTATGTTGCTTCAAATTGATTTCTTCCTTCTGTGCAGTGAACATAGTGTCCACCATTTCTTTGAGTCATAATGAACTGATGATGTGGGTCACCAATATCTTTTCGAGGAACCATCCTGAGTCCCTGACCTTCTTATCCCTGGTGATCGTGAATGGTTGGCAGGGAAAAGACCACGATGAGTAATTATTAAACCGTCCTTTATACCTGATGCTTCTTCCATATATTCTGATTTACCGTTGCTTCCAGTGTTCTCCTGTCGTGACATGCCTATGCTGGTGGAGATTCAGATCGCTGCCCCTATATTGCTCCCCTGCCCAATGTGTTGGCGTCCAGTGGGAGAAGTTTGGAGAGGGTGAGCAGATCCCGTTCATCGAAGATTAGGAGGCCTTCTAGGCCAGCCAACGTGCCCATTGCCGGTCAAATCCTTGTAATTTCTGATGGTGAGGGAGAAGTCCTCCGAGTGTCTGCATCTGAGGCTGTTGAAACAACCCCGTCTACTGCTGCTGAGGGTGGTCCTTTTTAATAAAACCGTAGATGTCTGATTAAAGAGACTCCCATAGCCGAGGAAGAGGCTAGTGTGGAGGATGATGTCTTGCTTCCTATCATGTCGTCTGATCCACAACCTCCAGGTCTGTTGTTTCTTGAACTTCAGTTTTTGAAATAACATTCTTTCCTTGTTGACTTTGAAAGCTGACATTATTCGTTCATGTTTTAGCTATTTTTCAGCTAAATTTGTAACCAAGAATAGTTTTGAACCAAAATTACAAAGATAAGGTCACTGTTGAGCCAAATTTTCAATGGAGGGTGAATATAGGTCTTTTCTAAAAGTACATGATCAAATTTGACCCTTTTTTCATAATAACAAATCATAGAAATTGGTGTGATTCTAAACCATCTCATAAAGTTTATCATTTTCTAAATATAGAAATATGTTATTCTTTTTGGAACTGACTAAAACGGAAAAAAAAAATCACATAAAATTTAGATGGATGGAGTGATTAATTTTTTGGGTATTTTTTCTTGATTCCCACTTTTTGCTATTAGTTAATAATCACTTTTGCAGGTTTTTCGTTGCATTTTGTTGGGGTCTAGTGAATTAAAGGAAAAAGAAGAAGCTCAATTCTTGTCAATGAAATTTTTTAATTGATTTAGAGTCGTTCTTTTAATTAGGGACAAAATTGTCGGTGCTAATTTTCTTATCTTCTTTTTTTTTACTTTCTCTTAAAATTTTGTCTATTATTGTCTTAAATCATTTTTTCCTTAGTTAGTCAAATAAAAATTATGCAAATTTATGATATGGCTGACACGACTTAAATTTCCAACTAGGTTGCGGGCACCTGACATCCTCCCTTAGCCCAATTGGACAAACCCTATCGACTTTAACCAATATAAAAGACATGAAAAATAACAAAAGTCCCTTCAATGAGGTCCATCCTCTGGGCCTCGCGGTCGCGCCGGACACTTTTCCAGGTAGACTAGAAACTTGATAAGATAAGCTGGTGCTGCTACGCGGCCCCTAGTTGAACCTTATACTGCTTGAAAACCCGCCAAACTTTACATGCAAGCTCTAAATCACATTTAAACTTACTCGTGAACTTAAATTCTGAAACGGACCTTTGATACGCAAAATCGATGGATTGAACGGAAGGAGAAATTTTTTTTAGGAATTTTTACATAAAAGTACAAGTTTTAGAACTTAATTACCAAACATAGCAACATTTTAGCAAAATAACCCTATATAGAGAAAAACACAAGTTAATTACAAATATAGCAAAAACATAGCAATATTTTCTCATAACATACCAAACCCTTACATTCTTACTCCTATTTCCTCCACTATCACTTTTGCTCCACCCATTTCTCCCTATTTCACTTTTCCTCCCACCATTTTCCCCAATTTCACTTTTATTCCTACCATTTCCTCCAATTTCACTTTTCCTCATCCCATCCTCGATGTATGTCGTTATATCTCACCGTATCTCAACTGTTTCTGCACCGTATCTAACTGTTTCTGCAGCACCGTATCTCAACTGTTTCTGCACCGTTTCAACTGTTTCTGCAGCACCGTATCTAACTGTTTCTGCACCGTTTCAACTGTTTCTGCAGCACCGTATCTCAACTGTTTCTGCACCGTTTCAACTGTTTCTGCAGCACCGTATCTCAACTGTTTCTGCAGCACCGTATCTAACTGTTTCTGCACCGTTTCAACTGTTTCTGCAGCACCGTATCTAACTGTTTCTGCACCGTTTCAACTGTTTCTGCACCGTTTCAACTGTTTCTGCAGCACCGTATCTAACTGTTTCTGCACCGTTTCAACTGTTTCTACAGCACCGTATCTAACTATTTCTGCACCGTTTCAACTGTTTCTCCAGCACCGTATCTAACTGTTTCTGCACTGTTTCAAATTGTTTTAGCACCGTTTCAGTCTGTATCATACAGTTTCAACGTTGTTTCAGACCGTATCAAACTGTTTCAACAGTTGTTTCGGACCGTTTCGACACTGTTTCAGCTTGTGTTCAGCACTGTAGCTAACTATTTCAGCGTTTCAGCATCGTTTCAGATCGTTTCAACATTGTTTCAGACCGTTTCAGTGCTTTTTCAGAAATCGAGCGAGGTTAATAACTAAACGAAGATCAAAGTGAATCGAATTGATAGTACAAAATAGGCAATAAAATGAAAGAGATCCAAAGCAAAAATTTCGTCATTAACTAAACTAATTAACAGTTAAATTAAATTATAATGTATCAGTATTCTACTAAGATCTGGACTGCAGTATTCCAAAACTGAACAACATAAAGATACGAAGAAAGGGACAGAAGAAACTAAAATCAAAGATCTAAATAAAAAAATTCAACAATAATAAAAATATATACAATAAAATTTAATTAACAACTAGCAGGTATTATACTGAGATCTAAATTGTACTATTCTAAAACCGAACACAGTAAATAAAATAAACGGCGCAGCAAAAAACACATAGATTCATAGATAATAAGATCAAAATAGAGGAAGTTGTAGCCGTCTTCTACGAGATAGTTAGAAAGTTTGACCATCAAAGTTATAAGTAAACTTGTTATTTGAATCAGGAAGTTTCTGGAAACATTGTGAGGCTATACTTGTGAAATTACCAGTAAACTCAGTGTATTTAGCGAAGATTTCAGTTCCTCTTGCAACAAAACTGTAGATCAATGACTGTTTTCCATTTTCTCTTTAGAGATGAAACCCAGAACCTTAACTAGTAGTAGTAGTTAGAGTTTTTCAGAAAGGTTTGAGAGAAATGAAAATGCGTGTGATGGGAAAATGTATAAAGAGGCAAAAGATAAGTAAAAGGAAGTGTGGCGGTGGTTTGTATCTGCTGATATCTTATTTGGTGGTTCTGTGTGGAGTAGCAATGAAAAAATAAAATGTGATAAAAAAGTATTGTTATGTTTGGTAATTTTAAAAATATTGCTATTTTTGTGTAATTAGGGATGTATTTTTGTATATATGTGTAAGAATCCCTTTTTTTTATTTGTAGATAAGCCCAAACCATCTCAATGACCTCGAATTTAAAATCGAAAAGTTCATGCAGGTCACAAATGATCATACCAATATAATGACACCTTCAGATTTTAAAACGAACTTATATACTCGAAACGAGCTTCAAAACCCATAAGATGGCTTTATCGACACTTGGGATTGAAAACGCTTCCAAGACCAACTAAACGAAGTCTGATCCAACTCAAACTTCTTAGACAGGTCATTGTAGACTACTGAGTTTTTAAGAGTGCCGGTTAACAATCCATAATTCGAACTCTCAAAATGAATGGTCAAGGTCGCTTCAATCGTATAACAAAGAGTTATTTTTAAGAGCCACTACACTGAAAAGGTCATTTATAACAGATTATTAAACGTTGTTAATTAATATACTCATTAGGACGATCACGACATCTACCATCGTATTAAGTAAGAGAAGTGTCAAATACCATAAGATTTAAAGTCGACGAAAAACTAGCATCGTAAAAGTAGGCAGTGGTCTCATAATTATGGCTGCAACATAAAAAATAATAATTTGACGATTAATGTAATGTTTAAAAGAATGTCCTTCATGGTGATCCAAATGAAAAATGATTTATTTTACTAGGAAAAATGATAGGAAAAACACATCACCGATTACATGGATTCAACAGAGACAATAATATTGCTAACATGTAAAAAATGATGTGGATTCCATGTGTTGAAATCCAATTCTGTCCCGAAAACTTGTAAATTTAGTAATTTATTATAGAGAATTTTTAATTAACGGCTAAATTTGAAATTAGAAAAGAAGCACTTGAAATTTTGATAAGAGGAACAAAATTGCAAGGCACACTCTTAAAACCAACCTACACATGCAATTCTTGCCTAAATACTTTAAGCCCAATTCTGAAAATCCTAACCTAATTAGACCCGCCCTTTCCAATTTTTCTCTCAAAATTTCGAACCCTAATTCCTTTCCCCCAAAAAATTCATCAACCTTATATCAGAAATGGTGAAAATGATGAGTCAAACATTGAAGGCATCGAAGGGTCAAAGAGTAGTTCCAACAATTCTAATTTAGTAGTTGGTCTTTTAAGTTATTAACTTCAGTCCCTAAGTCTTTCTATTGTTATTTTGCACCCTTAAGACTTTATTTGTATTAGTTAGTCTATGTTCTAGAAGTGAACACGTGTCCCGAGTGAGTTAGTAGATTTAGGTATTATATAATTTCTATCTTAGGGTTTTATAACGTCAGCTGAAATGAATATGAATTTTCTTGATTAGTTTTATCTTTTCATAATTTCTTCCTTTTACTGCTTTATTAATTCCTTAGCTTTGTTACAATTGGTATTAGAGCTGCTGATCTTGGCAGCTATGGTGAACAAGCAGAAGAACAACACGAACATGGAGGAGAGCTTTAATAAACTTGAATCACAAATATTAAGTTTAACTAAAGATACGAACAAAAAATTTGAAAAAAATAGATGAAAGACTGTTGGGTTTTGAAGCAATCATGCTTCAATTAGTAAATCGTTTCAGCGTTTTCAAGATGAGTTTTCTGCAAGTCAAAAACTTAATAAAAGGAAACAAATCATCGGTGGCAGGGAATGTTCAAAATGGTGCCTCTACATCACAAATAGGACAACGTCTGGGTTCTCCACGGTCTCAAAACCCTCAATCATACCCTAATGCCCTAACACAATACCCGACCCATTTATTCCGTGTCTCACAATTGTCACAATTAAACCCATCGGCTTTGGGGTTTAAACCCAACAACAATACACCCAATCCCACTACAACCTCCGCGACCGCCACCCTCACTCAAATACCCTACGCAAACCCTAGTCACCAATTTGAGCTCAACTCCTCTATCAATAAATTTTACCACCCTTGGCAAAACCCTCAACCCTATATGCAACAATGTTGGAACCAATTTCCGTAATTTTCTTTTCTACCCTTCGGGTCTTTTAACCAAGGCCTGATGGGCTGGGCTTTTTTTTGTCAGTTTGGGCCTGACCAGTTTGGATCTAATTCACGTCTACCACCACTCAAGCTCCCTTCTCCGGACTTTGAAGAAAAGAATCCAAGGAGTTGGATAAGATGTTGTGAGAAATTTTTTAAGCTATATCAGGTCAATGATGATGCAAAAATGACCTATGTAGCGATACATTTGAAAGACTATGTGGACAATTGCTTTATAGTTACCTTAAGGATAGGAAAGGGCGTGTAACTTGGGATGTGTTTTGTGTTGTGTATTTAAGGTTTGGAGATAATAGGCCGATTCAGATTGTTAGAGATTTTAACCAGTTAGAACAAGTAACTGATGTTGGATCTTACCAAATAAGATTTAAGGAATTAAGATGTCTTATTGTGTTGTATAATTCCACATTAGACGAGTCTTATTTCATTAAATGCTTTATTGGTGGACTTAAGTTGGACAGTATGCCTTTAGTGGAATAAACGGAGCCTAAGACATTTCTTGAAACCTATATGTGTGCTAAACGATTTGAAAGTTTCTTTGGTTCTTTACGTAACCAAGTGTTGCAAAAAGTCACACAAAGGTTTTCTTCATTGATCCAAAAGCCTACTGTTAGTGGCACTGTTCCTAAAGCACCAAATGTGATCAATACCAATGTCCCAATGAATCGCAATTTGATTTATGAGATGAGCCGTGAGAGGAATCTTTGCTTTAAGTATCACAAAAAATATCACCCCGGCCATCAATGTAAAGCTAAGAAGTTGAATGCAATGGAGGGGGAGGTGTTTTGTGATGCCTCTGATGTGCTAGTGGAGGAGGAATTTGATCCAAATGATATAGTCCAGGAACAGGCCGAAGTATCTCTGAATGTGATATTGGGCCGTCATCAGGCCTCTGCTACAATCAAATTGGGTGGATGGGCCAAAAAGAAGAAATTGTTGATACTCATTGACAGTGGCCAACCCATAGCTTTTCGGACCCTGCAATTGCAAAATGTTAGCATTGCAAATTAAGCCATTGCACAAACCAATGCAAGTGACAGTGGCTAATAGATAGGGAATAGATTGTGCTATAAAAATGCAAAGAGTTTGAATGGAAGATGCTAGAAGAGGAATTTTTCTTTGATATTAACTAGTTGGGGTTGCGACATTGTATTAGGAACAGATTGGATAGATTTGATTTCACCGGTGGATTTGCACACGAGACTGTTGGGGATATCATTTGTTAAGGATTCTTAGATTATTCATTTAATGGGAGAATTGTGGCCTAACCCAATTTCAGTGATGGACTCTAAAAAAATGTCCAAACTACTTGGGAAGGGCCAGTATAACTATGTGGCGCAATTGATAGTTTTGCATGACTAGCCGACTGATGAGAATGTCCCAACACATATTGTTGAACTATTGGGCCAATTCTCTGAACTTATCCAAAAGCCCAAAAGTTTACCTCCCAGTAGGACACATGATCACTCAATATAAATAGTTCTTGATACTAAACCCATAAATTTGAGACCTTATAAGTACTCAGTCGAGGCCTTATAAGTACTCAGTCTAGCAAAAAAATGCTATTGAAACATTGTTGCCGAGATGCTCAAGGTAAAAACTGTCACTATGAGTGTTTCACCTTTTGCATCCCCTGTCTTTTTGGTAAAAAAGAAAGATTCAATTTGGCGATTGTATGTTGATTACCATCAACAAAATGAAGTTAATGTTAAAAATAAATACCAAATTCTGGTAGTAGAGGATTTGTTGGATGAGCTATCTGGTGCCAAGTATTTTTCTAAAATTGACTTACGTTTGGGGTATCACCAAATTCGAATGAAGGAGGGAGACGAGTACAAAACTTCATTTCAGACTCTTAATGGATTGTGGGAGTTTCGTGTAATTTCATTCGGACTTACTAATACCCCGACTACTTTCCAAGCATTGATGAACCAAATTTTTTGTTATTATTTACGGAGGTTTGTATTGGTTTTCTTTGATGATATAGTAGTCTAGATGGCTCTTTAAATGATCATGTTACACACTTGAAGCTAGTGTTTGAGCTACTGAAGGTTAATGAGCTATTTTCTAAGAAATCAAAATGTAGTTTTGGGCAAGAAAAGGTTGAGTATCTAGGCCACATATTTTAAAGGAGGGAGTGAGTACTGATGCAGGTAAAATTGAAGCCATGGTATCTTGGGAGCAGCCTAAGTCAGTGAAGGAACTAAGAGGTTTCTTAGGCCTTACAGGGTATTATCGCAGGTTTATCAAAAATTATGCTACCATTAGCAAACCACATGCCAATTTGTTAAGAAAAAAGGGGGGGGATTCCAATGGAGTGAAGAGTCAAGTGAAGCATTTTAGGAGCTTAAACAAGCCATGGTTCGAGCACCAATTTTATCTCTACCTAATGTCAGCAAGCCTTTTGTGGTAGAGGTTGATGCAAGTGGCAAAGGGGTAGGGGCTATTTTAATGTCAGATGGTAGACCTATTGCCTATTTGAGTCAAGCATAGAGTAAGAAGCACTTAGGCTTATCAACTTATGAGAAAGAGTTGATAGCCTTGTTGTTTGCTACGGACGGATGGAAACATTATTTGCAACCCAATCATTTTATCGTGAAAACAGATCATTTCAATTTACAATTCCTAAAAGTCCAAAGGACCACATCACTCCAAAACAAAGGCATCACTAAGTTACTCGGGTTGAGCAATGAGATTCACTACAGGAAAGGTAGTGAAAATGTAGTTGTAGATGCTTTTTCAAGAAGATTTGAAGAGGCAGAGTGTCATGGCATTAGTGTAGTGCCGGCTAGATGGATGGAGGAGGTGGTGAACAATTATGAAAATAACCAACAGGCCTAGGACGTGATCACCCAAGTAAGTATTGATCCAGATGCCATCCAAGGAGTTAAATATTACCATGGGATACTAAGACATCAAGGACAAGTCTGGGTTTGAAATAATGGAAACTTGAAAGAGCAACTTATTATGGAATTCCACTCTTCTGCCTGCATGGACATTCATGGGTCTTGGCCACACAATCGACTTAGAGGGTTGTTGTATCGGCCAAATTTGCTACAAGATGTGAAAGGGATGATTAGGGAGTGTGAAGTTTGTTAAAGAAATAAGGATGAAATGGTTCCTTCTCTGGGGCTTTTACAGCCACTCTCAATTCGCACTAGAGCTTGGGAACACATTGTAATGGATTTTATTAGGGACTCCCTAAGTCTCATGGAAGGGATGCTATTTTAGTAGTCATCGACATATTCACCAAGTTTGCACATTTCTTTGCCTTAACCCACTCTTATACAGCCCCTCAAATAGCCCAATTGTTCATAGACAAAATATACAAATTACATGGAATTCCAATAACCATTGTATTAGACAGGGATCCTATATTTGTAAGCAATTTTTGGAAAGAATTGTTTAAGGGATTGAAAGGACAATTGAAGTCTAGATCGGCTTATCACCCACAAACCAACAGTCAATGTGAAAGATTGAATGTTGCCTTGAGAATTACCTTCGTTATATGACAAGCCACAAACCAAGTGATTGGAGTAGATCGTTAGCTCAGGCGGAGTTCTGGTACAACACTTGTTACCATAGTTCATTAAAGATGTCATCTTTTAAGGCACTCTATGATTACGAAGCTCCACAGACCACATTTGAATTGGTGGCACAGGAGAAAGTGGATTCAATGGATCAGATCCTGCAAGAATGTCAAGTGATGAGAAAGGTGTTAAAAGACAATTTAAACGAAGCTCAAAATAGGATGAAGCAAGTTGCAGAGAAGAAAAAGAGTGAAAGAAATTTTGAAGAAGGGGATTGTGTTTTCCTAAAAGTACAATTTTACCGTCAATCTTCAGTGGTTGTTCGCAAAAAGTTGAAACTTTCTGCAAAATGGTTTGGTCCCTATCAAGTCGTCAAGAAGGTGGAAGCAGTAGCTTACGAACTCAAACTACCCGATGGGTTCAAGATCCACCCTGTGTTTCATGTATCGCAGTTGAAGAAGAAGGTGGGGGACAAAGTTTTGGTATCTCAAGATTCTCCTTATTATGCCTCCGATGGTCGGATTTTAACTGAGCTCCTTGCGAATTGGTGAAGGTGACCAGTCAAACATTGAAGGCATCGAAGGGTCAAAGAGTAGTTCCAGCAATTCTAATTTAGTAGTTTGTCTTTTAAGTTTCGGAAAAGGGCCACATTTGCCCCTCTACTATCAACTATTGTCTGGACCAATCCTTAGTTATACTATCGGGACACATTTACCCCTGCCGTTAGCATAGTAGCATATATATCCCTATTTTCAAACGGCCAGCCACTGTGGAGTCCATGTGGGCGCCATGTCATCTCCCACTTCCATGTTGACCGCCATTATTAGTCCATGTCATTTCCCTCTATACCTAAAATAATAAATTGCTCCTTTAAAGTAGTCCATCATCCTACTAGATACTGCATAATCCTCAATACTCAAAGCTCAATGATTGAACAAATTTTTAATATCACCCACCGAAATTGCATCGTGATGTGCTATTTTCAGTTACCACTGAATTACGGTATGAACATACTTTGCAAAACTCAATATGCAGTGCTTAAGCCATTGAACGTGATTCTAACATCAGCCACTAAAATATCATATATGCTGAGAATTAACAAGAATAGAAAACTAGGCTGGTCATAATTACTTCTCTTCAAGTCTATCTATCTCACTCTTCTTCTTTAGATCGGCTTTTCTAGCCTCAAATTCTTCTCTGCTCATGATCGGTGGGCCAGCGTTAAATCACATGCCAAAGTCTGCTGCAAGGTCCCTAAAATATGGTGGTCATTTATTCGACTAGTCAGGTACCAAAAATCTCATAGGAGACAACAAAGACACATATTGATACATGAATATGAACGTAAACTACAACATGAAGGTAGTCTTTGGAGAATTTTATTGTTTTGGGTATAGAGAAAAATGACATGGACTAAAAATGGCGTCCAACATGGAAGTGGAAGATGACATGGCGCCCACATGGACTCCACTGTGGCTGGCCGTTTGAAAATAGGGGTATATATGCTACTATACTAACGGCAGGGGTAAATATGTCCTGCTATGCTAACGGCAGGGGTAAATATGTCCCGATAGTATAACTAAGGATTGGTCCAGACAATAGTTGATAGTAGAGGGGCAAATGTGGCCCTTTTCCGTTTAAGTTATTAAAGTCAGTCCCTAAGTCTTTCTATTGATATTTTGCTCCCTTACGACTTTATTTGTTTTAGTTAGTCTATGTTCTAGAAGTGGACACGTGTCCCAAGTGAGTTTGTGGATTTGGTTATTATATAATTCCTATCCTAGGGTTTTGTAACGTCACCTAAAATGAATATGAATTTTCCTAATTAATTTTATCATTTCCTAATTACTTCCTTTTACTGGTTTATTAAATCCCTAGCTTTGTTACACCCCACATCAAATCTAGCTTGGAATCGTCCTAGAGTGAATCCTAAGTGTCAAAGTTTGTCCTTGATTGTATGATTACAAGCCAAATTTTCCAGCAAGGTCTTCTGGATGAGTGTTCTAGAAGATGAATTCAAAAAATCAAATCGGTTCTTATCAATTGATGAATGTTAAAGGGTCTTTTGGTATTTTCTCATAGCCTTGAAAAGCCCTAATTTTACCTATAATTTTTTTTAATTCAGTTTTGGGAGCCGAGTCAGGAGGAAAAAAAAAAGAACAGACATCGAGTATTTTAGGAAGATAATTTTATTGTTCTTTTTTTTTTTTTAATTCTTGAGTCCTTGATTATTCGAGTGTGAAGATCGTTCAAATCTGTCGCCGCCGCTCGCTGCAGCGTAAGAGGTAATAACCTCACCTCATGCTAATGTTTCTGTTTTAATTATTTGCTTGAATATGCGACTTGTTTTTTATGTTTGGTTTATGCTCGTGAAAATGATATTTTAATGATCAGTAAACTTCATAATCATAGTTCTCATTTAGTTAGTAATTTTTCTCCCAAGCTTGTAAATTTCTGGCCTCTGAAAATCCTAGGTGATGCAATCTGCATATATGTTTGCTACTTAACTTTGGTTCGGTTAAAATTACTAAGAAGTGATGTTTGCGTTGTTTCCTTTGTTTAACATGATAAAGCTTATGTCATGATGTTAGTGAATGGGACTTGGACTAGTATAGTTTGGTATTTAACATTCAAGTTTGCTAAAATGTTTAAGTTTTATTCTATTGAACTAACGCTATGCTTCTAGTGCGACTCTGGAGTTATTTCAAGTTGATAAAGGTTGAGTTTATATATGTTTTCTTTTGAAGTCTTTAAAGCATAATGTTTGTTCAATAAGGGATCTTTATGTTTCTATTAAAAACCATATGATTCAGTTTGAGTGTTTAACCTGAATGCATATGGTAGTGAATTTGATAAGTGCGTAAACTAGCCTTCAGCGTTTTGGTGGCTGTTTTTGGTATCCTTCAAGTAAAGTTCATTTTTTGGTCATGACTTTGAATTGATATGATTTCTGGCTTATCCTTTTAAGCTAAGGGAAGAAGACTATGTTAACAAATGTAATGGCTTTAATCCTAGTGGATTTGATTTCTTAATTCAATGTCTTTCCCAGCTTGGACAGAATATCTCTGCTTTAACTCTATGGTTTGGCTCTACTCTTGTTTAAAATGGAAATCCTATTAAAGCCCTGGTTTTTTGAACACCCTATCTGTATGATTTCTTCAAGTTACAACTTTTTTGGTCCAAATCCCCTCTGGTCCTAAGTTCTATTTTCTTTCTTTTAGTCTGGTGTGTGTAGGAATGTGTGTCCTAAAGGTCCCAAGTTTTTTACTGGTCTGTGAAGGTAGTGTGAGTTATGAAAGAAAAGTTTCATCAAAGAGGAGTATATAAACTTCAGAAGTTTGGCTAGAGTTTAGCTAGTTTCTAGGGGTTCTGGAGGGTATTCTTAAGCATGAGGTCTTCGATTTCTTGGTTGTTTGAAAGGTGGAGGGGGGGGGGGGTAGCAGGGCAGTTTTGATTCTAATTTCATCAGGTCATTTTCCTATTCAGCTTCTGGAGTTGCTGTTGGTTTCAATTTCCCTGCTCCTGTCCAGCTTCTAGGGTGGGGTTCTTAGTAGTCTATTTCCATTTCTTGTTTTTTCCTGGATCAATGAAGTCTCTAGTAATTCTATCATTCTCTTTCAGCTGATCTTAGAGATGTGTCTCGGTATAGTTCTCATTTCTTTAAATAGCTTTTCCTAGCTTCATGATCCTGGTTAATTATTTTCTTTTAGCTTATCTTTTTTTTTTAAGCGAATATCACTTGGCAGGGCGCCCAGTGACTAGTTTTTCTAAATAATAAATTCCTCAAAGAGGACAATACAAAGTAAGGAGGGCCAAACCATACTTTACATCATCATATCGAGGTGAGACCTCGTTCCTAGCATGAATGCAAAAAATAAGAACTAGCAAGAACCAAATAAAGTATGATCATCACAGAGTTTAGAACACACTCTATGATGATATTACATATGATAATACTAAAATAATAAAATAATATAAAAACTAGAAAAAAAGTGGAATCATGCAATCCACACTTCCATCTACAAGTGATGAAATGGAATATGTAAAAAGGCCCTACAATACTAACTTGAAAAAAATGATATTTGTGGCTCCCTATCGCGATTATATATGCTATCCATCATTTCTTCGAGTTCTTGGACTTTTTGGATTTTGATTTTGTACTTCTCGTAGGTTGGGCGCCTTTCACTCCTTACTTTCTTTGGGGCGTTATCATGAATATCCCTAGGTGACAAATCTCCTTCTCTAGCCACCATGCTAAAATTATGTGCGGTGGATTCTTCCTCAAAATTCTCTTCTTCAAACAAATCATCATCCTCCACCAAATAATGTCCTTGAGCAACCCTCTCTTGAAATGACGCCACTTGCCGTGCCAAAATACCCCTCGTATCATTCAAATCCATTCGCTTGACGAGTTCATCATCCGTGGGTAAACACTTTGAATGTGGGACAAGCTGCATCAAGGATTTAGGCACAAAAGATGGAGCATTTATGTTCAAAAAAGACTTACCAAAATAAGGAGAAGCACTTCTACACAATCGTTCAAGATGAGCCGTTGGTATTAAGTCTTTTCTAAAAAATTTTGGCTTGGTCACACTCGCAGATTCCAAATTTGTGCTGACCTCGAGTGAAGGAATAGTGAGAGCTTGCTTATTCTCCACACAAGTGCCTTGGCTCAAATTAGCACCTTCAAAATCACATCTACGGTATGCTGCTGCTGCCTGTTCATCCTCGCTTATTTCAAGTTGTGAATCATCAATGCCCAAGAGAGAATTACCATTAGCAGTTGCTTCCAACACGTCACAATTTTGTACGTTACTAAGATGATCCAATTGATCTCCCACATCGACAAGGGACAAGTTTGGAGGCTGGGAACTTTCCCCAACTGAAGGAAATAACTCCTTAACCGGAGAAGAGTCAATATTCATCAAACCTGCAGCTTCATTAACTGTCGTCGCTTCAGCTTCAACATTAGCCAAACTTTCAGCATGTCGACCAGTTGCACGAGTTAAAGCTGAGGGATGTTCTATATTAAGATCAATAAGAGCTAGCGTATTAAATGCTTTCCCACAGTCACTAGGAGAAGCTGAAGATTGCTTTTCCCTAGCTTGAATCGCAGCTTGGCCCCCAGCTTCAATACTCAAAGACGCAGCATTAACAGCTGTTGCATTAAAGGACTCCAATCCTTCAACTTGAAGGCTGGGATCGCGTCCTTCAGCTTCAATACAAATAGCTGCCCCTGCTAGTTGAACCTTAATCCCAGCTTTACTCCCAACCAAATTAGGAGAAGGGTCCTGATCCAAAATAGACGTCGCAGCAGGCTGCAAATAGAATGCGTCTTCAACCCATGCACGAGTCCCAACAGAATCTTGAAGTCGTGATCCGTCATCATGTCGCGATTCCTCAAGAACCTTCGTCACTGCAGTTTCTTGGGTTAAATTCACAGCCTTGCATTGAACTACTTCAGAAGCTGCCTCATTATCCTCCAAAAGAACAAAAGCATTCGTAGTTTCAACAATTTCACCTTGCTTCACACGATTAACATTTGTATTTGGAGCACCTTCAAATTGTTGGGCAGCTTCTTGTCCTTGTTTCTTTTTGGTATCCACACGAATCCAAGCATTAGGGTTTCTGTGTGGATGTAAAACCCTTCTACCATTCCCTTTTGGATCCCCACGTACACGCACTAGTTGCGCAGCATCAAGAATGTCATCACTCTTCTTTTGGGTGGACTGTGTAGGATCTAGTTGTTGATTCACCAAATCATCACCAATATTACCTACGACCTTACCACTTTTTAAAACCTTAACAGGTTGAATCTTCGAAGATGCATCCTTCATACCTTCAATACCAAGTTCAGGATGAAGCACATAGCATTCCTCTGCACAATAGCCTTGAAGCCTACATTCCTTACAATATTTGGGAACATAATCATATCTAATTCGAACCCATTTAAATCTTGCTTCACCCGTTGTGGAATTTTTGATTCCAATACGAACCCAATGTGGACGAGGTGCCAATAAATCAATTTCAACTTTAACTTTTGCACAACTAGGTCTAGATTTAGCTTTTGTGGCAGCATCTAGTTATAATGGTCGTCCAATGGCCCTAGCTAAGGAAAATACCGTATCTTTGCCAAAAAAAAACTGGGGGTAAACCTGGGAACGAGATCCATGCAACACCAATAGAAATTTCTTCATTGGGATCAAACCAAACCTCGTATTTAAGACCTCACATTTGGTGAAGCGAGAAATCTAACTTGATAAAAAGCCGGTCCGGATAGAACATGCACATAATCTTCCAAAATCGAGAGTTTAATTAAAATGTGACTAGAATCAAGAAAACCAATACAACATTCACCCTTAAGCTCAAGTTTCAATGGAATTTGTTTCTTTATGTCATGGAAATCTGGCATACCATAAGCAAACTTTCCCACCATAGCATATTGGAGCTCTTCGCTTATCACCATGTTTTCCACATCCTTATCAACCCAAAGAAAGGATGGTTCTCCATGATATAGGTCAAAACTCGGCGCTGGAACATAAGTTACTACGTGGGGGGTAATATTAAGATTAAGAATGGTTTTATATGATTGTTTTTCAGGTTGTAGGGTTATTGAAGGATTGGGATTAGTTGTAGAAGCCTGGACAACCCCAGTAGGGGGCTGTCCAGTGGCCACGATGGCCATGAAATATCAAGTCACCGAAATCGCCATAGGTTAGAGAGAAAAACGTAGGCGGGTTTAAATGTTAAGATTAAAATATGCCTCAGGTTGACTTTTCTCCCATGACTCAGTCTTATGATTAATCGAGTAAAAAGAGCCCTTTTCTGACCTAAATTCCTACTTCTCCTTGTTGATGAATATTCTGTCTAAATAACTTGACTTTAAATTTTTCTTTCTTCCTAGAATCTAGTTGGTTCAGCAATATTCTTGTCTCTATGGACTGATAGGTTATAAATGTTTCCAAGTTTGTTGTCTCATATTGGTATAGCGTGTTTAGCCATGTCTATTTTCAACTCTAAAACTTATCATGTTTACTTCCTAGGATGCCATCAGTCAAATAAGTTTTTGAGTGTGCTTATGCTAATGTCTTTCTGGTGTTTTTTTTTTTTTTTTTTTTTGGTATTCAAAGCTAGTAAATTTAATGCTAGTTCTGTTTAGGGAATGCAGAAGATAGAAGTTTCAGTTTCAAGTGTATTCTTGTTGTTGCTTAGTGGTTTTAGGCTTCTGAAAACTCATTACATTCTAATTGATTCCTTGGTGCTTGTGCGAACAGTTCTATCTTTTCTTATATTAGTTGTGGTACAATTTTATTAGTCCTGTTTCATGAATTCTGGATCTAGCTAGTTCCAATTTCTTTATTGTATTGAACTCAGGAGTTGATATCTTGTTAACTCTAGTTGTTTGCAACTTGAGGAAATTAAGAAGGAAATAAGCTCATTCAGGGAAAGGCTAACTAGGACCAGTCCTAGTATCCTTATCCCTCTGGTTTTGAATTGTGTATGTCATGGGTGAGATCAATTTGATAAGAAATGTAATGCACTACAATGTTTTTTAGTCCCAACCCCCTGTTTGTAAAATTAAATGATAAGCTTTGTCTATTTGTACTAATATTGTCAGTCAAGATGAGATTGCATCAGGAATCAGCTCTTAGCCCGTTCTTATTTGCTCTGGTGATGGACGAATTGACACGGAGAATTTAACGGGAGGTTCTATGGCGCATGTTTTTTG
Source organism: Petunia x hybrida (assembly GCA_037355625.1). Taxonomy (NCBI): domain Eukaryota; kingdom Viridiplantae; phylum Streptophyta; class Magnoliopsida; order Solanales; family Solanaceae; genus Petunia; species Petunia x hybrida. The sequence continues at coordinate 4,563,587 of JBBBVM010000053.1, read as the reverse complement.
CCGACGATATAGCTTTGGTCGATGATACTCGCAGTGGAGTTAATGATAAGCTGGAGGTTTGGAGACATACTCTAGAATTTAAAGGTATTAGGCTAAGCAGAACGAATATAGAATACATGGAGTGCAAGTTTAATGATACGTCTCAGAAGTCAGAGGCGGAAGTGATGCTTGATTCTAAAGTCATTCCCCTAAAAGAGAAGCTTCAAGTACCTTGACTTAATTATTCAAGGTAATAGAGAAATTGACGATAATATCATCCATCGTATAGGAGTAGGATGGATGAAGTGAAGACTCGCGTCCAGTGGCCTGTGCAATAAGAAAGTGGCACCTAGCCTCAAAGGTAATTCTACAAAGTGGTCGTTAGACCATCCATGTTGTACGACACAGAGTGTTTGCCAATCAAGACCATACACATTCAGAAGATAAGTATAGTAGAGATGAGAATGCTTAGATAGATGTGTGGGCATACCAGGTTGGAAAAGATTAGGAATGAGGTCATTCGTGGAAGGTAGGAGTTCCCTCAGTGGTACATAAGATGCAAGAAGTGAGGTTGCGATAGTTCGGCCATGTGAAGAGAAGGAGCACATGTGAGAAGGTACGAGGGGCTGGTTGTGATGGGTCTTCGGAAAGGTAGAGGTAGGCAAAAGAAGCATTGGGGTGAGGAGATTCGGCAGGACATGACTCACTGACAGATCACCGAGGACATGACCCTTGAAAGGAAAGCGTGGAGGTCGAGGATTAGGATAGAAGGTTAGGTAGAAGGCAATTGGTTGTTGTCATTTTAGCTTTTTTATTCTTGTTCATAGTAGGTGTATTTTTTCCTGCACCGATTCGCTATTGGTGTCTTCTGTTTGCTCTGGTTGTTGTAGTTCGGCTTACCGAGTACTTGAGCTATCAAAATATTGTTTGTTTTAAAAATATTTTTCCTAGCCGAGGGTCTATCAGAAACAGCCTCTCCACCTTGGTGGGAGTAAGGTATTCATACATCTCACCCTCCCCAGACCCGACTTGTGGGATTACACTAGGTATGTTGTTATTTGTTATGTTATTCCATCTTGAAAAGATTCTAATTTTTTTCTTCTCTCTTATTTCACATGGAATGCAATGGGAATTGTCGTTTTAAAACTCAATGCCATAACGAAATTGAGTATATGTGTTTCCTTTCACTGTTGGAAACTTTGGTTTTGATTGGTAGGATTATGTCTAATCTTTCCTAATTTATAAATTGCACTCAATCGACATAGGAAAGCTTTTGGAGTACTGCATGAGTTCGCGAGTTTGCAAATTTACGGGTTCTACCTTCTCAACTATCTTTTTCCCTTTTTCTTTTAGAATCCATGTTATAGGGTCTATATAGAATGGACTAGAAGCCTGGTAGGATATAATTATTATGAATTGATTAGAACTCCTTTGTGATTACTTTTAGGCCAAACTCATACACAGCCCATTAAACTTGTCTGCAACTTTCATTTTAACACCAGAACTAGGCATAGTTCCAATTGAACACTTGTACCATTCAATTTTTGTAGCAGTTAAACGCTTTTTGGTCATTGTTGTGTACAACTTTAGCGCGTGGCTTACACTATCTTTGACCTGGATATGACTACCAATTAAAATAAAACATATTTTAAATGCCCTCCACGGTGGAATACATTAAAAAAAAACTAAAAATACATTAAAGGCCTCGCAGCTCATTAGACCCAATACAATCTCAGTACCCCTTACTTCTCTTTCTGTCACGAATTGGAGAGCAAAGACTTGGAATTCTTTTTAATCCAACTAAGAAATACAAATTTCTGAATGCTTTTTTTGCTATAAGTGACATATACTTTCTGAATGAAACTGTGAGTTTAAAGATGTCTCTGCAATCACAAAACTTAGCCTTCGACCAACTATTAAGAAGATCGATTTTAGGAATTACTTTTAAAAAAGAACAGAAAAAGAAAATAGAGATGAAACATAAGAGAATTATGATGGAGAGGAAAGGAGAAGAACAAGATGGCTTGAGGTAGATGACGAAAAGAATTGACGAATTGACTAATTATGCAGATTGGAGATTTTTAATTATGGAGAGAAATCTCAAGTTGGCCTTTTTTTTTTTGTTAATGAGAGGTTACAGCCACATGAGATGTTGCTTTTTTCCCTTTCACGCGCCCTGTGTAAGTGAATTTCACGAAATATGCCACCTAGATAAAAAGTGTTTAAATAGTACAAAAATTAGATGGCATAAGTGTGCAATTGAAATCATGCCAAGTTAAGGTGTTAAAATGAAAGTTGTTGACAAGTTTAAGGGGCCACATATGAGTTTGGTCTTACTTTTAATTCTTTTTCTTTAGAATTACCAGTTAACTATGAATTTTAAAGAGTTGTTAAAAAATGAGTGCATAAAAAATACAATTAAACTTTACCTCCCTTAAATCATTCTTTAATTTAGGCAATGATTATTTTTTTATGTACCTATTTATTTATTTATCTATCTATTTAATTATTTGTTTACTTATTTACCTACTTATCTTTAATATTATTTTTTATTTATTTACTCACCCTTTTTTTTCCAAAAATATCTAAGTTATCTATTTTATTTTTTATTTGTGAAAACCGTCGGAATAACCACCCTGTGGATTTTCGAAAGTGCTCTAATAATATAGACCTTCTTTTGAAAATACTTGAACCATTTACCTAGAATCTTTAAAACTTTTTTCTCTTTTTAAAAAAGTGAAGAAAATTTCACACATTAATTAACAATTGATTTCTAATTTTTTTAAATTAGGTGGCTACTCCAAAGAAACTCTTTGAAATCGTCATATTGTTGATAATTACCCGAAACTTGCTTTAGCCGGTAATTATTGAGGTTCAACGCCATGTTGATAAGGATGCGGAAGCCATGTCGATAATGACGTAGCTTCTTCGTGTTTTATCAGCTTTGTACTTCAATTGTAATGGTTTAAGAAGGTTTTATCTTGTATTTTAGATTTTATTTTATTTTTAAATGACAGCTGAGAATCATCAGTAGATGTTAGTATTAATAATTAAAACATTATCATATTCGTTATTAAAAGAAAAAACTAAGCTTCTAATGATATTATTGAGAGTATAAATGTAATAAATATTAATGATGCATTTCACCATAGTTGGATTTTTTTTAGTTAGTATCTTCCAAGTTGAATATCCAAATTGTGAGTACTAATGATTGTTAGTTGACAAACTCGATTTATTATTGTGTTTGGAGCTCTAATCATAGCTAGGGTCCTGATAATCCGCTAGGGAATTCTAGCCTTGGAAGTTACTTGGCGAAAACGTCCTCAAGGCGCTTGGCTAGCATGTCGGCCATCATCACCGAGTTTTGTAGAAATTGCCGCTGTTGAGCCTCGAGAAGTTTGTTGAACGCCGTCTCGAACTTGTCTTTGGTCCTGACAAGACTTTCTTTCCTTGCTGGGAATGTGACTTACTATTGTCACTTTCTTCCTCCAAGTCTACGAGATCCTTGGCTGGATCTATTTCACGATTGACGGGATCCTTGGGATCCTTTGTGGCGTTGTCCACTGCTTGAGCATTATTTTATAAGAGTTTGTTGTTGTCTTGCGACATGATTCATATGCTTCTTCGTACAAACAAGGAATTTCCTAGGCCCACGGCCAGCGTGAAACTTCTTATGCCTAAAACTTGCTCGCTAGGTTAAACTGATAAATTATATAGGGTCATAAGCAATAATGTAAATTACGGAGAATAATGGAATAAAAGCGAGAAAATAGGAGTTGTATTCCTTGAATAAGAGAGGATTCTATTCAAATTTCGATACCGATTTATAATGAGGGTGAGGGGTATATATAGGAGTTTACCTCAATCCTAATTATTGTGAAATACTAACTTAATAGGCATTTGGCCAATTACAAGACACGGTTATACGAGTAAAACCTAACTACGAGACTAATACTTCCAAGGCAACTATGTATGTGCCCTTCGGCTATAGTCCCGTGTGAGTGACCGTAGCTTACGGAGCGGACGTATATCCTTAGAACTCGATAGCTTGCAGAGAAAGTCTGATTTTCGCCAGTTGGACTCGTATCCTTGTAATGATATGTGGCATAATTTTTACCCATTCATAAAGAGCTAAAGCCTAGAGGGCATCTATTCTTTTGACCAAGAAAGAGATAATGATGGCCAGGAAAATAAAATTTGTAAAAATATTGCATTAAGGGGTCGTTTGGCAGAGATACGAGTTAAACATGGATTAACAGTACAGAGATTAGTAATGCATGGGTTAATAATACAGGGATTGTTTTAGTCATGTGTTTGGTTCATTATATTAAAACGTGGATAAACATTGTCTAACTTAAACTTGTTTTTGGTATAAAACTGAATATAATTTTGTTTCCAACCATACCCTCGGTTCTCATACATGTATTAAAAATATGGATTTGAGGTGGGGATTTTTGTTATTTCATTATTTATCCATGTATTGATAATATAGTATTACTAATACTATATTGACCTGTATATTAAGTTATACCATAGTTGATGTACATAATTATACATGAATTAATAGTACTTTATTGAATTTAACTATTAAACAAAAAATAATACTTAATACATAAATTAAATTAGCCAATTATATCATACCAAAACGACTCTTAAGGTCATGTGGGGCATGGGCTTCGTGCTTAGTGTTTTCGATATTATAATGGGGAATTTTCAAAACTAGGCACCCTCAACACAAAATTACAAATGAGATGCCACATTTCATCCATAGCACCCTTTTATTTTTACATTACACAACATATCACCCCCTTATTTTCAAAATTACACAATATAGCACCCATTTAAACTAAAACCCTAGGAACTACTCCCTCACCCTCTCCCACCACTGCCCCACCACCAGAAACCGACCTGACGCTGCTGCCGCCGCCGGCCGGCGGTGGCCGGTGGCCGGAAAACCAAAAATTCACCGGATTTGTTTATTTTATTTGTGGAATTGTTTAAATAATTATTTTTTGATAATTTTATACACCTAAATCTATCAAAATAATAAATTATACATGTAAATACATATAAAATTGTGTATGCAAGAGGAAAAATACAAAAATATACACAAAAAATATAAATTTTATACAAAACATCCATAAAAGTTCACGAATCTGAAACTTATACTATTTTATTCATTGTTCATACACGCATATACAGCTTTATACAAAAGTTACAATGCATAGAATGCGTTTTATACACTGTTAATGGGTACATATACAGATTTATATATTTTTATACACGTTTACAGAATTGTATAAACCTGTATAAAAATGTATAAAAGTGTATAAACTCGCAAAACTGACTTTAAACAGTGCTTCGGGCAGCTTTTACACAAAAGCTTAACAAACATCCCAGATCTATACAGTTTTATACAAGAAAAACACTAGATCTAAACATTAAACAAAAGTTTTAATAAAAAACTAGTAGATCTCAATGAATTTTTATGATAAAAGTGAAGAAAAAAAAAAGAAACTCGATAAATAACTTCCTCACCGGAGTTTGGATCGGAATATACACGAAAATCAACATTGCTATTCAAAAAGCAAAAAACAAAAAAAAAAAACGAAAAGAAGAAGAAGAAGAAAAAGCAGCGGCGGCGGTGGCGGTGACGACCTCGGCGACGGCGACATTGGTGGTTTGGAGGAGAGAGGATGACGGTGGGACAGTGGTGGAAGAGAGGGGGGGGGGGGCGGATTATGTGTAATGGGGAAGAGAAGAGAGAAAAATGGGAAGGAGGGAAGGAGGAGAGGAAAAATGGGGGCTAGGGTGTTTTTTTCTTTATAAAGGGGGTGCTATGGAGTGAAAGAAAAAATAAAAAAAAAGGGAGGGGGTGCTATGTCATGTAAGGTAGCAAAATAGGAATCTTTTTTGGTAATTTTCATGAGTGGGGTGTCTCTCAATGTAATTGTATTAAATAAATAAATAAGATAAGTCAGTGCTTCTTTGTTCGTATCTCAACGTGTACCAACTCCCAAAAATGCTGTGATTATTAAAGAAAGGATAACTTAATTAAGCATCTTCTAGACGTTGATCTTAGCAACAAGTTTCAATAATTTAAGATAAAATTTATAAAAAATTTCTAAGTTGTTTTTTTTTTTTTTTGCTGTCCATGTGCTTTGACAGATTAATATTAACTCCCAAAAATGCTGTGATTAATTAATTAAAGAAAAAATAACTTAATTAAGCATCTTCTCTAGACGTTGATCTTAGCAACAAGTTTCAATAATTTAAGATAAAATATATAAAAAATTTCTTAGTTGTTTTTTTTTTTTTTGCTGTCCATGTGCTTTGACAGATTAATATTAACCTTAAACAGAAAACTAATTGCTAATAACTTTCAAACGAAATTTTCTGCTGAGCAGAATCATCTATCTTTGATTTTGCTAGCATAGTTTAGTAGTTTATATCTGTTGACAAGGAAACTTGTATTGATTTTTTCTTAAAATGGTTCGTCTTTCTCTCTGTATGTGTTAATGAATCCCTTAAAACTATAAATTCTAAATTATTATTGCGAAAAGATAGAACCTTAAATCTAAATCAATCCAAAAACTAGCTTAAGATTCGAAAATTCCTCAAGAACATGTAAGAAGTTCAGTGACACCATAAGCCATCTACGTGGGATCGTAATTCGTATTAAGGCGCGACCCCTCCCCCCGATGCACTAACGCCCAGATGCAAAAGCTTGACAACGTGATCGCTTGCACAATATAAGATGGTACTCCTACATTGCTAAACAATTGAGTCAGCAAAAACAAGATATGAAAATTAATGCAACTCTTCAAATAGTAAACGAAATTAAATCAAGTTTTAAAAAAGTGTAATTTATCATTTGAAAGCCACTATTAACTTAAAAATTTTACATAAGATAAGGATAAGATCCATGTACACTTCACCCACATCAAACCTCAAAACTTACTGGTAGAATCACAATACATTTGTTGATGTTGTTGTTCTGTTGTTGAGCTCCTAAAATATTTTCTCCTTTTCCGAGAAAAGCTGTTGACCTGACATGCACGTACTTACCTTTTTTCCCTGGTCTTCCATTTGAATGACCGAAGGTTACAAATATGCTTCAAATATAAATCTTTTACACAGTTAGGGGTCGTTCGGTTGCAGGAGTATTTTACGCAGGTATTAATTATTAATACGGGTATTAGTAATGTAGGTATTAATAATATATGTATTAATAATGTGGGTATTGATAATGCGGGTGTTAGTTATGTGGGGTTTAATAATGTGGGTATTAGTCATGCATATATTATAACGTAGGGATTATTTGTTGAATCACTGATATATTACAAATTAACAAACAATATTATTATTTAAAATATTTATTTACTCCTTAAATAAAATTTTAAAATATTCTTATTATTATGAGGGTTAATTTTGTCATTTTAAATTTTAATACTTGCATTATTAATACCTACATTATTAATACCACCTTCTACCCCGCATAAAATAATACATAGATTTCCGCATTAATAATACAGGTATTAATAATACAGAATATACAAAAACGCAACCAAACGTTGCATTAATTTTATGCGGGTATTAAAATTTCATAGAAAATCAATCGAACGCTCCGCTAAATTAGCGCGGAATTTTGTGCAGGTATTAAACCCTACTAAGTAACCGAACGATCCCTTACAACATTGTTTAGAGATGGGACTAAAATTTTGAACTCGTGTATCTTGTATGGAGCGCCTGAATTAATGCATACAAAAACTATTATTTTTTCATATTTAGTAAGTTCTTAACAAATTCATGTCGAGTCAAAGTTAAAATTCAGCTAATGAAACCGTAGAATATATCATGCCCTTGCCATGGGTATCGTCCTTCCTATATCAATAGAGAAAATTTTTAACACAACCAAGTGGGTGAAATTTTAATCTGTAGCCATTTTGGACACCCTAAGTGAGTTTCGTCCATCATTTCACAATTCATTAAAAAATGGCTAAATTATCTTCTCCGTACACTTACAGCCTCTTGGTGTTAAAACAACACTCAGGCTAGCCACAGAATAAATACCTGAGACTTTTAACTAAACTCCAGTAAAAAAATCTAGAGTTCTATTCAAAATTTCAGCAAAAATTGGAGTTTCATGTAAAAATCCCGGTAAAGTAGAATGTCAGTTCAAAGTCTCAGTATTTTATACTTGGGATTTATATTCAAAGTACAAGTATAAAATACTAGGACTTTGAACTAAATATTTATTTTATATCTGGACTTTTTCGGATCTGATTATTTCTCAAAAAAATTGTGCACGGTAGTTACGAATTAATTAACGCGTACCAAACAAGCTTCCACGCAAAATTTTTGCACTACGTGGCATGCATATCAATATAATTGTGCGCGCCTTCCATGGGTGATGGCCCGCTCAAGAAATTAGGAAAAATTATGCTATAGAACACTTTAGATACCATAATTACATTAATAACATTGTTATTTATTTATTTCAAAAACAACTTCTTTTATTACAAATATAGCAGGTTAGATTTTAAAGTCCATCCCATTAGTGGTCAACAAATTCAGGAGAAGGGGATCGTGAGTCTTGTTCTCTCTCACTTTTTTATTTAGATTTCTTCCACTTTCTCTTTCTATTTTAAACAAAAGATCCTCTATTATCTTAAATTTTCACCCTCTATGTGAAATACTACCAAATCCACCCATAATTAACTCAAAATCTACAAATACTATAGAACTCTATTGCTTATGGAAGCATCATATCAATCTCATTTCTGGTATATTATTGGTATTTTTTGGGAATATATTATTATTTGTGGTATTTTCAGGTGTATTATTGATTTTCTTTTCAGGATATTATTGGATTTCTAGGACATATTATTATATTTCAGATGTTTTTTTTTTAGATATATGATTTTTTTAGGGTATATCCAGGCATATTTTAGTTGCTAAAACTTACATACCATGTATAATTGTACCCTTACAATACACACACACACACACACACACACACACACCTTATTCATGGTTATGATTTTTTCTCCCTATTTAAGAATGGGTTAACAAAAGGGCTTTGGGGGCAGCATTACAAGTGCTCCCACGGATGCAGCACTTCAAGGTATAAACTGCCTCTTCGAAAAATATAAAGGGCAAGTGCTACCTGCAGGGATAGCACTTCAAGTTATCTGGGAGAATATTGAAAGAGATAAAAGGTCAAGTGATACCACGGGGGCAACACTTACTTAAAAGAGATTGGCAAGTACTTTAAGTGCTGCCTGCAAGGTAGCACCTCATGTTATCTGGGGAGAATTTTGAAAGAGATAAAAATCAAGTGCTACCACGGGGGCAACACTTACTTAAAGGGGATGATGGAATGCGGGTGTCAATATAAGATTTTCGTAGGGATATTTCCATCCACGAGTAGCTCTTCAAGTTATAAAAGGTCAAGTGCTGCCACGCGTAATGTACCTACTTAAAGTTAGTGGAGGCCATTCTTGCAGCCCATTTTAAGCAAGGTCAGTTAGGCAAACCATTGCCTTAGGTATCATAGTTGTATAATTCTCCCAGAAACTAGCCCTGTAGCCTGTTTGCACCACCCTAAATGAAAACTAGCCAGCGGTGCAAAACTCTTTGAACTAGTCACATCCCGAAAAATCCCAGTACATTATACTGGGATTTGTGAACAAAATTTCAAAATCTCAGTATTTTGTACATGGATCACTTAAATATGAAATACTGGAATTCTGAACATACATGTTAGATGTTAGTTCAAAGTCCCGGTGTTAAATACTGATGACTTTAAATATAAAACTCCGATTTTTTTCCTTAAACTTTGAACAAAACTCCAGACCGTTTTATTGGAGTTTAGTTCATAGTCTCAGATATTTGTACTGTGGCTAGTCTGGGTATTGTTTAACGCCATGAGGCTGTAAGTGTGCGGGGGGATGGGGGTAGTTTGGCTATTTCTCAATGAATTGTGAAATGGTGGATGAAACTCACTTAGGATGTCCAAAAATGGCTACTTATCAATTTTTCACGGCCATTAATATAAAATTGTTGGATTTTTAAAAAAATATACAACATTAGAAACCTAAGCTACATAAAATAACTACACTATTTTGCGTACAGAGTATAACTATATTTTTTTTTTACACTTTATAGAATATTATTGCATCTCACTTAATAGGGTTCTTTCTACCTTCTTCTTCACACAAACCATAGCCATCACTCTCCCCATCTCACTGTCATTCCTCCGCCCTACCGACTGTCAGCAACAACAATCATGTTTTGTTAAAAAAATCTAATTTAAAAAAAAAGGAGACATACATGTAGATACAAAAATATACAAAAACAAAAACATACATGTAAATAAAAAGATGTATACTTGTACATATATTGAAAAATAAAGGAATACATAGTTATGCAAAGTGATGCAATGTTATATAATGTAAAGATATACAAGGAAATATACTCTTGTAGTTACATGGAAATACAAAAGAATACATAGTTATACAAAGTTATAAAACATGGTACAAAGTTATACAAAGTAAATATTATATAAAGAAATACAATTATAGATAAATAGAAATATAGTGATATACATAGTTATACAAAATTATATAATATTATACAAGATTATACAAAGTTATACAAAACACCTTAACCACCACTAAATAATACCATAATCACAACTTATTCCATCAAACTCACGATAACTACCACCATCAAATACCATACTACTCCCTCTGTCCCAATTTATGTGGCGGTGTTTGACTTGGCACGGAGCTTAAGAAATAGAAGTAGACTTTATAAATATTTAAATTTACCCTTGAAAAAGTAAGAGAGAGAAGATTGTAGTAATAAAAAAATTGTTTGTGCCTTTTAAATTAAGTGGGGCCTAATAGAGGTAAAACATATATAATGCATTAAATAATTTACAAATAAGAAAATGTGACATTCTTTTTTGGACAGACCAAAAAGGAAAGTGTGACACATAAATTGGGACAAAGGGAGTACCATTTATTTACCCCAAATTTACCATATCAACCACAATATGTGAAGAAAAAGAAAAAGAAAAGTTCCTGAAGAAGAAAAATAAGTTCCTAAAATTTAAGCAGAAGAAGAGGAAGGGGAGTAGGAGGAGGAGGAGGAGGAGGGGGAGGAAGATCTTATTGAGGCACCGGTAAGAGGGGTAGGGGTGGGCGGCAAGAGATCTAAAGGGCGGGGGAGGATAACTAATGTATATCTTTATTTTAAAGGATTAGGTTCATCTTTTATTTTAAGTCATTAGAAGTCAAATACTTTTCAAATTATTTCTCTTCTCTCATTTATATCCAAGCGATTCGCACAGAATCCGGTTATTCTCAACGAATAAGATTATTTACTTTCTTGCTTTTTATTTTTCATTCAGTTTTTACTTACTTTCCTGCGTATTTACCGTATTGCTTGTGACCCTTTCATAAATTTAATTATTTAACCTATACGACCAATTTTAGGCATAAACATATGTGACACGATGTGAGTAATGCAGCAATAGTGGAAGGACAGTATGTAGTGAAATTAGAACTGTATGAGATTGAATCTGAGAATAGTAAGTGTCAAAGTACTCTAGTAGCTTATGTAATTGAAGAGAACCCTGGGTATAACTATATGCAGAGGTATATGACACAAATTTGAGAGAATGTTGCTCAACCAGATCTATACCTGCATGAGGATGGTTATTACCTCATTAAGTTTAAAAGTATAGCAGATATGCATGAGATATTATATGCAGGACCTTATAGCATGGGAAATATGCCTATTATCCTCAAACAGTGGACACCAGATTTTGATTATAATGCTGAATTCCTTACTGATATACCACTATGGATCAAGTTCCCAAACCTGCCTCTTAACTGTTGGAGTTGTAATTCACTGAGTAGGATAGCTACTGTGATAGGAAAACCATTGTTTGCAGATGAGTGTACTGCTAAACAATTGAGAATATCCTATGCTAGAATCCTGATTGAGACTAATGTCACAAAAACCAAAGAAGTGAGAGTAATGGATCCTTATGGTAACAAGTTTAACCAGCCTGTTGTGTATGATAGGCACCTGAGTTCTGCTCAATATGCCAGCAGATAGGGCATGACTGCATCGTAATAGAAGAGAGGGAGAAGCAATTTGAAAAGCCAAAGAGAAGAAAGAAGCCAGTGCAGAAGCAAACATGGAAATACATAAGAATAATCCCTGCAGAGAGTCAAATTGTGAAAACTAAAGAATCTATAGAAACAACTGTTCAGGAAACACAGATGGCCAGGTAAACAACAAGGAACTAAAGGGTAATACACTGAAGCAACAAGAGCACACTCCTACAAATGTTGTAAGATCTGGACAAATGCAAAAGCTAAACAAAAGTGCACCAGTACAGCAGAAACAAAAATGGGAGAATGAGCAATACCCAGTGACTACAGGGAATGGGTTCCAAGCTTTATACATTGGAGATCACAAAGTGAGGGAGCATAAACCTCCTGAAAAAGGAGGCACTCCACATAGTGCACCATGTCTTGGTTAATATGGAATGTTAGGGGATTAAATAAGAGGTACAAGCAGAAAGAGTTAAGGAATTACCTCATAGAAAATTGGCTAAAATTAGTAGGTGTAGTAGAAACAAAGGTAAAAGAACACAAAGCTGCTGTTACATTGAAGAAGCTGGGCTCTAGCTGGCAGATGGATTATAATGCAAGGAATGGGAGAATATGGGTTATATGGGAGCCAAACTATTATAGCATTACTGTACTGAATAGAGGAGCTCAACACATTCACTGCAGGGTCACTGGCACAGGGCACAATCTAGACTGTGAGTTGACTATCATCTATGGTTATAGCACCAATGATCAAAGAAGAGAGTTGGGGGATGCTCTCTACACCATAAGCCAAAGATGCAACAAACCATGGGCTCTTGGAGGAGATTTCAATACAATTTTGTATCCACAAGATAGACTGAATGGCAATCCTATTACCATGACAGAATTGAAGGAGTTTTATGAGTGTTATCAACATCTAGCACTGAATGAACTACCATGGAAAGGTGAATACAACACACGGAACAATAGTCAGTCAAGTGCAGATAGAATATGGAGCAGACTAGACAGGATGCTGGGAAATGATGACAAGATGATGAAGTATGGGCACGCGCAAACTGACTATGGAGATCCTTACTTCTCATACCATGCTCCAATGAAGCTGAATATATATCAAAACAGCCAAAAGGAAAAGGAAAAGGAAAATAAATATAAGCAGTGAAATAAAAAATTAATGATGGGGCTTCCGTCGTCCGGAACTATCTCCAACGACGCGTCGCCACTGTTGCACTCCTCTGATCTGTAACCCTGTCCCCAATTTCCCCTATTTTCTATTGTGGTGTGTGTGTGCGTGGGTCCTCAAGTTTTTTTGTGTGTGTGAGTATATATGTTGTGGTGGTTTTGTAAAAAGGGAAGGATATGGTGTCGTTTGGAACTGTCTATTATATCAATAGTGTCTGAGACGAAGATGAAATGAGTGGATGTTTGACGTGTGTTTTAGTCTGTATATGTTGTATTGCGGGCGTGGAGATTGGTGTGGGGTCTGCCTATGTGTTTATGTTTTTGTGTGCCGCTGTGTGTATGAGTGTGGATATGTGAAGAAGACGATGGTAGAGGGTGTACTGGTGATCTATGTATTGTTCTGTGTGTGCTGATTTTCTTGTCCCAATTTGTGTATCTACGTCTGATGTATCGTGTGTGTGATGTTTGGTATATGAGGAGAAGGAGAGAATATACTGATGATTTTGTGAGAGAATGAGTGAGGATTTATAAGATTTTGAAAAAAAAGAGTTGTTGGGAGTTTTCCAAAAATAGGAGAGGAAAACTGGGGATTTGGGAGAGATTTTAAGGGAGCGATTTAGGGGATTAGGGACTAATTAGGAAAGAATATTTGAATTAGATTTTGGAAGATATTTTCTTGCAACATTTAAATAAAGAAAATGAACTTGGACCACCTTTTGTCTAGATTCAAGTAGGGGAAAAAGATTTGATATGAACTTGAAATTAGGAAGAGGAGGATTCAATGTAAAAATGTATTTGGTTAAATACTGTGTCTAGGTTCAAAGAAGAATGTAATTTAATAAATAAAAATAAATATAAATAAATAAATGATTTTGGTAGTAATTTTGAAATATGGAGAAATTAATACAAAACAAAGAATTTGGACATTTTCTTTTAAATTGGCAAATATTCAACTTAAAGGTGCAAAAATAAAAATATAGATATACATATTGTATAAAATGCACAAATAATCATTAAATAAGCTCAAATAAAATTATTTAAATATAAATAATCACAGATAATTACTAATTTGCATAAATAATCACAAATTGATACAAATCTGACATGTATCCTAAATGATGCAATTATATGGTATAGCCACGAATATTATAAATGTACTAACTTGCACAAATAATCATAGTTTTGACAAATAACCTAAATGATGTAAAATTACGTAATATAGCCACATTTAGGTATGTAATATATAAGTAGCGGATAACGCATGTAAATGCATGATTTCTAATGCACGTTTTGCACAAATAGTCAAATTTTACCCTTAAGTTAAATTATAGCCAATTTTAGAAAAATGAGGGACAAAATTGGTTGTCAACAGCTGCCCCTCTTTGCCTGGGGATGATGAAAGAGTCTTCGGACAAAGATAGTTGACGGAGTAGCCAATTTTGTCACGACTGATAGGCAAAATGATTAAAAGGGGAAAATAAAAGTTTTGGGGTGTTTTTGGCCGAACCCCGGTCTCTGGGTTGCCTACATATCTCGGGTTTCACGAGAATCAGGCCGTGTGTAGTTCTAGAATGGCATGTTGCCTGTGTGAGATGTTTATGGTGCACGATTTTGGATGTAAAGACTAAACTTATCCAAGTATGAAAAGTTTAGACTTGCGTGTGCTTTGCCTTTTGGCGAGATGAATGAAGAATAAATCAAAGGTATTACCGAAGATGAAATAACACCAATAGATCGAGCGTGGGAAAAGAGGCTTATAATCATCCTAGTTATGAAGATGTGGCGTGCTATACACCCATAAAAAGAGTTTATATATACGTAGTTTCCACTTTGTCTCGATAAATGAGTAAACTCGCCTCCAATATTGCCTTGATTGAACAGGGAAGAATTTAGGGAGCGAATTTTATAAATGGGCACGACTCATGCAGATGGGCACGATTAAGCACCAAGGCACGCACGATTGACGCATATAGGTTTGAATAGATAAAGTAGGTATTAGCCGGAAGGAAATGCAAAATGAAATCCTAATTCATAATGAAGGATTAGGCAGATTACTTGTGGGAGTATGATATGATTGGCTTCGGGCGTGTTGGATTTTGACAGCATAGGCAGTTTGTAGGTACGGCGAAGGTGTTATTGAAGTCGAGATAATATCGATAGATGGAGTGTGGTGAAATAGGCTTGTAAACGTCCTAGTTATGAAGATGTGGTACACGATACACCCATAAAGAGGGATTTACATGGGCACATTTTCCATTATAACTCGATAGAGAAGTCATCTTGGCCTCAACATTGTCTTGAATGAACTGAGGAACATCGAGGAGTAAAGCAAGATGAGTATGCACAAATAGGCACGAATATGAAGGAATACAGAGCTGGTACCCAATTGGTAAGGATAGATTGGGTAGATCACTGGTGCGAGTATAGAACTGTAGCTTTGAACGCTTTGGAACTCAGCAAACTAGGCAACTTGCGGGTGTAGCAAAAGCATTGTTTGTAGGATTAGGCCTTTTGAATTGGGTCCTTTGGGATGATGCTTTGTGTGTGTTTGAGGTTTTGCGGTTGCATAATTGGTAGTGATTTTAGGAGTAGGTGTGAGAGTATGGTGCAAGGATTCATCGAGAGATCGAGGAGTATCTTGCAGTGAAATCAGAATAGATGCAAATAAAGATAAAGATGAAGATAAAGTAAACTTCCCTGTTGAGTTGAGCTCTCCTTTGTCACATCCACTTTCAGGTGCTCAGTCCTAGGGAATGTGTGCCTCTCCTCTTGGGGATATCCATTTGCTAAGTGCTTCTTGTCAGAAGGTGATTTCTTTGTCACGCCGAGCTGTCATTGGATCATCTGGCCAGTGTAATGCCGGATTGTATGTCCATTGCTCTTCATCCTTTTGTCAAGCCGACCTTTCACCGAGCTATCTACCTGTTACAATGTAAAACTTTGTATTGGGCTGTATACACTCCACTAAGTTAAGTGCCAATTTTAACATTGGGCTGTGTACCATCAGTCAGTGTATTGGGCTGTGTACCCTCCGCAAAATATTAAAATGACGGGATTGATATCGGATTGTGTACCCTCAGTCAACACATCGAGTTGTGTACTCTTTGCTAATTTAAATGACAAGATCGACATCGGGCTGTGTACCCTGAGTCGACGCGGGTTCTGTACCCTCTGCTAATTTAAATGACAAGATCGACATCGGTCTGTGTACCCTCAGTCGATGCATCGGGCTGTGTACCCTCCACTAATTTAAATGACAAGATCGACATCGGGCTGTGCACCCTCAGTCGGCGCATCAGGCTGTGTACCCTCCGCTAATTTAAATGAGAAGATCGATATCGGGCTGTGTACCCTCAATCGATGCATCAGGCTGTGTACCCTCCGCTAATTTAAATGACAAGATCGTCATCAGGTTGTGTACCCAGTCGATGCATCGGGCTGTGTACTCTCTGCTAATTTAAATGAACAGATTGATATTGGGGTTGTGTACCCTCAGTCGGCGCATCGGGCTGTGTACCCTCTGCTAATTTAAATGACAAGATCGACATCGGGCTGTGTACCTTCAGTCGATGCATCGGGTTGTGTACCCTCTGCTAATTTAAATGACAAGATCGACATCGGGCTGTGTACCCTCAGTCGATGCATCAAAAGTAAAGTAAAGTGTAACAAGTATGATGCGATGTGCTAAGGAGGCTATCGTGTTGCTTTTATAAGGACTCTCTTGAAATTTTTGAGGGGATCTCAAAAATTTCTGCCCCAGTGTCAAGTTTGCGTCTTTTGAAAATTTTTAGGGGATCCTCAAAAATTCTGCCCCAGTTTATTGTTTATGACAGATCACCGAGAGAGGGTGGTTGCACTGCACTGAACACCAATGTATTGGCTAAATATGCATTCGTCCTTTAGTGTGACGATTGGGTGTATTGATGGCTATGAGTATGTGGATATTTGCATACTCAGACTGGGGTTTGATATTCAAATTTTGCCGGATTTGGAGATTGTCAAAAATTGTATTTGTCGGGTTGTGATGGAGGTCTTCATGTTTCACGTTTTTGTTTTCGAAACTCATGGAGCTAACTTTGATGGATTGGCCTTTGTAGAATGTGTATTTTTGGCTGGGGAGTTGCAATTTCCCTTTGTTGGTTTTTGTCGTACCATTGTCTTGCTTTAGTCAATTAGACCCTGAACTTTGTGTTTCAGTATTGGATGTCTTGCGATGCCATGGCATGGAATGTTTGAGTGACGGGTGTAGATCTTGTTGGATCGAATTTAGGAATGGGTGTCTAGGGAGTAGTTTGTTTGTTCGGTGCAATATCTTTTGACTGAGCTAAAGGAGTCAAGACATGGAGTTTTGCCTTTTTATATGTCCTTGATTGTGTTGAGCCTGATAAGGTTGTGATTGGAAGTCTTGACAGAGAGGAGGTTGTATATTGTGTAAGTTGGGTGCAGTGTGAGGTTGAGAGTTTTGTCAGCTTTGGTTGCATAGGGATTGGATTTCTTTGTCGTGACTCTCGTGTGGGTAGAGTGTCAGCTGATTTTGTTCGTCCGTACTACAAGTTGTATGGCAGTAGAGGTGGGGTTGTTTGAATGTCATATGGTGGCGGTTCAAAAGACTTTGTTGCAGAGGAAAGTGTTTTCAGCTTGGCTTGTCGTTTCGGCTTTTACGAATGCAGATTCTTGACCGATTTCAGTGTTCAAGCGCGAAGCAACCTTATCAAAGTGGTGAAATACACAAAATAGTGTGGGCATGTTAGCAAAGATTAGACGCAAAAATGATACACAAGGTTAAAAGGATGCCTAGACCGCGGATGACAGATTAGCGCTTGACTTATGGTAGAGTACATATACATCACAAGAGATTGCCTAGATGCTTTATGTAGCGGTCAAGGCAAGGATTTTGGTCAGACGACCGATGCGTGTTTAAGCGGAAGATGAGGAGTTGAATGTCAATGAAAAATGGTAAAGATGTTGTGTAAGGAATAGATTATGTAGTGTGATAGAAAAGGAGGTTGGCTTTGAGTGCACTTGCCATCCTTTCTTGCCAATTTGTTTGTCATGACGCCTATGTGTCTTCGAAAGAGATCCTCAGTGCCTTTCATGTTTTCCAACCAATTGCTGCAATATAGTCCTTGCACCAACTTTCCATGTTGGGTAATATCTTATTGCTGAGCCGTTGAGTTCAATGTAGGTTGGCTATGTATCATGTGTATTCTTAAATTGTTGCGTCTTGTTGTGGCTATCATCATGAGAATTCACAAAACCTTGTAAGTGTCTCAAATGACTTCCTCGTCTTGCTTTATCTTTGCTAGTGGATAAAGATATGCTTCCAAAATACTCGAAGGTTTTTGTCAATGATGATGGCTTTGTCATTGTGTCTTTGCCTCTCCTTTGCAAGTTGAATAGGCTTGGTTGTTGTGCGCGAGTATTTGCTCCACCTCTGTCTTTCCAATATTATCTATCACTTATCCTTTGACCGCTAGGAGCAAGTCGGAAGGTGCTTTCGATCACAAAATATTGCAGGTGGTATGACCGTATAGATTAGAGCAACAAAAGTGATCCTTGGATGTTGGTGCCAAAAGGTTTTGAGGTGAGCCATGTGTGCCTTTTAGTTTGACCAACATTTCCCTTGCTTTGTCAACTTTTCTCTCATACTGTGCGCTGGAACAATTGAGGTGCTTGGGACAACAAGCCCGGCAGTTTCCAATCCCTCGAATATTTGAGTGTGGGATTCAGCTAGTGGAGTGTAGTTTCTTTTGGGTCATTGGTTGGCATCAGGATGAGGCATATGAGAATATGGTGGTGCATTTTGGTAGTTGGGTTAAGTGTTTTGCTGGTATAGTAGACGATTTGGTGTTGGGATGTGGAATATAGGCCACATGGGTTGAATGTTGTAAACAGGATAAAATGGTGGCGTTGTTTGATAATAGTGGTTGAAGGTAGGATCTTGAAGGGTCGCAGCAAAAGAGACTTCATATTTCTTCTTTTGTAAAGGCTCATATTTCCAGACTGGATAGCCTTATTAGTAGTTTGTAGAGAGAGGAGAGAGCTGGTGGGAATT
The DNA here is from genome assembly GCA_037355625.1 of Petunia x hybrida. Lineage (NCBI taxonomy): Eukaryota > Viridiplantae > Streptophyta > Magnoliopsida > Solanales > Solanaceae > Petunia > Petunia x hybrida. The sequence goes on along the minus strand of JBBBVM010000053.1, from coordinate 4,544,240 downwards.
GCTACGAAAAACTTCCTTATTTCGAAAAAAATCCCTGACAAGTGCACTTCCTTAACCATATCTTTTTCCTTGGTATTCAAATCGAGCCAAATTTTTTGGTAATAGACTTTTGAGTTTGATAGTTGAATTTAAAAACAGTTTGGACATGCGAAAGATTTTAGATACCAGGATTTGGTCATAGAGTAGGGAGAGGAGGTGCCTCGGTAGGAGATTGAATGTAGAGAAAGAATTCCTTTAGAGACCTAGAGCAACAGACCCATTCATGCAATGCACATATATCAAATAAGAAATGCATCCTATAATGCGAACGACCGTTTACGCACGATAATTTTGAAAAACGCTTTGTGCCACACACATCATCTCGTTTGCTAACAAAATGCGAAGCCTAAAGATAATATTGTATTTATTGGACTTTTGTATTTATTGGACTTTTGTTACATTGGCTGATGTTGAAGTAGTACAAAAGGTGGAAAACATTGCTATGAGATTACATCATGGTAAGGCGAACATCTTTCATGCTGATCCTTCCTCAGAAGATTCTCATTCTTCTTCCTCGGACGAGTCATCTTCGGACAAGCTTGCCTCTGATGAATATCCTTGAAAGATGATATTTTCTGCATCAGTTAAGAGCTGGGATATGTCAAATGTGAAGTTCTTCAACATTTCCCAAACCTTTCGTCCTTTCTCCTCCATTCCTTTGTTTGCTACAGAGTTCATCCCCTTGCTAGCCCATACACCGATAGACTCTATGCGTTTTGTCAGGAGTTCTGTCTTACTGCGCCATTTGCCTTTTTCTTCGTTCTTTTTTTCAAACAGACTTTGCTTCTTATTTATTTTCCCATGTGCCCTTGCCAGTTGTTTGTGTAACCTTTCGTACTCAGATTCTAACTCATCAGCATTTCTTTTCCATTTTGTTGTTGCAATTGGTTGAATTGCCCTTGCTATGTCTTTCCTAAGCCAGTCTGGATTGTCTTCATCACAGCCAGCGTCAAACCTGTCTCGTCCAATAGTCTCGATTCCCATTCGCTGCCTTTCTTTCCAAAGTTCTATTATCTTGTCTTTGAACGGGATCACTCCTCCGAGAATATTTGCTTTGAAAGTTCTGATGTCTGCAATCTGGGGTACTGTCTGCTTTCTCCCTGCTTGTCTAAGTGCCCTTAGAGGAGTGTATGAGTAAACTCCTCTAAAGCTCACTAAGATGAGAAATGAGTCTTTTTTGGATCAGGTGATTATTATTGTGCTAGGAAAGTAATCAAACATCCATTGTATGTTTTCAGGTGTCAGTTTACAGAATATGTGTGCCAGCCTTTAGCAGTTGTTGGTTGGTCCCATTTCTCGAGAACATTGCCCAAGTGAGCGACTCGTTCCCCAAATTTTTACATGTAACCAGAGCCTAAACTGAGGCAAACGAGTAAGTTACGCTTTTATGGTATATTTTTGTCCTCTTCTTTTCTTTAACATTGGGGATATAAGTCAAGATGTAGTTTTCTCTTGGTATGGAATGGAAAGTTTGCTGTGCTATCCATCTTTTGTAAATGCTCCATCAGCCAAATTTGTAATAATAGATTGTAACCCTCGAAAAAGCTAGCACCCTTCTTGCATCTTTCTAAAGCTCGGTACATTTCTGCAACAATCAGCGGTACCAAAGTGTATTTTTTATTAATGTCTTTGAGTAAGGCATCATCAATTGAAACCACGCGAGCATCAACTCGTCCTTTGTGTTGTGGAAACACGACAGTCCCTAGAAAGCTGGTGACAAAAGCAAGTATCCTCCGCTATTGCCAATCTGCCTGGTTAATGCTGAAATGGTCTTCAGATTCTTGAAATGCTTCTCTATACCCAAATTTGATGTAGAGGGAAGTTAGAGAAATTTCCGATTGCCTTATACTGTCTGTGCATAATTCAGGCTTAAACTCTACCATTTCGAAGAACTCCTCGGGTGTAATTTTCTTAGGCATCCAGACTTCTTCACTTTCGAATGGTAATTGAGTTAACCCGCCTATTTCTTTCAGTAATAATGTCAATTCTACACTCCCAAAGTGAAAAACTGCTCGGTCGGCATCCCAATAGTGTACCGCTGCTTCTATCATCCCTTCCATTGCAGTGTGCTCCTTTAGTGAAATCAGGTTCCCCAACACCACTTTAACTCGGTCTTGTTGATCTATAGTTAGGTTTCCCCACCAATCTCTGAGCAACTGAGGGATTTCAGCAACCATGTCAAATATTTTAGTGGCCATGATCTTTTGGAAAAGGTGAAGGACGACAGGAAAAGGGAGAAGAAAAATCCCTATGATTTGCTTTATTGTGAGCAAAATGATCAACGTGTGGCACAAGCTTTTGAAAACAATACAACAGAGGATATGAAGAGGTGTGTCGTTGTGAGTTGAGAACCCTTTGACACTTTAGACGAAAGTTGCTAATGGACTTTTGACATGCCAAGGATGTGAAGTCCTTATATAATGCTTAAAGGATAAATGTGTGTTATGTGTCATCCTATCTATCGAGCGGTCATTCCTGCTTTGAAATGGGCTTTTAATGCCTCTTTGGTTACCATTTGAACCTTTGAATAGCATTGAATACAGAATGATTTCAATAAACGGTCGTTTCTGATTCCATTTGGATTTTTAATGCCTATTAGATTACCTTCGTGCCTTTGAATGACATTGAACATAGAATAATTTTGACTGTTTACGAATAATCAATCATTTCTGATTTAATTTGGGGTTTTGATGCCTATTAGGTAACATTAGTGCCTTTGAATGGCATTGAATACAAAATAATTCTGACTATTTATGAATAAACAATCATTTCTGATCCAATTTGGGCTTTTGACGCCTCTTACGTAACCTTTGTGCCCTTGAATGACATTGAATACAGAATAATGCCAACTGTTTATAGATAAACAATCATTTTTTATTCAATTTGGGCTTTTGACGCCTCTTAGGTAACCTTGTGCCTTTGAATGGCATTGAATACATAATAATGCCAACTATTTATGGATAAACAATAATTTCTGATTCAATTTGGGCTTTTAACGCCCATTGTCTTACCTTCGTGCCTTTGAAGGACACTGAATGCAGAACAATACCAATGAACGGTCCACATTTTGCATGTTTGATCTTTTAAGCAAATGCAAATAAATCATGTTCAACGCTCCTTGGGGTCAAAAACCCGTTCGGATTGTTTGAACAAGTTGGCCTATTGGACTTGAGAATAAGTCGACTAATGATATGTCATGATGTATGATTCCTAACGCCGCTACTAAGGAATGGAGTTAGCTAGACCGAGTTTTATTATCCTACCAAGCGGATGGCTCGGCAGCGGAAACGTCTCGGACCAAATAAATTCCGAATCGTTCCCTCTAAAGAAATTTTTATGTGAGGGAAGAGGTGGTCGACCGTATTTTCAACGCACGATTTAAAAAGTTGCCAGGAGTGGCAGAAGGTATGCATGCATAAGTTAAAAATGTACGAGTTTTGAAAGAAATGCACAAGTCACCCTCGGGAGTGGGAGTAAGACTAACACGTGAAACAACAAGTCAGTGTTGAGATAATAATTTTCATACGCAAAGCATATCATGTTTTATAATGCAAGGAACCTCTTTTGAGCGGAGGTAGATCTAACAAGATCAATACGCATAATATGCATGATAGGCGTCATATGATGACGCTTTTGGACGAAGTTGGCTAATGGACTTTAACATGCCAAGGATGTTAAGCATTCCTAATTTTGATTATGGTATTTAAAATTGAACGAGTATTTTGCGTCATCCCATTTGTTCTCATAACCAAAAAAAAAAATGAATGGGAAATAATTTTATTAAACAAATGTAGAAATACTACATTTTCTCTTTTTAGGTAAATAGGAATAAATAAGTGATCTTGTTACATTAAATGTAAAAGAAATTAATTTAAAGTCTATGATTTTGTTTACATAAAAAATAGAAAAAATAACTTCGTTCATGACCCAAAAATAATTTTATGAAATAATTGGTTTTGTTGTATAAATATAGAAATAACGATTTTAGGTAAATAAAAATAAATAATTTATTTTGTTACACAAAAGTAGAAAAAATTAATTTAAAGTCTAAGTCTTCCTGACTTGTGACAACCTCCAACCAAAATAAATAATTAGATGATCCACACTTTTGAGAATAAATGGTCTACATTAGACACGTTCAATTTTAAATAAATGCACATGTAGCACATTTAAACGTCCCTTAGGGTTGGAAACCCGTTTGGTTCGTTCAAATATGGTGAACTAATAGACTTAGACCTGAGCGGAAGTCAAAATGGTCCTAGATATGACATGATGAATGATCCCTAAAAAGAGTCTTCACTAAGAGTTGGCTAATCTAGACAAGGACATGGTTCCCCTAGGCGGAAAATCAAGGGGTGGGAACGTTTGGAATTGTTGGTTGTACCACGGACCAACTATACCCCAACCGTTCCTCCTAAAGGATTTTTTGAGAGTGAAACAGTCGTGAGATCCACGTAACCGCTTATGGTGTGTGCAAGTGTAAACTTTCCAGGAGTGGAAGAAGTGTGAGTGATATAAATACAATTAACAAAATATAACCAAGCAATTCAAATAATAGAACCCCAAAATTTGGAAATTCAAAAATAAACTTTAATCCTGCAAAAAGGAAAGGAGGAAAAGTTATTATCGAAATAAATGACAAGAAAATAAAGCAAGTAAAGAATCCCAATTTAAAGTCCATTATGGTTTGAACCTTGATATCCCCAGCAGAGTCGCCATTCTGTCGCATCCTATTTTTTACCCGAACCAGTTAAAGTTCGAAATAGACTTATTAGGTAACTCACGGGTAAAGAGTTGGAGTCGCCACCTAACATATTTTTTAACTAGGCGTATTAGGGCACCTATTTTGTTTCTAGCCAATTTTATAAATTAACTCCGAAACTTAGTCTACGAACCAGAAATCTAGGTAAGGGTTCAAGTTAACCCGAGAGGAAGGGGTTAGGCACCTCTCAGGCTCCACTAAATGTGGTTTACCAGTCGGACTAAACAATTGGGATTCTAAGTAATTAAAAACAGATAAAATAACTAACTAAAAATAGACGAATAATTAAATGACTATTTATATGCATGTAATAATTAAGATAAAAAGATTCCAATTTGCTAATTGGCTTCTTCCTTGGAGAATTACACCTCGTAAAATAAAATCTATTAGCTAGTATATTAAAATAAAACAATAACAAAATGAATGCTGAATTAAATAAAATTAAAGTGATTTTAAAAGGTGTTTTTGAGAGCATCGTTTTCAAGATTGTTCATCCAAATGTACCTCGTAAAAAATGAAAATACATTAGTACGTCAATTAATAATAATAATAATAATAATAATAATAATAATAATAATAATAATAATAATAATAATAATAATAATAATAATAATAATAATAAGAAGAAGAAGAAGAAGAAGAATACTAATAATATTCATAATGAAAATAATAATGATAAAATGATTTTCTTCTAATTGTTCTCTTTCAAAAATAGAACGTCGCCTCTCATCCAATTTTACCTCGCACAAAATATAGAGAAAACAAGATTAGTATTAATAATAATGATAATAGTAAAAAATATAGATAATAGCAATAATAATAAATATAAAAATAATAATAAAATAAAGAGAAAGGGATTTTATAAAAGTTTAGGCTCAGAATGGTGTATTGCATCAAGCAGAGGTTAGGGATGTCGGTTTGGCTGCAAACACGGAGCCCGGGCCGGTTTTCCATGTCAGGTACCTTCAATCCCACCACTCCACTATCGCTTACTTTGCAAAATGATATGCATCGTCATCGCCTATTTGTTTTTCGGGACGCGAGGTTTGTAACGGGACTGATTTTAGGCCTCCAAACGTCATTGGCCTAAGTGTAGTATCGTGTTCAAGTTAGTCCTAGGTTAGATGGGATAAGTATATTCACGGCCATCAACAATAAGGTATAATAGCCATCCAAATTGACAGACACTGCCCATACAAATTAGCATGAAAGGACCTGCGATCACAACCTCAGAAAAAGATCAATAGCTCAAATAAAGCTTTAGGCATATAATAACAACATTCATAATAGAAGCCAAATACTGATTGTGTCAAAAATCAAAGAGCCAAACAATAAAGACACAGTCAACAAAACCAGAGCAATCAGTATTCCCAATCACTTGAGACAAAACACGAGAGGCGCCAACACCATCGTCGACCAAAATCGCCGATGGGATGAAGGACAAGAACAACAAAGTCCAATTTCAATCGACGTCTTAGGCAGTAACGATGTCGCAATGGCAATGACGGGAAACAAAGGAGCGACAGTCAGCGGGTCTCGATGGAAAACTTCGACGACCTCATCGGCGTCACTGCCACTCTAAGCCTCGTCTTGCTTCTTTCCTTCCCTATTAATAACACACAAAACAGCCAGAACGAAAAGGAAAATAAATATAGGCAGTGAAATAAAGAGTTAACGACTGGGCTTCCGTCGACCTGAACTATCTCCAGCGACGCGTCGCCACTGTTGCACTCCTCTGATCTGTAGCCCCGTCCCCAATTTCCCCTGTTTTCTGTTGTGGTGTGTGTGTGTGCGTGGGTCCTCAAGTTTTTGTGTGTGTATGAGTATATATGTTGTGGTGGTTTTGTAGAAGGGGAAGGAGATGGCGTCGTCTGGAACTGTCTATTATATCAATGGTGTCTGAGACGAAGATGAAAGGAGTGGATGTTTGACGTGTGTTTTAGTCTGTATATGGTGTATTGCGGGCGTGGAGATTGGTGTGGGGTCTGCCTATGTGTTTATGTTTTTGTGTGTCGCCGTGTATATGAGTGTGGATATGTGAAGAAGACGATGGTAGAGGGTGTACTGGTGATCTATGTATTGTTCTGTGTGTGCTGATTTTCTTGTCCCAATTTGTGTATCTACGTCTGATGTATTGTGTGTGTGATGTTTGGTATATGAGGAGAAGGAGAGAATATACTGATGATTTTGTGAGAGAATGAGTGAGGATTTATAAGATTTTGAAAAGAAGAGTTGTTGGGAGTTTTCAAAAAATAGGAGAGGAAAATTGGGGATTTGGGAGAGATTTTAAGGGAGAGATTTAGGGGATTAGGGACTAATTAGGAAAGAGTATTTGAATTAGATTTTGGAAGATATTTTCTTGCAACATTTAAATAAAGAAAATGAACTTGGACCACCTTTTGTCTAGATTCAAGTAGGGGAAATAGATTTGATATGAACTTAAAATTAGGAAGAGGATGATTCAATGTAAAAATGTATTTGGTTAAATACTGTGTCTACGTTCAAAGAATAATGTAATTTAATAAATATAAATAAATAAAGGATTTTGGTAGTAATTTTGAAATATAGAGGAATTAATAAAAAAAACAAAGAATTTGGACATTTTCTTTTAAATTGGCCAATATTCAACTTAAAAGTGCGAAAACAAAAATATAGATATACATATTATATAAAATGCACAAATACATTAAATAAGCTCAAATAAAATTATTTAAATATAAATAATCACAGATAATTACTAATATGCACAAATGATCACAAATTGATCCAAATTTGACATGTAGCCTAAATGGTGCATATGGTATAGCCACGAATATTATAAATGTACTAACTTGCATAAATAGTCATAGTTTTGACAAATAACCTAAATGATGCAAAATTACGTAATACAGCCACATGTAGGTATGTAATATATAAGTAGCGGATAACGCATGTAAATGCATGATTTCTAATACACGTTTTGCACAAATAGTCAAATTACACCTTAAGTTATATTATAGCCAATTTTAGAAAAATGAGGGACAAAATTGGGTGTCAACAACTGAACTGATGTCTTTGAATAGGATAAAGCTAACTACAAAGGAAGCAAACAAAGAAGAGGTGGTGACTTTCTACAAATCTCTAATAGGCTCTACAGCCAGACATCTGCTAGCAGTGAATAGAGAAATCATGAAGCATGGACAAGTTTTGAACCACAGACAATAGGTGGAACTATGCAGGTAAGTAACAGATGCAGAAATTTATGAAGGACTGTGTTCAATTGGAGATGACAAGGCTCCAGGCTTAGATGAATACAATGCAGTATTTTTCAAAAAAGCCTGGAGAATTATCAAAGACGAAGTATGTGCAAGCGTAAAAGAATTCTTCTGGAGAGGGGAGATGTATGTACCCATCAATTGCACAACTATCATCCCAAAGATAGCTAATCCAAGCACCATCAAAGGTTATAGGCCTATAGCATGATGTATTGTCCTGTACAAACTGATAGCAAAGGTGCTAACTGCCAGAATTCAGAAAGTGGTGAGCCATGTAGTCTCATAAACACAGGCTGGATTTGTGTGAGGAAGGAAAATTGCTGACAACATCATACTAGCTCATGAGCTAGTTAGAGCGTACAATAGGAAGCATGTTTCTCCTAGATGCATTGTTAAGGTGAAAATGCAGAAGGCTTATGACTCAGTTGAATGGATTTTTCTCCAGCAAGTAATAGATTGTCTAGGCTTCCCTTAGAAATTCACTAAATAGGTAATGGCTTGTGTTCAGATAGTCAGTTACTCCATCCTAATAAATGGGGAGCCTGCAGAGCCTTTCAAGGCAGCTAGGGGATTGAGACAAGGTGACCCTATGTCACCTTTCTTATTTGCAATAGCCATGGAGTATCTAAGCAGAAATCTAAATGAGCTGAAAGAAAAAAAAAGAGTATAAATATCATCCAAAGTGTAGGAAGCTGCATATAACTCACCTATGCTTTGCAGATGACTTACTACTCTTTGCAAGAGGGGATGTGACATTAGTACAGCTTCTCAATAATAAATTCACAACTTTCTCTTAAGCATCAGGATTGAAAGCTAACCTAGCTAAAAGTTCTGTATATTGTGGTGGTGTCACAGACCAAGTTCAGCAGGAGATAAGACATATGCTAGGATATAGTCAAGGAGAACTGCCCTTCAAGTATTTGGGAGTTCCCCTGGACACAAAGAAACTCAAAGCTATACAATGGAGGCCACCGGTGGATAAAATAGTTGCAAAAATAGCATCATGGACTGCAAAGAGGCTCTCCTATGCTGGAAGATGCCAACTAGTGCAAACAGTACTGTTTGGTATGCAAGCATATTAGAGTCATATATTGCCCAAAAAAGTGATAAAGACAGTGGAGGCATACTGCAAGATTTACTTATGGTCAGGAGGGAATGAAATTAAAAATAAGCTTTGGTGGCATGGGATAGAGTATGTTTGCCAAGAAGTGTAGGTGGATGGAATTTGATCAATCTCCAAAAATGGAACCAGGTAGCAATAACAAAGATATGTTGGGACATAGCCAACAAAGAAGATAAACTTTGGATAAGATGGGTGCACGTATACTATATCAAAGGACAGGACTGGACACAGTTCCAAATCCCTCAGCAAGCTAGCTGGATGTTGAGGAAGATACTGGAATTAAGAGATACTCTGAGCCAAATGCAGGTAGAGAACTCACAAAAAAAAGTACTATCAGGAAAATATATTTGCAGCTCCTTGGTGAACACCAAAAGGTGCCCTGGAAGAATTTAATATGTGGTAATGCAGCCAGGCCTAAAGCTATATTCACTATGTGGTTGCAATGCCAAGGGAAACTATTGACAACTGACAGACTGAGCAAATGGGACATGACTGTAGACACAGGGTGTGTTATGTGCAACATGCATCAAGAAACACATAACCACCTATTCTGGGAATGTATGTATGCTCAAGCAGTTTGGAATAGAATCAAGAAGTGGGGACAAATCCCAGTGAGTAACCACAGCAATAGAGAGCAACATCAAGAGTGGAGCAGCATCAATACCAAGGGGAAAATAGTTAAAGCAGCAATCCTAAAGATGATATATGCAGAATTTATAGGAGTCATATGGTGGGAAAGGAACAAACGAAAGTTTGAATGAGCATCCAGAGATCACTATAGCATTGTTAAGTAATTGGCCATCGACTGCAGTGTCAGAGCCCCAGCTAGAATTCAAGAGAAGATGCAGCAGTTTGTGTTTTAAATAGTCATGACAGTTAGTAGATTAGTGCTTAGAAGAATAGGTTATCTGTAGTGCTTATACTAGCTGCAGTTTAGTTTTGTCGTGATGTAATTGATAGCCGATAAGATATCTTGAGCCGAGATTAGCGAAGCTATGATTTTGTAATGGTTACTTTGGTAGTTAATAAAAGTTCCATAATTACCTAAAAAAAATAACGCGTGCCAGTTAGCAAATAAATCATGTGAATCTATTTTTTATATTAAACAAAAATTAAAAAAGAAAAAAGAAACTAAACAATGCGAAAAAGAAAGACAAAAAGTTAAAGAAAAAAAAAACACACCTTGGTAGACCCACGTGTCCCCATTCATAATTTTTTTTTCTTTTGCCCTCCCTTATGTCCTTAAACCAATCACCAGTGCCATTATAAAACCAAAAAATACTAGAATGGTAGGTTTTTGAATCTTGTGAAATCAGGTAGGGCTTTTGGTAGGTTTGCAAATTTGGTTTTGTAGTAGTGGTTCTGCTTTAATTTGTGGTGGCTCTGATTGCTTCCAAGGGGTGGAGCTATGTTTTAGTATTCTTTTTATGTGTGAAGATGAAGATCTTCTTAGATGGTTGAGGTTATGGTGGACTGATGGTTTTGTTCCACGTATTTTCTGTTATGGTGGTGGTGTAAAACGGGTGGAGGAACAAAGAAGGAGGAGATGAAGGAAGAATATGGAATTTGTGTTATTTTAACTTTTTTTTAAAGGATTTTCTACATAAAAGTACAAGTTTTAGAAGTTATTTACAAAACATAGTAATATTTTAGCAAAATTACCCATTATAGAGGAAATGAGAAGTTAATTAAGAACATAGCAAAAACATAGCAATATTTTCCCATAACATACCAAACTCTTACATTCTTCCTCTTATTTCTCTCACTATCATGTTTGCTCCTCAAATTTCCTCCCACCATTTTTCCCAATTTCACTTTTACTCCTCTTATTTTCCCCAATTATACTTTTTCTCATCCCATCCTCATTGTAACTCGTTGTATCTCACAGTATCTCGGTGTTTCTCAGCTACCAACTACCTCGTATCTCATTGTATCTTTTCGTATCTCACTGTATCTGAGTTGTTCTACACCATATCTAACTATTTCTAGACTGCATCTAGTTGTTTTTAGACTGTTTTAATATTTGTTTCATCCCATTTGTTCGTTTTTTCTCACTGTTTCTAAATTATTTCATCTCTTTTGCATTGTTTCACATTATTTTTTATATTTTATTTCGGACCTATTCACTAGCTATTTTAGACTGTTTCAGTGATGTATCTGCACTATTTTTGCTCCGTATCGAACCGTATCTAACTGTTTCTGCACCATTTCAGATCGTGTTCAGCACTGTATTTAACTGTTTCTACATAATTTCAGGTTGTGTTCAGCACTATATCTAACTGTTTTTTGCACCGTTTCAGGTTGTGTTCAACATTGTATCTAACTATTTCTGCACTATTTCAGGTTGTTTTGCTCCATATCTAACTACATTTCGCTGTATCTGTGAAGTTTCAAATTGTTTCAATGCTACTTCAGCGTCGTTTCAAGACCGTTTTTGAACTATTTCACCTCTTTTGCCTTGTTTCACATTATTTTTACACTTTATTTCATACTTTTTCATTACTGTTGTATCTCTACTATTTTTGTTTCGTATCTAACTGTATCTCGATATATTAGTGCTGTTTCAAACCGTTTCAGCACCGTTTCAAGACTGTGTCAGCATTGTTCAAGCTGTTTCAGACTGTTTCAGACCGTTTCAGACTGTTTCAGTACTGTATCTCACTGTATCTTCACTAGTTTTCTCCGTATCTAACTGTATTTCACTGTATTTGCACAGTTTCAAATTGTTTCAGCGCTATTTCGAACTGTATCTTGTATTTTTTTGTTAAAGTGAATGTCTTCATACAAATTGAAGTTCTGAATACTCCTTTCTACTTTACCTTAAACAAGGAGGGAAATATAGTAAAGTACGTGTCAAAAGTGTCAACAAATACTAATACTCCGTTATTAGAAATCAAACATTGTCACACTAGTCTCCCATACACGCTCTTCTTCTCTCTCTCTCTCTCTCTGTTAAGTACAAATTTTGTAGAGAGAGAAAGCTTTTTCAACTACACTTCAAGCTTTTCTAGCAACCACTGCCAGCTTTATCACCATCATCTTAATCTCTGACACTGTAACCTGCCACCGAGAGCTGTCTTCCATCACTATAACAAAAAGCGCAACTTTCTCTATTCAACGCAACCCGAGATTTCTCGCTGGACCTCACTATCGGCGACGACAGTTTTTGGTTTGAATCATTCACCATTGGAGATGAGTTAAGTTTCTGGTTTGAATCGTTCACCATTGGAGATGAGGTTGGCCCATGTTCACTATTGTTGTATCTAACAGCGGAGCTCCAGGCGGTTGTTGGACGGGCGGCGGTGGAGAGAGCCGGTGAACTGGTAGTAGGGACGAGAGCGGCGGAGAGGGACTGGTGGAGTTGGTAGGGAGAGATTTGGTTGAATAGATTTGGTTTAGGGAAATGTGATTTATCTTGTTTATTATGACATGTCCTAAAAAAAATTGTTATGTCTTGTAATTTGAAAAATGTTGACATTTTTTTGTAATTAACGGTACAAATTTGTATATTTGTGTAAAAATCTCATTTTTTAAATAAAATAAAATTTTATGTGAAATAAACATAAAAGAAGATGTGTACTGAATTCTATGATATGAATGTTGATGTGAGTGACAGCTCCGCTCAATTTTTTTTTTGTGCAGTTTAATAACACGTGTAGTAAAGGTGTTTATACGCATTCTACTAAAATTGAGGCATTAAGGCAACTAGTAAGTTCAATGATCGACATAGCAAATGCATATAAATTTAGGGGTCGGAAAGGCTATTCCCGCTTTAGTTTACTACTACTAGCTAATTATCAATAAAATAAAATAATTTAATAACTAAATTATCACATTGCACGTGCAAAAACTTATAGAGATTGATTATGTGGATTCTGTCTTTTGTAATGTCCACACATGCGGAGTAGTGGGGGAGAATTACACAACTGTGATACCTTAGGTAACGGTTAGCCTAACTGACCTCACTTAGGCCCCATTTGTTTGGACTTAATAGGGCTCTTAATCCGAATTGGACAGATTTGGGCCCATTAAGTGTATTTATTTTTTTTAATAAGCACTGAATACCTCTTGATATCCTCTGCCCGAAAAAGATGCATACGAGTATCTGTATCCCATTCAGCTTTTCTTTTTTACACGGCACTTTTACGGAACTGCTTTTTTTTTTTTTTTCGGAACTAATTTTGCACTTGCATCTTTTATTCATCTGCAAAGCTCACAACTCTCTCATATATATTTTCACAGAGCTTCAATCTCTCTTGGATTTTTAAAGGGTGTAATCAAATATCTTCACCCTAAACTGGTAAGATTCTCTTTATAAATACTTCATCTTTTATTTGGTAAATTTCTTTCCATCTTTTTCTTATTCTGGGGAACTTTTAGGCTTTAGTTTGATTTGTACTACTTGTTCATGTGTTTTCATGTTTATGGAGTTGTTCATGCGAGTTGTAAAATAAATTTGTGCAAAAGAAGTGAAAATTTAGGTTTATATCTAGGGGATACTTTATGGAGTACTTACGGCTATTGACAAAGATATAAGGGAATGAAATAGATGAGTATTAAGGGAGACATCAACATAGACCTTTTGTGCTGGAACAATCATAAAAAGCTGTTAAACGTCAAAATAGTAAGAAATCTTAAAGATATTCTTCTCTTTTGCTTAATTACACCATAACAAGAAGGGTGTCTCCACTGAGAGTCAGTTTGTGCATCCATCTACGTGATGGTGCATCCTTTCGACCATGCAGACTAGCTTCTCCTTTTATATATCTTGAATATGTAATCAAACATTTTCAATCTGTTTTCATGTTTTATGGTTATCATGAATCGAGCTTTGAGACAGGTTCCTCACTGTTCTTTTAAATCGAAGCAAGATTTGTCTTGATTCTATCTTTTACTTTCTTGTTATTTTCTTCCACGTTTCGTGTTTAGCTTTCCTCTCGGGTTTGCTTGCACCATCTTGGTATCAGAGCAAGGTTTGAGTTTGTTCTTACAACCTCAAATCCTGTTCGCTTAAATCGTGCTTGTGTCTCCAGTTTCAACTTTCTTCCGTGTGTTTGATTGTTGTTGTTGTGGTGTTTACAAAAAAAAAAAAAAAAAAAGTAGAAAAGAAAATTCAAAAATTGTGTTTGATTGTTGGTTGTTTGGATTAAACAACCATTGATTCTTGTTTACCATTGTTTTCTAATTCCAACAAGTACCCGACGTACAACTTTCGTGACTAGGGTTTCTTGGTGAAATTTTGGACTGTTTTGAGTATTGGTGGAGATAGAACTCGAACCCCAACGTGTTTTGATTGAAACCGATGAAGATTGGTGGTTCTTGAGTGATTTGGGTTTGTTTGCTTAGATTTCGAAATTCTGCGTTTGAATTCGTTGTCCGTACGCCGGAAAATTTTTACAAACTGTAACAGTGTACGACACGAAGGAGCTGAATCTTAGCTCAAGAACTTTGAACTGAAATTCCTCCGTTGTTGTTGGAACTGAAGTTGAAGAAGCAACCCAGGTCTGTTGAAATTCGTGGTCAGTGAACGAAGCTAAATTTGTCCGTACGCCGGAGCAAAACGTCACTGTTCCATTAAAGAAGAAATGGGTAAAGTGTAAAGATCAAAACCCCAGGTGTAAAGTTGTCGGCTAAGAAAGGGAATTGGAAAAGGTAAAACCCTATATATACCAAGGAGGGACCACTCTTGTACGGACAAGAGTTGGTGTGTTCGAAAAAGATTCTGAAGAAGAATCAAAGGGTAGATTCTCCTAGGTTTTCACTTTCTTCTGTCCGAAGATTCTAGTTAGTGGATCTTTTGAGTAATTCTTCCTACTCGAGGTCGTACTAACTCATTTGAGCTTATAGGAACTCATGCGTAAGGTGACCGAAGTCCAACTTCATAGAAAATTCTTTTGACTTCCCGAAGCACAAGAGTTAATAGCTGTCCGTTCCATTGAGTCAAATCAACTCACTCTTCCCGAAGTAGACATTGTAACTTGTCAAATTCGAAGGAATTGAGAGAAGTTGATCAACCGAGGAAGCCATTGGCTACAAGTTCTTAAGTGACCAAAATCGAACCCATAAATTGAGTGGACCCGAGTGCCACCCATCAAAGGTGAGGGAGTGTATGAGGTAGGGGTGGGCGTTCGGTTGTTCGGTTCGGTTTTTAGAAGTAGGAGTCCGTTACTTCGGTCTTCGGTTCGGTTTGAAGTGTAGAAAAATCCGTAATTTTTATACTTCGGTTCGGTTCGGTTTTTTAGTTCGGTACTTCGGTTCGGTGCATCGGTGTTTCGGTTTAAACCAAAGTTTATAGTTTTAAAAAAATCAGCATATTTGCACCAAAAAATCAGCCCAAAACAGCATTAAAATAGAAGCAAAATAGCATCGAAACAGCCCCCTAAAATGCAGTAATATTAAAGCACAAAAACAGCAGCGAAACAGCTGCGTTTCAGCATGAAAACAGCTGCGGAACAGCTCCAAAACAGCAGTAAATAGCAGCGAAACAGCCCCTAAAATGCAGTAATATTACAGCGCAAAAACAGCAGTGAAACAGCTGCGTTTCAGCATGAAAACAGCTGCGAAACAGCCCCCAAAACAGCTGCGAAACAGCCCCTAAAATACAGCAATATTACAGCGCAAAAACAGCAGTGAAACAGCTGCGTTTCAGCATGAAAACAGCAGTGAAACAGCTGCGTTTCAGCATGAAAACAGCTGCGAAACAGCCCCCAAAACAGCAGCGAAACAGCCCCTAAAATGCAGCAATATTACAGTGCAAAAACAGCAGTGAAACAGCTGCGTTTCAGCATGAAAAGAGCAGCGAAACAGCCCCAAAACAACAGCAAAATAGCAGCAAAAACAGCAGCAAAATAGCACTAAAAAAACACCGAATTTAACAAGTTCAAACAACTTTAAATAAGCGGGACAATCCATACAAAAGTGAGTACGATATGAGCATTTAACAAGCTCAATACTTGACAACAAGTCAATAACAAGTAGCCACACGGACCACACAAAGTCAAGTCCTAAATAAATAAGTAGCAACACAATATAACAAAATGCGGATTACTCCTTCATTTTCTTCAATCACTTCAAGATAGAACCAAAGCGATGATCGACATTTAGTTGCACGACGCCTCTTGGTTGAACTTGAACTTGGACCTAATTACCAACAAGTTAGAATACAATAAATAATAAACTACCAAATTATATATTTAATTACTTACCACAAGAAAATGATGCAACTATAAATCAACAATGCAAGAATCCCGTGCATAGTCGGCCATTTCTAAATATAATAGCAAATTAACAACAATTAGTCGTACAACTCAAAACCAAGTAAACTTAATATAATAAACTAACAAGGCACCATAATCTTACCGAGTTCAATTTGCTCAAGATAATCCAAATCTTCATCAATGCTAATCGGAACAGGCTCACTTCTTAGCCAATCTTGAACACAAATAAGGGTTTGCACACATTTAGGAGTCAATGAACTCCTAAATGAATCAAGAATGCGGCCACCTGTACTAAATGCACACTCGGATGCCACACTAGAGATAGGAATAGCCAAGACATCACGAGCCAACTCTGAAAGAATAGGAAATCTAGGGGCATTCATTTTCCACCAACGTAAAACATCAAAATTCTCCACAGCGGGCTCTTGATCTTCACTAAGATACTTCTCAAGCTCTGATTTAGCACCTACACTTCCACTATCTTCTTTTTGTCTTTTCAAGTGAAGCTTATTTCTCACTACATTTCCACTAAGTGAATCAATCGAAAGCTCACTAGATGAAGTGGATGATGAAGGAGAATGTGAACCCACTGTTCCACTTGAATATTTTCCGGCATAATCAGCATACAAAGAAGCCAAATAAGTTTTAACTTCAGCTTCAATTTTATCACCTATGATCTTTCCATACATCTCCTCAAGTGCAAAATCAACATACACAAACTTGTTACGAGGATCCAACACAGATGCAATAAAAATCATTTTGTTCATGTTGAAAGGATTACCCCAGTACTTCTCAAATTTCTTTTTCATTTCATCAGCCATCTTAGAAAGCTCTAAGTCATCACTAAGTACACACATTTTCAAATACACATAAAGCTCACATATCTCCTCAAAATGTGAATTAGCAGTGACATAAAGAGAACCCGAAACTTTAACAGTGAGGTCATAAAATCTAGCAAGAAACTTTATCACATTCCTCACATTCACCCAATCTTTACTTTCTAGTCCACCTGCAACACTTCCATCTTCACAAACATGAGAAGAAAGATAAGTAGACAATACCTTTTCAGGGCCTGCATCAAACCTGTCAAAAGCCGACTCATAATGTTGTGCTACTTCCAACATCAAGTAGGTGGAATTCCACCTAGTCGGAACATCTAAAACCAATGCTCTATTATAGTCGATCTTTTGACGTTCAACGCACTCCTTGAACTTTCTAAGCCTGGCAGGAGATTGCCTAACATACCTCACAACCTGTCTAACACGTTTCACAGAAGGGCCAATTTCTTTCAAACCATCTTGCACAATGAGATTAAGAATGTGAGCAGTACATCTAACATGAAGGTGTTTACCTTCCATCAAATTAGTTCCCCAGTCAGTCAATTGTTTAGACACTTCTCTAACTGTGACATCATTTGAACCAGCATTATCCACAGTAAGAGTGAACACCTTCTCCAAGCGCCAATCAAGCAAACAATTACTTATCACTTCTGCCATATCCTCCCCTTTATGACTAGTGATTGGACAAAAGTTAAGAATTCTTTTATGCAACACCCAATCTCTATCAATAAAGTGGGCCGTCAAACACATATAATTAATTCTTTGGACAGAAGTCCAAGTATCAGTAGTAAGGCAAACCTTTGGTCCGACTTCTCTAAAACACTTCTTCAAATTATTTTTATGTTCATTATAAATTTTATAACAATCTCTTGTCACAGTCCTACGAGAAGGAATATGAAACATAGGTTGTGCCACACTCAAAAACTTCTTAAAGCCTTCTTTCTCGACAAAACTAAAGGGTAATTCATCTACAATTATCATCTCAACTAAAGCCCTTCTAACTTCCTCTTGATCAAATTTCCAATCGGATCTATCCGATGGGATAGCTTTAAAGGGTAATTTTGATTGAGAACTATCAGGTTTCTTAATAGGTGCATATACAGAACACCTACCTAAATGACCACTCAATCCAGATGTTCCACCAGTAGTTTGAGCAGCATAAAGTCTCTTACAATAATTACATTTTGCCTTTGAAAGTACTCCATTCTCAAAAACTTTTTCAAAATGATCCCAAACCTTTGATCTATATTGAATGACTTTTCTTTTTTTCGTACCTTGAGTGTCGATAGACATATCTTCACTTTTAGATTCAGGTTCAGGTACACCATCAGTCGAGGCAACTTCAGCACTAACTCTACTTTCATCCGCCATCTATGAACAAATACAAATACACAATATTTTAGACAAGAGATATATACTAAATTGCAAGAAAGAACAAGCCAAGCAATTGCAATATAGAAGGAGGCAGCAATCAGAAATGCAGCAATCAGCAATCAGAAATGCAGCAATCATCATTCAGCAATCAGAAATGCAGCAAGTAATTCAGCAATCAGAAATGACCAAATGGGAAATAGGGTACTGTAAGTAATGGGACTTGCAGCAATCAGAAATCAGAAATGGGAACTAGGGTACTGTAAGCAATCAGAAATGCAGCAAGTAATTTAGCAATCAGAAATGACCAAATGGGAAATAGGGTACTGTAAGTAATGGGACTTGCGAGTTGCGGGATCGGGATATGGAAACTAATCGGGATTGTGTGGGTTAGGCACACGTCACAAGTTTAAACCTTCCGTTGACAAGCCTAGTATTTAAGTAAAAAAAGGGTCAAGAATACTGATCCATTAGTTGCCAAGTTTTGGACCATAAACAACAACTGGGGAATGTTTTGGTTAAAAAAAAAATAAAAAATCAAGGCTTCTTTAACAAATGTTTCTTGGGACAATTGTCAAAGTTCATACGTAAATCCATTTGATAATAATATGCATGAACTGGCTATGTCCTGTCCTACACAAAATCCTGATGTATTAATTGTTTATAACTAATTAACTATCATCTAGAAAATCTTCAATGGAAGTTAATAAATTAAGCAAGAAAGAATGACTTGATTTGGTCAACCACATACACACCTTGATTACTTTGGTTTCAAGGGATGCGGAAAAGACAAACATGTATATGAAATACAAAGAAACAAAAGAGTTGATAAAAGGGACAAAAGGCACCTTGCGAGTTGCGGGATCCGGCAGATCGGGATCAGTTGCGAGTTGCGACTCCGACTTGGCGACTTCCAATCTCAGTTTTCACTTTTCTATGTTTGTGTTATACTGTTATGTGTTCTTTGCAATTGATTATGTGTTCTTTGCAATTGATTTGCGGCTGCTGGGCGCTGGGTAGGGAGTAGGGACTAGGGTATTGTAAGTAAGTGTAAAGAGTTAAAGACTTAAAGTCAAAGTGTAACAGGGGTAATTTTCGGATTTTTACATAAGGTTTAAAATTTCGGGTTTTTCGGGGCCCGAATTTTTGGGTAGCCCGAAACCGAAGACCGAACCGAAACCCGAAATTTCAAATTTTCCAAGACCGAACCCGAACCGAAAAACCGAAGTACCGAACCGAAAAAACCGAATTAATTCGGTTCGGTTCGGTTTTTCGGTTTTTTCGGTTTTATGCCCACCCCTAGTATGAGGTGATTTCTAACCTTAACATTTGTTTGGTCCTTGAATTGTGCAGGTACCATGGCAGGGAATGGAGGCGATGGCAAAGGCAATGAGAAGCCCGAAGTGTCGTTAGCCGATCTCATGGCTGCGATACAAGGCATCAGTGCCGAAGTAAGAGGAGTGAGTGCCCGAGTAGCCAACCTCGAGTAAGGAAGCGCGTCCGTGGCCATGCATGGGTCCGGTGCTGGAACGAGTAGCTCCACTCCGATAAAACCTGAGCTATATGCTGAGCTTGTTCGACAACATCAGTTGACAAGTGAAGCGATTCGAAGAGTACTCAACTTGGGCAATCCCCAAGCACAGCAAAACTTGGGCAATCCCCAAGCTGACCATCAAAACTTAGGCATTCCCCGAGGAGAGAGGTTACCACTTCCAAAGGCCCGAAGAGACCTTGGTGCCGTTGTCGAAGAGGTTGATGAAGAGGAATTTCCTGAGGACGAATATGAGCATGAGCTGCCATTCGCTCAACGAAGGCAAGCTCACCGAGGTCGAGGCCGAGGCGCACATGTTGATAGACATATGGAGCGTGAGGCTGATGATCGCTATGATGAGTATCCCGAACAAGTTCGTGGTGTTCGAGACTCAAACTTGAGCAGTGTCAAGATCACTATTCCACCCTTTAAAGGAACTAGTGATCCAGATGAATATCTTGAATGAAAGCTTAAAATGGAACGCATCTTCGAAACCAATGAGATGATCGAAGAGAGAAAAGCTGCCCATGCCATTGCTTCGTTCGAGGCGTATGCATCTACATGGTAGGAGGCTGACAAAAGGCATAGGCGAAGGAATGCCTATCCCGAAGTCATTACTTGGCCACAGTTGAAGAGAGCAATGGATGCTAAGTATTTGAGTGCTAAGTACAGGCAAACTCAATTATAAAAGCTCTATGAGCTAAAGCAAGGGTCCAAGTCAGTCCAAGAGTATCATGATGAGTTCGAAAGGGTTCGATTGAATCTTGATCTGGTTGAAGCCGAAGAGTAAGCCACTATTCGGTTCAAAAATGGCTTGGCTCGGGATGTGTCATCTCAATTGAGGCTGCACGTGTATCACACGTTGGAAGATCTGTTCGAAGCTGCCACCGAAGCTGAGAAATTGGTGAAGGACGATAAGGCAAACCGATATCGAGGAGTCGCTACTTCTACTCCTTTGAATCGAGGTAAAGAATGGAAGAGTCCTAACCAGACAAGTGCCAACACTGTTCGAGATCCGAAGAGACCGTTCGAGAGGGGTGTGACCGTTAACCAGTCAAGAGAAGTGGGAGGTAAAGTTCAACTCAACTCTCCTAGTGCTTCAAATATTCAGTGTCATAAATGCAAAGGTTATGGTCACATGGCAAAAGAGTGTCCAACTCGCAAAGTTATGCTTCTACTCGAAGATGGAACCGTCCATGAGCAAGCGAGTGACACCGAGGAGGAATTTATCGAGGAGGCTGACCGAGCTGAAGGTGATGATGATCATGAAGCTGCCGAAGCTGATCATCCGAAAATGTTTCTTGTGGTTCGAAGGAACTTGAGCTGCATGACTCTTGAAGAAGAGGACAACCAAAGAGAAAATCTCTTCCATGCCCGATGTCGAGTGAGGGGAAAGGTGTGTTCGATGATCATTGACTCTGGTAGTTGTGCAAATGTGGTGAGCCAAATCTTGGTTTCACAAATGGGACTACCTACGTTGAGACATCCCCATCCTTACAAATTGCAATGGCTGAATGAGTGTGGAGAATTGAGGGTTGTCAAACAAGTGTGGATCAAGTTTAGAATTGGAGAATATCAAGATGAAATGATATTCGATGTGGTGCCGATGCAAGCTTGTCATTTGCTATTGGGAAGACCGTCGCAGTATGACCGGTCGGTCATTCACAATGAAAAATCCAACACTTACACTGAAAAGCTCGAAGGGAAGAGTTTCATACTCAAACCCCTGTCTCCAAAACAAGTCATTGAGGACTATAAACGGATGAAAGAATTGAAAGAAGCAGCCAAAGCTAAGCTTCCGGTGGGAGAAAAATTTGGGGCCGAAGACACAAACTCACTGCCCAAAGTAAAAGGAATCTGTGCAATTATGCAACCAGGTGAGTTCCTACGAGGCAACGAAAATGATCAAATGATGATTTGCCTCGTGCACAAGGGTATCTTTCTTAACTCTAATGATGATTTTTCTAATGATAACCCTTTGCCAAGTGCTCTATAAAGTGTTTTGCAGGACTTCGGAGACATGTTTTCCGAGGAAATGCCAGGTGGATTACCTCCGTTGAGGGGAATCGAGCACCAAATTGACTTCGTACTGGGGTCTCAAATCCCCAACAAACCTGCATACCGGTGTAATCCCAAAGACACAAAAGAGCTCCAAAGGCAGGTTGATGAGTTGCTGAACAAGGGCCTTGTTCGAGAGAGCTTGAGTCCTTGCGCCGTTCCAGTTATACTTGTCCCAAAGAAAGATGGAACATGGCGAATGTGTGTTGATTGCCGAGCAGTCAACAAAATAATACGGTAAAGTATCATCATCTTATCCCTCGATTAGATGACATGCTAGACGAGTTAAGTGGTTCTTCATGCTTTACGAAGATAGACCTCAGGTCCCGTTACCACCAAATCCGAATGAAACCCGGAGACTAGTGGAAAACCGCATTCAAGACCAAGTTCGGTCTCTATGAATGGTTGGTGATGCCTTTTGGCTTATCCAATGCACCGAGCACATTCATGCGACTGATGAACCATGTGCTCAAACCGTTCATAAATAAGTTTGTTGTCGTTTACTTCGATGACATACTTGTTTATAGTAAATCTATGGATGAACATGTTGAACACCCAAGGCTAGTGCTTGATAAACTTAGAGAAGAGAAGTTATACGCTAACTTCAAGAAATGTGCCTTTTATGTTGAGCGTGTAGTCTTTCTAGGATTCGTTGTCAGTGCTAATGGTGTTGAAGTCGACGAGTCAAAAGTCGAAGCCATAAAAGATTGGCCAACTCCAACCTCGGTATCACAAGTTCGTAGCTTCCATGGCTTAGCTAGCTTTTACCGAAGGTTTGTTCGTGACTTTAGCACCGTGGCAGCTCCTTTAACCGAGCTGGTTAAGAAAGAACATCCATTTGTGTGGGGAGAGTCCTAAGAAAGGGCTTTCCACGAGTTGAAACGGAGGCTTTGCTCTGCCCCGTTGTTGCAACTCCCTGACTTCGCCAAAGCATTCGAAGTCGAGTGTGATGCATATGGAGTTGGGATTGGAGGAGTGCTGATGCAAGAACCGAAGCCGATCGCTTACTTTAGCGAAAAGCTTAAGGGTGCAACCTTGAACTACTCTACATATGACAAGGAGTTGTATGCCCTCGTTCGAGCACTCGCCCATTGGCAGCATTATTTGTGGCCTCGAGAATTTGTGATTAAAAGTGATCACGAGTTCTTGAAGCATCTCCGAGGACAGGAGAAATTGAACCGAAGGCATGCCAAGTAGGTAGAATTCATTGAAAGCTTTCCCTATATAATTCATTACAAAAAGGGTAAAGATAATGTTGTGGCCGATGCGCTATCAAGGAAATTTGCCTTAGCAACCACTCTCGCCTCAAGGGTCATGGGATTTGAAAGCATCAAGTCGATGTACGAAGATGATCCCAAGCTGAAATGTGTTCGTGACGCAATCTTGAGTGGCCGAAGGGTTGAGAAATATCAGTGGCATGATGGCTACCTCTTCAAGAATGGGAGGGTTTATGTGCCAGTGTCATCGTGGAGAGAGATCTTAGTTCGAGAAGCTCACTCCGGAGGTCTGATGGGGCACTTCGGTGTCGACAAAACTCTTGGTATCTTAACCGAGCAGTTCCATTGGCCCAAAATGTGACGAGATGTGGAAAAGCTTTGCAACCTTGTCTCATTTGCAAGAAAGCTAAATCGAAGTCCAACCCTCATGGTTTGAATACCCCGTTGCCTGTGCCTGATCGACCTTGGGTTGATATATCCATGGACTTTGTGTTGGGGTTACCGAGGTCGGGGGGAGGACATGATAGCATCTTTGTTGTAGTTGACCATTTTTCAAAAATGGCTCACTTTATTCCTTGCAAAAAGTGTGATGATGCACAACATGTAGCTACCTTGTTTGTTTCTAATGTGTTAAAATTGCATGGTGTGCCTCGTACTATTGTGAGTTTCGAGACTCAAAATTCTTAAGTCATTTTTGGAAATGCTTGTGGGGTGCCCTCGGCACCAAGTTACTATTCTTGACGTCTCACCATCCTCAGACTGATGGACAGACCGAGGTAGTTAACCGAACCTTGGGATCTTTGCTTCGGGCAATAACCAAAGGCAAGGTTGGAAATTGGGCTGATCGTTTGCCCATGATGGAGTTTGCATACAATCGAACGGTACATCGAATGATCAATATGACCCCGTTTGAATGTGTGTATGGTTTTAATCCTTTGATTCCACTTGATTTAACCCCATTGCCTCGATATTTTGTTGTTGATTTTGAAGGTACTCGGCGAGCCACTGCCTTGATCGAGTTGCATGCAAAGGTGAAGAAGAACCTCGAGGAAGCTTATGCAAAGGTTGCATTAAAGAAAAACAAGGGGCGTAAAAAGCTGGAGTTAAAGAAGGAGGATTGGGTTTGGGTTCACTTCCGAAAGGAACGCTTCCCGAACAAAAGGAAAGGAAAGTTGGCTCCTCGAGGGGATGGTCCATTTCAAGTGTTGACCAAGATCAACAACAATGCTTACGTGATCGACCTCCCTGGTGAGTAAAACGTGTCCAACACCTTTAATGTTGCTGACTTAGTTCCTTGTGTTGTAGGTCAAACTTCAGAGGGCGAGGAGGGCTCGATTTTGAGGACGAAATCTTTTCAAGAAGGGGAGGATGATGCAGCCCGAACACGTGCTGATCAAGTGTTCGATCAACCGAGGAGACCAATGACACGAAGCCAAACCAAGTTGCTGCACGATGTGCACATTCACTTGGCCTGGCCGAAGGAAAGCCATTGCCCCGAAGCTGAGTGGCCGGGCTCAAGAACCGAGGGCGTCAGCTTCAAATTTGAGCCCGAGGATAAAGTGACCGAACACCAACAAATTGTGTTCGAAGACAAGTGAGCGCCCGAGGACAATGAGTTCGAGCAAGCAACCAAGCACCGAACACACACTTCGCTCAGCCCTGTGTGGCTTGTTTTTATTAGTCACTTGTGACTATTTACTACTTTATCCTTAGTATAGCCTGTAAATACTCTATTTTAATTTCATTGAAAGGATCCAGTTTTTAGTTATATGAAAAACATAGCAAGTGCTATTGTGAGTCTCCGATGGAGCCGAACCCCGACGTGGGCTTTTAAAGAACTTGTGTCAATCGGTGTTATTCGTTTTGAATAATTTCTTCTTGATCATTCAATTTGCAAGAAGCGGGTCTTTCTTGAGGATTGTTGCATAGTATAGGTGCGTCTTGATTTCATTCAATCAAGCTTTGAGACAGGTTCCTCACTGTTCTTTTGAATCGAAGCAAGATTTGTCTTGCTTCTATCTTTTACTTGCTTATTATTTTCTTCCGCGTTTCGTGTTTGGCTTTCCCCTCGGGTTTGCTTGCACCATATAATCATTATAATTTGGTGTTTCAGTGATGGAACAATCTTGTGAAAATTCAAGAGCAAATTGGAAAAATATGGATGTAGTAAAAACTTTTTTAGAAACTTGTATTCAAGAAGTATCCTTGAATGGAAGAATTGGAAGTAGTTTGAAGCCAGATTCATGGAACAAGGTTAAACAAACTTTGGAGACTTTTCATGGGTTTAGTGTTACACAAAAGCAGATGAAGAATCATTATGATTATCTAAAAAAAAATATCAAGCTTGGTTGCCAATTACTAAAAAGACTGGCAATGTTTATGATCCAACAACTAATACTATTCTGATGAATAATAGTGAGTGGGATGAGTACATAAAGGTTAGTTCGTTGTCTTGACATTTCTTTAAGTTTATTATGTATAGAATAAGGTTTGACGTCCATTTTGAAGCTATGATCTTATATTTGGATATAGGCTCATCCAAAAGCAAAGACATTGAGGACTTCACCTTTACCCTTTCCGCATCTTTGTACAACACTTTTTGATGACGCTACTGCAATAGGCTTTTATGGTTGGAGTCCAGGTAGTACATTTCCCCGACCTGGTTCTTCTTCTATATCTATAGATATAGATACACTTGATGGTATTGAAGACTTACTTGGTGACAAAAATAGTGAAGCTCCTAATAATTTCACATCTCAATCTTCACTTCCAATTGAAAGAAAACCTTTGGGAAAGAAAAGGAAATCATCGTCTCATTTGGAAATTGATGAGAAGATGAGTACTGCACTGGAGTTATTGATTAAACAAGGTAGCGGCCCTGACATTGACGAATGTATGGAAAAATTAGACGGTCTTGGATGGGGAGAGCCACTTTATACAACAATCGTGACTGTACTTTGTGAAAATGATAACTATAGGAAAGCATGGATGAGAATGATAGAGGTCGAAAAATTAGAGCGTTGAGTTACATCAATCGCAAAAATAATGGGACTTATTTGATTTTGCTAGTTAGCTAAATAACGTTAGATGTTTTTTATTCAATGGAACCTTTTTTTTTTCTCAATTGGTATTGTATGCTTATGGATAGCTTAATATTATTAAGCTTGTAGAATAATTTTTTTTATGAAATAATCTATTTCATGTCTTGTTTATTATGGTTGTGTAACTTTTTAGTTTGTCAAATACATACCATATTATGCTTACTATTGCTTATTCAGCATTCCCTTTATTAAAATAGTTTTGACATGGACGCTAGAGCTCGAACATTACGGTTGATGATCTTGTATTGGCATAGAAATCGACTTAGACTCAAGTATGTTCAATGAAAGAAAGATTTAACATCATCTTTATCCGGGCAAATATACACAAGAGAATTATTGTCTGGCTCTAGTCGACAATGTATAGAGTTGATGCGCATGTCTCGTGATGCATATGTTCGCTTGTGTCGGCATTTTAGACAGAATGGATGGCTCTTAGATAGCAAACATGTATCTGTTGAAGAGAAGATAACAATACTTTTAACCATCATAGGGCATAACGAATGTTTCGTGGTTATCAAGAGACGATTTCAACATTCTTCACAAACTATTCATAAATACTTTCACGAGGTTCTTGAAGCGATGATGAAGTTTGCCAAAGAGGTGATAGCACCTACAACATCTGATTCGAATCCGAATGGTTCTTCTGCTCACAAAAGGTTACACAGAATTTTTAAGGTACTTTTTTTATTCTATCATTGTAGACCTTTATAATAAACTTCTTTTTTTTTATTTATAATTTTTAATATAATTATATATTTTCTTGTAGGGAGCTATAGGTGTACTTGATGGTACATTAGTAAGTGCAGTTGTTCCAGCTAACCAACAAATTGTTTATAGAGGAAGGGGAAAAGGTGAATGTTATCAAAATGTATTGGCGATATGCGATTTCAATATGATTTTCACTTATGTTTTTGCTGGATGGGAAGGGGTAGCACACGATGCGCGTGTTCTAACAGAGATAGCATCTAATCTAGATAATGGCTTCCCATTTCCTCCACCTAGTAAGTGATACAACTTAAACTGCTGAAATAATTAATATTATTATTGTTAAATATTTTTATCTTAATGTCAGGTAAGTAGTATTTATGTGATGTGGCATATCCTAGCACTCGAGGATTCCTATCACCATATCGTAATATTCTATATTGGTTAGGAAATTATCAACGTAGGCGTGCCACAAACAAGGAGGAAAAGTTTAATCATGCTCATGCACAACTCAGGAATGTCATTGAACGTGCTTATGGAGTTCTGAAAGCAAGATTTCCGATATTAAGCAAGATGGCTCCATATCCACTTGATGTTCAGAGAGATGTTGTTATTTCTTATTTTGCTGTTCATAATTTTATCAGGAAGGAGCGTTTAAATGATGACTTGTTTAATCAGTTTGATTTGCCTCAAGTAATATTTGAAGAAGGACAACAAGGAGAAATATTAGATGAAATAAATGGATCAAGTTGGACAGCTGAAAATTCACAAATGATGAACAACTTACGCGAGCAACTTGCAAATCAACTTATGCAAAGATGAATAAATTTGAAAATTTTATATTTTTGTTATTTGGAAGATTTTTCTATTTCTTGAATGTTAGACATTGGTTCTTCTTTGGATACATATTAGACATGATTTGGTTGTTTTGTAGTTGCTTATTCATATTTAATTACTATTTTATTTGAATTATATGTTATTTTATTCAAATAAAGAAAAATTAAACACATTTAAATGTTGAAAAAACAAACAGTCTTAATGATTCAATATTCAGGTCGAGAGACAGCATCTTAATATCCACATGTGCATTCAGATTCAGGCCTCTTAATCTTAATAAAAACACATGGCCCCTTAAAATGGTTTGCAAGAATGGCATTGACACGACCCGAAATCCGGCTAGGCCGTGCGGGCACCCGACATCCTCCCCTAGACCCGTCGAGCGAACCCTTACCAATTAAATTAGGAAAATAAATATAATTCAATTCATAAATAAGAACAAGACTTAAAAAAAATACTGACATGCTGATACCTCTAAGCTGCACAAAAGAAATTACAGCTGACTACCCAACATACTAGGTTTAGGGTTATCCAGACTAGACATCTAAGAGTACAAAAAAGACAGATACCTCCTGAATGGAGCAGAATGCAACTGAAATAATAAACAATAAACTGGTGGCCATCCGGAATAAAGCTGGCTCACCCTGACAGCTGAAGTCGTCTTCGCTCCTTCAGTACGTGGCGAACTCGATCCTTGAGCGAACCTGCCGAAACGAAATAGATAGACAAGAAACAAACAACAAACGAGGGTGAGTCAAAAGGACTCAATAAGTGGGGCAGACTAGCCACCTCAAAGAATAGGATAGCTAGTCAGGGAGAAGAAAAAAACAGATAAACTAAATCCATCTTATTTGAACTATAAACAGGCAAAGCCAAATAATAACTGAAAACACGTATGGAATCATAAACAGCCAGGGACAAAAGGTAGACAGAACATATAGATATCTTGAACATGTCGACAATCAGAAATACATCCTGTTGCGGCGTGCAACCCGATCCATATATTCATACTGTTGCGGCGTGAAACCCGATCCGTATATTTATACTGTTGCGGCGTGCAACCCGATCCGATCTATGTATTTATATTGTCGCGACGTGCAACCCGGGATACGAGCCAAAAATATATAGAAACTGAGATACGTTCACAACATGGTATACATACCGCATATATAAAACACAACACAATACACACAATAGTCCGCACGCGGTGCAATGAGATGGGATGAATGCGGTATGATGCAATGCAGTCACATATGTCTGATACCTATCTCCGGCGCGGGACTCTCATCGTCTACCAGGAGATATATGCAATAATGACCCTTCACCGGCTCGGGACTCTCATCGATTACCGGGAAGTATATGTAATGATGACCCTTCACCGGTGCGGGACTCTCATCGCCAACCGGGAAGTATATGCAATAATGACCCTTCGCCGGTGCGGGACTCTCATCGCCAACCGGGAAGTATATGCAATAATGACCCTTCGCCGGTGCGGGACTCTCATCGCCAACCGGGAAGTATATGCAATAATGACCCTTCGCCGGTGCGGGACTCTCATCGCCAACCGGGAAGTATATGCAATAATCAAAACCAGAGTGCAATGCTCATATGTTCAATACAATACCAACTACAGGGCATAACATATAATATACAATGTAAATTCAAAGCTAAGGCGTAATGAGTACGCCTATCGGCAGCTACACACGTAAGGAAACACGTGGTAGAAAATCCACGAGGCCAAGGGCCTCCAAAGAAATGGATATAAACACTTACCTCTTCCAAAAGTTAGCATTGCTAATCAATAACCGCTTTTATCCTTTGGTTCCATTGCCAAACGATCCCACTGTGTTCAATAAGCAGAAAAATATATCACATTAGGCTAAAGGCTTCATTCCTCACATCTTAGGGTAATCCAGGTAGGAACCTGATACCCTATTCGCATACGCAATACGCAGGCCAGGCCTATATACAGGGTTTAAGGCCACATAACCAAACCCCAAATAAATTACATTTATAAGTTGCCCATAATTCACTGAGTACGAATATATAATCAATTTCGTTATCGGGGTCCATTTGACCCTTTAACTATTAATTGAACTTATTAAAACAGTGTCTAATATTCCAAATTTTACCGTTAAAACAGATTCAAACACACGTAATACACTCAAATAATATATTAAGATCATTACCTGAATGTTTCAGGGTGAAAATTCTACTTTTCTCCGCCCCCTTTTCTTATTTTCTGGCATTTTTTTCCTTGTCCGCATTTTCTGTTTCATTCCACTGTTCGTGTTCTGTTTTTGGTTTTGCTAGGAGCGAGCTTAGCATATCATGCTAAGCACACCGCCTCCCCTGGTCACTTTGAATTTCTTTCCTTATTTCGTCTTTTTGCTCTTTTGTCTTTTCTCCTTTTTTTTTTTTTGTTTTTTTTTTTTAAAATTCGCTGATACGGTAAAAATTAAAACGGTGCCCTACAATATTCGAAATAATTCCAACTTTTGCATACCAGTTATACAAAATATATGTAACATACTCGCGAAGGCGGATCTCAAATTGGACTCCCGAAACTAAAGATGCAAATTTATATGAAAAAAATCAAATTATTTAACTTTCGGCATTTTAGCGGAAACTAGCCGAACAACATCGAAATTCACTTTTGAAAGTTTACAAAGGTAATAAATAATCATACGAACCCAACGGCGCTTTCAGATTTTGAATCGGAGCTCATTCGGCAAAACCGAGCTCGAAAATCTCTTTTTAATATTTATCGCCAATAAAAACTGAAACCTTCTTCCGATGCCTACCAAACGAGGTCTGATTTAGCTCAAATTTTACAGACAGGTCCTAATGGACATTACGAATATTTTAAAATTATCGACACGCCAATCGGAGTCCTAACTTCCGAAACGACTGACCGAGGTCGTTTCATTCTCCTCCACTTAAACTCTCGTTCGTCCTCGAACGAGCCTAAATCTAAAGAAAAATTCGCAGAGATAGCAAAAGCACTTGTACGACCTTCATAAGTTACTCCACGGGTATTATTTCCTGATTACTGGATCAGAATTATAACACGCATATCGAACTTTTGGAATAAAATATATCTGGACAATATGATAATACCATCACACAGCTTATTCTGACTAAGCTGATTTTTTCTCGATCACGAAAAGTGAGTTCTATATTTTCGAAGCAAAGATATACGAACTTTGAATGGGTTAACATGATTCAGCCGATAATCACCCCTTCGAGATACTTTTGATATAGAACAGGTCGATGGAACTAAAAATTAGCTCACGCTTGATACAATAAGGGAAGCTTTTGAAGTACTTTGTCACTACTCACTATAGAAGATTTGATGCAAGCTATATTATTTTTACGAACGCACTATACAACATCTCAGTTGATTTAGTATTACCATTCAGTATTTGGAGGAAGACTCCTCCACTTAAAGCACAAACTCATGCAGCCATTTGAATAGGAATAACCATCCTCGCACAGTCTGTTGGAGTAAAGAAGATTTAGCTAAAAGCTGAACGTAGGCAGACCTAAGCTACCAACTACCCTTTTGAGTTGCCAAACAGCTGCAACTCTCGAGTTCACAACTCCATACCTTTGCCGTAAACATCACCGCCTGATGGATGGTATTTCTATATAAAAATTTCGGCAGAGTTTCCCCTGAAACTGGATGATCCGCAAAAACAGAACCAGCACTATACTATACATGGGAATGGATACCCGGATGAACTGATAACATAAACATGTTAAACGGATAACAAGATGAGACAACTGGACCAAAACAATAATATGCTTCCAAAACAATAATATGCTTACCCGGCCACAATAACATGTACTCTGGCTCAACACAGGGAACGTCACAAGCGGCTACCAATCGCCCAAGCTCACTAGTGCCGGACGAAGAAGAAATGGAAGTGGATCGAGGATAGAAATAATTAGAGCTTCAGGAAGTTCATCTTCTTATTTGCTTGGCTACCAAAGCTAGACTACTTCCGCGTCAAGCGAGCCAAAAAAATCGCAATTGAAGAGATAGACATTAAATAAGCTTTATGGAAAAACATCCATACCAATTTTAACCTTCCAATAAGAACGAAATTCTGACAATTTATCAGTAAACTCTTTTACAACTGAGAGAAGCTCATGGAATAACATGACTCTACTAGCATCTTGAACCAAGAGGAGACACATAGATCGAGTATTACTTATTGATCACTTTACACCAGAAGAAACAATGACACTTCCTGATGGTGATAAATAAGAATCCCATCATCCTACCAGCACTGAGTTCCAAAGAGAGGTAGACTGACTTGACATTATAACAGAAGGTGGCACAACAGGATGCCAAGCAAACAATAGCGACACTCACTGTCAAATCTCTCATATTTAGATTAGATAAACTAGTAGGGTCTCATAAATGCCAGGAATAAATCGTATCAGAAACTCACCCCTCTACCGCAACCAATTCTTAATTACGACAATATCCAAGGAAACCGTCGAAACATGATAAGACACACCATTTCCAGATCGATCGGAAAGATAAATCTTACTTACAGATAAGGGAAGAAGAAACACACGGGCCTACTACATCGGATGCCTCAGCATCCTGCCAGACTGGCAGTTCATAAAACTGCCTTTGCGGCTGAACTAAGCCGCTACACTGATAATTACTTCTAGAAGAACCACTACCACTGCGCTCTCGACCTCTACTGGATGGTGGCATTTCTCTGATTAATTAAAATTTACATGAAATTCCTGCGACTGTGCAGGTGCCTGAGGGAAAGAAGAAGGACGATTGTCTACTTGCTGGAGTAAGGAAAAACTCCTCAAAGGATAACCAGACTCATGACAGTGATAACACCCTTTTCCCTGAAAATGGTAGCTGGAAAGATTGCCGATAGCTATAAAGAGAAAAACTGGGTCTAATCTTGATGAACTACTTGCACACTTTGAGAATCACGCTCTACAAGCTGAGTTAACCTGGAAGGTGACTTCAAAAAAATAATCAGAACACTTACCTCCAAATGAGGTACCATGGTTGCCCACCAGGGCCACGAGATTTCTTGCTCTCCCGCTCTAACTTACGGTATGCCTCGAGCCTTCGAGCAATATCAACAACAATATCAAATGAAATCCCGACCTCAATCTCTCGAGCCATCTGGGATCTCAAGGAAAAAGAAAGGTCATCAATAAATCTTTGAATCTCTCGAAAGGCTCATGAACTAGTTCAAATGCATATTCGGCCATCCTATAGAATTCCATTTCATATTTTGAAACACTAACAGGCTAACCGACAGGCTACTCTGTCTAATCCACTCAAACTGGCAGCACTTTCCATTTCGCTCGCTACTCGAAAGGAATTTTTTTTCCACAAATCTAGAAGAAAACCGAACCAAGTTAGTTAATAAGAAAGCAGTCCACCAATCCAGGGTTCTACCTATAAACTGGAAAGAAGAATAATTAACACCATACCGCTTGATATAATCAAAAGCCTGAAGGATACGCTGACATCATTTTATTTTACAAAGAATTACAAGGTTTATCTGATGCATTTCTTAAGAATATCGGAAGGTTCAACCGCGTAAAATAATGAAACCTCCTTGAGCACTCGGACCCAACTGATACCTTGGCTGGCTAACCAGCCAGAACAATTAGAGGTATAACACATACTACCTCCGGAATATAATTTACTGCAGCAATATTAAGAACCAGAAAAGGAGCTCCCTGAGATCGAACGTCTGCATCTGCGGCAACCTGATAAGCTGCCTGGCGAATGATAGGTTCTTGCAGTATGTGGGTCGCCAAGATTCTCGTAAATTCATCGTAGAGAGCCAAGGGAACCGCAAGGCCCTACTCCCTTGCCCATTGCAAGCTCGTACAGCTGGGACCTCCGTAACTAGATCGTCGGCACGATCAAAACTCTCGGGGTTTCGTCAGTGCTAACCCCAGGCCAGACTGCTTCGTCCTTAACTCATACCATTTGCTGATTTATCACACGAGGGTTACCACGAAGGAATTAACAAAAATATTTTTGTATAATAGACTGATGCACGATCAGAAAAGAAGGAAGTGAAACTTCCTAAATGCCATCATAGCCCCTCGTAGATAAGTACGGACGTCAACATACCCATCAACGAGACTCTACTAGACACTGTCTTAGTCTGGATAGCCTCTAAACATGGCTCTGATACCAACTGACACGACCCGAAATCCGGCTAGGCCGTGCGGGCACCCGACATCCTCCCCTAGACCCGTCGAGCGAACCCTTACCAATTAAATTAGGAAAATAAATATAATTCAATTCATAAATAAGAACAAGACTTAAAAAAAA
This sequence comes from Petunia x hybrida, assembly GCA_037355625.1. Lineage (NCBI taxonomy): Eukaryota > Viridiplantae > Streptophyta > Magnoliopsida > Solanales > Solanaceae > Petunia > Petunia x hybrida. Next base: position 4,509,843 of record JBBBVM010000053.1, on the reverse strand, counting down.
TACTGACATGCTGATACCTCTAAGCTGCACAAAAGAAATTACAGCTGACTACCCAACATACTAGGTTTAGGGTTATCCAGACTAGACATCTAAGAGTACAAAAAAGACAGATACCTCCTGAATGGAGCAGAATGCAACTGAAATAATAAACAATAAACTGGTGGCCATCCGGAATAAAGCTGGCTCACCCTGACAGCTGAAGTCGTCTTCGCTCCTTCAGTACGTGGCGAACTCGATCCTTGAGCGAACCTGCCGAAACGAAATAGATAGACAAGAAACAAACAACAAACGAGGGTGAGTCAAAAGGACTCAATAAGTGGGGCAGACTAGCCACCTCAAAGAATAGGATAGCTAGTCAGGGAGAAGAAAAAAACAGATAAACTAAATCCATCTTATTTGAACTATAAACAGGCAAAGCCAAATAATAACTGAAAACACGTATGGAATCATAAACAGCCAGGGACAAAAGGTAGACAGAACATATAGATATCTTGAACATGTCGACAATCAGAAATACATCCTGTTGCGGCGTGCAACCCGATCCATATATTCATACTGTTGCGGCGTGAAACCCGATCCGTATATTTATACTGTTGCGGCGTGCAACCCGATCCGATCTATGTATTTATATTGTCGCGACGTGCAACCCGGGATACGAGCCAAAAATATATAGAAACTGAGATACGTTCACAACATGGTATACATACCGCATATATAAAACACAACACAATACACACAATAGTCCGCACGCGGTGCAATGAGATGGGATGAATGCGGTATGATGCAATGCAGTCACATATGTCTGATACCTATCTCCGGCGCGGGACTCTCATCGTCTACCAGGAGATATATGCAATAATGACCCTTCACCGGCTCGGGACTCTCATCGATTACCGGGAAGTATATGTAATGATGACCCTTCACCGGTGCGGGACTCTCATCGCCAACCGGGAAGTATATGCAATAATGACCCTTCGCCGGTGCGGGACTCTCATCGCCAACCGGGAAGTATATGCAATAATGACCCTTCGCCGGTGCGGGACTCTCATCGCCAACCGGGAAGTATATGCAATAATGACCCTTCGCCGGTGCGGGACTCTCATCGCCAACCGGGAAGTATATGCAATAATCAAAACCAGAGTGCAATGCTCATATGTTCAATACAATACCAACTACAGGGCATAACATATAATATACAATGTAAATTCAAAGCTAAGGCGTAATGAGTACGCCTATCGGCAGCTACACACGTAAGGAAACACGTGGTAGAAAATCCACGAGGCCAAGGGCCTCCAAAGAAATGGATATAAACACTTACCTCTTCCAAAAGTTAGCATTGCTAATCAATAACCGCTTTTATCCTTTGGTTCCATTGCCAAACGATCCCACTGTGTTCAATAAGCAGAAAAATATATCACATTAGGCTAAAGGCTTCATTCCTCACATCTTAGGGTAATCCAGGTAGGAACCTGATACCCTATTCGCATACGCAATACGCAGGTCAGGCCTATATACAGGGTTTAAGGCCACATAACCAAACCCCAAATAAATTACATTTATAAGTTGCCCATAATTCACTGAGTACGAATATATAATCAATTTCGTTATCGGGGTCCATTTGACCCTTTAACTATTAATTGAACTTATTAAAACAGTGTCTAATATTCCAAATTTTACCGTTAAAACAGATTCAAACACACGTAATACACTCAAATAATATATTAAGATCATTACCTGAATGTTTCAGGGTGAAAATTCTACTTTTCTCCGCCCCCTTTTCTTATTTTCTGGCATTTTTTTCCTTTTCCGCATTTTCTGTTTCATTCCACTGTTCGTGTTCTGTTTTTGGTTTTGCTAGGAGCGAGCTTAGCATATCATGCTAAGCACACCGCCTCCCCTGGTCACTTTGAATTTCTTTCCTTATTTCGTCTTTTTGCTCTTTTGTCTTTTCTCCTTTTTTTTTTTTTGTTTTTTTTTTTAAAATTCGCTGATACGGTAAAAATTAAAACGGTGCCCTACAATATTCGAAATAATTCCAACTTTTGCATACCAGTTATACAAAATATATGTAACATACTCGCGAAGGCGGATCTCAAATTGGACTCCCGAAACTAAAGATGCAAATTTATATGAAAAAAAATCAAATTATTTAACTTTCGGCATTTTAGCGGAAACTAGCCGAACAACATCGAAATTCACTTTTGAAAGTTTACAAAGGTAATAAATAATCATACGAACCCAACGGCGCTTTCAGATTTTGAATCGGAGCTCATTCGGCAAAACCGAGCTCGAAAATCTCTTTTTAATATTTATCGCCAATAAAAACTGAAACCTTCTTCCGATGCCTACCAAACGAGGTCTGATTTAGCTCAAATTTTACAGACAGGTCCTAATGGACATTACGAATATTTTAAAATTATCGACACGCCAATCGGAGTCCTAACTTCCGAAACGACTGACCGAGGTCGTTTCAGGCATCCACTAACTTGAAGTAAGTGCTACCACGGGGCAATACTTGACTTTTTATAACTTGAAGTGCTACCAGCAAACGGAAATACCCCTATAAAAATTTTATATTGACATATGCATCTCGTCATCTTTTTTAAGTAAATGTTGTCCCCGTGGTAGCACTTGACCTTTTATCCCTTTCAATATTCTCCCCAGATAACTTGAAATGCTACCTTGCAGGCAGCACTCGCAGTACTTATCAATTTATACTTGAAGTGCTGCCCTCGAGGTAGCACTTGTCAATTTATAACTTGAAGCGCTGCCCCCGAGGCCATATTGCTAAATCATTCTTATGTGGGGACATAAAACCATAACCAAGGATAAGGGGATACATGTAGTAACATTTTATCCCAATAAAATTGGTGGCCCTGACCAGCACAAGAATACCTCTCATCAGTCTTTGCAGACTTTCTTTGAGATGTTCTTCTTTTTCTGGTTAAAGGAACAGTTTCTTCTACTTCCTCCTCAGAGTCCTCGACTGGCACAACAGGCTCAGGAACTTGTTTATGTTTACCTTTCCTGCTTTTGTCAAGAGCTTCAGACATTTTTCCATTAGCAGCTTTCACAGAACTCTGGTTCTCCTAACCCCACTAGCAGGAGTTTGGGCAGAAGGAACAGTTCCTTTACCCTTAGCAGAGGTTTCCCCCGGCTTTTCTTCTCAAGTCCAGGTTTATAACTATCACTTATCTTTTTAAGCCGAGCATTGATTGGTGCAAGTTCTTTAGGATCAAGAGGCCTTTGTTTTGCCAATTTTCTTTTAATTCCTCTAACATTGATCAAATCAATTATAGACCTATCACTGTCACTAACAGGCTCTTCAGCATCCACAACATCTACCATTTCTTCATCATCCATGAATACTCTAAAAGCAACCTCTGGAGACCCTGGAGACTCATGCATGGGAGCCTATGTACCCCTTACACCCTCATTTTCACCCATACTCTCTGGAACAGAAAAACCTAACCCTTCTACTTTTTCTCCCTGATCATTGACAACATTAAGAGGTTCAACATAATTTACCTTAAATTGATACAGGATCATAGCCCTAGACAAGTCCTCCTCTTGTTCCAGTGTTTGAGCAACAGATGGAACTGGTCCTTCCCCCTGAATTTCAGGTTCAGGATTTTGAGGGTTTTAGTTTTCTGGGTGTGGTGAATTTGTTTGCATGGGTGAAGTAGGGTTTGTGACTGGTGGTTGTTCAGTGGTAGGAGTGGATGAAGTATTTTCAGGTGAGATAGACATTGCAATTATACACATTACAAGATAATTAACTACTCTTTCTGAAATTTTTGAAAGCTAGAATGAAAATGTGAGGTGAGAGCTTGAGAGATTATATAAGAGTAAAAGATATTGATAAAGATGGAGTGTAAAACGATTGACCTTTCAGCTTCCTTGATTAAATAGAGTTTCAGACTGTTTAGGTTTCTTGAACGTTTCAAAATAGAGTCGTTATGATTAAGAGCTCAAGTGGAAAAATGAGTGTGGAACGGTTCCTTGATGAGACTAGTTTCAAAGACAGAGAGTTTGAATGGGACTTAAATTCATCTAATTACTTAGAACCTTCAAACTCTAATAATTTCTGAATAATAAAGTAGTACGTACCTGAGAATGTGAGAAGGAACAGTTCTTGTACTCAATTTCAATCAAATTGCACAATCTGAAATTCTAATAACATAAGGGTAACATCATTAAAATTTAGCACGCTTTATGTAGAAATCATGGCATAGAGTATACAATTAAGTATGAAACTGAGCTGAAATTTCAAATTGACTTAAATACATTACATTTCTAGACCAAATTTTCTAGCCAATTTATGAAATAAAGCTAAGTAGACTTAGGTAAATTTTATCATTCCTAATTCCACCATGTTCCTTTCAAAATGATCTTACTTAATGCTTTTGTGAAAATATCCGTAATTTGTTTATTAGTAGGACAAAAGGCAATAGTGATCAATCTCTTCTCATAATTGTCCCTCAAGAAATGATGCCTTCTGTCAATATGTTTAGTCCTTTTATGATGCACTGGATTCGTAGTCATGTTTATTGCACTAGTGTTATCACAGTAGATAGGAACAGTTCCTACATCAATACCAAGTGATGCACTGGATTCGTAGTTCCATTTGAAGTTTGCTTGATTTGCAAACTCAAAAATAAAACTGAGTTCGCCCATCATGCTCATCTCAAACTTACTCCCCATCAAGCTTGCAAATTCCTTACTTAAATTTTCACAAGTAGCACCAAAGATTATATCATCTACATAAATTTGCACAATTAAGGGTGTGTTTGGTATGGGGGAAATATTTTCCTATTTTCTTATGTTTGGTTGACACTTAAGACATGGAAAATGTTTTCCTAGAATATCCATTTTCCTCCAAATAAAAGAAAATTTTTTCCCAAAAAATAGTTGGGAAAACATTTTCCATTTTCTGAGAAAACACGCATCCCCACCCCTCGGTGACCCCCATCCCAAATCAGAACATTTCTCCGCTTCTTTCTCTCTCTAGCGAGCTCCTCTCCCTCTTTCTCTCTCTAGCTTAGGTTTTCTCTTCTCCGCCGCTTCACCCCGCGAACTTCTCTGTTCTCCGCCGCAGACTTCTTCATTCTCCGCCGCGGACTTCTTCATTCTCCGCCGCGAACGTGTCTCTCAGCGACGTTGCAGGGGTATTTTTCGTTCATTTTTATACGGTAAATTATTGGTATTTTTCGTTTGTTTTGACGATGCATTTTTCGTTTCAGATATATTTACTATTAGCATCATTAAAACCCTAATTTTCAAACATTTGTTTTGCTGCTATTTAAGCCTTGATTTACCTTGTTATGTTTAAGTTGACTGAGTAGGAAATATATTCAAATTAGATAACTTTAGGTTTTTTCATTTGTTACTAGTTGCTTGCCTCCTGGAATTTCAAATTACTTCTAGGTTGCGACAAATGAATTTGATTAACAACGACGATAGGAGGAATAGATGATTTTAGTGTGAAAGAATATCTGATGTTGCTCATATTTTGCTTAGCGTCGAATCATGTTTTATGTGTAAGAATGTACCATTAGTTTGTAATGAAAAACTGGTAAAATGATGGTCTCTTTTTCTGCAGTAGGGTAGGAAAATCATGCTTCTAGTTTTGAACGTTTGAAGATTGATAGTTTGTTCTTAGTGAAGTTTTCAATCTTTTGATGTTTAAGCTTATATAAGTTGTAAGGTGCAGCTTTTCTTGTTTAATCTGCTGAAGTCTTGATCTTTGTTAAGAAATGAATCGAGTTGTATGGCTTATTAAATTATTTGGTCATCTTTCCATGAAGATTTTTGAATTCTGCTCTGTTGGTAGTGTGTTAGCTTATGGTTAAACCATCAATGAGCAGAATGTAAATATTGTTACTATTTTTTATTAACATAGTAAATATTTTCTACTATATTAGTACTAGTACAGTAGTTATGGGCAGAGGTAAAGAAATGATTGTTAAACATAATTTAGCATTAAATGATTAGTTATATGAATTCTCACTATTCATGTCGCTTTATTTAAGTGTCGCAAAGACATACTCGATGTGGTTTAGACAATATGATTTGAAAATTTTGTGACATAGGTAGGAGATGGCGACACTGATCATTACTGTTGGCAAAGGCCAGAGGACATGACAACTTCGAGGCAAGCATTCAAAATTGACGAAAACAACCCTGGCTCAGACCTAGCCGGAGAGACCGCCGCGGCAATGGCGGCATCATCCATTGTGTTTAGGAAAAATAATCCACATTATTCTCACTTACTATTGCACCATGCCCAACAGGTAACTAATAAATAACTTGCCGTAACAAGTTATCTGTCTTATTTTTCATGTTACTAATTTTCTGTTTACGTACACATTGTCAATTTATAACTGTTTAACTCTTGAATTAAGAATTTAATTACTAGTATGATAAGGTAGAATGCATTAATGAAATGGGGTACAATGAACATGGTGCAGTTGTTTGAGTTTGGTGACAAATACAGAGGAAAATATGATACAATTGTGGGGTAGTGGAGAGCTATTATGCATCAGTGAGTGGGTACAAAGATGAATTGTTGTGGGCAGCATTGTGGCTATACAAAGCCACCGAAAATGAACAATATTTGAAGTATGTAATTAACAAGGCTTATTCCTTTGAGGGTTTTGGTTGGGCTATTACTGAGTTCAGTTGGGATATAAAGTTTGCTGGTCTCCAAATTATTGCTTCCCAGGTACGGACTAACTGTTTCCATCATTTTTTTTTTAATTTAACTTTTATGCATGGACAATAGCTGTTTATTTAGGCTATCTAATTAAGTTACCTATAACAACATATAGCGCTATATGATTATATCAAGTAAAGTATGGAAATTTGAAAAAGGAGTAAGTAATGTGCTATCACAAGTTAACATACATGTACTAATATAGTAGAAAATATTTTCATTGTTAATGCATATAACCATTTTTTATTATTTACATTCTGTTCTATATTAATAAACCATTTTTAATGTAGTACTAACCATTTTTTATTATTTTCAACACCAAGCAAAAAATTCAAATAGAGTTGAGCAACTTGTTACTATTTTTATGTAGTAATATTGGTGAACTTTAGAGGCTCTTGTACAGTAATGATTGTTAGATCACTTCGCTGTAAGATGTATGACTAGCTTCTCATGTTGGAATCTGATTATTGATCAGGCTCCAGATTATTGGAAAATAATTCATTCTGAGAGCATGGCGGGGACTCTACGTTGACTGTATAAATGCAAATAGATTGAGTTTTGCTGTTTCTCCTTAGATCAATGTGATTTCTGCTTTATGTTTCTCCATTTTTTGGTTGGGAAATTAACCAAAATAGCCGCAATGGCCCACATATATATAATATATGTATAATTCATGTATATGTGTATACCCTTGTATAATTAATGTATAATCCATGTATATTGGCCCGGGAAGGTAAACGGTGCATCCAAGCAGTTATTATGTAAAAGTTCCTTTTTGGGTTTTTGGTTAACTGATTTACTAATGTTAAGAAACTAGTTTGTGTGTTCTAAGCTTGAACTCTTCTCCTCTCGTGTTTATTTGCTATTGACTGTGCTTAATAATGAGCTCGTTATAGTGAGAAATCGATTTATTTCAATTCAAATAGTATAGTGAATGACTCGAGGCGTAGCAAGGATTTAAAGTATGTTAAGGGAAGTTGTTGTGGTGGTTGTGAAGTGAAACTAGGTTCTGATGACTGGCTGTAATGTGAAATGACAGGGTTGTGATGCTTCAGTTTTACTGGACCCTGCTGAAGGAATTCCTAGTGAGAAACAGTCACCTCCCAATGAATCCTGAAGGGCTACGACGTAATTGATTTAATTAAATCAGAGCTTGAAGAAGCTTGTCCTGGAGTTGTTTCTTGTGCTGATACTCTAGTTTTGGCTGCTAGAGAAAGTGTTCTTTTGGTAATCCCCCTATCCCTTTCTGATTAATCTCATCACACACACACTAGCTAGACACAACTGAAGAATGTTCCTTTAATTTCAGGTAGGTGGCCTTTTTTACCCACTGAAAACCAGAAGGGGAGACAGTTTGGCTTCTTATGCTTATCATGCAAGTTCTGAACTTCCTACTCCTAATGATGATCTTCCCAAGATCATTGAATCATTTTCAACCAGAGGTTTCGACGAAAGGGAGGCAGTAAGCCTCTTAGGTATTGTTGTATTTTGGTTGCATTCACAGAAATGAATCCTGGTTTATTTAGGCAGTGTTTGATTAGAATCATTTGTTTTGTAGGTGCTCACAGCACTGGAGTGGTCCACTGCAAATTCTTTGTCGACATGCCCCAAAACTTCAAGGGGACTAATAGCTCTGACCCTTCTATGGACTCAGAATTTGTCAGTTTGTTGAGGTCTAAATGCAACACAAGTCATGGATCTTTGACCAAGATTTTTTGGATTCTTGACAACCATCGGGCTGAGGTATTGGCTGGTTGATGGATGATTTAGAATTATCAAGTTTACCTATCAAAAGAAATTATGAGATTCTTTTGTTGTAGATACATAAACATCATAGATTTGAGAGACAAAACACTTGTTGCAGGCTATGTACAAGCCATTTTTGAGAGGCATACAAATATTTATATGGTTGTATTTCAAAAAGTGAAATCAATACACAGATGTGACAATTTATTCCTTTATGCATTGGACTGTGTGGTTGTATATTGTGTATAGTGTACTTGTGTCCTCTTTTCTCTCACATATGTAGAACACTATGTGCTATTTCATGATTTTGAACTTGAATTGTAATGCTGGCCATTTATTATAGTAATATTAAGCAAGTTGGCTAACTTTTGGTTTCTCACTCGTTATGTATTTACTGTAATATTACTAGTCGTTAAAAATGGAGTTTACAGATGTGTTAAAAGAGGCGTCAGTTGTGAGTGAAAAATTTGGGAATATGTATTTATAAGTTCTAGTACAAGTATTAGAAAAATAACTTTCTCTGTCTTAGTTATGGTCTTTTATTTGGACGAACCTTGAAACAAAGACTGGACAACGAGTGAGAAACTAACAAAAATTAGTTATGTGCTTTCTATTTTTAGAGTAAATATTTCAAATATCATTAATTTTTTTTGGGGGGGGGGGGCGAGGAGCAGGTTGAGTAAGGAGAAGCATAGGAAATTATTTTCTAGAAAATATTTTTTACTATAACCAAACACTAGAAAATATTTTCCGGAAAATATTTTCCATTCACCAACCAAACATGGGAAAACATTTTCTAGGAAATCATTTTCCAAGAAAATATTTTTCATGGAAAATGTCTTCCATAGAAAACATTTTCCTTCATACCAAACACACCCTAAGAGATGTTTACCTTTTTCTTTTAAGAACAGTGTGTTATCAATTTTACCTTTTTTGTATCCATGCTGAAGTAGGAACTTTGATAACCGTTCATACCAAGTCCTTGGTGCCTGCTTGAGTCCATACAAAGCCTTGTCTAACTTATAGACATGTTCAGGGAACTGTTCATTCTCAAAGTCTGGTGGTTGTTTGACATACATTTCTTCCTTCAAATAGTCACTGAGAAAGGAACTCTTAACATCCATTTGATGCAGAGTGATATCCATATAAGTAGCAAAGGCTATAAAAAGTCTTATTGCTTTCAATCTTGTAATTGGAGCAAAAGGCTCATTATAGTCAATACCCTCCTATTGGCTATATCCCAGAACAACTAGTCTGGCTTTATTTCTGGTTACCATGTCATCTTCATCAAGTTTGTTCTTAAAAACCCATTTAGTTTTTATGATGGACCTATTCTTTGGCTTAGGTTCCAGATGCCAAACTTGGCTTCTTTGAAATTGTTTCAACTCCTCCTGCACGGAATTAATCCAATCTGCATCCTACAGTACCTCTTTCATATTTTTTGGGTTCAACAAGAGATAAAAATGTACTAAAGGCAAATAAATTGTGATTCTTGACTGCAGATCTTGTTTGAATTCTAGCAGATTTGTCTGAAATTATCTGATCCACAGGAAGTGAACTTTGATATTTGTAAGGCTTTAGCACCAGTCCATCATGTGAGTGTTCATGCTGAGGAACAATTCCTGATGTAGTAGCATTTCCAGTTTGAGGGGTGGAAGTAACACTTGTTCCCCATGTCTCTGTGCTACCCTTTTCAGTTTCAGTTAAAGGAACAGTTCCTTGTCATTCACTTCCCACAAATTCACCTGACATAGATTGCAATTATTGAGGAACAGGTTCATTATGCCTCAACATACCAATTTCTTCGTCCTCGTGTACCTGTTCTTGAGATAGATTGTCAGATTCATCAAACTTAACATGCATGCTTTCTTCTATTTTTATAGTTTTCTTGTTAAATACTCTATATGACTTGTTATTTAATGAATAAGTGGCAAAGACTCCCTCATAACTTCTACAATCAAATTTTTCTAAGGCATCCTTTCCATTATTGTGAATAAAACATTTGCAACCAAAAGCCCTAAGATGTAAAATATTAAGTTTTCTTCCTTTAAGTAACTCATAGGGGGTCTTTTCTAACAATGGTCTTATCATACATCTATTTATTATATAGCAAGCAGTATTAATAGCTTCAGCCCAAAAGCTTAGTGGCAGGTTTTCTGATAACAACATGGTCCTAGTAATTCTTCTAAGGTCATATTCTTCCTTTCAAATACTATATTTTGTTGGGGAGTTCTAGGTGAAGAGAAATTAGGATCAATATCATCGATCTAGATGAAGAGAAATTATGATCAATACCATTTTCATTGCAGAAATTAAAGAAAATTCAGTATGATCTGACCTTATAGCAACAGTGCGATTATCCAGTATTCTTTGAATCTTCTTAGCAAATATTGAAAATACATTAAATTCTTCTTCCTTAGATGCAAGAAAAATAGTTCAAGTAAATCTAGAATAGTCATCAACTAGTACTATAACATATTTCTTACCCCCACGACTCATTGTTCTCATTGGTCCACAAAGATCCATATGGACCAGTTCTAAAGATTTAGTTGTACTGACCTGTTTCTTTGGTTTAAAGGAGGACTTTACCTGCTTCCCCCTAGCACAAGAATTACAAACACTTTCTTCCTTGAAATTTATGTTAGGAAGACCTATCACCAAGTCCTTCGAAACTAGTTTGTACAATTGTGAAAGACTAGCATCACCAAGTCTTTTGTGTCATGGGAGGGGTTCATTTTGCATCACACTTAAATAACTCATACTCCCATCAGCTAGTGACAAAAGATCCACTTTATAAATAATTCCATATCTATTTCCTTACAAAATTATCTCTCCAGATGCTTGGTTAGCCACAAAACAACTAGTAGAAGAAAAGTTCATATTGTTACCTTTGTCACACAATTGAGATATGCTTATTAAACAATGTTTCAGTCCATCTACCAGAAAAAAATTATCAATGTTATGTGAATCAGACCTACCTATCTTTCCAATGCCAATATTTTCTCCTTTCTTACCATTACCGAACGAAACACTTCCTCCTTGAAAAACTGAGAGTGGAAGGAACAGTTCCTTAGGTCCTGTCATATGCCTTGAGCAACTACTGTCCATGTACCATTTGTGGTTCCACACTTTCACTCTAGCTTGCAAAAGAAAATTAGGGGTTAACTTTAAGAACCCAAACTAGTTTGGGTTCCTTTCTTTGAGAAAGAGGATGAATCATATTTTTCTTAGCCCAGACTGGTAATGCTTTCTTTGTGTGAATATTTTTCTTAGCCACATATTTCTTGACATGTTTATAAGATATATTCCTTTGTGTAGCTTTTGCCATAGCTTGACAATTTTATTTCAAGTGACCTGTGTTCACACAGTGTGTGCATAGCCAATTTTTAGAAAGAGCCAGGTACTTACTCTTTGGATTTCATTTGGACAGTGATTGGGATTTCATAAATCAAATACTTTTTCTATATTACTTTGATTTTCTTGTAGCCATTCTAATGCTTCAGAGGATTTGTTCCATTTAACAGTTTTGTTAAATTCCTCTTAGTTTTAACTAAATCCTCTTCTAAAGATCTTAACTTTTCATTTTTCTTGTACAGTTAATCAACTGTCCCTTTCAACTTCTCTTCAGCATTAAGCTGGTGAGAATTTGCACTGCCCTTACCTTTATCAACTGTATCAGTTTCTAAACTGTCATTTTGAAATTCATAAATAGTTGATTCAAGTGTAAGGACATGTTCCTTTAGCATGCTGTTTTTTCTTTTCAAAGAATCATCTTTTACCATAGTTTTCTTGTATTCAATTCCTCAACCTTCAAACTCATCATGTAGTTGACCTTTTACATTACTTAGAGATTTAAGTTCATCTAACACAATGTGAAATACTTTGACTATCCTCTCTCTAGGCATGTCTTTTAAACTGTTTTTAAGTTGAGAAATAAGTACCTCAACATCTTCTTCATTGTCTGAATCTCCAAGGGGCATTAGAGAAAGCTCATCATCTAGATCATCATCAAACTGCTCATCTTTACTAACTTGCCAGCCAGCAACCATAGCCTTGGGAGATCCAATTTTCTTGCGGACCTGTTCCTTAGCCTTCCTTCTTTTTTCAACATACTTCTTTCTCAATTCTTCTTCCATAACTGGGCATTTGCTGATGTAGTGCTCCATGCTTCCACATTTGAAGCATTCTCCTTCCTGTTTTATGTCAGAAGATCTAACTTGTCCACTAGATACCTTTTTCTTATTCAGGAATCTTCGGGCACTTCTAGCTATAAGGACCAGTTCCTTCTCATCATCAACAAAATTGTTAGCAGCAGATAAGGCTAAATTAGGTACAGTTTTAACTGGTTCTCCTATGTTCTTGACTTTTTTCCTTAGTTCATATGTTCTTAGATTACCTATAAGTTCATCTAAGGAGAGAGTACTAAGATCATTGCTTTCAATGATGGCACATGCCTTAATCTCCCAAGAATCTAGAAGTACCCTAGTCAAGATCTTTTCAACCCAATCTTCTACAGTTAAGATTCTTCCAAGAGAGATAAGTTCAGTTGAAATAGCATTAAACCTAGTGTACATTTCAGAAATTGTTTCTCCTTCCCTTATTTTAAAATTTTCTTATTCAGCAAAGAGAAGTGTACCTCTAGATCTTTTAACCTGATTGGTTTCTTCATGAGCAACCTGCAATGCATCCCAAATTTTCTTGCCAGCCTGAATCCTAGTGTATTCATCAGAACCAAGTCCACATATAAGCCATTTCTTAGCCCTGGCATTTTTCTCCCATTGCTTCAAGTCGTCACCATTGTATTCCTTTGTAGTTTTAGGAATATCTTTATTTGCATCATCCTTCTTCATAGGAATTATGGGACCCTCAGTGATTATGTCCCACAGTTCATAATCTTCAGCTTGTAGGTGATCCCTCATTCTCTCTTTCCACCAAGAATAGTACTTAACATTGAACAATGGTGGGCTAACAGTGGACTGGCCCTCAGAGTTTCCTTGCGGTGCACTCATTCTAATCCTAAGGTATTAGCCTCTTCAAGGATAACCCACTCTTATACTAATTGATATTTTCCAAGACACACCACTACTGAAGGACCAGTTTCTTATATATGTTCCTTTACTTGTTAAGTGCGGAATATATAAAAGTAAGTAAATTAATATTGAATTTTAACATAGAAAAACCTCTTTGGCTTGGAATAAAAAAACCACGACCTACTCTCTCAAGTGGGATTTCAACTTCACTATTTGAAAGATTCACTTGGTTACAAGACTTTCTTCTTACTAACATAGGACTGACTCTAATCCTATAGCGACTCCTTTCACAACCAGTGAAGTTTCTCCAAGTACAAGACTTGAATGATGTGTACTCTTACAGAACTTCTATCAAAGTAAATAGTGCAACTTAATAGATCCTACTACAGATGAACTACGACTGAGAACAACAAGACTCAACCTAAGGAACAGGTTCTTCACTTAATTCCCTGTAGCTAGATGACTGCTCAAGCACAATTTAAAATGACTTCAATGCTATAGCTCTAAACTCTCTATATTTGTGCATGTCTTCAACAGATGAAATGCTTCTCAGTTTATAAGCTTGAAATCTTGAGATGTCTTGAGCAATTAGAACTCCAAATGTCTTCCAGTATCTGAGTCCTAATTGAACTCTTCACTTGGATAGCTGATATCCTCAAGCCTTATCCCAATCTTATGCAATCTTTTCTATCTCATGCATTCCTGCATAATTATCAAGATACACATTAGATTAGAGGATAACATATAATTTTTTCCGCTTAACTGATTTTGTATAATTATTTATTTAGCTGCAGTGATCCAAAAGAACACGTCCTTGGATCAGTTCTTTAGTCATCAGTCAAAATTCAAAGCTTATCCAAGCTAACAACAAGCAATACCGTAAATATGCAGGAAACTAAGTAAAAATTGAATTGAATTTAATTAGAAAGAAAGTAAATAATCTAAATCCTTGAGAATAGCCGAATTTTGTGCGAATTGCTTGATTGTACAATACAATTTAACGAGGGGCTTTATAGCTATGATTTATCCAGCCCTAATTCTGGTAAAATATAAAGACTAATAAGGCAGTGGGGCTATTTACTCAAGGCGGTGGTATATACTAAATCCTAACTTGGAGACTATTAACCCTAAGGCGGCAGGATGTATACCTTGCATCCTACGACCTGTACTAGCTGAGCGACCATGGCTTGAGGAGTAGGCGAGTATCCTCTGTGCCCGTTGACTTGTAAGTAAATCTAGTCTCGCCAGCTGTACTCGTATCGCCGTAACCATAGGTGGCGTATTTTTTCCCACACAACGTAAGCATAGTCAATGGTCAAAAATATTTATTAATACTATTTGTTTTATCAAGTTGAAATGCTAATATAAAAAGCTTGCATGTTTGGTGGATCAGGAGCAACTCAATGAAATTGATGGCCTCCAGTAAAACCCCATAAGAGGCATTGAAATTCATTTAATAAAAATTATATACTTTTATTAGATTTCATTTTCTTTATCTTTTTCTTTCTGCATATGGTAGCGATGTTGTATGGGGTCATCCTATATATTTCTTGATCGTTCACTCGGTTACTAGCTAGCTCCTATCATTGAAGATAGTTACTCTGCACACTAAAGCTTAAATAAGATTTTTTTCAAAAATATATACTGACGATTATGATTCTCATAATCTAATTGTCTGAATTTGTACAACTAAATGTATTTCAAATTAATTTAATATTTTTGAAATATTAAGTAATTTAAACTGAAATAAAATGACTTAACCCACTGTTTGCTAGAAATAATTAAATCTAAAATAACGGCTACTACAAGAAAATTTGTTAATTTTAATTATTAAAGTCATAATCAAATTGTTCATCTGCATATATTACGTGTTTATTATAAAATTTGGGTTATTTTATGCGGATAACCCCTAACACATTCCAAAATTATAAGTAAACAAATTTATTTGTAGCTTTTGATAACTTATAATTTTATAAAATATAAATAATATATGTGTATATGTATATAAAAAAATACTTTTTAGGGCAATATTAGGGGGCTTAAAGCAATGAGACTTTTACAACCTATATCCACCTAACCAAAACTAATTACTCGATCTACCTATTTAGATTTGATACCCATTTTAACAATAATAATTACTCGTCTACCCAATATTCGAAGCCTTCAATAACATTCCTTTCTAGTATATATTTGTCTCTCTCCATCTTTTTCATTACCAGACCTGATTCCCCCAATATCTTCCTACTTTTCCATTTCTCAACCTTAAATTACCCAAATCTATCTTCTCTTCTCAATTCATCTTCCATTATCTTCTCAAATCTCTTTATTATTCTAAGAAAAGTAATTTCTTATTATGTATTTTAAATCTCTCTAGGGTTCTTTAATGGAAGCAGCGATGTGAAATTTTCTATATTTCTTATTTTCATCAATTCCTACATTAATTTATGTGGAACTACGACTTGTTCAATTTGAAGAATTAATTAGTGTTGTGATGTTCAGTTGCATCAACTGTTGGCATTCTACAATAAATGATGGATCTTATTTTGGACACGCTAACGCTCTTTGCATACAAATATATTATACCTGGATAAGTTTCTCTTTGAAAGATAATTAAAGAATGCCACTCGATTTATTTTTTGTTTTATATAATCTATTTTTATATAGTGATTTGGCAATTTTGATTCTAAATTTAATTCAATTTTTAACTGAATTTGATGGAAGCAATGCATATAGATGTGCCGCCTTCAACGTTGTATACTCTTTTGGTATATAGTACCTTTTTTGTGTTTAGATCAAAGTGTGAGTTGCTATCGACAGTGGCGGATGTATATGTGAATCAATAGTTCACGTGAACCCATGATCATTCTGCTAATTAAGTTTATCATGTATATATTTTTTAAAATTTTGTCTAATATGAAGTTTGGGAACCCATAGTTTAAAAGTTTGTACGCTTCACTTGGTAAGACACTAGTTCACTTATATCCCAAAGCAATTGTGAACCTATCCTCTCGAAATCCTATCGAACAAATTAATATTTTGAATTTTCTTATTTTAGATTTAGTATACCTTTTTGGCATACCGTATACTCTTTTGGGATACACTTTTTTTTTTGTGTTTGTATCAAAGTGTGAGTTGCTATCGAACAAATTAATATTTTAGATTTTATTATTTTGAATTCAATACACTTTTTTGGTATACCCCTTTGTTGTGTTTGGATAGAAGTATGAGTTGCTATCGAACAAATTAATATTTCAAATTTTGTTGTTATGAATTCAGTATACCTCTTTGGTATGCTATACCCTTTTGGTATACACATTTTTTGTGTTTGAATTGAAATGTAAATTGCTATCAAAAAATAATATTTCAAATTTTGTTGTTTTGAATTAACTATACCTTTTTGGTATACGCTTTTGGTATACACCTTTTTTATGTTTGGATTGAAGTGTGAGTTGCTATCGAACAAATTAATCTTTTGAATTTTGTTGTTTTGAATTTAATATACTTTTTCAGTGGTATACCTCTTTGTGTATTTGGATCGAAGCGTGAGTTGTTATGGAGCAAATTAATATTTCAAATTTTGTTGTTATGAATTCAGTATACCTTTTTGGTATACACCTTTACATTTTTGGATCAAATTGTGAGTTGCTATCGAAAAAATAGATATTTCAAATTTTGTTGTTTTAAATTCAGTATACCTTTTTGGTACACCATATACTCTTTTGGTATACACGTTTTTTTTTTTTATGATCGAAATCTAAGTTGCTATCGAAAAAATTGATGTTTTCGAATTTTGTCGTTTTCAATTCAATATATATTTTTGTTATACTCTTTTAATATACACCTTTTTTTGTGTTTGGATCGAAGTGTGAGTTGTTATCGAACAAATTTATGTTTCAAATTTTGTTATTTTGAATTCAATATACGTCTTTGGTATACCCCTTTGTTGTGTTTGGACCAAAGTGTGAGTTGCTATCGAACAAGATAATGTTTCGAATTTTGTTGTTATGAATTTAGTATACCTTTTTGGCATACTCTATTGGTACATACTTTTTTAATTTTTTATTTGGATTGAAGTGAGTTGCACAAATAAATATTTTAAATTTTGTTGTTTTGAATTCAGCATACTTTTTTGGTATATCGTATGCTCTTTTGATATAAACCGTTACATTTTGGATCAAAGTGTGAGTTGCTATCCGAAAAATTGATATTTCAAACTTTAATTGTTTTTTAAAAATATACCTTTTTTGGTATACCTCGTAATACTCTTTGGATATACTTTTTATTTCTTAGTAAATATCTTATATGGTATATTAGAAAGGTCAATAAATCTACAACTAAACATTATTTATATACTACACAAATAAATTTTATATTATATATATTTATGTTATACAATATACCTTAATAGTATATTATAGTATTGAAGCCCAATATAATTATATACTCTTGTGATATATAGTACATTATACTAGTGTTATAAAGGTAAAGTAAACAAGATACATAATATCAGTAACGCATTTTCATAACTAAAAACATTTTTTCTACTTAAGAAAAAGAAAGAAAGGTACACTATATCAGCTATTTTTCATAAATCCTATACAAAAAATAGCAAATAAAAAATAAAAAGGTATATAGTACCAATTATATTTTATTATATTATTTATATAAAAATAGAAAAAATAAAAGAAAGAAGAAAAATTATACTATATCATTTATCTTTTATCACTTAATGAAACAAACAAAAAATAAAGAAGAAGAACAAATGATTAAAGGAAAAAAATAATATATTAACAAAAAGATTAAAGGAAAGGTATATAATGTTTTCATTTGTTTTCACTGGTATTAAAACAAATGGAGCAAAAAGGGTAGTTTACAAAATTATGACACCTTAGGCAATGATTTGCCTTATTGACCTCATTTACAGTAATTTTATAAAAATGGTCTTACTAATTTTAAGTTAATGCTCTCTCGGGGGCAACACTTCAAGTTTTAAACTTGACAAGTGCACCCACGGGAGCGGCACTTCAAGTATAAAATTTCAAGTGGTGCAAGTGCTGCCCCCGTGACAGCACTTGACCTTTTATCTCCGTCAATATTCTTCCCAGATAACTTGAAGTGTTGCCTTGCAGGCAGCACTTGCAATTTACACTTGAAGTGTTTTCTCCGAGGGAACACTTGTAAATTTATAACGCGAAGTGTTGCCTACCGAGGACATTTTGCTAAATTATTTTTAAGTGAGGACAAAAAATCATAACCAAGGATAATGGGGTACATGTAGTGAAATTTTTTGGACAAATTGATGCCAATTTAAGTATTGGGAACACCATTCTGCCTTACTTGGTCTCTTGTACTTCGAGGAACGTACTTCTACACTGATTGCCCTTGGGTACGAATAAAAATTAGTGGGGTCAGAATGTGAGTATTATTATATAATGAATAGGAAATTAAAAAAGAAAACAAAAATGACATGTTGAATTGAAATGTCCCTTATCTTACTCCAAGCTTTTATTCTTACGTTAATAAAATATTGTTATATATTGATCAGGGCCCCTAGGCCTGTGTTAAACAATAAAAGTAAAAATTTCGCGTAGTGGCCTGTTTGGCGCGCGCTAATTGATTTGTAGCCGTCAAAAATAAATTCGTTGAAAAATAGCCACCTCCGAACAAGTCCCAGTATTTATACTGGGAAGCTTCAGTAAACTAATCCTAGTATAAAATACTTGGGCTTTGAACAAGATTTTTTCAAAGTCCAATTATTTTATTATGGGACTTTGTATAAAGCTTCAGTCCCATAACAAAATATTTGGACTTTGAACAAAACTTGTTCAAAGTCCCAGCATTTTGTTATGAGACTGAAACTTTATATATAAAGTTCCATAACAAAATAATGGGACCATTGAACATGTTAGTTTAAGGTCCCATTATTTTGTTATGGGATTATTTTGTTATTGAACTTTGTATAAAGCTTCAGTCCCATAACAAAATATTTGAGATTTATATATTTGGCTATTTCTCAATTAATTTTGAAACGGTAGATAAAACTCTTTGAGTGCGTCCAAAAATGGCTACGCATCAAAATTTTCCGCAGGAAAATTATAGTAGTTATAATTTTTAAGATTTTTATTTTTATTTTATTCACTTATTTGAGTTCATTTACTTAAACGGAAAAATATTTCTGCTTTTTCTTTTGTGTTAGGAAGTCTCTAGCTTTCTGCTATTTCACTCACAATGTCATTCAAGGCAAAAATTAATGAGTTTTTTGCTCCACATAACCATCCCTAACAGTTATCCACTTTCTATAATCATATTTAGTCTTTCCTTTCTTTTCTTAGCCACTAAGTGTAATTTTGTAGTCTTTTAAATTTTATGAATATATATTTAATTTTAAAAAAATAGATAATATCCCCATTATTAAACCAAAAGTATAGGGATTAGGTTTGAATAAGTTAGTTAAAGATTCCATTTTCATGTGGAATATCTATTCAATTTATTAGTTCTGACACCAAAACTTTTATGCAGAAAATATAGTAAAAATATTTATGGGATATGTAAAAAATATGTAGAAAATATAATACAAATATTTATTAGATATTATTTTAATGACATAAACATGCAAAAAATTAGACAAATATGGTACAAATATTTGTTGGATATAATTTTATAACATATATATGTAAAAAAAAAATATAAGCAAATGTATATATATATATATATATATATATATATATATAAAGTAATGGATAACGTATGTATTGCTATTTTAATGGAGAGATATTAACTTTGTTCGTTAATTAGAACTTAAAAAATAGCTAATTGGTTTCACCACTCCCCAATTATAGGAAGAATATATCCCTAATTTTTTTTCAAAAATATATTAAAAGTTAATTTAAATAACATTGTTGTGGCTAGATTATGTTAGGGTGAGGTATTTTGTTATTATACTATATTGGGGGCTAGTTATGTTTTTTCCCCAAAATTAATATATCCATCCACTTTGTAATGAAGTGGCGCATGATTTTTAAGTCAAGAAATAAAAATTAACATCGCACCTATTTTAATTAAAAAATGTTGTAGCCGATCATTGATCAAATGCCCTTACTATTGCAATTTTAAAAATTTATTTTTTAAATTCATATTCAACTACTTTGCGTTTTGAAGCTGTGACAAATTTTTAACTACCTTGCATAATTTTTTAAGTGGTAAAGAACAGAATTAGCCATTCTTATAGTTTACCTTATATTTACCTAATCCTAACAAAATATTGCCACAATGTTTTTAGCTGATCACTAAAATATAAATAACAATATATACAGTATCGCCCCACAAATAGGATCGTGGGAGTGTGAGATGTACATAGACCCTAACCCCACCAAGATGGAAAGGATGTTCCGATAGACCCCAGCTAAAGAATATTCACAAAGATAAATGAGAAGAAAAGGAGTCCTTCCTAGTCCTTTGCCATTTATTTCGGATTCATAATGTAGTATCCCATTAATTGTGTTAACTAAGGTCTTACTTGTCTGCACTTAATGAGAGTTTAAATCTAAATGGTTCAGATCTCAATTCATTAAGTGAATTTACTTTTTGTTTTTTTAAACTTTTTAATCAATCTAAACACATCTCACCGAATAAGATCCATAATACATGCCTTTCTTTTCGAGTCAAGATCAAACAATTTTTATTTCTCAAAACAACTTCACCATTATTTGTATCTCTCCCACGGGCGACCCTCATACCAATTTTTTGTGCTTGAGCACCCATTCATCCCAGTTTGAACAACATAAATTTATAGTAAATTTGCAAAGAGAACAATATTGAGCTAAGAGCACCCAGAATACAAAATTTTAGGTAGGAGTTGAGGCTAGAATATCAGCTTTAAGGCTCGTAAATACATGAGGCAGGTTCGAATACCATGAAAAGCTTTAATTGAGCATCCACGACTCTAAAATTCTGAGTCCACCACTTATCTCTTCACAATATCAACTATTAAAAGAGTTTGAAATTGGGGACTTAAAAATACACTTTAGAAGTACTATTTGAGAAGATTAACGATAACACCATTTGGACATAAATCGTGTGTGAGATGAGGATTTTCTTACTGCTATCCAAGAATAAGGACTTGACAAGAGCATTAATTGATGGTGGGAGAAACAAGGGGGCTAGATAGAGCGAGAAAAAAGCTAAATATTTTTAAACTCCTCCTCCAACTACAACAACAACAACAATATAAGTATTATTCTTCGAATGGAGTCTGAGGAGGGTGAGATATACACATACCTGCCCCCACTATAGTGGAGAGGTTGTTTCCGATAGACCCTCAACTAAAGAAAGATATTGTAAAATCAATATGAAAATACCATAATGGAAATATTGACATAAAAACTAAATATAACTGCAGTAAACAGCAAGCATCAAACTATCAATAAAATTAAATATGAAGAATAGGATAGAAATAGTATATGTTAATTAAAAAAAAAAAAAAAAATTCATGTTAATATGACAAAAATTTATTGGCCACTATCTGACCAACTACCGTAATCCTCGGCCTCCACGTTTTTTTATCTAGGATCATATCCTCGATGATTTGAAGATGAGACATGTCACGTCTAATCGTCTCGCCCCAATTCTTCTTCATCTTACCTCTACCTCTCCGTATATCCAGCACTGTCAATCCCTCACACCTCCTCACTGGCGCATCTTTGCTCCTCCTCTTCACATGCCCAAACTATAGCAATCTCTCTTCCGCATCTTGTCCACCACAAAGGACACTCCTACCTTGTCATGAATGACCTTATTCCTAATCTTATACATCCTAGTATGTCCACACATCCAATAAAGCATTCTCATCTCTACTACATTTATCTACTAAATATGTGTGTTCTTGACTGACCAACACTCCGCTCCATACTACATAGCTCGTCTAACGACCACCCTATAAAAATTACCTTTAAGTCTAGGTGACACTTTCTTATCGCATAGGACACCGGAGGTGAGCCCCGACTTCATTCACACCGCCCTTATACAGTGCGTGAGATCATCATCAACTTCTCCATTACCTTGGAGAATTGAACCAAAATATTTAAACTTCCTTTCTTGAGGATAATTTGTGGATTAAGAATCACTTACACATCCGGCTCATGTGATGCAATGCTAAAGTTGCATCCTATGTACTCCATTTTGCATCATGCTCAGCCTGAAACCTTTATACTCCAGAGTATATCTCCAATCGTCTAGCATATCATTAACTCTGCCGCATGTCTGGTCAACCAACAAATGTCATATGCAAGTAACATATACTACGATATCTCTCCTTGAATACCCCGTGTTAATTCATCCATCAGGAATTATCATCAGGAATTATTCTGACTCTTCTCTTACCGTCCTCACTCGGTATTTAGCTCTATAGTACATTTCCTTAATCGCACTTATATAAGCCGCATGTACACCCTTAGACTTCAAGCATCTTCTCAAAACCTTCCTCGGGGATTTTTTTTCATAAGCCTTTTCTAGGTCGATGAACACCATATGTAAGTCCATTTTCTTATTCCTCAAATATTTTACCAATCTCCTCAAAAGATGAATACCAGTTATAGTCTAAAATTTTTCTCGAAAATGGTTACATCATTCCGCATCCTCTTCTCTACCACCCCCTTCCAAACTTTCATAGCGTGGCTAAGTAGCTCGATACATCCCTTTGCTCTTGTACAAATGGTATAATGGGGCTCCACCTTCATTTTTCGGGCATTTTAGATTCCGTAAGGATGAAATTAAACAACCCAGTTAGCCATACCAATTCTGTTTTATCTGCACTCTTCAAGAACTCCACTGGGATCTCGTCATGCTTGGTCACTCTTTATCCTTTCATCTTATGAATTGACTCCTTAACCTCCTCAAATTCTATACACCTGTAGTATCCAAAATCACGTCAGTTCTTGTAGTGCTCTAAATGGCTCAACACTACATCTCTGTTACCCCTCCTTAATTAAGAGTATATGAAAGTATATTTTTAATCTCCACTTAATGTGGGCCTTTTCCACTAGTACAATGCACATCCTCATCCTTAATGCACTTCACTTGGCCTATGTCACATGACAGCCTCTCCCATGCCTTGCCGAGTCTTCGTTATTTTCCTGCATAACCAATCTAAAGAGGCCATTTTAGCATCCGTAACTGCTAACTTTTCTCCCCTTTTCGCCGTCTTGTATTTCCCTATTTGTACTCTTTGCTTCCTCGTCCTTGCTCTCCACTAACTTCATGTAATCCACCTTCATGGCCTCCACTTTCCCTTGGACCGCTTTATTCTACCACTAGTCCCCTTCATGTCTACCGAGGTTATCCTTCGAGACCCCTAAGACCTCTCTCACTGACCCTTAATACAATTAGCTACCCTAGACCACATACTGTTCACATGCCCCTTACTCTCCAAAGACCCATAGCTACCAGCTTCTCACTCAATCTTGAATTTTTCCACTGATCAAGGCTTCCAGGTCATTCTTTCAAAGCCTTTTTTTCTCTCTTCCCTTGGATCTCCAAATTCATAACTTAGAGCTTATGTTAGGTTGTAAGATTCTCAGTTTGAATAACCTTACAATACACACAAACTCCTCTATCACTCTTCCAAAGAAGCAGGAAGTCAATTTTGGTCTATGCCACTGCGCTAGAAAAGGTGATCTAGTGCTCTTCCTTCTTCGAAAAACTCGAATTAGCTATTCACCCGGTCAAAAGCTTTCACAAATCCAAAAGAAAAAGCCCTCATTCATTTCTATCTCCATACCCTAAACCGATGTGAACATCATCATCTCCCATTGGGATTGCCCCAAATAAAGTTACTATCCATTATGGAACAATATAAGCTTTACTTCAAGCTTTTATCAAGCAAACAAATAGCGCAATAAAAAAGTGTCATTTCCTTTTTAACATCAATAAAGGTTATGAACACATGAAATGTATCAACGAATAAGTTATCAGCAGCAAATTGGTGAAAAAGTTATTTCATCAATTAAGCTTGTACATTTCGGATTATATTTTTAGTAAATAATTAATTTTATATGAGATTTTTGTTAATATCTTATTCATATATTACTATTTTTATATTTGTATAGAATAAATATATTTAAGAACATATATACTATACCTATTCAGATGTTGAAAAAATAACCAGTCTTAATGATTCAGTATTCAGATCCAGAGACAACATTTTAATAGTCATATATGCATTCAGATTCAGGCGTCTTAATCTTAATATAAACAAATGGTCTATAAGTAGATCTTGTATTATCCCAAATAGATTTTAAACTTGCTATACCTCATATCTTACATCAAATAAGAGGTGTGTGTGTGTGTGAGAGAGAGAGAGAGAGAGAGGGAGAGAGAGAGTGTGTGTGTGTGTATATCCTTTACACTTGGTAAAAATTTTCTTGCCTTTTATTTGCTATATATTTAAGGCATTTCGCAAATGAAATATGTGTTACCGAAAAATGTGAATAAGAGATGGCAACATACTAAATAATATGCTACTAATATATACTAATCCCTCGTCTCATTTTAAGTATTTGGGTTTGACTTGATACGAAGCTTGAAAAAATAAGAAAAAAATTTAAATCATGTGGTTTAAAATTAAATGTGTGAGTAATGTGGGCTAGTGCCTTTAAATCATGTGGTTCAAAATGAATTTTTGAATTAAAGAGCTACAAATATGGAAAGAGACTCTTTTTGAAAAAAATTAAAAAGTAAAGATAGACACGTTAACTGGGACGGAGGGAGTAATATATTTAGGTACCAACTAATGAAAAATGGGTGAAAATTACTTACACCATCAGCTTTGTATTAAAAAGCAAACACCCCTCAAATATGAACAATAGTAGTCATTCTCCCTCTTCATCATATACTCAAATATGAACAATAGTAGTCATTCTCCCTCTTCATCATATACAATATCTATTTTTCCCTTGACATTTTCATTCAGTATCACTTTAGTTCACTTTTATATTTTTATATAATTTTTAACAAGATATTTTACGAAAATATGTATATATCTTTTCAATGGGGGAGGTGGGGAGGGGGAGGTGTGTGCATGCATATTTATACATAGTTGTAGTATGTTAGCATTGTATGCATTTTTGTTTTTCCAAAATGTTCTTCCTATTTATTGACAACACATTACATCTAGGGACCTTTATGTACTTTCCCACTTACCCAAGTTTTTTTCCTGCTATTCTTCTCCCGATGCCTATTCTGATTCACCTCTCCCTCAATTACTCTTACTTCATTTATTTTGTGCATTATAATCTACAAGTAATCTACTATATATGAAAATGCAAAGGAAAATATTGTTTGAGGGACTAACCTCAAGATTTGATATAATGTTGATCTCCATTTTATGAATGGGGGCGGATAAGTTGGCATTTTTTTAGCAAGCCCCAAAGTGACCAAATTTATTGTTTGGGAGATGATGCAACTATTAAATCAGTTCTTAAATTTATTACGAAACTATTTTTACTTTCCAGTTGAACCCAAAGGTTACCAAAGGAGAATTTCAGATGAGTGCTATTAGAATCGGAAAAAGTGTAATTCCCACTTATCTAATGAAGTGGTGGAACCTAGAAAAGCAATTTGGGAGAACTTGAATGATTTTCTCCGTTTACGTGTTTATGGGTCTTTCTAGGAAATTGGATTTTGTCCTTTAACTGAATTTTGGGTGAATTTCCTGGACGATTACAATTAGACTCACCTTTATAACTTATAATAAAAAATAAATATAAAGCACAGATTGTTTGAACTTGAGTTTGCAGCAGTGTTATTGGATTGTCATTTCTCACATACTAGATTTTACTCTCTCCCATTCGAATGTGAAGAAGAGAGATGTATATGTTTCCAAATCTTCTGAATTAGGTTTAGTTTGATAAGTTTCATGTAATGAGGCTTAAGAATGAATCAGTTAAAGGAAAATTGGAGCTAAAGTTAAACCCAACACAAGGGGGAAGATGGAGAAATGGGGAACTTCCATTAAGGAATCCTAGAAATAGAAATATTGCACATTGTACTAATTAAGCAACTGAATCAAAAATATCTAGCTACTACTACTTATACTAATCTAGGTTGAGATCTTAGCGCAACTTCCACTAACTAACTAACTAACAGGTAGTTACTAACTTCTATAATATATACTTTAGTCCCTAGCAACTAATAGATATACTTTAGTCCTAATACAATCTAATAATGTAACTAACACTCCCCCTCAATCTGGAGGTTGAAATATGTTCTTCAATCTAAGATTGCTCAACAAATAATCATGTTGCGCCTTTCCAAGGCCCTTGGTCAAGAGATCAGCCAACTGTTCTTGTGTCATGATGTGAAAAGTTTGAACCAGTCCTTGTTGAATCCTTTCCCTAACAAAATAGCAGTCAATATCTATGTGTTTTGTCCTCTCATGAAATATGGGATTTGCTGCAATTAGTAAGGCTGCTCTGCTGTCACAGTATAAGCTCACTAGCACCTGTACATGAACTCCTAATTCTCTATACAAGCTAAGTACCCAAATGATCTCTGCCACTGCTGATGCCATGCTCCTGAACTCAGCTTCTGCTGAGTTTCTGGAGACTGTTTCCTGCTTCTTTGTGCGAGTTCCCATATTTAACTACATAGCTAGTGATTGATCTTCTAGTTTCCACACAAGCCCCCCAATCAGAATCACAGAATACAGTGAGTGTAGAACATCCACCAGCATGCATGAAAAATCCTTGACCAGGTGCCTTCTTGATATATATGACCAACCTCATTGCTGCATCCATATGTGATTGTTTGGGTCTCTGCATAAACTGACTAAGTAGTTGCACTGCAAATGCAATGTCTGGTCTGGTCATTGTCAAGTAAAGCAACTTTCCTATTAGTCTTTGATAGCTCCCAACATCTTCAAAGAGTTTGTCATCTGCAGCCTTTTCATTCTGTGTATGTTTATTAAACTCTACAGAGGTTAACTTCTGGTTTATTTCAAGTGGTGTATTTACAGGCTTGGCACCACTGAGCCCTAATTCAGAGATTAACTCAAGTGCATATTTTCTCTGAGTAATCAGTATCCCCTTTTCAAACCTGCAAAATTCCATCCCAAGAAAGAATTTGAGCTGACCAAGATCTTTCATCTTGAATGTTATTTGCAAGTCTGCTCTAGCCTTAGCTATCAACTTCTCATCATTACCAGTTAAGAGTAAGTCATCTAAATAGATCAGTATGATGACAACACTGTTGCCTTTATGCAAAATAAACAGTTAGTAATCATGTAAGCTTTGAGTGAAGCCTAACCTGAACAAAGCTTGAGTAAGCATAATGTTCCACTGTCTTGAAGCATGTTTTAGTCCATATAGGGACTTTTGGAGCTTGCATACCAACTCCCTCTGGCTTCTGAAACCTTGTGGAACTTTCATATATACTTCTTCAAAGAGATCACCTAAAAGAAAAGCATTGTAGACATCCATCTGAAAGATGGGCTAATGCTCGGCAGCTGCAACAGAGATCACACTCCTAACTGTCACCATTTTTGCTACAAAGGAAAAGGTTTCTTGGTAATCCAGCCCTTTTCTTTGACTATAGCCTTTTGCAGCTAACCTTGTCTTGTACCTTTCAACCTCACCATTAGCCTTATACTTGATTTTGTAGACCCATTTGCATCCTATAGGTATCTTCCCTTTAGGTAATGGAACAATGGTCCAAGTCTTGTTTTCTTCTAAGGCTGCAATTTCTTGCTACATTGCCTCAATCCATTGGGATCCTTGGCAGCTTGGGCAAAGGTTGGGTTCAATATGAGATGAGTGAGCAAGAAGATCAGTTTTACAAGCTGGGGAAATATGATTATAGGACATGTAATAAGACATAGGGTACTAGCAATTAGTGTTAGCAGGTGTGACATAATCCTGTAGCCAGAGTGGTGGCTTACACACTTTGACAGACTTTCTAATGCATGGAGGAGGCACTGTAGTATCAGGTAATGGTGCAAAGTTGGCAGGTGGCTCAGTATCAGTGTGATCAAGACTAGGAGAATGAGGTGTTGTGGGTTCGGCAATAGGGAACCTGGCTGACTGAACAGGTGGATATAAGTAATCTGGTACAGTAGATGATGAGAAAGGAAAGCCTTATGGTGTCTCATTAGTCTTGAAAGGAAACACCCCCTCTTTAAAGACTACATCCCTATTAATAAAGAAGATTTTAGACTGCATATCATACAATTTATAGCCCTTCTTTGTAGAAGAATACCTAATGAACACAGCAGGTATAGCCCTGGCCCCAAACTTGTCATGAATATGGACATTAGTTGCATAACACAGGTACCCAAAGACTCTCGAGTGAGAGATAGAATAGGGGTGTCTATGTAACACCTCAAAAGGTGATTTCCCTTTAAGAACACCAGAAGGAAGTCTATTCATCACATATACTACAGTATGTACACATTCTCCCCAAAATCTTAAAGGTACACTGCTTTGAAATCTTAAAGCTCTAGTAGTTTCAAGAATATACCTGTGTTTTCTCTCCACCACACCATTTTGATGTGGTGTGTACACACATTTGCTTTGATGTATTACTCCAAAATCTGTCATCAATTCACTCACTTGAGAGTTGAAGAATTCTCCACCATTGTCTGGTCTTAATGTTTGTACTGCTGCCCTAGACTGAGTTTTTATCATATTGAAGAAGCTCCTTAGGACAGCCACTGTTTCATCCATAGTATTCAACATGGAAATCCAAGTGAACCTTGTATGGTCATCCACTAAGGTAAAAAAAATATCTCTTGCCATCATGAGTGGGCTCTCTATATGGCCCCCAAACATCTGCATGTAATAACTGAAAAGGCATAATAGAGACTGTAGCACTTAATGGAAAAGGTAGTCTTATTTGCTTTGCCAAAGGGCATATATGGTACAGTTATGATCAGTGCCTTTAATGCCTTGCATACCATTTATTTTCTTAATGGTAGTTACAGGTGTATGATCTAATCTTTGATGCCAAACATTCAGGCTATCCTTAGTTACATCTATTGACTTAGAAGCAAATTTTGATGCACTACACACTTCAGCTTGTCGCCTCCCACTTTGATTTCCTTCCAAGGTATACAGCCCCTGCTCCTCTTTACCAATCCCAATCACCCTGCCACCAGAGAGGTCCTGAAAGATGCATAAAGCAGGAAAGAAGGTAACAGTGCAATTCAATTTCTTAGTTAGTTTGGACACTGAGAGGAGATTATACTTGAACTCAAGGCACAAATAGAACATTTCCTATTTTCATGTTGTCTAGTATACTAGATGCACCAACATGACTTATCTCCACTAGTTCTCCTGTGGGCAAATGTACCCTCCCAACCTCATGCTGACTAACTGCTTTACAACTGTTAAGCATACTAATGTTTGCACACATATGATTTGATTCCCCTATATCAATTATCCACTTATCACTACTTTTATATGACATAAAAGCAGATATGATACCTGCACTGTTAGCATGAACATCTACTCATTTTCCTTTATCTAACAGCTGCCAAGATTCCTTGATACTGTTCCTGTGTAAAGGTAGAATTAAGATTGGGTGTTGCAGTGTGATTGTAATTTGTGAAGGCATTGTCTCCAGAAGATCCCCCATGCTGCTGAAAAAAGGGTTGCCCAGGTTGGGACTGATAGAATGATGGTCCAGCTTGATTAAACATAGCTCCTCTTGTGTCAGGATATCCAGATGATCCAGTTTGTATAGGATTTCCATTCTGGCCATGATGATATCCAGGTGTTCCAGCTTGCTGTTGATAGTTGGTTGAATTAGGTGACTTGTTTGGTTCACTTCAGCATGATTTGCTGCAGTCCTGTAATCAATCCTGTACTTTATATTCATCTGATTCTGATCCCAATCTGTAGGGTACCCAATGAGTTGATAACAGGAATCCCTGGTGTAGCCTTTCTTATGACAATGATCACTGAACATTTTTCTTCTTGTCCCTAAAATTGGGCCTATTCTTCCCACTATAGAAGGCTATGGTGTCCTTCACTGGCTCAGTCATTTGAGTAACATTAGCTAAGGGTTTCTGACTCTCACTTTGCATAACCATAGCATAAGCCTTATTCAAATTAGGCACAGGATCCATTAGCAAGATCTGATTCCTCGCATAGGCAAAGGATTCATTTAGTCCCATAAGGAACTGCATCAACCTCTGAAACTGCACATGCTCTAAGTAGGTCTTGGACCTTGGACAACCACATTCAGGTGGAGGAATCATTGCATCATACTCATCCCAAAGGTCTCTTAACCTAGAGAAATATAGTGAAACTGGTGCAACACCTTGATACATAGTGGCAATTTCCTTATGAAGCTGAAAAGCTCTAGAAGTATTTACCTTATCAAAACGTTCTTTCAAGTCATCCCAAACACGTTTTGCATTAGAAACATAGACAATTCCTGTTACTAGATCCTTGGCCACAGTGTTCATGATCCACGTGTTTAACCCCAAAAAATTACCCTTTCTTTAAGAAAAGATAGGTTTCGGGTATATTTCAACAAAATTGGAGACTCCAAAGGGCTTTCTTTGGAGTCGCCACCTAATTTAAGGATTATTAGGAACCTAAGTTAATTAAAGAGTGCAATTTATTCTTTATTTAAAAAAAAATTAAATTAAAACCAGAGATTCTTAGGTAAGTGGTTCTATTAAATTCGAAAGAAGGTCCCTTGCGGAAGCACTTTCGAAAATCTGCTAAAAGCGGTTAATCCGGCGGTTTTCACGAATTTGTTAAGGATAAGAAAATATAAAGCTAATTTTATATAAGGATAATATGAATAATAATATAAATAAGATAAAATTTTAATTATGCCGATACTTAGATAAATAAATGATCCAATTTAAGATTAATTAAATAGATAATGAAACAATAATCAATTAATTAATAAAACAAGTAAAGATTAAATGAAGTTAGATAAATAAATAAAACAAACTAGATAAATAATTGGATAATAATAAAGGATTAATTGATTGATTGAATAAATAGATAAATAAATAAGCAGATAAATAACTTAATTAAATAAATGAATACTTATCAATTTTAATTAAATAAAGGAGTAAATGAATAATAATTTTTAATTAAATAAAGGAGTAAATGAATAATTATTGATTAATTAAATAAATATTTAATTGCTTAAATGAATGATTAATTGAAATTAAATAAATTAGATTAAGTAAATAAATAAATAATGGATTAAAATTTAACTAATTAACTAAATAAATAAATTAGATTAAATAAATAAATAATTGAATATTAATATAATCAATAAATAAATAATTCAAATGCAAGTTATGACGAAGGTACGATTTTAATCGAATTTGATTTTGCACTCATTAATTAACAAATGATTCTAAACATCCATAAATAAATTGGCGATTCGCAAAGAAATGATACAACGCATTCATATAAAAATGATTTAAGTAATTTACAATAGTTATTCATAATTCAGACATCATTTCTATCCTACAGGGCTCCTAATCTGGCCTATGGGGAAATCCGGTACAACATGCATTTTCTAAGGGAGCGGGGAAGGATGGAGTTTAGAAAATAGAACCCGGAAGCGCAAACTCAATCCTTGAGCCTTGGACTTTGTTATTTTCATTTTTTCTCTTTTACATTTTCGGGGGTATCAAGTCCCGAAAATTCGAGGCGGAGCAAATAACTTCAAATGCAAACAACCGTCCCAATTTGTGAGTTTTAAGCCAACTCGTTCCCAAGAGTGTATCATGCAAAGAAGGAGAGGAGAAAAAGGATTAATACAAGATTAAAACTTAACGGAACACAAACTGAAAGAATCAAGTGAAGGCACTTTTGCAGACATCCAAGACCAAATCGATTTAATTACTACGCTTTCTATGTGAAAGCCTTAAGGACCAACTCAAATAGGTTTCATGTTTACAGAATTCCAAACTTTGAATGAAGCCAGACAATACACTGATCATGGATAGTTATCCTAAAATTACCTTTTACAGACATGTATAAAATTGAAATAGGATAGGAGTTTGACAACAATCTCGTCAGTAACTTAATCCAAGGATTATTTGTTGTCATTTAATCATATAAACAAAGACATGAACCATGGGCAAACTTTCAAAACTTTATTTTCTATCTTCTAAAAAATTTCAACAGATACACATTACTACTTCGTACTCAAATGAATCCTGCATACTGCTTCGTACTAAAGTGAAAAATTGGAATTATGAATTAGAATTCAACATTTTGATTAAAAAATTCATTTCAAGACCAACTAGATATTACTACAGCAAATTTACTCTAAACATCCAACTTACAGCCTATTCAACTAAGATAGCACATTCACTAGAAGTCAAGAACTCAGATACTCTTCAAAAAAAAAAAAGAACACTTAACCAACATTCTAATGAATCAGACATTCATAGCAGGCAAAAGCATCATAGCAGGTCTAGCAAAGGCAAAACTTCACACTGATCGAGACATAGAACAATAGTTAATAACATGAGCTAAGAAACCATTCTTGGTTACTCAAATTTCAGCATATAGACCTCAATGAAAACAAAAAAAAAAGAAACAAGAACAACAGCCTACACCTCTTCAGACTCACACACACAGCTTCAGGGTCTTCACATGCCTCGACTCAGAAATCCCTACTTCTCAGCTCCCATACACTTCAGAATCTCAACAAACAAATCAGACCTCTACACACTTGAAATACCTGAACACTTCACTAACCAACAAAGATCGACTACACACAAGCAACAGCTCCCCCAAACCAACAAGAACAGCTGGAACTAAAAAAAAAAAAAAAAAACTTATTCTGCTTCTATTAAAACATCACCTGACTGCTGCATAAATGAAAAGAACAAAAGGAAATCTTTCCAGCTTCTAAAATAAACTTAAACCTGAAGCAAAATAAGAAACTACCCCCTTTGCAACTCACTTACTCTACCAGGACCTAAGCTAGACACCTGGACAACTCTTTAAACAGCATCCTGAACTATTCCCTGCACTTGCTCCATCAACACCCTCACAACCCTATACTCCCTGAAGCAACCAGGAAAACCAAGAGGAGCAGATCCCTTCACAACCTGAACTAAGCCACCCACTTTCCTATGAGCATCTCACAAACCCCACACTGCCCTGAACACACCAAACAACTATGGAAACCATAACAGCCTCCTTCAAACTCCAGGATACTCTCACAGACCCTACACCAATCCAAACAGAACCAAGGCTTTCTCCAGAACCTGGAACTCACAGACTTGCACAACCTCAGCCCTGAACCTCCTCTATACTAACCTGGACCAAACGACAGCCTCACAGATTCGAACAAACATAGATAATCTTTAACTATTAGCGTTTTAAGATTCAACCTTATAAGCATAAAGACATGACTTTGAACTTAAATAAATCATGAGAAAAACTAAGGATGAACCCTTTTTAATGAAACTCAGATTCAAAAAAAACAAGAGAAGAAACAAGACTCAAGCTTCAAATTGAACTTTGATTCCTATTACTTTTTTGACAAAATTTCCACTGGCATAAGTCTAATCCCAGTTTTTAAAAAAAGAAAACTTCTAGCTCATATCGATAAGCTTAACTTCAGTCAAACGTATATATAGACCTCATTCCAAAAGTCCATGTCAACAGATAACATCCAGCATCTCATTCAAAAATACTTTTGCATAGGAAAACAACATATAACCAAATAGAATAAAATGTAAAGGTTCAGATTTTACCTTTTTTAAGGCAGTGAACAGGAGCGAAGGTTCGAAGTAAACGCGACTCGACTAAGCGACGCGGTTGACGACTCGAACGATAGAGCGACAACACAAATCAATTCCAGAAAAACAGTCACGGAGAAGATATTAAAACTCGAAAATAAGTAAAAAAACTTGTGTGTATATCTGTTATGAACCCTGCCTCCTTTAAAAATTCTGAACCCCCTTTTTTAAAATGAGAGAAGCAAGATTAAATACCTCTAGGCTAGGGTTATGCTCCTATTTGAAATTCCAAGTCCACCCTTACTCGCTTTTGCTTTCCCTTTCAAGACCAGGGTGAAAAAGGTCTAATCCTCTCGGATTGTACCATTTTCACCTTTCTCTTTAAGAGATTTACCCGTTGGACGATTTACGGCTCAGATGCGATCCTTGCTCAAAACGGACGATCGAGATCGATTGAGATTGTACGAAAAAGAGAGTGGGGGGACCAGTTAGTACCGTTTTCTTGGACTGATGTGAGGAGGGTTTTTTTTTTGGGGGGAAAATCAGGATTAGGGAAGGGATTAGGGTTCTAAGAGGGGAGATTGGGAATGGGTCGGGTAAGGGGAAAGGCTGAAGAAGTGGAAAGGACCGGGTATGCGCGTGTGAGGTGGTATGTAACTATGTATTGTATATATGCTTGCATAAGTGAGCCAAAATTAAAGGAAAGAACGATTTTGGCCCTCTTTTTCCTTTTAATTAAACGCAATTTACATAATAAGCAGGATTTTAAAGATAAGCAATGTAATTTTAACCTTTCCATTGGAAATTAATTAACTCACTTTAATTAATTTTAATAAATTAATTTTAACTTTAAGTTTATTTTAACAATTGAATTTTATTTAAATAATTAATCATTGATTAAACATCGAGACAAAATTGGGTGTCAACACCACGATAACACTATCGCATTACACCTCTCCCACTGTGGGTGTAACATAGCATCAAAGGACTCTTTCTTACAGGTTCCATCAATAAAACCTACCTTATTCTTAGTTAATAAACAGATCTTCATAGATTTACTCCAAACAGTATAATATTCTGCTCCTAGAAGTTGTACAGCAACGATTAACGAACCTGATATGTCAGGTGGATGAATATAGAATGGATGATTATGATCTATCACCACAGCATCACCGACTGCATCATTTCTCAAGCCTCCAGTTGAAGAACTTGCATTTGCTGCCATTTTACACTTTCTTCGTTATATCGCAGAAAAATTGACGGTAAATTCCTCAATTTCTCCAACAATTTTAAACCCTAGCTCAACTAAAACACAAATTGACTCAGGCGGAAGCGAAAACCAGCAACGATTGCTCTGATACCATAATAAGTTTCATGTAACGAGGCTTAAGAATGAATCAGTTAAAGGAAAATTTGAGCTAAAATAAAACCCAAAACTAGGGGGAAGATGGAGAAATGGGGAACTTCCATTAAGGAATCCTAGAAAGAGAAACATTGCACATTTTACTTATTAAGCAACTGAATCAAAATTATCTAGTTACTACTACTTATACTAAGCTAGGTTGAGATATTAGCTCAACTTCCACTAACTAACAGGTAGTTACTAACTTCTATAATTTATATTTTAGTCCTTAACAACTAATAGGTACACTTTAGTCCAAATACAATCTAATAATGTAGCTCAATATAGTTTGAAGGAATTTAGTGAAAGGACAAAAATGTCCCTATTTTTAATGTTTTAAGGACATTTTTGAAAACTCAAAGATGCATATAATGCTAACGTATATATGATTTGAAAATGTCCCTATAGCTAATATATATACATAGTTACGAAAATCTACCTCTATTTTATTTACTTTTTTTATATTGTATGCATTAATTATATCCTTTTGAAATTCATTATATTTAATTGTGTAATAGATTAATACTGAATTTTGCTGTCTATTAAATGGACCTATGGCGCTAAAAAAATGAATTTTCTTCATTGCGATAGTGCTGGTTTGTTCACGATAGCACCAAATGATATGGGTCTCTACATAGATCTATGTTTTTGTCACGATTCAAATTACATGGTCATCACGACACCCAACAGAAACTCATCTAGGCGAACCCAGCACTAATTCATCAATAATTCCCAAATCATAATAGGAAAGTAACAAAAAGAATACATAACTTATAAGCTTTGACAGATTTATATTCTCTATTGGGAGTCACGAACAACTAAGAAGGCCAAAAGACTACTTATACAATCTTCAATTAGTTGAAAGATATGGAAATAATGGTATAATAATAAAAAAAAAAAGTTGGCTTTAAAGAACTACTAGATAGCTCACAGTTACAGTTTGCATGAATTTGCTACTCGGTTTTGAGATTCTTACAACCCGGCAATAACATATGAACAAAGAAATTTAAGAAAAAAATAACAAAAAAAATCAAATGAGTCTTAAGGACTCTATACATGGGAAGATAGCATCCATAATAAACAAGAAGCAAATCATATGACAAATGTATAATATATTAAGAGGACGTAACTTTACAAAAAGAAGAAACTTCTTTAGATGGTAATTTCAAATCAATACATACATAATAGATTTACAGCTCAAAACTCGTTTACAATGGACAAAATCTAAAAATTAGAAAGTGGACCAACTTCAAAATTATCAAATAGACCAACTCCAAAATACAATAATGGACCAACTCTGAAATAGAATAGTGTACCAACTCTGAAACTATCAATAGGGGCATGAAACATATCCACAAACTAAAACCTGACACGTGATACCATACACGTCCATTCATATCATATATCAGTATCAAACCCTGACAGTGTGTGGGAAAAAATACGCCACCCTTATTACGGGAATACGAGTCCAGCTGGAGAGACTAGACTTATCCTACAAGTCACCAGGCACAAAGGATACATGCCTATTCTACCAGTTACGATCGTTCAGACGGTACGGGCGTAGGGCACGGCATACATCCTGCCGTCTTAGGGTTACAGTCTCCTAGTTAGGGTTTCGTATAAACCACCGCCTTGAGTTTATAGGCTCATGAGCTTCACTAGTATTTGTATTTTACCATAATTATGACTGAATAATCACTATTATGAATACCCCTCCTTACATTGCATTGTACATCAAGCAATTCACCACTAATCCGGCTATTCTCAAGGAATAATACTCTTTACTTTCTTGTCTATTATTTTCCTCTCAATTTACTTTATTTTACTGTATTTCTTGTGACCCATCCATAAATTTAAGTATTTAACCTGTCCAATTTTAGGCAAAAGCAGTTTTGCGTCACCATAGGGCCCAGGCAATTGTAGGTGTTCTACGAGGAAAAGGCACAGTCATGTCAGACGACAACACTCCAAAGATCACTGCCGACGAAGTAAAAAACTCTGTACAGGAACCTGGCGATCCCAGCATACAGCCAAAAGATCCCATCAAGGAGCCAGCCCATTTTCCCAGTGACGCTGAAGGCGATCAATCACGCTGAGGTAATTCTGACCTCAGAGGTTTCCTTGTTAACCTCCTCACAACCCTATCAGAACGGGGAGAGCAGAACTCGGTCAACATGGTCGAGGGTATATCTTAAAAGTTTGGAACAATATTCGCTGGATCTTCTCGGAGGCCACCATCCCAGCGAGGACCAACGCCCACGAACGATACTCCAATGTCCGTTCCTAATTGCAGACTCAACATGGACGCCGCTTCTGGAGGCTCAACGACAGTCAACAATTAAGACCTCAAAGGAACACCTGTCATTCAGGATATCCTAAAGGAGATGAAGGTCATCCACGATCGGATCGGTACTGTACCGAGTGCACCACCTCAGGTTACCACTGTAGATGAGCAGAAGTTTTACAAGAATGCATACAAAGAAAGTGTTGCACCGATCCACGTACCAAAGCACTTTTACCTTGTGTGGGCAAAAATATGCCACCTACTATCATGGGGATACGAGTCCAGGCGGCGAGATTATACTTATATTACGAGTCACTGGTGCAAAGGATACACGCCCGCTCCTGCAGTATACGACCATTTAGGCGGAACGGCCATAGAACGTAGGATATACATCCTGCCGCCTAGGGTTTACAGTCTCCTAGTTAGGATTTAGTATATTCTACTGCCTTGAGTTATAGGCCCATGGCCTTATTAGTCTTTGTTTTTTACCTTATTTAGGTTTGGGTATTGCTATTATAAATACCTCTCCTTATATTGTATTTGTACATCATGTGATTCCACACTGAATCCGGCTATTCTCAAAGAAAAAGAATTACTCAGCTTTTCTCTTAATTTTTTCGTCTTGTTTATTCTTTACTGCTTTGATTATAATTACATACTTTTCTATTGTAATTATTGTATTGCTTGTGACCCTAACCATAAATAATTGTTTAACTTAGACGTACAATTTTAGGCATAAATAGTTTGGCGCCCATCGTGGGGCCCAGTCAATTGTAGATATTCTACAAAGGAAGAGGCACAATCATGTCTGACGATGATAGCATTCCAAAGAACACTGCAGACGAAGTAGATGAGTCCACAAAGGATACATGTGATCCTAGCGTACAGCCTAAAGATCCCATCGAATAGCCGAAAGACTTTTCCCTGGATCCGATCCCTGTTTCCAGTAATAGGGAAGGAGACTGATCGCTGGAAGGTAATCCCGAGTTCAGAACTTTCATTGTTAATCTCCTTAAAACTATGTCAGAACAGGCATAACAGAACTCAAACAGTGTGATCGAAGGGATATCTCAAAAACTAGGGGCAATGTTTGCTGGATCCTCTCTGAGGCCAGCATCCCCGCGAGGACCAGCGTCCACGAACAATTCACCAACATCTGTTCTTAGCCGAAGGCTCAACATGGATGCCGCCCCTGAAGGTTCGTCAACAATAAAAAAACAAGAACTCAAAGGAGCTCATGTTATTCAGGAGCTCATGTTATTCAGGACATCATAAAAGAGATGAAGGCCATCCATGACCAAATCGGTAATATGTCGGGTGCTCCACCCCAAGTTACCACAGTAGATGAGCAGAAGTTTTATAAAGATGAATATAAAATGAGTGATGCACCTGTCTGCATACCAAAGCACTTTTGTTTGCCGGATAACTTGAAGTATGATAAAACAACTGATCTGGACGAGCATATTGCTGCGTACTACACGGCTATGAAGAGTAATGAGATTACCGAGGAATAAATCAAGTATGCTCTAGTGAAAAGGTTCGGCTCAACCTTAAATAAAGGGGCCCTCACTTGGTATACTCAGCTACCAATGGGATCTATCGAATCCATTCACTCAGATGCAAGACTTGTTCAAGATAGCGAATTCTGGTACCCGTAAGCGAGAGAAGCACATGAAAGATATCTTCGAGATACGACAACAGGACAACGAGCTGCTAAAAGACTACCTTGACAGGTTTCAGAAGGAACACATGGAGCTTTCTCCAGTTCCTAACAGCATCGCTGTGGTAGACTTTAGAAAGACTCTGAATTCAAAGGGATCATTGGCCACCAGGGAGTTGCAGTGGAGTTTAACCCAGTACCCGATGACCACATGAAGCGCGTTGCACCAAAGGTACACCGAGAAGCTTCGCCTTGAGCCTGGAGAATCATCTACCCTCGAGAAAATTCGACCAACTGTCCAAGACGTCATCCGCCAAGGATAAAACAGGGATTCGTGGAGGAGCCTTGAGCGGGTGACAAAGGGAAGCGGAACAGGAGAGATTACAAGGATGATTTCCCAAAACAGAAAGTTAATAGAAAGACCTCAGCTCCATTAACTAAGGGGTCACTCAATGTGGAGTGGGTTCCTGATCGGTTTGAAGAGTTGGGATTGAGAGTCAACGCCGTAGAGTTTGTAAGGGATCATATGAAGGATGCCCAAATACGTTGGCCAAGCAATTTGAGGGCCAAACTTGGCAGTAGAAATAAGAGACTATATTGCAATTTTCATAAGGACCACAGGCATGACACGACCGGATGCAGAGCACTAATTTTGGAAGTTATGAGTTTGTTGAACAAGGGTTATCTCAAAGACCTGCTCATCGACAGAGAAAAACAGACCTTCACCGAAAACGAGAGCCAAGATGGACCCCCGGGCCTACCAGACCCCAAGAGACCAATAAACGTCATAATTGAAGGTCTAACACTGCTCGAAGGGTTAAATGACAGTATGATAGAACCCCATAAGGATTGTGCCCGAGACGAGATAATTATGTTTAGCGATGAGGATAGCATCGATAGCAATGCTCCACACTATGATGTCTTGGTTATAACGCTCAGAATGGGAGACACGGATATCAAACGCGTCTTAGTCGTGCTAGCAGCGCCATAAACATCATCAGATGGGATACACTACAAGTGATGGGCGTCGAGGAAAAAATTGTACCGAGTGTCTACATGCTCCCTGGTTTCAATAATTTTTGTGAAAGATCCATTGGCAAAGTTAAACTTACTGTTCACCTACCAGGTGCAGATTATGTTTCATTTTTTCAGGTAATCAAGGGGGGAGTTTCTTACAACGGAATCGTTGGATGGCCATGGATCCATCAAGTCAAAGCAGTACCATACACATGGCACCAAAAGCTGAAATACCCCACTCAATAGAGGATAAAGAAAGTTAACAGAGATCAGGAAGCGGCAAGAGAGTGTTACACGGCTGCAATTTTGGAAGGAGCAGCCCCCGAGGAAGTTCCCGTAGGGAACACCTCAGAAATCCTTGAAGAACCTGAAAATGCAGATGGTATGGTTGATAGGCATTTTTCGGGGGAGGAGAGGGAGTAGGAACGAGTTGGAAATACTTTTCTTTTTCAGAATTTACTCTGTTAGCACTTTAGTTCTTAGATTACAGCATTTGCATGCTTCTATGACATGTTATAGGTTTTCACCCACAACGAACCAGGCACGCCTTTAGTAATAAACTACTATTCATATAGTCATTTTTCTTTGCAAATTAAGATCCATTTACGATCCAAATATTCGTAGCACAGGCCATATACAAGTTGAAGTTATACACCCACATTCCATGATAAAAGTAGGGTACACTACTCTCTTAACTTGAACTCATTAATTCAATAACTGCACCTACACGCCGATGGGGACGCCCGTTTATGTAGTGCCAGAAAGTCTTAAATACTCGAGTAACTAAGCAAAGACGTTCGAAGTCAGATGCAAAAGTTCCTATTATCACACGGGCTAAAGTCGTCCCATTGTGGGCGCATAAAGCCATCTCCTACAAATGCAACCTAGCCACGAAATATTGGTGCACAATGGACGTAATTGCTCAAAGAAGGCATATTGATAAACGTTCTAAACATTATAACGTTCTGAACGACGGGAAGACATCTAACCTTTAGGTGCACACGCCCACAGAGACACAACTTAACATTACTTATTCTTTACGATGGAAATTAAAAAGCATCACAAAATAGGAAACAAGTAATTCAAGTCAAAATGCCTCAAAACGGGCCAAATATTATATCATTACGCCCGAAAAGCATGGGCAACTGTTCACAACAAAGAAGCAATAGAAAAAAAAGTATATGCATCAGGAGGATTTCCTATTCCTTTATTGGGGGTCTCCCTTCAGCATCAACACTCTGCGAAGGTCCACCAACTACAGGTTCCCCATCTAGTGTCTCACCTCCTCTCTCTCCACTATTCTCCCCAGAACCTTCCTCAATTCGGATCCCAGCTGAGGCCTGGGCAACAAGCTCGGTATACAAGGCAATCTCGGCATTCAGGTTCAATTTAGGTCATCACGAACCCGGAGGAAAGTGGCAAGAGCACCTGCAATGGTAGCCCGATTTACTTCAGCCACGCATCGAACATTCAAGGCATTCACCTATTCATCACGGGTCCTTTCCAGTGCCGCAACTTTGCTCTTCAGCTTGTCATTCTCATCTTGAAGGAAAGTAGAAAGGTTCTGGGCGTCTGAGATAATTTTCTCAGCAACATTCATTCTTTCTTCCACGCCAGACATCTTTCGTTGCATTTCCTCCACAATCGCTTCAAGGCGGCCCACATTACTCTGACGAAGTTGCCCCAAGACTTGGGCATCCGTCAGAGAAGACTTGAGGGACTCCACGGTCTGCTTGTGCTTACGAACCTCATTGGCCAGAGCTTTGTCCAGGTTCTTGCTCTTCAAAGCCTCTGGAGCTCTCCCTTCAGTTCTTCAACCTTCTCCACGAACAGTTGTAAGATGGCTTTCTTGCAAGGCTATTCTTCATGTATGTACTATTTTCACCTAATAAAGGTCACCTCTTAAACCATTTATAAAGGAGGAACTTACAAAAGTTCCAAAGGGACAAAGACCCTTCTTTCTACTTCAGTTATCTTTTTTATGTCATATTGTAACTAGAAAAACTTTTAAACACCATGTATTCATTAGGTGATTTTCAAACAAGTTTCCAAAGTATTTGTCTTAAGCCGAGGGACTACCGGAAACAACCTCTTCACTATGGTGAGGATAAAGTCTGCGTACATTTCACCCTCCCCAGACCCCACTCATGAGACACCACTGGGATTGTTGTTGTTGTTGTTGTTGTTGTTGTTGTTATTGTTGTTGTTATTTTTGTTGTTGTTGTTGTTGTTGTTGTTGTTGTTGTTGTTGTTGTTGTTGTTGTATTCATTAGGTGATTTTGGTATGTATAAACACAATAAGATGCAAAGTGTCTGTAGGACATGTACCTCAAATATGATATTGCCAAGTGCAGTAAAAATTGGATAAACAGGGGCCATCTCTCTAACCCTATCTTTTCTTTTGTATGTTAAAAGGCGTAAAATTGAAAGACATATTTAAAACTGGTATATTTCTACAATTTTAAGACTAGAATGGTTATGCAACAGGTTTAAAACTGAAAAGTAGACTATTTCTGCAAATATTAAGTTCTGAAAAGCTGCTGATTCACAAAATAATTTTTGAAAGGTTGAGAGTGTAGCAATGGCTTAAAAACGAGACTATTTTTGCAGTGGTTAAAATCAAAAGGTTACCTTTAAACAAAATTATTTCTGCAATATAAAATATGTTAACGTTTTCTCAAAAGATATCTAAGCTACATTATAAATCTCTCCAAATTAATTAATAGCTTTTGAGATATTTAGAATGTTGGAAGTCAAGTCCTTAAAAT
The DNA here is from genome assembly GCA_037355625.1 of Petunia x hybrida. Taxonomy (NCBI): domain Eukaryota; kingdom Viridiplantae; phylum Streptophyta; class Magnoliopsida; order Solanales; family Solanaceae; genus Petunia; species Petunia x hybrida. The sequence goes on along the minus strand of JBBBVM010000053.1, from coordinate 4,466,496 downwards.
TATATTATTTTCTTTATTAACCATAATCTATAGTATTTGGAGATAAAAGAGTCGAAAGGTCTCTCCAACTCTTTAAATAAGGATAAGGGACAACTTTTTCTTTTTTCGTTTCTTTTATTACCAAAATGGTTAAGTTCATCATTAGTGGGGTCGGATGTGGTTTCGGCAGTTTAAAAAGTTGTGGGACGAAAATATCGAGGCCAATAAAAACAATTTTCTCAAACTTTCCCTCCTATAAAATGATTAGTCAGACTTTTCAAATCCCTTATGATTCACTTCTCTTAAACACACCTACACACTTTTCTTTTCTCTTTCTTTTCTTCATTATTTCCAAAGTAAATTCAAAATCAAACCAAAATCGTCACTTCAAAATCTCTGATTCTCTTCTACATTGTTTCATTTCATTTAATTTTAGCAAAATTTCTAATCATTGTTGAGTCAGTAACGTTGTTCCATCAAAATCAAGGTAAATTTTTTACTTTTCTGATGAAATTTCACTATGGGTCGATTAAAAGCCTAGTTTAGTTGTTCAGCTATTTCTGGTGCTTCATTGTGCTTTGTATCACTATTTTTTCTGAAGTTTTTGTGGTATAATTTCGCATGAAAACCCAGTACAAGTGGTTATTATAAAGAATCATCATTGTTATGTAAACATAGGTGTTGACGTGTACATATATGACCTGATGTGTACACATAAGGGTAGAAGTGTGAAACATCTTGATTTATGTCGAAAACATCTCCTTAAATGGTTCGAGATGGCGACGTTCAGAAGATTCCACATATTTTAATATGTGTACACACCTTCATATATGTGTACACATCTTCATTTATGTGTCCACATCTTATCACGGGAACAATATCATTTTAGTGTTTGCACATATTATAATATATGTACACATCATAATATATGTGTGTTCGTCTTTATTTATGTGTGCACATCTAATCGTTGTTGCATCATCATTTGTAGTGTCTCCGCATACGATAATATGTGTTTATGTATTTTATCTTCCTTATTTAAAAAAAAAAAAAACTTTGTAGATAAAACGGTAAATACTCATAATGGTGGGGGTGCCAAGACACAGTCACGGAAGGCTTTCCAGCTACGGAGGACTAAGAGGAAGAGGGATGAAAAGAAAATCGAGACGTCTCAAGCGGCTAGTAAACGAGCTGCTAGCATTCCATGTCCATCACGAACTAATGAGGACAGGAAGAAAACCAACCCAGCATTGATATGAATTCTCCAAAATAATCGAATGAACGTGAGCAGACCTTAGCTGAAGAACGGGTGCAGACCTTAACTAATGAACGAGAGCACACCTCTGGTCAAGAAGTAGATAGGGAAACTACTATATCTACTGTGCGTAGTGATGGTGAAGCATCACAAAAAGCTGATGAAGGTGGAGAAAATAAATCTGATGATGATAGTGTAGGAAGGAGTAGAGAAGAAGAAAGAGAAGTTGAAACTGGAGAAACTGAAGCAGGTCATGCTTGTGAAGCTAAGAGAAGAGAAGAAAAAAAAGAAGTTGTTGAATCTGGAGAAACTGAAGCAGGTGATTCTGGTGAAGCTAGGAGTAGAGAGATAGTTGAAATTGGAGAAAATAAAATAGGAGATGATGGTAAAGGTAGGAGTACAGAAGAAGAAAGAGTAGTTATTGAAACTGGAGGAAATGAAACTGAAGAAAAGGAAGCAGATGATACTGGTGAAGATGCGAGTAGAGAAGCAGGTGATGTTGGTCAAGGTAGGAGTAGAGAAGAAGAAAGAGTACTTGTTGAAACCTGTGATAATGAAACTGGAAAAAGAAGTTGGTAATACTAGCCAAAGTAGGATTGGAGAAGTAGAAGAGAGAAACCATGGTGGTGGAGGAGAATATTCCGATCCAGATGATGCTATTGGTGATGTGTACAACAAATAGATGAGTCAGTAGAGAAAAGACAACAAGATGATGTTGAAATGGCGCCAGGTGAAGTCGTCCCTGATCAGGTAGGAGCATTCGTTTAACTGATATGGTATATGTTTGCACATCTCATTATATGTGTACACATAGTTGAGATGTGTGCACATATATGTGTAAACATCTTAAAGAATGTGTACATACCAGTCGGTTTAATGATGTGGTTCGTGAAATTAATATGTGCACAATTTTTCTGAATGTGCATGTTCATGGTGAGGTTGCTTTGACTTTCACTCCTCAGAACAACTTGAAGGTGTATATGGACGAGCATGGCGAGTCCAAAGTGCCAAAGTTTTCCATGAGAGCCTCTCTCACAGATATGCTTAATAAGTTCCGAAAAGTCCTGCAGAAACTCAAATTTGAGAATAGTTTCAAAGATAGCATTTTTTAGCATCTTTTGGATTTAAATCCCCATGCCATCTTCACTCCCAGATTAGTCCATGGCCTCCGTGAATGAAAAACCATTTCTAACAAGGTGAATGAATTGTTGGTCAACTTTAACGGATTGCCTGCTCGTTTTGGCCTCCATGAATTTGCATTGATGATAGGTCTACCATGTCACTCTATTTCCTCTGGTGAATTTTCAAATGGGGAGGTTGCTGAGAGGGTGAAAATTTATGGTTCTTGATTACAAATGATGGCAAGCAAAAGTATATTAATGGAAAACAGCTAGTAGGCATGATTAATAAAAGTAAAACGAATGATAATCGACAAAAGTTTCGTCTTTGCTTGATTTGGTTTGCACATACAATTATGTGTTCCAAAGATATGCGAATGAGAATTCCCACAAATTTTGTCCACCTAGCATCCAAGCCCAACACATACTTCAAAAAATATCCATAGGGCCGAGAGATCTTTGACTTAACAATTAAGTATCTTTGCAAGCCAATGGAAAAAGATCAGGAATCCTTTAACCGGTATGGTTTCCCTTGGGCATTCATGGCATGGGCATATGAAGCCATTACATCGCTTCGGCACGAGGATTTTCTTGAACTACACACAGAGCCAAGGATGCTACGGTGGATTACTGACAAGAAAGAGCATGAATGCGATCAGTTGTTTTGCAATGCTGATAATCCGGGAAGTCTGCACTTTTATATTCACATTCATTTTATGTGTAAACACCTTTTATATGTACACACATCCTGCCTTATATGTGCACATATTTACCCGCGACATCTGTTCTTTATCCTTCTATAATATGTGCACACATTATAGTTTATGTGTACATATATTATAGAAAGCTAAGACTTATATCTATTCTATCTCATATGTGATCTCTTTTTTTCTTATTTCTTTTTGGGTTGGTGGGGGGTGTAGGTGGTGACCCCTTGCCTTGTACCTACTCCAAGCAAGATGGAGAAGGATTTCATGAAAAAATTGGTTCTATATGTTGATATGAAGGATGAATTGATTGATAGGTTGACTGAAAGGTTGGATGGTGTGACAAGACTGACATTGGGAGCTCAAATTCCAATAGATGAGCAGGAAGTTCATGGTTCCAGGGTTAATTATGGAGATCCTAGAGATGGTTCACGTGGAGATCGTGGAGATGCTGGAAATTTTAGAGATTGTGGTTCACGTGGAGATCATGGAGATACTGGAGATTTTAGAGATGGTGGTTCACATGGAGATCGTGGAGATTATGTACAAGATGTTGATGGAGAGTATGATGTTGGCAGACGTGTAAGCTTCAGTAAATTTTATGGAGGTGCTCATAGACCTTTTGAAAAGTCTGCTGGTTCTGTAGGTGATGGTGGAGAGGGTACCTCGAGAGCCCATTCTTATTGCAAATGTAGATTGTGCAATGACTACAAGGAAGAAAGAGAAGAAGAGAAAAAATGATGAAATATGTAAAGGAGGTCATTGATTCCCTACTAAATTAGACAAAGCAGCAGCCTAGGAGGACTGTGTACCCTGCAAGGACACAAATATCTCCTTATGTTGCTATAAAGAAGACGGCAAGGCTGGTGATAAACAAAAAGACCACTCATGTTGCAGATAAGGTTCAAAAAAATTGCAGAAAGAGGTTCATGAAGATGTTTAGAAAAAGGTTCATGAAGAGTTCAGGAACAGGTTCAGGAAGAAAAGGAGGAGCGGCTTCCTGTTGATATTTATAGGCCCGTTGATCCGCAAAAGAGAAAAGCTTTTGATGCATATATGCGTTAAAAAAAAAAAGAAGTTATTGTTGGGCCATGAATATGACCAGGCTGAATTTCGTGCGATAACAACCATGACACATGGATGGAGAGTCAGGTACATATCCCCCACCTCTTATCTGTTGTGTACACATATTTGTAAAATGGGTATTTGTGCACTTATCATAGTTATATGTACACATATTTCAGAGTGCAGATACTATGTGCGCATATATTCTAATATGTGTGCACATGCTAAATATATAACACATTGGCACATTTTTAAAACCATGTATATATAGCTTCTTCTTTTTCATTGTTGCAGAATGTTGATGTGATCTTGGGCCTAATGAGGTAAGACACAAGGAATTCACAAGTTACTATGATAAGAGATATCATATCCTGGATATGAACTTATATACCCACTTGGCTGCATCGTACAAGAACCTTGAAAAAGAGGCAGATGAGTTGAAAGTTCCTTTGGATGGTTATATGAAGATGAAGCCTGCTGGGCAAGGACTTTTGGATTATGCAATTGGTAAGGAACCTTACCCAAGTGGCCGTCGTTGGATATGGGGTTACAGTCATCAATATTTTAAAGGAGCAGTGGTTTTAATGGTCGAGGAAGCAAGGATTGATGTTTATGACTGTAATAAGGGGTTGTACGAAAGAAACCACATGCATTGATGTGTTATATGTGTACATATAATAAATCATATTATATGTACACACATATTTATATATGTATGCACATATAATATGATGTGCACACATATAACGTGATACTACAACATATCGTGACCACTATTTAGGCATCGCCGTTTCTTCACAACGACGAAATGAAACATATAATTTAGGAACATAAACCACATGCATTGTATAATACAAAATCTTACACTTACCAGAGATGATGAACGAGTTCCTTTGAAGCAAGAATCAACAGAATTCTTGTTTCAAGACCCGATTCAAAATAAAATAATGGGAGAAATTGGGAAAATTGATTTTACGATCAGGAACAAATAGAAATGAGTACCATTGATGAGGAAAACTTAATATCAATCAATGGGGGAAAAATCTGGAGCTGATTGAAGCAAAAAAAGAAGAAAGACAGGATTGGATTTTTGAAGGGGTCGGCGCGGGGAAAGAGATGAGAGAGGGGAGAGAAAATGGGAGGGTTTTTGTCATTTTTTGCTAAAAAAAAAGTTTGTATATGGAGGGTCTTTTGTATTTTTCAAAAGCTTGAGGTGTTCATTAATAATGATTTTAAACCACTAACCCACTAATTAATAACTTGTCCCTCTCACCTAATTTTGGAGACTTGAGTCCCTTTTTTATATTTAAGGACTTGGTTGTCCTTCTCACCCAAAACCCCCTAGAATTTGCATATTACCATATTATAGCTACTCTCTAGTTCATTTTATATGTGCTTATCAATTGCTTACTACACAATTTATATACACACACACACACACACACACACACACACACACACACTACATCTGTCCCATTATAAGTGCCCACTTTTCCAATTTCACGTCCATTAGGAAAAGTATTAACTACTATATATTCATTACCTAATTGTCCTTATTTATTTTGTTATTAAATGTGAAAAGAATAAATCATCACTTTTTACTCCCTCCATTCCAAAATGGATGACATTATTTCCTTACTAGTCTGTTCAAAAAAGAATGACACAATTTTAAATTTGGAAATATTTTTTAATTGAAATTACTACTTTGCCCTTGATGAAATGCTTTATAGCCACATATTTATGTATGCCTTATTTTGGACCAGAAGTTCCAAAAGTCTTATCACATTTCTTAAACTCCGCTCCAAGTCAAACTAAGATAACTATTTTGGAACGGAGGGGGTACCTCTTAATAGCAAGGACTATTGGCAAAACCACTTAATTTTGTATTGATATTCTAAAATTGACACTTATTTTGGAACACCAAAAAAAAAAAAATCAAAATTGGTCACTTATTTTGGGAAGGAGGTAGTATATTAAATATCTTACTTATTATAAACAAACTGTTTTAAACGCGGCCTCGCATCTAAAACGCCACCGAACTTAATGATATGTGACCATCAATGTCACAATACCTTTCTTTGGTGGCACATATTTTGTTACTTAAAATGAAACTTGTGTCGACTAAAAGAAAAAGATCATAATATTCTTGTTTGATTGGTTAATATCAATTTAGGTAAATATGCAATTCATTGCTATATGAGCAATATGACTGTACTCGTTGACTATTTCTGCAAATTTATTTGAACTGGTTGCCTTTGCACCCCATGTCCCTCTTCAGAACAGAAATTCGTAACTGTCCTACTAGATTAAAATCTAAATTTGCAGAAGTGATCCAAGTTCCAACTTTAAAAGAAATTGAGATTTTAACTCTTTTGAGGAATCAGAGTATATACATATTAGCTTGAATTACAGAATTAATCCTGGGTTGAATATGACACTAGTAATCTGTCCCTTCAGCTCAATATAACCTGTTTGTGCATCATGACCTTCTTTGCATGTGTTATTTATATTTTGCCCCTTGTAATTTAATTGCAAATCTGAACTCAATTATAGAAATCGGTCGGAACAACATTAAGTATAATTTTGGAGGTGCATAACCCCTTCCTCCTAGGATAATTTGAACACTTACCAGAATCTCTAGTTAGCATACCAAATCGGAGTCATCTTTTAGAATTAGTTAGAAGTACTTTAGATGACCTAATTAACTAGTTAAATAATCTATTAGGTGGTGACAACATAATTCAACTCCAAACAAGTTACCAAGTCAGAGCGCACGGTTTGAAATAAGTTGCGACAAGCGTCAGTCAGAAATTTTCGACTACCAAGATTCCGTTGAAAATTACTGTTTTCTGGCATTTGCTTCTAGAAGTTGTTTATTCCTTCAACAAAAGGGATGTGAAAAGCAAGACTTCAGTCATCAATAATCTCAAACCAAAGCAAAGACCAACGACAAAGGTACTTATTATTAAAACATTGAAAGCTAAGCTAGATACAATAATTTAAGTTATGAATGTCAAAGGCATGTTTGTTGAGTTTTACCTTTTAAATTCTAACATATACTAGTAGATTCTAGAAACGTCTCATATTGATTTCCTTTTTTCTGTAAAATCAAATCACTAGTGAAATATGACTTTCAGATAACTTTCCAAGTCTACGAGTTTTTAATTAGTTGAATGATTAAATCAATAAACGAACCGAAAGCTGACTCGAATATATATTGATCCACAACTCTTAGGCTTCCAAGTGTATTATAAGTTGGTATATACTTATAACATAAATATACTACTCCGATATATTTTCTGGACGCAAGCCAACCTCATTATTGTTGGTGAGAAATAATGTAAGTAAAATTAGTTTGCAGTTGTTCGCCAGAGACATTATATAAATAGGTTAGTTTTGGTTGACAATGCAATTAAATTTTAGAAAATTCACGAGATCAACTAATTAATATAGAATAGATAGACATAGTTTAGTACTAGCTAGTTATTGGACATGAAAGTCGGACCCTTCGTTTTTTTATCCTTATGTATATTGTGGCATTACTATTTATTCATGTATCTTAGTACTACTTTTTAACAAATATTTTAAGGATATATACCTTAATATTCTTAAATCACTGGTGAGTCATTCGCTTCTTTTCTCTTTCTCTCTGGGAGAACCAGAGAAATTAATTACAAATATAAAAAGGAATTGAACATTTTTTACATAGCTAAGATTAGTTCGATTGGCAAACTCCAATATTACATGCATACGTCATAGTAAATGACCTTTAAAACTAATTTTAAAATGGCTAATTAATCAGAACATGCACAATCATTAACTTGAAGATAGATTAATCAGTATAGGTATAGAGGAATTAATTGACAAAATATTGTTTTGATATTGTTATAATTAGTGTAGATCATTCTTTTCAACGCTCGTCTGGAAATTCTCATAATAAGGATACTTATCCAGAAAAAAAGCGAAAAAGTAGTAGGAGTACTTATTAAGCAAGATAGAATGGAAAAAAGGAAAGAATATTACTTGGTGCTTAATTGGTGCTGAATACCAACTATAGAAATTCAGTACTACTTCAAAAAATGTGTTGTAGACTTTCCAGAAGTAAAGTACAATACGACCTTTTGTCTCTTCCTTAGCCATAGCTTTACTGGGCATTTCCTTCACACATACTCTAGTTCATTCATGGTTCTCCTCGTCACCCTACAGCTTAAAGCAATAGAATATAATTATTACATCGAAAAAGAATAGAGTATCATCATTTCACATATTAAGCATTTTTGTCCGTCTTTTCACGTAGTAGTTCTTCTCATTGCCCTTAAGTCGAAGACTCGAAAGAGCATATTATCGGATCACAAATTAAGCTTGCGTAAAACCGACCAGCCAGGTAAAGCCAGCTAATGTATAACTACTAGTATATGCAATTTACAAATGTTAAATAACTATCAGTGTATGTTTATTTAATTCACTGAATTATATTTTCTTAATTATTTTGATGTTTCCTTGGGATATTCTTTTTTATTTTATTCTTCAGTTCTGTTTTGTTTATTAGGATGATATATGAAATTAACATAGATGTATATGTTAGCTTGGATTAGCTTGGAGTTTTGACTGATGATTAAGGAATGGATTCAAAGGACCTGTTCTTTTGAATCACTGCAGCTAAATAGATAATTCATGCAAAATCATTTAAGCTAAGATATTATTAATTATCCTAAGACTAATATTTATCTTGATAATTATGCAGGTCTAAACGTGATATGAAAAGATTGCATAAATATTGGATAAGGGCTAAAAGATCCGGATGCTTAAAGTGAAGAGTTCAATTAGGACTCAAACTCTTGGGAGCTTTGGAGTTCAAATTACTCAAGACTTCTTGGTTGCTGAAGCTATAAAAAGTGGAGCATATCAGTCATTGAAGTATGCACAAATACAGAGAGAATCGAACAAAGCACTAAAAGAGTCATTATCTTATTTGTGTAATCAGTAAGCTACATGGAACTAAGTAAGAACTTGTTCCTTAGATTGAGTCTTGTAAAAGTTCAGTCTTAGTTCAACTGTAGTTGGCATTATCGAGTTGTATCTTTCTAGTTCAAGTCGTGTACTTGACAAAGCTTCACTGATCGTGAAAGAGGTCACTAAAGGATTAGAGTTAGTCCTAGGTTAGTAAGAAGGTAGTCTTGTAACCAAGTGGGTCTTTTACATAGTAAAGTTGAAATCCTACTTGGAAGAGTAGGTCGTGGTTTTTTGCTCCCGAGTTCAAGGGGTTTTTCCACGCTAATATTGGGTGTTCATTTACTTACAGTTTGAATTCCGCACATAACATAGTAAAGGAACACATTTTAAGGAACTGGTCCTTAAAACAGTAAAGTGGTGTATCTTGGAAAATAACAATTGGTATCAAAGCGGGTTATCCTTGAAAAGGCTAACACCTAGGATTAGATGAGTATATCACGAGAGAATAGTGAGGGTCAGTCAATGGTTAGAGCACCTTTGTTCAATGGAAAATATTATTCACGGTGGTAGGAAAGGATGCGAGATCATCTTCAAGCTAGGACTATAAATTATGGGACATAGTGACTAAAGGTCCCATGATTCCAATGAAGAAGGATACTGAGGGAAACGATGTTCCTAAAAACAGAAAAGAATGCAATGCTGAAGTCATAAGGCAATGGGAAAAGAATGCAAAAGCTAGGAAGTGGCTTGTTGGTGGACTCAGTCCTGACGAGTGCACTAGAATTAGAGGGTATACCACTGCAAAGGAAATTTAGGATGCTCTACAAGTTGCACATGAAGGAACAAGTCAGGTAAAAAGGTCTAGAGGTACACATCTTTTTGCTGAATATGAAAATGAAAGAAGAAGAATCAATCTCTGAAATGTATACTAGATTTAATGCCATTGCATCTGAACTTATTTCTTTGGGAAGGGTTTTAACTGTGGAAGATAGAGTAGAAAAGATCCTAACTAGGGTTCTTCCAGATTCTTGGGAGATCAAAGCTTGTGCTATCATAGAAAGTAAGGATCTGACCACCTTATCCTTAGATGAGCTTATAGGAAATTTAAAGACTTATGAACTAAGGGAAAAAAGGTTAAAAACATAGGAGTACCAGTTAAAACTGAACCTAATCTAGCCTTGACTGCTGCTGATAAGCCTATTGATGATAAGGAACTGGTCCTTAAAAATATTTGAATAAGAAAAAGGGGATTAGTGGACATGGTAAGTCTTCTAACATGAAACAGGCTGGGGAATGCTTCAAATGTGGCGGCATGGAGCATACATCAGCAAATGTCCAATCATAGAAGGAGAATGGAGGAAGAGATATATTGAGGAAAGGAAAAAGGCTAGGAACATGTCCGTAAGAAAAGTGGAAATCCCAAAACAATGGTTGCAGGATGGCAAGATAGTGAGGATGAAGTATCTGATGATGATCTGGATGAGGATCTTGCTCTAATGGCTCTTGAAGACTCAGATAATGAAGAAGATGCTGAGGTATTTGTTTCTAAACTTAGACAAGATGTGAAAAGTATGCCTAGAGAGAAATTAGTTAAAGTATTTCATACTGTGTTAAATGAGTTTCATCAACTGCATGATGAAATTGATAGTTTAGGAGCAGAATACAAAAAGGCGGTAATTAAAAATGACTCTCTGAAAAGGGGTGGCACCGGAAATGGCACTGGCGCTGCTATCATTGAAGAAAGGGCTGGCACCGGCGCAGTTAGGGCGCAATCCGAACCCCCAAGGATTTCATCCTCGGTGGGATCTTATCGGAAGCTTGAGGTGCCGACCTCTTCAAATCTGTTGGCATGCAGCCGAGCCGACATTTTGAGCCTTATGTCTTTGCTGGGCCCGGAGGAGGATAAAGTCGTGCAAGAGTTTTCCTGAGGTCAACTATATAATACCATTGCTGCCAATGCTATCAGAGTAAGTTTCACCTCTCTTGAGTTTTACCTTAGGTTTTCCCTTTATCTTCGTCCTCAGTTCATAGCTGACTTCGACTTTCTGATTGATCTCTATTCAGAGTTTTGTTCCGTCACTGAGGGCTATCAAGGTTGAGACCTCGAGGGACGAAGAGGTCCGGCGTGTTGCTCGTGCGTGGGACAGACAAAGAGATAGCTTCAATGCACAAATAGCTACACTAAAAGCTGATCTGTCCAAGTCCCAATCAGATCTGCATGAGGCCGAGGCCATTTCCGAAGCGAAAATCAAAGCCCTTGGTGATGGCTTCCAGGTTGAACGCTCGAGGCTGGAAGCTGAAACCGCGAGATTGAGTGCCGAGCTGACTCAAGTAAAGAGCAAGGCCGAGGAGATGGCCAAAAAGCACCATGATCACCTGCGGGAGCACGTGCTTCATATCCAAAAGTTGGAGGGCGAGAACTCCAAACTTTCAGCTAAGGAGGCCGAGGTTGAAGCTCTGCGAGATGAAATTGCCGACTATAAGAATAGAGCTAAGATCAAGGTCAAGAGGGCTGAACTGGATAAACAGTGGGCCATCATCAGCTCTCGGCTGAAATTGCTCAAGCGATGTCACACCGGCGAGCTCGACTTGGAGGAGGAGATTGTAAAGGCCGAGGCGAAAGCAGCGAAGGCCCAGGCCATCATTGAAAAACTCTCCTCAAGTGAAGCCTCGAGCGATGAGGACGATGAAGAGGATGAAGAAGATGCCGAGGGGGGATCCAAAGATGGAGGTGATTCTCCCGAGGCTTAGCCTTCTGATAGCATGGTTTTTTGTACGCCTTCGGGCTTTTATGCTTATGTTTTGGACCTTCGGGTCCTTTTGATGTAAATACTCTTAGCCTTCGGGCTTTTTAATGAAATGACTTTGTTGTTTTTATCTTAAGTGTTGGTTTTTGCGTGTACCGAACATCTTAAAATAAATAACTCGCTTGCAAGACTTAATTGAATTTAACTGATGCAAACTTAGACGTCTCGTCCTCGAGTCGGTGCATTTAAAGTGCAACTTCGGAGTGCAAGTTTATAAAGACATAAAGCTATGGGATGAAGCTCAATTCATTAATAATATTGATAAGCGGAAATTGGCTTTTTACAAGAAACCAAGTCGAGGCGGACCTTGGGAAAAAATATGAAAACACAAATTAATAATGTGATTAATAACGTGCCACTACTGGGCGGAGTTACAATGTACTAAATCTATTCCTCGGGCATCAGTCTCCGGTTGCCGAATAGATGGTCTTCGATTGGGAGGCGCATTTTTTACCTCGGTTGCAACTCGTCCCTTACTCTCCCCCAGTGTTCGGGTGTGAATCTTGATGAAGACCCGGGCACTGGAGATCATTTAATCTGCTCCCTAAAGAGGTCAAGCAAAGTGAAACGAGGAGCAAGTGAGTACATTCGACCGAAGCCTTTAGGAGCGTTGTTCTGCTCGGCGCCAATTTGTATGGGCCTAAACTAGTTTTAGGATCACAAATCTAATTTGGGTTTGAATATAAGAAAAACTTCGTATCAAAGCTAAATAAATGCAAGAAATAGGCGTAAATGCAAAAGAATAGCTTGATTTCAATATATTGCAGTGAGTACAAATTTGGGCGGTGTTTCAGTATATATTTCTGGATACATCTAATATAAAATGAAAGACTATTTATAGACATATAATCTTCCCCACGTTCTCCACGACTCTTCATGGCCAAACCCATATTTTGAGCATTTATGGATGATGCTAATAGGCAGAGTAGTGGGCTGAAGTAGTGTGCTGCAAAGCCGCTGGAACCGAGGCTATTCACCGAGGTGCATGTGTGTGACCTCGGTGGGGAGGCCTTGCTGTTCGGTCGAGGTAGATGTCACCAAAGCTCAGCTTACGGCTCGCCTTCGGTGACGACCTCGATGCATGACTTCGACGTTCCACTTGTTGGCTTCGATCTTTGGCTTGCTGTCACATGCTCGGTCGCCATCAGATTGCATGGCCGGGACGAATCATCGCGAGCCGATTTTTACCCAATACAATCACAATGGTTAGGAAAACAAGATAAAATAGATTGAATCATCACTAGTATGCGCCTCAATTTTGCACCTCCAACAGTAAACTTCCCATTTGCCATTGTTTGTAGATCTCTAGTTTAAGGTCATGAATAAAAGTTTTAGCGCACCTTCTCAGCGTACTTGAAAGGTTAATTTTATGATTAAATAGAAAAAAATAAATAGGTGCTTCTGCGCTTAAAAGCTCTACTGCAAATAGGTTAATTAGTCTCCCTTTTTTGGGGAAAATAATATTGTCTCTGTCCCATTTATGTGATATACTATTATACAATTTAGTGGGTTGAAATGTTTTTTAATGCAATGATTTTCTCAAACATTCTTGTAATATTTTAAATTATTAATTGTACTGACTTATAGTACTTTTTACTTCGTTTTCAAAAATGTCAATTTTATCTCAAAAGAAAAATTCTGAGTACCAACTAAAGGTTTGCTTCAATGTTTTGACCCTCATACTTTAAACACCAATTATATAATGAGATAGAAGGAATACTATAAATGCATATTAAATCCAACAAAGTTGAGAGCAACTATGCGTCATGATAAATTGACAAATTTTTTACGATTGTCTACCTATCATATATAATCTTCTAATTTCTTTCTCCATATTTAGGATTGACAGATGATATATATGAGCAAACTCACATAAGCAGAGCTTTTTCGAAAGAAAAATTGAGTGGATTGAATAAACAGCTCTTAATTCGGTATTGTTAATTGGGGAAATAGATGGGTTTGGCAAATGAGTAAGAAAAAGAGAAGGATAAGCTACCAACCAACGTCTAGAAGGAGAGGCCAGAGTGGGAGACACGGATACGAAAGCTGGATGAGTAAATATTTTATTATCAGTCTGTAGTCTGAATATATGATTGGCTATGAGTCTATGACTATGATATATAGTATGATTACTTAAAAGGTTCTCCTAGTCGGAGCACTACTTAATTTACATTTAGGTTGGTACACATAATTTTCAAAAAGGAGTTTCGTAGTCAATTCTACCTTCTGTTTAATGTTGTGGTGTCTTTCCATCAAAAAGAAGACTTTAGTTTCAACATGACATGGAGTTATTATAAATATTCCATCCGTTTAAGTTTACTTGTCCAAATTTAGCAAACTCAAATTTTTAATTTGCTTATTCTTTTAGCAATTCAAGATAAAATTAGCTATGTTTATCCTAATTTACCCTTGACATTAAATGGTCAAATTCTTCAATAATAAGAAGAAGAAGAAGAAGAAGAAGAAGAAGAAGAAGAAGAAGAAGAAAGAAAAATAATAAGAATGGTGATGAAATAAAATTTGAAAGGAAATCTAGAAGAAAGAAGGAGAAGGAAGAAGAAAAAGAGAGAGAAAGAAGAAAGAGAGAGAAATAAAAGTGAAATGATTTGAATAGATGATAAAGTAGAAGTAGGTGGGAAGGAGGGAAAATAAAAAATTTGAATTTTTTTGAATTTTGGGGTGTTTTTGTAATTTTCGGAAGTTTTTTTCTGGCCACAAGTTTTAAATGTTACAATTTGGCCCTCACTTAAGTTAATTAATTATTTGTCCCCTTTTCTTATTTTGAAATTAAGAGGACCCTATGCCTCTTTTTTCACAGGTAACTAGGGGCTTTGGCATGGCAGGACTTGCCAAGTCTTTTTTTTAGTGGAAAAAGGTTCAAGTTTTAAACATGAAATCTAGGGTCCTCATTTAATTAGTGTTATTAACTATCTAACATTCTCACTCCAATGTTTTGTAAGTTACACAATAGTCCATGTATAAAATCTAGTTTTTTGTCAAATTTGGCCATTTACCTAGCTGCTTCCCTCTCTCCTCTTCCCCGTTTTCCCTCTATTTTTCTCCATTCCATTCCCGCCCAGAGTTCCACCATAGCTGCTGAGCTTCCTTTCCTAGATCGAAATAATACACATTCCACCATAGCTGCTGAGCGTATTTACTAAATATCCTTCCAGTTTTAGGCAATTCAAGCTGAGACCCCCCACATTTGGGTTATACGACATTTTGTTAAATCTGGTCGTTTCTTATCCATTAAAGAGGAAATCTTGTTCCTCTAATTTTAATCGTATCAATCGTTTCTTATCCATTATATTTGCTTATAGTTCGCAACACATCAACTGTCATTTAGGATATTACAATACGATGTTCCAAACGACAACTTATTCTACTCTATTTTTGGAAAAGTTAATAAATGCATACACCAAGTTCGGAACATATACCATGTGTTCCAACACAGAAATCTATGTTCGGAACGTAACTGGTATGTTCCAGGTATAAATGATAATTATTAACACTATACATGACCAAATTTCCAGAATAGAGTGATAAATGATGTTAATTTTAACTAGAAAGTACTAATTTTACTTGTTTGATTTACAAATGATGATGATTATCACTAGAAATGACCCATTGTACTTGTAAAAGTGACAAATGATGCTCATTTAGCTTAAAAGGACCAAATATAGTTGGTAGACTAAGAAATTATGACAATTATCAGTAGTAATGACCAATTATACTTGTTAGAGTGATAAATGTTGGCAATTATCAGTAGTGATAACCAATTGACTGACAAGTGATGATCATCTATCGTAGGGTTGTTTTAAACAAACTATTGATGTTCGTCGCATTAAACGGTCGTTCGGATCGCACAATTTTTAATGTTGCTATCTTCATCGTATGATGATCCATACACACATACTGGTTTCGAACATCAAATAGATGTTTGTCACATGTTATGTGTCGTTCCGAGCGCCATGTTCAATTTTTTCTATGTTCATCATACTTTTTCACAATTAGAGTAGTTAGCGCGACAAATTATGATGATTGTATAGCTATAAGTGACCAATTATATTTGTAAGAGTGATAGACTCATCCACTTTCATCACAAAGACCACTTAGAGTAGTTGGTGTGACAAATGATGATCATTATGAGTAGAAATGGACAACTAGAGTTGTCAGAGTGACAAATGATGATCATTATACCTACAAATGACCAACTACACTTGTAAGAGTGACAAATGATGATCACTATCACTATAAATGACCCACTATACTTGTAAGAGTGACAAATGATGATCATTATCACTATAAATGACTCACTATATTTCTTATAGGGAGAAATGATGATCATTATCACTATAAATGACCCACTATACTTGTTATAGAGAGAAATGATGATCATTATACCTTCAAATGACCCACTATATGTATAAGAGGGATAAATGATGATTATTATGACTACAAATGACCCACTATGCTTGTAAAAGTTACAAATGATGATCACTATCACTATAAATGACCAACTATACTTCTTATAGGGAGAAATGATGATCATTATACGTACAAATGACCAACTATACTTGTAAGAGTGACAAATGATGATCACTATCACTATAAATAACCAACTATACTTGTTATAGGGAGAAATAATTATCCATACATATACTCTAGTTTCGAACATCCACTAGACGTTTGTCACATGTTATGTGTCGTTCCGAGCGCTATGTTCAATTTTTTCTATGTTCATCATACTTTTTCACAATTAGATTAGTTAGCGCGACAATTATGATGATTGTATGGCTATAAGTGACCAATTATACTTGTAAGAGTAATAAACTCATCCACTTTCATCACAAAGACCATTTAGAGTGGTTTGTGTGGCAAATGATGATCATTATGAGTAGAAATGGCCAACTAGAGTTGTCAGAGTGACAAATGATGATCAATATGATAAGAAATGACCCACTATACTTGTTAGAGTGATAAATGATGATCATTATGAGTAGAAATGACCCACTATACTTGTAAGAGTTACAAATGATGATCATTATGAGTAGAAATGACCCACTATACTTGTAAGAGTTACAAATGATGATCATTATACCTACAAATGACTCACTATACTTGTTAGAGTGAGAAATGATGATCACTATCATTATAAATGACCAACTATACTTGTTAGAGTGACAAATGATGATCATTATACCTACAAATGACCCACTATACTTGTTAGAGTGAGAAATGATGATCACTATCATTATAAATGACCCACTATACGTGTAATAGTGACAAATGATGATTATTATGACTACAAATGACCCACTATGCTTGTAAGAGTGACAAATGATGATCACTATCACTATAAATAACCAACTATACTTCTTATAGGGAGAAATGATGATCATTATACGTACAAATGACCAACTATACTTGTAAGAGTGACAAATGATGATCACTATCTCTATAAATGACCAACTATACTTGTTAGAGTGACAAATGATGATCAATATGATAAGAAATGACCCACTATACTTGTAAGAGCGACAAATGATGATCACTATCACTATAAATGACCAATTATACTTGTTATAGGGAGAAATGATTATCACTATCACTATAAATGACCAACTATACTTGTTAGAGTGACAAATGATGATCAATATGATAAGAAATGACCCACTATACTTGTAAGAGCAACAAATGATGATCACTATCACTATAAATGACCAATTATACTTGTTATAGGGAGAAATGATGATCCATACATATAGTCTTGTTTCGAACATCCAATAGATGTTTGTCACATTATATGTGATGTTCCGCGCGAAATGTTCTATTGTTTCTATTGTCACATTATAATTAAAGGGCGATGATCATTATCACTCTAAATTACCAAGTATACTTGTTAGAGTGACATGATTATCCATCTATCTTTGTTGTTTCAAACATGCTGTTGATGTTTGTCACATGAACATCATGTTCGGAGTGCCATTTTCCGATGTTGCTATCTTCATCGTATTGTTTTTGAAAATATTCAGAACATATAGCGATATGATTGAAATATGAAGTGAGTCGTGCGGAACGACTTAGGTTACAATGATAATTTACAGGACAAAATAACAATTTCAAATGAAATTTCTTGATCATTAGTACGCAAAACATAACAATTGAAAATAAATAGAACCTAAAGTATGAACCAACACTTGATCCAACTTGTATTAAGTTATAATCATCTATATTTATCGCTCTAACTTGTATAATTGATTATTTTAAGTGATAATCTTTTATAATTATCAGTTGAACATTATCAGTTGATCATATATTGTGCAGACGTTGGGAATATCTATGAGTTGTTTCAAATGTAGAAAAGTTATAACTGCTAATATTTAGCCATATACTATGAAAGATTATTCATATATTACATACCTACAAGAAAGATTAATTGATTATCCTCTACTTCTTTTTCATTCTATTTCGGAGTAATATATATATATATATATATATATACACACACACACAAAAGTTGATGTCTCATAAATAAGTATTTAATTCATATGATGGTACATAAGATTTTAACATCTACAATCACTCTGGTCGATATTTAAACATCGGTGGAAAGTGAAATATCTCACAAGAAGTTTCAAACATCACGTAGGATGTTTAGAACATACTTGTAGTCGTTCAAAACTTTCAATATGTTTGAAACATCTTGAGTATCTTTTTTTTCTTCAGAAAAATGATAAATAACTACACAAGGATGGTTATGTATATTATGTGATAATATTTGATCTGTTGTTGTTGTTGATTGTGGAGGTTGTGTATACAAATGAAATTTATAAAATCTGGTGCATTTGTTAAGGGGTTGTGTGTACAAAAATGTATCTTGAGAATAAGATGGGTGTAGATAGACGAGTTGGATAGCTCGAGTGTGAAAAAACTTATTAGTTTTCTAAGTTTAGTTCTCTAAATTTAGTTAATGGTTGGAACATCACAAAGGATGTTTCGAACATCTTGAGTAATAGTAGGAACCTCCATCAAGACATTTCATCTTTAATATGTTGGTACTTTTTTTTTTTTTTGAGTTCATCGCTTAAAGATAAATAATCCTAAATAAGGAGAGAGGGTTCTGAAGTTAACTCTACCATTTTTTCTTTTTTAAAAAAAGAAGAATGTTGAAAAAATTTATAGGTACATTAATTCCGTCTAATGATTGTCGCTTTCCTTATGTTTTCCATTTGTCACTCACCGATTGAGTCTTAAGTATTTTTACTTTTGAGGATCGAAAAATCAAATGATATTTTTATTTCAAATCTTATCTCAACGTCTAGATAAAAGATGCTTCCAACATCCTGACAGAGATGTTCCGAAAATCATGATAGAAGATGTTCCGAATACCCTGGCAGTTGTTCTGAATTTCCTGATAGAAGATATTCCAAATACCGCAACAAATATTCCGTACATTCTGACAGAAGATGTTCCGAATACCTAAAAAAAAATATTTCAACAGCGAATTTTTATTCAAAATTCATCCAAAGCAACTCAAACCAACACTAAATTATCTCAAATTTTATACTTAAGATTCAAATACCATTCTCAAGCATTTCAAACAATACTCACTCCAAAATTACATAAAAATCATGTTTGAATTTTTAAACCCACTTCAAATTTTTTTTTTTATTTATTTATTTTTTTTTTTTGCATAAGAAGAAGAAGAAGACAAAGAAGAATGAGAGCAAGAAGATGAAGAAAATGACTATGTAAACAACAAAAAGTAGTTGAAGAGTATGACAAGAAAGATGAAGAAAATGAGAAGAATGTGAAGAAAAGAAAATAGAAGAGAAGGAAGATGAAGTAGATATGATGAACAAGAAGAGAAAAGAGAGAATTTTTATTCATTTGTTTTAAAAATTTGTGGTATTTAATTTTGATCCCAAGAAGTTTAAAAGTTTTGTTATATTTAATTACAGCCCACAAAGTTTTAATAATGCTAATTTGGTCCATGATTAGTCCTAATTGTACTTAAAATAAAAAGAAAATGGAAAAGAAAAGGCGAGACCCTTTTCTGCCAAAAAAGACTTGAGGAGTTCTGGAACACCACATCTCACATGTAACTAGTATAGTACCCGCGCGATGCGCGGTAGATATCTAAAAGAGATAAAATTTTGAAAATTTTATATCTCAAAGAAGCATATATAAAATTTTGATTTAATTTTGGTATATACAAATGTAGTTCATTAGGTTTTTTTTTTTTTGGTTGAAATCCCCCTTAAGATGGTACGATAAAAAAATTTAATAAATCAATTGATCCTTTATTTGTTATAAATTAAGTTCGAATTTGTATATTTGAGCACTTTAATTTAATTCATTTTTTAACAAAATTTTAACTATCTTCATAATCCTCAAACAATAACTATATACCCAACAAAAAAATTGATATAAATGTAAAAGAAATAAATTCTATAATGATTGAATAACCTTTTGATAGAAATAATTTATACGAATCGTCTGAAATACCAGATGGTGATTTTGACTTAATTTAAAATCTCATATGAGAACTTCTTTTATGAATTGCATTATTTCTATATAATATGTATTAAGTCTATATGATCACCTTCCTTACTTTAATTTTTTTTCCATTATGATTTTCTCACTAACGAATGATGTTAAATTTAACAATATATGTTTCAAAATATTTTCATTTAAATTCTCATATAAAAGTAACAGATTAATTTTTAGATAATATAATTTATTTAAGAAATAAGAGGAAATTGTTATATCTTGATAACATAAACAGGAAAAACCATGAGCAGGAAATGGAATTAGTTAAAGTGGTGCTATTTGAAGTTCTACTTAAGTGGTGCTATTTGAAGTTCTACTTTATTCAATCTTATTACTCTCCTTTCAGTAATAAGAATATAGCCATAACTACATAGATATAATATTTCAATACCTTGATCGACATTCTTTCATCATTCCAAGCTAAAGTAGATTATGAAGTTGTTTGATTGACAATATTAAACATAATTGTTTAATCAAAATTTCTATTATTTCCTTGCTTCTCTCGTAATATACTTAAGAACAAAAACTTTACATATGCTCACTGAATATCTTTTTGATGGATAAATATTAATATTGTAATACAAACAAACTTTCTTCTGGGATTTACACCATTGAAATTTGCTTTGAAAATTACTAATGTCGATTAACCATACAAAATTAAAGTCATCTTGGCACATTAAATTAACTATTTAAACAATTCATTTGGGACTATTCAACAACAATAGTGAGCTATTTATATGACTATTTATTTGTAAGAATAAAATAGCATATAGTTTGTCCTAAAGAAAAAAAAATTGACAAAATAACGTTTAACTTATTTATCATCAGTATAAGATAATTTTTTTTTTCATATAATCCCTAACATATTAGCAATATTTCTAAAGAAAAAAGTTATTTAGATATAATCTTGTTCGTGTAATGTCCTCCGATCCCATAGTCCGACCTTCTCTATATCAACACGTTTATGATATATGTTGCTTGTAAGATTACAATCATAAAAAAGTTTCCGGATACAATTTATTACCATAAACCAAAAGGAAAAAAAAACTACAGAAGCTAATCTAATTCTGGCCAACCACATTAGATAGACATCTAAACTTATGGGAATATTAACACGTTTAAAAATATTCACATGGACATATAGTTAGATAGACATCAAAACTGAACTATCATAGGAGTACAATCCTCGTCATTCTAGCCATGTTGTTTAAATCGTAGTATTGATACTTGAGATATTTCACCATTGATCAAAAGCCTGAGTCAAGATAACATCTCTAGTCATTTGTTCTTCTCTGTCATAGAATTATTTTCAAAAGATGTACCTATATATGTTAGAGGAGCTTATGGTATGGTAATTGTAATCTAGAAAACAACAGCTTCATATCGGCTTTAGAATTTAGTCTATTAATCGTTAAATTTGAGTAAATAAAAGATAACTAGACTAAAGCGAATCTTTTGCTTTAGAAATTACCTTTGTGATTCCCTATTTTTCCAAAAGCATCAACAAACTTTTTCTCTATTTTATACTCCAACTTCTCTTGATGTGTGCCTCTTGTATGACTACAAAAACTTCCATGTCTTAATAATAAACGTAGGAAAACTATCATCATAAAGATAACTGCAAAAGGAACATAAAGAAACTCTCTGACATAAAGAAAATTCTGTTCATTTAAGAGTATCATAAATTTTGTCATTTTATTTTTTAACTCAACGCACATAAAAATAAAATTAAAGAAAACGAATCGTATATCTATTGTCATTTTGTGAGCAACCAGTACAACAATATTTTATCATAAATTTTTAATTAAAAACCCATCAGCAAACTTCATATAATAAAATTTCGATATTGAGAAACCATATTTTCCACTTCTAAGTTCAACTAAAAATATACTAATAGGAAAGTCACACAATTTATCTCAATAGCAATTAGAATATAGGTAATAGGTGATGGTAGGAAATGACTGATCAGTAGATTGAATTTTCTTTAACTTCCTCCATATTGTTGGCCTTTGAAGTACGTTCATTCTATTAATTTGGAAGTATCATAAAATTAATTGTCATCTTGTTTTTGTAACGGAACTCATGTATAAATGGAGACTCTATAGAATTAAATGGAACGAATAGTATATTCTTTGAATACCTTGTCCAATGTACAATCATATAATCCTTTCCTTACTTCATGTAAGAGTGCATCAGTCGAAGCATTGTCATAGGAAAGTTTCTCTTCATAAATGAGCGCATAAGTCACCACGAAATCTTTAACTCCATCATCTATTTGCTCATATTGAAAAGTAACGTAGTAAAGAGAAAACTAATGTAACATCAAACTGAAAAAAAAAAGTAATGAGAGCAATGGTTATTAGAACTTACACTGAATGTATCTTGGAGCTGAGAATGAACATATTTTTATAGATTTTCTATCACAAAGCGTCAAAATATTATAAATGTCGTCATGTTTGGTAATGTTGCGCTTTAACCAAGACTTGAACATGACATTTCGTTCAATAATGGAATCCATCAATATTTGATAGGAAATTTCATCGGCAACACAATTGCCCTACCCCCTCAATATAGTTGCCTTTTGGCATTGCAAATAACTTTGATCTAAAAATGTTAGGTAATAAAAATAATACCGCTGATATAATAAGATATTTGTTTAAAAAAAATAAATTGCAAGTACCTAGACAAACTCTAGCTCTAGCAGGTGCTCCGGGAATATCAAATGCACCTACACAACCATTTTTCCCATGGCCTTTGTCTTACTCCACTGTGTCTTCTCCTCCATCTAACCACCATAAATCCAGCAACAAAAATATCAAACTTTGCAAGAGTTAGAACAAATAATATACACGCACAAACTTGCACAAACAAAAAGTGTCCTAAAAATCCGATTGCAAGAAACTTGCTAGAACACTGAGTATGTATTGATACAAATCAAACAAAAAATACAAAAGTAAGAACTAACTCTTTCGTAGTGAGAGAGAATTCTGCGATATAGAAAATACAGTTATTTTTTCAAGCAACAAGGAAATGAAAATATGGAATGAAACTTATCATGTAAAGTTTGGATAATGATAGGAGAAAACAGTTTTCAAATAAATACAGTTTCTAAGAAAACATTTTTTTATTAGAACGTGGGTTGTTTTTCCTGTGAACGTGTGTTTCAGTTGCTTTATTTTTCTGCTAAAAAGTTGCAAGTTGTGCCACTCGTCAAAGTATATAAAGCGAATGCAATGTCACACGATTTTTAATTTTTATTGATAAAACAATTCTTAATTACATACTTCAAATAGCAGATTCCTACTTTTTGTGTACTCTTTCTTATTTGTTTTGGTGTTATTCAATTTTTGTTCACTTAAAGGCTGTGTGGGGAGCAATTTTAGATACACGTATCATTAATTAGAAATTTATCTTTTTCAAATTCAAAAAAGTACCTTTCACAGACTGATTTTTTTTTAAATATTCAAATTTAAGATAATCTTTAATTATCTCGTAATTCAAATTCTTTGCATTAACTGATTAACCATTTAACAACTTTGTTAAAACTAAAATTCAAAAATTAACTACTTTGTCCTAAAAACTAACACATGGCATTTTCCTAGCATGCCACTTGGTTATTTATCATAAGCCACTACATTCCTTTTAATATATACTAGTATAGTACCCGCGCGATGCGCGGTCAAAATCAGAAGAAACTAAATATTGCAAATATTTCTATATCAAAGTAAGAAATATGTAAAATTATCATTATTGAGTCTTAAAACTCAATTATTTGCCTACCTATAAAGTGTTTAATTGGTATAATTTTTTTATATGAAATTTATTCTTGTTGCCTTCATGTGTACAAAACTATTGTCTATGAGAGAGCAAAATATTTTACGTAAAATAAAAAAATATATAAGGAGTTGCAATCAATGAAGAAAGATAATTAAGAATTCATGTTCGACCAACGAAATGTTTGAAATTTCCACTTAATTTGTGGCTTTTAAATCTTGTTTGCCAATACATATATATATTTCTATTAGTTTTTCCTATAAAAGTTCAAAAATAATATTTATTCGAAAGGCAAAACATCTATTCTTGAGGAGATAATTAGAAAATAATATGCTAGTACATCTTGCTTCTGTTGAAACATCTTGGCGAAACTTGAATCCTTCTTAAATTTAAAATTAGCTTTCTATAACAATTGAACTAATACTACACATTTTATTAAATTATTTGATACGATGAATAAAACAAATACGAAGAAAACAATAACATATGGGTCAAAATCACAATTTTGCCAATTCCTATGTCAATTGCTAGAAATAATAATATTGTATGTGTTTTGTTGAAAGCGCAAGGAAGCACTATAATTAAATGTAATTTTCCTCATTTTACATTGCAGGCATAAATGCACTACAATACCAAGATAATTGAATAATCCCAAACTGAACATACGTTGTTATAAGTTACTCTAATTTTTCTGGACATTTTTATTTAACGCAAATGAAGTAGTTGTTTAAAATAATTAATTGACTCCAAAGTCCAAACTGCATGCCCATGCCCATTTGAAAATCTCCTTGTTATAATCTTTTTTTTTAGTAAAAGATCAAATCTCAACTTTCCAATCTGAAATACAAATTGAGCAGAAAAACTTAATATGGTAATAAAAATCACCAAACTACATCAATACTCTGAAATATTAAAAGAACACATAAATATGTATGAAATTGATGGGAAAAAAATATTATTTTTACTTAGAACTCAACTTACCAAGACGTATAGAACTCATTAAAATAACACCTGATTTAAATAAGTAATAGTTTATAAATCAACTTCAACTGCTATCTTTTTAAATTCACGTGCACATAGCTATAAATCTGTTTTATACCTGGACTACATATGTTGTTTTAGTATTCTCATCGATGCAAAGGATCGATTTTCTATTGCAGCAGAACAATACAAAAGATCATTTTAATTCTCCTTCACACATTACTGAAAAGTGTACAAAAGATGACTACACTAATTGGATGCAATCTACCCAAAAACATATTCATATGTATCAAAGTAATGCCTACAACACAACAACGCTCCCAATCCTAAAGCAATGCGGGTTAATAACTATACTTACTGTCACTATATTTTTTGCTTTAAATATTAAGAGTTATGGAGAATATACTCGTTGGAATGTTACCTGGATTAAGCTTGGTATCTTTGATATTCATCCCCGTAAAACAACTTGCTTGCTAATTTTGCAGATGCCCAAGAGTTGCTATTCTTCCTTCGAAGACAATGAGTAAAAATTTGACATCATCAACCTCATTCAAAATCCAATTTATCAAACATATAAGTAAATATGTTGATATACTAATATAAAAATTCACTTATCGTATGAATCAAGGTAAGATGGATGCATAACATCTTTTGAGTGCGAATTTTCTGCGGACCCTGTATAAATACCTGATACTTTAATTTGTGGATCCAAATGCCCTTTTGTTGTTTGAATAGACATTGAAATCTATAAGATAAAATCTCTTAGTAATTCAATTGTACAAAATTTGCTTTTGGTAGTAATTTTTAAGATGATAAATGACATAAATTTCGTAGAGAAAAGCATCATATAGAGTTGCTAATAAAACAAAAATTACCTCATTTGATGTTACCTCTTCACTGCTGTACTATGTCGTCTATCAAGATGATATGCTAGTGTAGTTCCATCAAAGCAAACTATAAACACAACATTAACAATAAATAACAACAGTAATTTAAAAAGTATTTCATTATTCGAACGAAATATTTTATCTTTTAATCGTAGAGTAAAACATATATTGCTAATGAACCAAAAGAAACCTATAAATATAGTACTTCGTTCTTGTACCATGTCCTCTATCAAAAAGGTATGACGACAGAATTCATCTAAGCAAACTATAAATACAATCTACGTTTTCTTATTGCAACCCAATGTTTCTTTGGAAATTTCATCGAATAGATCTATAATTTTTCTGTTTCTAAAACTTTAGTTAGCCAAGCGGACTTATGACGAAATCTTAGAACATATATAGAAGACATAGCGTCTTGCTTGTGTCTCTCTATGAGAATTTATTCATCCCCAAAAGCCACCTTTAATTTGTCCATAAACCATCATTTAACAAAATATTCACATTTATTTCTCTTCACATTCATAATTTATTTAACTATTCATTTGTCAGCTTTATCTATTAGGAGCAGTCCATATGACTTTGATTTCTTGTTCCAATACATGATTTGAACTTCTCCAAATTATAACCGTACAAAAATGCAATAATAGTGTTAACCTCGGAAAGATTTGCTCTTCTAGCCTATGCAAGATAAATAACTTGAACAATAAGGACTTACTAATTGTTTTCTTGATTCATCACAAGCATATTCAACAATAAATTTCTCAATGCTAATCTCACTGTCTTGTTCGACATTTTTTCCCTGTAAGCAACAAAAGAAATTTTCAATATAGTCTACCACGTACTCGTTCACTGACACAAATATACGAAAATTAACAGTGTATGAGAAAAATATTGTCTCCATAGGTTGTTACCCAGTTTGGCTTATTGAAAATGTTATCTTTGAATATGAAAAGTCCTGCAACTATAGTAATACTAAGGATATATATTAATCACAAATTAAGTTAAATATGAAAAACACATTGCATAGCAGAAACTAAGCAACGTATATAACCTTCTTCATGCTAAAACTTTTGTCATGAATTCAGCAAAAGATATATATTAATCACAAACAGCCAATAAAATATGAAAAACATATTGCAAGGCTAGAAACTAAAGTAGCATATATACCTTTTTTCTGCTAAAACTTTTGCCATGCTTCCATTTTTTTCGGTTGCATTACTTTCATCTCATACAGAGAATTATGTACTTTCAATCCACGTAGGAGAATTTTAGGAGGAGATGGGATAATTTTTAGGAGGAGATAGTTTTAATTGGTAGAATATTTAGGAGGAGTTACTACTATCATGGAAGTTGTAACTTCTTTTGGATAAGTTAACTTCAAAAATAAATACATGATTTGAGAAAAAAACTTTGTTTTGTGAAAACTACCAATTTGAGGATAAGGTTTGCATTGTAATACTTTTTAGGGAGATTCCATCATGGATGAAACTCTTCCATCGTGCAACAAATTAAAACGAACGTGATTTATCTGGAGAAAAGGGACGGGATTTATGTTAGAAATTAGGTCTTAAATCACAATTTTCAGTTTCTCTTTTAAAATATTTTTAAGTTTAGAAATGTATCTTCAAACATTGAAAGATTGTAGTATTATATTTCATGCCAACTCAGAATTATAAAAGGAATGAGTTAATTATAGTTATTATTGAAATAGTATATGTATATTTTAAATGTTGGCTTTAAATTTAAATTATTTATATACATTGTTTTCTTTGGCTTTTGTTATTTGTACTTTAAACTTCATTATTCAACCATACAAAAATGGATCTCCAGAAAAGACTTTTTCTTCTCTTTTTTTTTTGTCACTTTTTATTTTCAAATAAAAACTAACAAATATTTGAAATTTGAAAAAAGTAACAACTAATTGTCCTAACAACTACCCTAATTTAATAACTACAGCATTTCAAATTTATAACTAATAATAACTAACAACTAAATTTTGTCCTAAAATTGCCAAATGGCTTCCTACTACTTTGCCACTTGGCTAATTTTTATTGGCTACTACATTCCTTTTAATATATATATATATATATATAGATATAGATAGATTACTTAAAAATACGACGTCCTACCCTAATAGATTTTTAAAAGCACCTTTATAGATACTCTCTTATCTCCGACAATGTACTTTTGTATATAATTACATGTTACTCACTCCATTCCAATTTATGTGGCGGCATTTCCTTATTTGTATGTTCCAAAATACAAAGAATGACAATATTTTAAATTTGGTAATAATTTAAATTCAAAATCACAGTTTTGTCATTACTGAAATGATTTACAACCATACAAACATCTTTGTCTTATTTTACACCACAAATTTCAAAAGTCTTCCTTTATTTCTTAAATTTTGTGCTGAGCCAAACTATGACACATAAAATGGAATAGATGAAGTATATATTCTTATTAGCTAAGTCATGAACATGAAATTTGAAGGAATTAGAAGTACCACTACTGTTTTCAAGTTTTTCAAAAACCAAAATTTTTTTTTTTTACTCATAGAATTTCAAATACAATTACTTCAACTTTTAAATACAATTTTAAACCTTAACTTCAAAAACTCTTTTTTAATTTTTCTTGGTAGCTATGGCAAAACGCCTACTATAACTTTCTTTTCATTTCAAACGGAAACACGCAAGAACCTTTTTCTTTTCTTTACCTTTGAAACAGCAGCTATAATCTATTCGCATCACCTTTAAACAACCTGAATGTCTATAGTTGAAATGAATTTGCTTGACCGGAATGAAATCGAAAAAGGTTAAACGAATTCATGACTTATTTGTACGAATAAAATCAAAAGCAAAACGTCAGATAATATTAGGAGGCTGTAGAAATATATGTGTTGTGTGTTTGGTAATTGTTTTTTTTTCTTTTCTTTTGCTGGGAGGGGGGGGGGGGTGAGTGTTCCGACATGTCGACAAAATATGAGCTTCTAATAAATATTTGTCAAACTAACACCAACCAAACTTTGGTATATAGGCTACGAAATCTCAGTCCATGGACAGCGCTCGAAACTCATTGTTGTGCCTGGGTTTGTAACGCCTAGTAATCCTTAAGCTATTATAAGAAGAAACTATATAACAAAATATACTAATGTATGCTCCATAAAAACGTGAATATTTTAGTAAATATTGATCAATTTCTTATATTTCGTAAATGTATTATCAATTTCTTATATTTCGTAAATGTATTATATGTTGGGTAAAATTAAATTTCAATTAATTATCATATAGCTATAATTATTGAATAGAAAACAACAATTTCACATCGATAACACTAGAATATCTAAACAATCCTACAGTCAATGTATGATTTTTTCTCCTATGCATGAATACTAGTTATCAAACAATCTCATTGTGATACTTTCTGCATTTCATATTCACATTATTTTGATAATAAATTCACATATAGTTTTTATCCTAAAAGAATTTGTATTTGTATACTTTAAGTTCTTTTTTATAATTCCAAAAAATGTTTTTAGAGTAGAAAAATATCTGAAACCAACGCTAATTTAACATGACGTAAGATCACATATACAACGAATAATTCACGACAAAAATCCAAAAACGTTACATTTTAAATTATTTTATTCTAATTGAAATGTATAAAAAAGGATTAGCGAATGTTTGGAACATGCAAAGAAAGAGTGGGGCCAGAAGGAAAGCTAAAGGTATGGTGAAACCTGCTAATCCCGGAAAGTGAGATAGCCACCTCTTCATTTTCAATAATTTGACTTCGATTTTAAAAATTTCCCAGACTTGTCGTTAGGCTGTTCCTTTTTCTCTTCCTCTACCAGAATAATGTCCTTACATAAATAGTTTATATTGTTCCCTACACAATTTTGTAGAAGACCCTCTTCATTGTCACTAACTAATTAAAATTTATTATTCGAGCTCAAGCATCAGCAAAATATACTTAATTATCCCAAGGAAGGTAATTAACTTAATTCCTCTCATATCCTCCTCCCCCATATGGCGTAACGAATTAATGCCGTAGTTTCAGCTGAAATTTCATGAAATTATTAATATCCTTAAGCTTGTGGTTAGACTCCACACGGTGATTCACCACCATTTTATGCTAGCTGTCCGTCATGGTAGAATATGTGAATAATTGAGTTCTATGTATTGATCGTGTAAGAGGTAAGTACACTTTAACTTATGAGGTAATTATATGGATAAATCTTCTATGATTAATAATTAATGTGTATTGGGTAAAAATCGGCTCGCTATGAGTCGCCTCGACAAGACAATCTGACAACCGCCGAACACGTGACGACAAACCAGTAACCGAAGCAATGGAGTTGATTACCGAAGTCGGACACCGAGGTCGTCGCCGAAGGCGAGCTGTAAGCTAAGCTTCGGTGACATCCACTTCGGTCGAACAGCAGGGCCCAACCACCGAGGTCACACACTTGTACCTCGGTGAATCGCCTCGGTTTGAGCGGCTTTGCAGCCCACAATTTCAGCCTACTATCTCCATTAATGAGCACTCAGAACGTGGGTTTGAGCACTACCAGACATGGGAAACGTGGGCTAGGCCTTTGAGTCTATAAATAGCACTTCATTTTGTATTGTACGCATTCAGAAATACATAGAGAAACTCTGGCAAAATTTGTACTCACCACGATATATTGAAATCAAGTTACTTTCTCGCATTTTACGCTTATTCTTGGCATTTTATTGACGTTGATACGAAGTTTTGCTTGTATTCCAACCCAAATTCGATTTGTGATCCTAAACCGATTTAGGCCCATACAAATTGGTGCTATCTGTGGGGATATAAGCAGAAACGCTTTGTTCCAAAGTTCAACGTTCTTTTTCGTTAAAGCCCATAATTTTTCAACGACGACATGGCCGACAGCAGTAGAAATCTTGATGATCAGAGTGACGTTCCGCCGAACCAACAGTCTTTATCTCCAATGACAACTGAAGCCTTCCAAGCTTTTATTGTTGCTTCGCTCAAAGCTCTTCAAGAACGGCAGGATGAGCAAGCGCATATCAACGCCGAATTCCGCGCCTCGTTAGAGGCGAGGAACAGTTCAGCACCGAATGGGAACCAGCCTTCGGTTCCAAATGGAGGCATCCCGACCTTCGTTCCTATGGGCGCGATAACAAGGGGACCTCCCAATGGGGCCACGTCTAGGGGTTCGGGAAACATACCAAGCGCAACGCCACACTTCGGGACGATTCCCACCGTGGCAGAAACTACATCCTCGGTCGACGTTGAGAGGTTGACCAGGGAAATTGAGGCACGCGTCAAGGTGCGTGTTGAAGCTCACGTCGAGGCACGTGTAGAAAAGCGCCTCGAGAGCGTACCGGGGATAACAAAGACCGAAGATGAGCTTGATATAGATCAATACAAGGAGTTGCCATTTAAGCCCGAAGCGGCTCCAGCTCCAACTCCTAAAAACTTCAAGCTCATGTTTCTAAAAAAGTATGACAGGACCACCGATCCCAAAGAGCATGTAAGGGAGTACATGGCAATGGTAAAAAGCAATGACTTAACGGCAATAGAGCTCGAGTCAATATTCTTAAAAACGTTTGGCGAATCCTTGGAGAAAGAAGCGCTGCGCTGGTACATGTGTCTACCAGCGGGGTCAATTTCCACCTTCAAGGAAATGACCAATGTCTTCGTTAAGGCCCACACCGGAGCTCAAAAAATTCTCCAGAGGAAGGAGGATATATGCGAGGTCAAGCAATGGCCCGGTGAGCCACTTAAGGAGTTCCTTGAGCGCTTTCATGCTGAGCCATGGAGCTACCTCGGATGGATGATACTCTGGCCATCATGGCATTTGAAAAGGGTATCAATGTTCGCAATTCTGACGCCACTGCTGAATTGCGAAAAGAGCTTGAAGAAGACCAAGTTTTAACATGGGAAGATCTATACAAACGGGCTTACTCCAAGATCAGGCTGGAGGAGGCTGAGTTTAAAAGCCGAGGTTACAATTAAAAAAACTTAGGCGAATCCTCATATCGCGCCGTGGCGTCGCAAGGAAATCCGAAGGGGAGGTATGAAACATATACCTCCAGAAGGCAACCTGTCAGCTAAAGGTTGGGAAATTCCTTCGGAAACTCATTCACAAGCCCACATATAAGCCAACGGCTCGGAGGAAAGGTTCACTCCAACACGAACCAAAGAAATTCCTCAGGCTCAGCTTCGGCTTCAAAGAAAGAACTACCTCAGATCTCCGACTACAATTTTAATATATCGACCTCGGAGCTGGTCAACGTAGTCAAGGGGACTGCCGGGGTAAGAGTACCCAAGGACATGAGAACTCCAGCAGACAAGAGAGACCAAAACTTGCACTGTGAGTTCCATGTGGATTATGGTCATCGAGCCAAGGACTGCAAAGCACTGCACCTCGAGGTGGCTCATTTGCTGAAGAAAGGTGTGTTGGCCGAATTCCTTACTAACAAGGGAAAGGACAACTATTCCAAGAACCGAGGTGATGGACAGCCACCTCGAGATCCACCCCCAGAGAGAGTTGTAAATATCATCACAGGGGGGTCAGAGGTGAACGGGGGTAAATTTCGCAGCTGCAAAGAAATTCGCTAAGTTGTCGATCACTATGGAAAAGAGAACTCGAGTTGGGGGCTCGAGTAACGAATTCATATTTGATGATGACGATTGTGATGTGATGATGGTCCCTCATCACGATGCCTTGGTCATCATGCTGAGAATCAATGACTCAGACATCAAACGAGTCTTGATTGACCCCGGTAGCTCGGTCAACATAATCAGCTATGGGGCCATTAAGAAGATGTGCTCAAAGGGGAAGTCATCCCCAAGGCAATAGTGTTAACCGGCTTCAACAACTCCACGGAGAAAACTTTGGGTGAACTTACACTCAAAACATTTGCTGAAGGAGTTAGCAAGGAAACATTGTTCCAAGTGTTGCCCGAGGACATTGCTTACAATGTGATCCTCGGCAAACCATGGATCCATTCCATGGAGGCTTTTCCCTCCACGCTGCATCAAGTGATCAAATTCCCTACGCCTTGGGGGTTTCGATCAATAAAGGGAGAGCAACGAGTAGCAAGAGAGTGATATTCGGTTGCGTTGAGAAGTGGAGTCGCCTCGACCGGGCCAAAACAATAGCAACTAGCGCAACCGGGGTCAAGCGAGGAGGACCTCCGAGGATAAGTTGAAAAGATCCTGGTGTGCATTCAAGAGCCTCGAAAATAAAAAGCCGAGGACTCGACTATCGAGGAACTAGAGTCTTTCACCTTATTGAAGGGACTTTCCTGAAAGAAAGGTATTTGTCGACTCGGAGTTGGACCCGGAGTCGAAGAAGCAATCATTGAAGTTTTAAAGTCCAATAACGATTGCTTCTCTTGGTCTCATTCAGACATGATTGGTATCGATCCGGAGATCATGACCCACAAGCTGAATGTAGACCCAAAGTTCTCCCCGGTGAAGCAAAAGAAAAGACCTCACGCTGGGGTTAAAAAGAAAGTGATCGAAGATGAAATCACAAAGTTGCAAGAAAATGGTTTCATAAGGGAGGTAAGGTACCCTGAATGGGTGGCTAATGTGGTCGTCGTACCAAAGAAAAATGGCAAGTGGAGGATGTGCGTAGATTTCACTGATTTGATCAAGGCTTGCCCCAAAGACTCCTACCCATTGCCACAAATAGATAGATTAATAGATTCCACGGCTGGACACAAACTATTAACCTTCTTGGATGCTTATTCGGGCTACAACCAGATCCTCATGGATCCGAAGGACGAAGAAAAAACCTCGTTCATCACTGACCGAGGTACCTTTTGCTATAAGGTGATGCCCTTTGGTTTGAAAAATGCGGGAGCGACGTACCAGAGGTTGGTGTTTCGCATGTTTAAGGAGTATATTGGAAAATCTATGGAACTCTATATAGATGATATGCTCATCAAGTCAATTCGAATGGAGGATCATCTGAATCACTTGAGAGAAGCTTTTTCCGTTCTAAGGAAATAGCATGAAATTAAACCCTGAGAAGTGTGCCTTCGGCGTAGGGTCAGGCAAAATTCTTGGGATTCATTGTCTCAGAACGAGGGATCGAAGCAAACCCAGATAAGATCAAAGCCATCGAGGAAATCCCCGAAGAGTTGACCGGGGTGAAAGAAGTTCAGCGCTTAACTGGCCGAATCGCTGCCTTGAGTCGATTCATTTCAAGGTCCTCAGAGCGATGCCACAAATTCTTCTCTATTTTAAGGAAGAACAATCACTTCAAATGGACACCGGAGTGTAAAGAAGCGTTGAAAGATTTGAAACGCTACCTGGCTAACGCGTCGTTGCTCGCCAAGCCGAAGGATGGTGAAACATTGCTAGTTTAGTTGACTGTGTCTGAGGTGTCAGTCAGCACGATGCTGGTTCGGGAGGAAGATGGCAAGCAATAGCCCATCTACTATGTGAGCAAGACACTCCTCGATGCTGAGACCAGGTACCCACACTTGGAAAAACTGGCACTGCCCGGAAACTACGACCTTATTTCCAATGTCACCCAATAGTGGTAGTTTCGACCTTCCCCTTAAGAAGTATATTACATAAACCTGAGTTATCGGGGAGGTTGTCAAAATGGGTGGTAGAATTAAGCGAGTATGACATCATTTATCAACCCCGAACAACCATCAAGTCCCAAGTTTTGGCTGACTTCGTAGCTGATTTTAGCGTTGGGATCTTGCCCGAAGCCGAAAAGGAGAACTCAATATCGAAAGGAACGGCTTCGGGACTGTGGATACTTCACACCAATGGGGCAACTAATTCCAGGGGTTCGGGATTAGACATAGTTCTGAAAGCACCCACCGGGGAGAAATCACGTACTCGGTTCGGTTCAAAAATATGACCAACAATGAGGCCGAATACGAAGCAGCCTTGGCAGGCTTGGAGTTAGCTAAAGAAATAGGGGTGGAAAGAATTGAGTTGAGATGCGACTCACAGCTAGTAGTAAATCAAGTGCTCGGCTCGAGAGCGCAGAATGTAGCTATTCTTGGAGCGAGCACAGAGGATTTTGGCCCAATTCCAAGAGTGGAAAATTAAACAAGTGCCTCGAGAGGAAAATAACGAGGCTGATGCCCTGGCAAACTTGGGTTCGGCGGTGGATGAAGCCCACTTGGGGACTGACTCAGTGGTTCGGTTGCTATCTGCACAGATGAGAGAGATGAAATTGCAGATCAACTCGGTGGACCACAAATGGGATTGGCGGAGTAAGTTTATCTCTTACTTCGACTCGGGGACTGTCTCCCAAGATAAAAAGGAGGCCAAAAAGTTAAGGACTCAAGCGGCTTCATGTCATATGATCGAGGATAATTTATATAAGAGGTTGTATTGCGACCCGATGGTCAAGTGTTTGGGTCCAGATGAGGCTAGCTATGTGATAGCCGAGGTGCACGAAGGCGAGTGTGGCAATCCCTCAGGGGGAAAGTCCTTGGTGTGTAAATTATTTAGAGCTGGGTATTATTGGCCCACCATCAGTGCAGATGTAAAGGCCTTCGTGCAAAAATATGATAAGTGTCAACGCCACGCACGAATGATCTATTAACAGGCCGAACCTCTGTATTCGGTCGTATCACCATGGCCCTTCATGAAGTGGGGGATGTATATTCTTGGACCCTTACCGAAGGGAAAGGGTGGTGTTCGATTCATCCTCGTGTTAACCGATTACTTTACTAAATAGGTGGAAGCAGGAGCTCTCACCGAAGTTAAACAAAAACAAGTAATCGATTTCATCAAGAAGAACATCAACTATAGGTTCGGTGTCCCGAGGGAAATCGCTTGCGACAATGGTAAACAATTCATGGGAGCGGCCATCACTAATTTCTTCAAACAATGGGAGATCAAAAGAATTGCTTCGACCCCCTATCATCCGAGTGCCAATGGCCAACCTGAGTCTTCGAATAGGATTATAATCGATAATCTCAAGAAAAGGCTTGATGAGAAAAAGGGTCCTTGTCCCGAGGAGTTGCCAGGCGTGTTGTGGGCCATGCGGACAACAGAGAAGACCAGCACCGGTGAGACTCCTTTTTAACTTGCTTATGGTATGGACTCCCTTATCCCCGTGGAGGTGGGCGAACCAAGTCTTTGGTACATTCACACCATCGAAGATGCGAATCAACAAGCCATGAGCATAAAATTGGACTTGCTCGAAGAGAAAAGAGAGTTGGCTTTCGTCCGGCTAGTTGCTCAAGAAAGGCAGATCGAAGCATATCGAAATAGGAAGGCCAAACTTAGAGATTTTAAAGTTGGCGATTATGTGCTAAAGGCTACAAACCAATCACCGAAGGAAGAAAACGAGGGAAAGGTTGTCGCAAATTGGGAAGGACCTTATAGAGTCAAAGCAATTGTTGGGAAAGGATCTTATCAAATTGAAGATCTGCATGGTGCGCCCGAACCTTTAAATTGGAACATTTCCAATTTAAAGCGGTACTACTTCTAATCGAGGTAAATATTCCTTAATATTCTTTAAATTTACCCACAGCCTCGAGCCGAACAATGCTCCTAGGGCTTCGGTCGAAATGTACTAACTCGCTGCTCATTTCATTTTGCTTGACATTTTCCGGAAGCGGATAAAACGACTTCCATTGCTCGGATCTTCATCAAGATTAACACCCGAACACTGGGGGGAGTGAGAGGCAGTTTGAAACCGAGGTCGACACTGAGCCTCCCAACCGAAGCCTGTCTATTCGATAACCGGGGACTGACACCCGAAGGATAGCTTAGTACATTGTAATTACGCTCGATAGTGGCATGTTATCAATTTGTTTTTACTCCCAAGGTCTACTTCGACTTGGCTTTATGTAAATAGCCAATTTTTGGCCCGTTCATATTATCAATGAAGTAAATTTGATTCTATCTCTTTTATCTTGCATTCCGAAGCTGCACTCTAAATGCATCGACTCGAGAACGAGACGTCATTCTAAGTTTGCATCGATTTCATTTTTATTTAGTC
This sequence comes from Petunia x hybrida, assembly GCA_037355625.1. Taxonomy (NCBI): domain Eukaryota; kingdom Viridiplantae; phylum Streptophyta; class Magnoliopsida; order Solanales; family Solanaceae; genus Petunia; species Petunia x hybrida. The sequence continues at coordinate 4,429,433 of JBBBVM010000053.1, read as the reverse complement.
TTGCAGACAGAACTGTTCATTTTAAGTGTTCGGTACATGCAAAAACTAACACTTAAGATGAGAAATACTAAGTCATTCTATTAACAAGCCCGAAGGCTAAAATTTACACATCAAAAGGACTCGAAGGCCCAAAGTATGAACAAAAGAGCCCGAAGGCTTACATGAAAGCAGAAAATGTAAACAAAAGTCTAAGCCTAGGGGGCGTCATCTCCCTCTTCGGAATCCCCTTCGGCATCTTCTTCATTTCCTCATCTTCATCATCGCTAGAAGCTTCACTCGATGGGAGGTCATCAATGATAGCTTAAGTCTTTGCTGCCTTCTCTTCGGCCTTAGCAATCTCCTCTTCCAAGTTGAGCTCGCCAGCACGGCACTTCTTGAGAAGCTTCAGCCGAGACTTGATTATGGCCCATTGCTTATCCAGCTCCGCCCTCTTGGCCTTGATCTTAGCTCTGTCTTTGCGATCAGCGATTTCGTCCCGAAGAGCTTCAACCTCGGCTTCACGAGCTGAAAGTTTGGAGGTCTCACCCTCCAACTTTTGAATATGAAGCACATGCTTTCTCAGCTGCGCGTGGTGCTTCTTGGCCATCTCCTCAGACTTGCCCCTCGCTTGGGTCAACTCGGCAGTTAGTCTTGCAACTTCGGCCTTCAGCCTCAAACGCTCAACCTGGAAGTCGTCATCGAGGGCTTTAATCTTCGCCTCGGCAGCCGACTCAGCATCATGAAGATCGGACTGGGACTTGGGCAATTTAGCTTTCAATTCCGCTCTCTGCGCATTGAAGCTATTCCTTTGCCTGTCCCCACGAGGGGGCAACACGCCGGACCTCCTCATCTCTTATGGTCTCGAACTCGAGGGCCCTCAATGACAGAACAAAGCCCTAAAAGGAAATCAGTCAAGAAATCATTATCAGTAACTGACCGAGGATAGAGATGTAAAATTAAGAAACAAGCAAAACTTATCCTGAGAGCATTGGCGGCGATGGTGTGGTGTAGTTGGCCTCAAGAGAAAGTCTGAACAACTTTGTCCTCCACGGGGCCAACCAAGGGCATAAGGCTCAAGATATCGCCTCGATCGCTCGCCAAAGGTTTGAAGAAGATGGCACTTCCAGCTTTATAAAAGACCCAACCGAGGAAGAAATCCTCGCGGGCTCGGATTGCGCCCTGACCGCGCCGGTGCCAGCCCCCTCTTCCACGACGGCAGCGCCAACCTCTCCAACTTTGGCTTTGCCCTTGGCTTTGGCAACTGCCGCCTCGGAGCTGTGTTCCTGATCTTCGAGGTCAACAAATTCGACCTCCCTACGAACCTCTAAACCCCCAACGGCTACATCATCAGGCTCATCGATTAGCCCTCGGCGCCGTTCCGCCATCACTTCTGGCCGAGGGGAAGTCGCCTCCTCGGTGCGAGGAACAACCGAACGAGAGGGCTTCTTAGAAACTGCCCTCTTCTTTTTCACGCCTGCAAAGGGCAACATGAAAGAATTTTAAGCAAAGGAATGAAGAGGAGCAAGAACCAATAAGGTTACCGAGGATGGTGTTTACCTTTGGAGGACCCCTGACCGGAGGCCCCCTTCGAAATTTTTGAAGACTTTGAAGCCTTCAACTCCTTCAGGTCACCTGCTAGACCTGTCACCGAAGCCAGATCATCATCTGACTCGGTATCTTCTTCGTCCTTATTCTTCTTCTTCTTCTTCTTCTTCTTCTTCTTCTTCTTGTCTTTCTTTTATTGATGGCACGGTTTAGAAAACCTAGTACCAAGGAGAAAGAGGTCAGCGATAAAAACAAGAAGAGTTGAGATAACGACTTATGCAGTAAATTATTGATGACTTACCATGTCTTTTGCATTGCCAACCGAAGTCGGTAGCCATCTCCATCCATGACCGAACGGGATGTTTGCAGGGGGAACAATAGCAACTTTGTTGGCTGGGGAACAAGAAAACAAAATCTTTGAAATCAGCAAACAAGATAGGAAGCAAAAAGAGAAGCCAAGGATGAAGGAACACTTACGAGTATTATTCCACCTCTCAAGGAAGTTAGGCTCGGTGGATAGGATGCTGGTCTCCAAAAAAACGTAACGATCACTCCAGCCTCGGTCCCCGTGATCTTCGCTCTTATGGAGAAGCGCATATTTTCCTCAGTTGTTTAGAGCTACAACCCCGGCTTTATGAAAATAAGGATAATAAAGAGAAATGAGATGTTGCAGGGTGAAACTCACCCCGGCTTCTGTGCTCAGCCAATCCAGGCATTTAACGACCCTCCAGACGCCAGGGCCTAACTGAGCCAAGCATAGGTTGTATGCCCGGCAGAAATCATCAATAACCCTGTGGACAGGTAGGGTGAATCCAATGGTGAAAGGGTAGGTATATGCAAAAGACAAACCCTCCATATGATGGCAAACTCTGCTAGTAGGATCAGGGACGATTATTTTCACCTCGGGCCTAAATGCACAATCCTTCCGAACCCGTTGAATGTGAGCTTGAGTGATTCGGGTCGGAGTCGTGTTCACAGGTATATTCATGTTCTTCTTCTCTTGATCAGCAGACTGTTTGTTAATTTGAGGTCCTTCCCATTGTCAAAGTGACAACGGATGATTTGATGAGGTTCAAGCTCTTGCTCGAGGGGAATCATTAGTCATTCCTTCTCATGACCCGAAGGTCCCACCTCGGCTTCGTGTTCCCCCTCGGCAGCGAGCAGATCACCCCCAGTTTCGACTTTGGCCTCGGCGTCATCCTCGCCCTCGGCATCGTCACCCTCGCCGTCGTCATCCCTGTGGGTGACATCATCAGAACCACCTACCACCATAGAGTCATCAAGTGTGACATCGCCCTCTTCCTCTACACTGACGTTATCACCCTCTGCAGCTAAATCACGTCTGGCCCTCGCCTTACGCTGCTGGGAGCCACCAGCGCTTGAAGTCACCTCAACACCACCTTCCGCCTCTATCACCTACAACATCGGCACGGTAGTGATGAAATCACCCCTAGATATCATGGCGGCGTAGCGAGAAATCCTCGCTCTCTCGCCTGAGTCACTTGAGTCTTATATGGAATTTGTTGTAGACATGATTACAGTTTTAAATGTGCAAAGATCTTGTTGAAATCAGGGGTAATCAAGACGAAAACAGAAGTTGCTCCTTTTCTTTGGCTACTGTTGCTTGCAAATATTGAAAGTGGTGAGAATGGGTTGTGAGGAAAGTACTTATAGGTGTGGGAGCAAGCAAGTGGCTAGGCTTCATCATTGTAACGTTGGGGGAAACGAAAAAAGCGGTGACCGTTCGATCAGCCAACGGGTAAGAGACGCGTGGCATTGAATAGAAATCTGAAAGGACGCGTATCGTTGACAATATTTGAAACGCTTGGATAAGATCAAGCCACGTCGCTTTCCCGCGGAATCTCACTCGACTCCTCGGTAACTTCGGTAATTAACCGAGGAGTGGGGGGACTATCTGTATTGGGTAAAAATCGGCTCGCTATGATTCGCCTCGGCAAAACAATCTGACAACCACCGAGCACGTGACGACAAACCAGTAACCGAAGCAATGGAGTTGATTACCGAAGTCGGACACCGAGATCGTCGCCGAAGGCGAGCCGTAAGCTGAGCTTCGGTGACGTCCACTTCAGTCGAACAGCAGGGCCCAACCACCGAGGTCACACACTTATACCTCGGTGAATCGCCTCGGTTCGAGCGGCTTTGCAGCCCATAATTTCAGCCCACTATCTCCATTAATGAGCACTCAGAACGTGGGTTTGAGCACTACCAGACATGGGAAAGGTGGGCTAGGCCTTTAAGTCTATAAATAGCACTTCATTTTGTATTGTACGCATTCAAAAATACATAGAGAAACTCTGGCAAAATTTGTACTCACCATGATATATTGAAATCAAGTTACTTTCTCGCATTTTACGCTTATTCTTGGCATTTTATTGACTTTGATACGAAGTTTTGCTTGTATTCCAACCCAAATTCGATTTGTGATCCTAAACCGATTTAGGCCCATACATAATGATACCCTGGCGAAATATTTACAATTTGTATTAGCTAATTTGCAATCACATGTTAAATTAAGATATTAAGAATCTTTATACATGTTTATACGTTCACTAATAATTTATGATTGTCTTAGTGAAGATAAACATTGGAATTGTATAAGAAAGAAGAAAGAAAAAGAGCTGCAGTTTCTTTTATTTCATGGATAGAGCACATATATTTCTTCTAACACGAAGAATTCTATCGACGTAATATGGGCAAGTCACTTGAGGTAACACTGCCCAAGTTACGTTTTACCTACTTGGTTTAATATTCGTGATTCGTCTATCGTGTCCAAAGGAGCCGACCACGTAAATTACATTTCATCTGATTGTCCTCTTAAAATAGCAATATCCTTATAAGTAGAAACCACAATGCTTAGGAACCAAGTATTACTAGGTACATTAATTAACACAAAAAAAAAAATTTAATGGCAAGATCAAGAAAAGAAATGGTAGATACGTAGTGGGTATTATGTTAGGAATGTACAACGATAGTTTACCAGTAATTTTGCATAAAATAATGCTTGTTTAGTAATAAAGTACAATGTAGTTATGTGATACATTATTAAGTCGTAGCCTATTCTTTATAGAGTTCTTCTTGAACAAACCCCAACTACTCTTTTTTTTTCTCTCTCACTTTCTCTCTCCCTCGCTTTCTACATGGAACCATTGTGAAATTGAGAGAGACTGGGCATCATAACCCAAAAAGGCGTTGAAATCGTGTTAGATATCGGTTGAGAGGTGTTTGTTTTAAGAACATTTCGGAACGAAGCGTGTGATCTAAGCCTTTCCTCTTGTTAATTACTACTAGCTCTGCTTAGTAAAAGTTTCATATGCTTTATTATGACCTCATAAATTAAAGCAGTACTATAGTTTGCATATTACAATAACACACAAAGATTTTTATCTTCAGAAACAAAATGCAGCTGAAATCATTTTTGAGGTCATCTTCATTTGGTAGCAGTTCAAAACGATCCACCTATAGTAGGAACTTTGACTTGCCGGAGGATACGCCAGCAGAGACATTGGACACTGGGCCGGAGTATGTCGGAGGAGCAATGTTACCAATTTTTCTCAACGATTTGCAGAGACACAGCGATCAAGATTTAGTGGAAGTTACGCTAGAATTGGATGATAATTCAATTGTTTTGTGTAGCGTAGCACCAACACCATCACACAATGCAGAAGGTACTACTGTGGGTGAAGATCAAGAAGCTGCACCCAGTGGATTTCTAGCACGTAGTGCATCTGCGGCATCTAAAATTCGACGGAAATTCTCATGGATGCGATCACCGTCTTTGAGATCAAAGACGTCGGCCGCATCCGACGTGGCAGATGATTATTTGTATCATCATAGTAATAGTCAAAACATGTTATCAGCACGAGAAAATATGAAGTCGCAATTGAAACTTGTAAGGAGTAAATCGACCGCTCAACGTGCGCTTGGAGGGTTGAGATTCATAAGCAAAACAACATGTGAATCTGACACAAATGTGCAATGGAAAAAAGTGGAGGCGCGGTTTGATGCTTTGGCTAAAGATGGTTTGCTCGCTAGAGAAGATTTTGGCGAATGCATTGGTACATTCATAAGTTCTCAATTCATGTAAACCATATGAAATGCTATCTTTACTTTTTTGAATTTTTGTAGATCATGCATGAAAGTTTTACTGAAATGATATACTATTAAGTATTTCTTTTACATGTAGATGTTATTAAGTAGCTTTATATAAAGATATATTGGTGGGGTGCATGTGCAGGAATGGCGGATTCAAAGGAATTTGCAGTTGGGGTGTTTGATGCACTGGTACGACGGCGGCGTCAAAAGACGGCGAAAATAACCAAAGCAGAGCTTCACGAATTTTGGTTGCAGATTTCTGACCAAAGTTTTGACGCTCGTCTTCAAATTTTCTTTGACATGTCAGTCACTTCTCTTACTTTTATTTTCCTTTTAACTATACCTTTTTGTTTACTTTTAATTTTTGTTCTCAAGCATGCATTATTCCTCTCAATATGAAAGCATGTAAGTTGGTCCACTTCTTTTTAAGTAAATTAAATTCTACCTGTGGTATAATATGTGACCGTGCATCTTATATGTTGACAGTTACATCATAACAAGATAGGGATTGGGCAATTTACAAATTACTCCTACGACTTAGTTTAAATTATATTACAAAATTCAATAAATTCTTTACCTTCCTAAATTTCATACCCAATCACACCATCCCACACATGCAGTGCAACGAATTAAGGGAGGACATATTTTCATCCAATTACTATGTACTTTATCGTGCTTTACCTTCTCCTTCTTCAACATTCACCATACATACAAAATATATATTCCATATCGATTGCCTGCCAAAAAACAGAAAGTTAAGATGAAGTATGAAAAAAGCCCCTCATCACTTGTGGAGTGAAGGTAAAATTGAAATTGTGCAACTAACTATTGTTGAATACGATTTATTACTGATAATGTAAAAGACTGTTGCATTATAATTATAGTTTTATTTGAATTGACTAGAAAATTGAAATTCTGTTTGAGTAAAATGGATTAATTACTTGTCTAATTTGCGGAGTGTTGCATTTCTTAACAAATCCATTTTGGGGAGATCCAATAAAAAAAGGCAACTGACTTGTTAATGTAAGAAAATTTCCCAACCTGGTATGTTATCCAAGTCGTACTCTTCTTTTAACTTTTTACTTTTTGTGTGGTTTTTGTAGGGCGGATAGGAACGGAGATGGAAAAATCACGAGAGATGAAGTTCAAGAGGTAAGATTATCATGGGTTAACTGCCGAATCAAAATTTAAAAAGGATAAATTTAGGTCAAACCATATTTTATTTGCAACATCCATTGTAGGGACAGACACATCTTTAACAATTTAAAGAAAATACTACTCTTTTATATCCTATTATACAACAGAATAAAGTACATTAAAGGAGAAATATTAAATGGTAATAAAACTGTATCCCAAAAGATTTCTCATCGTATTTTTATTTTATTCTTCCAACAGCTAATCATGCTGAGTGCTTCAGCAAATAAATTGTCGAAATTGAAGGAACGTGCAGCCGAGTATGCTTCTTTAATTATGGAAGAATTGGACCCTGAAGGTCTTGGTTTCATTGAGGTAACAATTTGTTGTTCCTCTTATTATTAACAACTAATATGTCAAAACGAATATTTGATCGATTCAACAGCTGTCTTGTCCGAACCAAGACTTCTACATGGACCCACGAACTTCCTTCTTTTTTCTTTTTTGTTGTTTTGGGGAAGTATTTGGCACGTACTCCATTTGGATGACAAAGTCTTAAGTCAAAATATATGGAATCCATGCACTGTATTTGCAACTAGGGAACCCCTAAAACTTTTAAAAAAAGATTGGATATAGAAATCCTGCTTTCTAACTTTTACCGTAGGAAAGAAGAGAAACTGGGAAAGGTATCAACGCTCTGTAAACTTGAACAGATAATCTGATTACAATGTTGTGAATAGGAATATGAATTATTATTATTATTACCTACGAGTCTTGACAATCAAAAGTGATCACTTGATGGTAGGAACAGCGACATTTCATCATCAGGTCAAAACTTGAAAGAGCATGTTCAAAGTACTCCCTGTATTTATGTTCCAAAACATAACGACACGTACCTACACTTAAAAACTCTCCAACTAGAAACTTAACATTCTACTTCTTAGTGACAATTTTACAGAATAGAACGTATCATAATATGCTTAATACTGCAAATTTTGAGGTTACCTCTAGCATGTGCCAAAAATCCTTCCTTTCTAAAATCCGTATCCAGCCAAATAATGTGGTACAAAGGGAAATAAAGAGATTACTTTTATTTGCTTTTGCTTGTCCGGGGTTCTGCCAAACAACTTCGTTTCTTCCTTTTCCTTTCAGTTATGGCAGTTGGAAACGCTTCTTCTACAAAGAGACAATTACATGAATTACAGCAGACCCTTAAGCACAGCAAGCGTCGGATGGAGTCAGAACTTAGGAACTCGTAGTAAGACCAAGAATCTAGTAAAAAGAGCAAGCTATGGACTCAAATGCCTTGTACTAGATAACTGGCAAAGGGGCTGGATTCTGTTGCTATGGGTGCTGATTATGGCTGGACTTTTCACCTGGAAATTCTTGCAGTATCGGCGAAAAGCAGCATTTCAAGTAATGGGTTACTGCTTAGCAACTGCTAAAGGGGCTGCAGAGACTCTCAAGCTCAATATGGCACTTGTTCTTTTACCAGTTTGTCGAAACATACTAACTTGGCTAAGGTCTACTAGGGCCAAGCTCCTAGTTCCTTTTGATGATAACATCAATTTTCACAAGGTAAGCTGCACATGACAGCATACTGAACACCTTCTTGAGAATTTTTGAAATTCAATTTCCTAACAATGTCATTTCAATTGGCAGATTATTGCATATGCCATTGCATTTGGAATCTTGCTTCATGCAGGGAACCATTTAGCGTGTGATTTTCCTCGTCTGGTTAACTCATCCCCTGAAAAATTTGCACTGATAGCTTCTGATTTTGACAACGTGAAGCCTACTTTCAACAGCCTGTTGACTGGTATTGAAGGAGTTACCGGAATTGGTATGGTGATTTTGATGGCAATTGCCTTCACATTAGCAACACGAGCCTTCAGGAGAAATGTAGTGAAGCTACCGCCTCCTTTCAACCGATTAACTGGCTTCAATGCATTTTGGTATTCTCATCACCTGCTAGCAGTGGTATATGTACTGCTACTAGTACATGGAACATTCCTGTTCTTGGTTCACCAATGGTGGCAGAAAACCGTAAGGACATGAAACACAAAATTGCTTTACGTAAAATCAACATTGATATTGTTGACAATTCATTTACCATATTGCAGACATGGATGTACATCTCCTTGCCTTTGCTCCTGTATGTAGCAGAGCGGAGTTTGAGAACATGCCGATCAGAACACTACACAGTAAAGATTTTGAAGGTGACTTGCTATCTCAGCATAGCTTTCCATTTATAGAGAAATTATGCAGAATATCCCTTTCTCAGCGTACCCAATAAGCTACATTTAATACCAGCTATACCCTCCCCGCCTACTGTCCCCCTCAACTCTGCCCTCAAAAGGTACCCCTCACCCAGCTTAATCTCACTTGGCCATACCAGGAAAAAGTAAGGAAGAAAAAATGCACTGAGGTTAACACTACCAAAGACCGATGAAACTACCCAAACACCACAGTAAAACCTTCTATTCAATCAGCTTCTTCTTCCATGCAAACTGTCCACTGTACATCGTGAACATGGCCATCAAGCACCATCAGAGATCATTCAAATATTCAGATCCCAACTACCAGCACCAAAACATTTCGCTTCTAGCTGAGAAATGGTGCTCACTTCAAAACTCAGTGGATTATGGGTCCGTCGCTCTACCCGTTTCCACTTAGATACTAGGCTCTTGTCTGCGATAAGATTCGAACACGTGACGCGCGGCTAACCCACAAATCACAAGTTGAATACTTACAACTAGACACTAGACCAACGGCCTCGGGCCCCACCAATTCGCAATATTCCACTCAGTTTATTATTAGCGAACTCAAACAACGGAGATGTCAACATATATAAAATCGTTGAACAGCCTCTCTACTTCACTCGAGGTAGGGGTAAGGTCTTCGTACACCTCACCCTCCCTAGACCCCACGTGTGGGGTCATACTGGGTTTTTGTTGTTGTTGTTGTAGTATTGACAGATAGTAGGCATTTTTTCTAATTAACTTACATTCTATATTCCTAGAGATGATAGAAGCATCTGGTTCCTAAAACCTCCATCCTAAGACAGTAGTAAAGAAACAAACAAAACCCACTGAGATAAAGAAAACAGCGGGACTAGGGGGAGAAGGAAAATTAAAAATACAAGACCAATAAAGATAATTTTCTTTTGGTCCTTACAGGTTTCTGTACTTCCAGGAGATGTCTTTAGCCTGACCGTGTCAAAACCAAACGGTTTCAAATACAAGAGTGGGCAATATATATTCTTACAGTGCCCAACAATCTCCTCATTTGAATGGTAAGCATGGTGTTTCTGCTTTAAGTTGATCAGGCATCCAACAGGCATTTGACATATATCTTGATGTTTCTCCAGGCATCCATTTTCTATAACATCAGCACCAGGGGATGACTACCTCAGTGTTCACATCCGCATTGTAGGCGATTGGACGAATGAACTAAAGAGGGTTTTCACAGAGGATGATAGTTCAGCATGTGAAATTGGTCGGGCTAAGTTTAGAGACCGTGGGAATGTTGATCAAAGAGGGTAACTTCCTCTGTGATTTTGACTAGTCAAACCTTATATCAAGTTTTCCTAATTAAGAAGTCTAAAAGGCTTGTAATAACGCAGTTTACCTCGGTTGCTTGTTGATGGACCATATGGTGCCCCAGCGCAGGACTATCAAAATTATGATGTCTTGCTCCTCGTGGGACTTGGTATTGGAGCTACGCCTTTTATAAGTATCCTAAAGGATCTATTGAACAATTCAAGATCAGAAGAACCGGTACAATCTTAAAGTTAATATGGAACTAACCATGTCGAATGTTAAGGCTTTAACTTACAGTCACTTTGCTCATGATGCTACATTAGGATTCGAACGCTGAGACCAGTGCATCAGATGACAGCTGGACAAGTTTTGCCTCTTCAAGTGTGGCATCAAGTGGAAAAAAGAAATCACTAAGGACAAAAAGTGCACATTTTTATTGGGTTACCAGGGAACCTGGATCCTTTGAGTGGTTTAAAGGGGTGATGAATGAAGTGGCTGAGATGGATCACAAAGTAATGTACACATATTTGTTACAGCTTATCTTTAATAGTGCCCAACCCTCCCCACCCTTTATCGCCTTATCTGGGATTCTGCTATGATCTATAACTGATTGACTCAGCAATATCTTATCTGATGATTCCAATGAAACAGGGTCTGATAGAGATGCACAATTATCTAACCAGTGTTTATGAAGAGGGCGATGCCAGGTCAACTCTCATCACCATGGTCCAAGCACTCAACCATGCAAAACATGGTGTTGACATTCTGTCTGGCACTCAGGTATGATCCATTACTACCCTCAACCAAACTTTTTTAGACAGAAACAGAAATAAAAAAATATATATAAATAAATTATGGTAGCTTCGCCCAATGAGCACCATCTTCTAGCTAGAGAATTTATTACTCGAAAGTTGCTAAAATTCATGAGAACTCTTCAACCGCAACTCAGCATAGCGAGTGGCAAACGTTAGGTGAGGCATTCTCCACCCAGTACTAATTAAACTAATTCTACTGCAGGTAAGAACACATTTTGCAAGGCCCAAATGGAAAGAAGTGTTCAACAAAATAGCTTTGAAACATCCATATTCCACAGTAGGTAAGGAATTTCTACAACCTCAACTTTGATACTGTAAGCATGTGCAGTTCTCAGAAGTGCTGTGGCATACCTGAGCCTATCCGACTCCGACCCCCCCTTCAGCTAAAGGTCACTTCAACAGCATGTCCAAACCCCCTGCCAATAGAAATTATCACATTGTAGAGGCAAAGGAAGAAACTTTAACTATACATAATCGAACACATGAAACTTAAGCAAATCTTTATGATGCCGCAACATCTACCAATTATAAGAACGACCTATTTACTGACGAAATGAAGATAGAAGATAGAATTACACTAATGACCCACGATATAGCAGCATGTCACTAGAAATCCTAACTTTATTTGAGGAAGTTAAACAGCTATAACAGTTGAGGAGAAAAATACATTCTCCAATCTTCACAAAAAATTCACACACTTGGATCAAGCTGATACCAGAAATTAACTTAGCTTCTTCATCACCAGTTAGAAGGAAGAAGCATCCAATTGGGGAACTTTCCTGATAAACAAGTTTGCATTTTCAAGGAACCCCAAATAAAAAAAGTAAAAGCAAAAAACACCGGAAGAGCCTTATAAGTCAAGCTAGATTTGTCAATAACAATTAATACATGATTCACAGGAGTCTTCTACTGCGGGATGCCTGTCTTGGCAAAGGAATTGAAGAAGCTATCACAAGAATTGACTCACAAGACGTCAACACGATTTGAGTTCCACAAGGAGTACTTTTGAAATAGCAAACTGCGAACAAGCGACATGGTATTTTTTACGTTTCATTTTTGTAATTGTCCATAAGATTAAGATGTATACATACAGATTGATTCACAGAAATGTAAATCCATATATCATACAAATACAATAGAGAAAGAAGTCAATATAGTAGAGTGCTGTCTATAGGAGAATGTAAATATATATCTTCTGGAAATCTACCCAAGATGATCTTCCTTCTGATATAAGAGACCAACCATGCGTGCCATTAATGTTAGATATATCCCACTACTATGCACCTATGTGCAGGGTGAGACTAAAGGTATATGACATCCTCAGTGCATTTGTGAACATCTCTAAGCGGTAAGTGTGAGGACGTAAGGGGATAATTAAAGAAAAGAGGCAAAGAGAAGGAAGAAATAAGGAAATAGAAAAAGGAACACGGTGTGATGCTGCAGTTAGTAAATGACAAACAAGCTATTACAAGGCAGTGATAGAAAGGATTCTTCTCTTACTCAAGATAAATAAATTGTCTCGTGTATTTGATTCTATCTTTTGTTATTTCTTTCTTATGTTGGTGGAATGTCCAATACACATTAAAAAAAAAAAAAATCAGACGAGAGCTGTCAATAAAGAATACTGAAGAAAGTCAGTATACTCTTTTCTCTGCCAAACACCGGGAAACAGTGAATTTAAATACAATTCAGAGCTTATGCAGCAAAATGTCATAAAAGACTTGAGTATATTATGGGAAATAACAGAACAATGTGATACCTACATGGAAAATGAAATTACAATCAGAAACTCTAAGTATCGAAAACTTATTAGTCTTTCAATCCCCTGAGAAGCTTAGAAGCCCATCTGTGTACACGACGCTTCAGTGTATAACCAACAAATACTCCAGCAACAAAACAAAAAGCACCGAGCTTTGAGCAAGTCCATAGTGATATAACTCGCCTGCAATCAAACATGTAAAGCTTTACGATGCGAACATCATTCATTTCCATTGTCAACTATCTTCTAGTAAGGTGTTAAAGAAATCTATCAAACATGAGATTAACAAAAGGTGTCATGAAATACTGGTGCAAATGTTCATTTCACATTGTTGATTCTTAATCTAAGAAACCTTTCTACCATATAGAGGAGGAAGGTACTTTTTTCTATAGCGGTGGTGACTGGGTCAGCTTGCATGCACCTGACTAATTCCACGGGAAAGTATAACCTATTTTTGTCTCCACTGAAATATGAACCCGAGACCTCATGGTTCTCATTTCACTTCATATACGGGCACCCAAATAGAGGAAGGTACTTAATAAAATATTAAAGATGATATCAAGCTAATTAATTAAATGGCACATAAAACAAAGATTACAATGATGAAGATAAAGGGAAAATTACTTGGAAGAGCGAGTAATCAAGAGTTGTGACTGATCAGCAGAAGACGAAACAGAAGCAGAAGATTTAATGGTTGGCTTTTGAAGAGCAGCAGAAATGGAACTAAATAAGGTGTTACTATTTGGATCCTGAGACATGACACCACGAAAAGCCTTCTCTATTCCCTCCATGAATTCAACAAATTGGGGTGCACAATTAACTATTTAACCTCCACGACTTTTGATTTACCTCCAACTTTTGTAATAGGGTTTTACAATTTCCCTTTTTTCCCCTTTTAAAGTTTGGAGAACATTTTGACGAAAAGCCCTTGCATGTGTGGATTAAAAATATCGGGAAAGGGTCAAAAACAGCTTATATTATGCCAAATAGAGCCCAAAGTTACAAAATTGGTACAAAACTACCCTACTCCGTTAAGACGCTCCACCATGGCCAATACAATCCCACATATCCTGACATCTCAGCGAGGTCACCACGTGACATGCCATAGTGACTCACTATCCCAACTCCATTTTCCCCCTACCCTCACTATAACGTAGCTAAGAAAGAAGAAAGAAAGAAATAAAATAAAATCGAAATAAGATAAAATTAAGTATATTTTTCGTTATCTGAAATGTGGAACTTTGGGTCCTATATGCATCAAAACCCTAGAATATGACAGCTGTTCATTCTAAAATAAGAACCCATAATACCATAACACGTGTCCCCTGACTAGATTGCATAAAATAAAATTAATAAAGTAAAACAAGATAAACTCTTGGGATCGATTTCGTCACGTCCATTCACCTTATCTCCCTCAATGTCAATCAGACCTTTCAGAATTCCAATTGCCTATCAATATTGCTGACGCCCCCTTGAACCCTAATCTGCAAAATCAAGAAATTGCAACTTGAGAAAATTATAATCCTCCCATGTTGCTTTGTCATGAGAGATATTATCCCGATGAACAAGAACTTGAGTGGTTGCTCAATTTCTCTCCTTAACGATTCTACAATCCAAAATCACAATCGGTTTAGTCAGAAGCCGCCTATCTTCAGCATAGTGAGCTGCATCCAAATATAAGATTTTTTTTGTCTCCAATATTCTTTTTAAGTTGGGAGACGTGAAAAATTGGGTGGATGCGAGAACCCGCTGGAAGTTTAACTCATACACCATTTATTGCGGGTCACCTCATACGGCCCATAGAACTTTGCCAACAACTTCAGATTCTCGAGAATGGCCACTGATGATTGCTTATACTGTTGCAATTTGACAAATACCAAATCCCCTACTTTAAATTTTCTATCACTCCTCTTAAGTTTTACAGTCTGCTTCATCCTTGTTTGCGCCTTTATCAATTTGTCTTTCATAATTATTGTTATTAATTGTCTTTCTTTCATAATTCGATCCACATAATAAAGCTTGGCTTAAGCCACCAATTCAAATGAAGGCAATAGAGGATCGTCTCTTAAGGAGCTCGAAAAAGGGTCATCGGGATGACCCTTTGAATTTTTCTATTATACCAGAATTCACGTAATGGGATCCACCTGCTCTAATTTGAGGGTTTATGCCCTCTCATGCATCTTAGGCAACATTCCAAACACTTGTTCAACATTTCTAACTATCCATCAGTATGAGGATGGTATGCAACTACTCATCTTAAGTGGAACTCACAAGTTATTGAATAATTTTTTCTAAAATAAGTTGGGCAAAGTTGGATCCATGTCTAAGACAATTGAAGTAGGTATCCCATGGAGCTTACAAATATTGTTTATAAAAACTTTGGTCACTTGAAATGCTGAATATGATTGTGTCAATTTAAAGAATTGGGAATACTCGGTAATCCTGTCAATGACTACCAAGATCACGTCTTTTCCATAGGACTACAGCAGTCCCAATAAAATTCATAGGCAAGTGTTCCCAAACTCGATTGGGAATAGATAATGGTTAGAGAAGACATAGGTACGCCATATGTTCTCCTTTTTTCTTTGATATAACTCACAAGACTTGACATAATCTTTCGTATTTTTGCCCATGCTAGGCCAATAGAAAAGGGCCTTGAGTCTTTGTTGACTTGCAAAAATACCCGAGTGCCCTCCCTAAGCTCTATCATGCATTGCCTCAATTAGTTTTCCTAGGACATTCCCTTGGTTTCTTGCAAAAAAATTTCCATCAACTCTTATGATTCCTTACTATAAGAAAGTACCTGGAATAACATTTGGGTCCAAAACAGCTTAGTTAATAATGTATGGGTCTCCATGTCCCTTATGTAAGTATCCATTAATTCTTTCATCTATGTGGGCTGAACAGTAGTGAGCCCAAGAACTGTGTTGAATTTCAAACTTTATGGATAAGTCGTCAGCATCCACATTCTCACTCCCACGTCTGAATTGTTTTTTTTAGCTTAGGCGAAAAGCTTATTGACACTTTTGTGTTGAGAGCACGTAATGATAGGCTGATCTTTTAAGAATTTGAGGCTAAAAAGATTAGTTTTAATCACAAAGTGCTTGGGTTGGAGGTAATGTCGTCACTTATCCAACACAATCTAGAGCACTGTTAATTTTTTTTTTTCATATGTTGAAAGGCCCAAATGTTTTGGGCTTAAGGCTTAATTGAGGCACAATTAATGTATGAGGTGGAGCATGCATTCATGTGGGGCGCCCACCTGTTCTTCAGATCTCCAGAATTGGACGGTCCACCCTTGGCTTGAGGCGGAGCACCCTTTCATGCATCAGATCATCCAACTCTCTGAATCTTGTTAGGTGATCTGCCCTTAATTTGAGGTGGGCCGCCTTTTCTAGCTCCAGTTTAACCAACTCTCACGATCTCCTTAGGTGATCGCCTAATCATCAGGGCGGGGCGCCCATCTTGAGTTCCACTTGAGCAACTCTCAGTTTCTCATTAGGCGGCCGCCCAATCATCATGGTGGGGCGCCCTACTCCGCAACAACTGCATTTTGCATACTTTTGGTCCTTTTTCCTTGCTCTTTAGTTCCAATCTTCAATCATTACTCTTGTAACTCATTGTAACTTGAAACTAAGCAAATCATAGCATTAATAACACAAAACATTGCTTTTGAATTCAAAATTGAAAGTCTAAAGTAGTCTTTAATTTGGTAAAATATCAACTTATTAACTTCTGAACTTAGTCCCGTATTAGGAGGGTCTAGAGCGGGAGGTGCCGGACATGGAGTTGAGAGATCATCTTCAGACTTGATCTTGGGATCCATCCTATAACGGCTAAAAGTGCACGAAGAGCCTATGGTTGGATTCCGGAGGGCCAAAAGGTCTTGAAAGTCATCGATATCGAAAGGTGTTCACAACAGCCCTACAAGTCAAGTGCAGCTCTGAAGCAGAATCCAAAGAAGTTCAAAATGCTGGAGACAATCAAATATGATGGTCCCTAGGATCAAAGAAAATGACTTGAGTAAGGATGAAATCAAGTTTGTGTTGCTGAAGAAGTTTAGAGGAAACACTTACCAAGAGAGCTCTCACATGGTACTCACTCCTACCCTTAAACTTAATTGGTTTTTTCGCCGAATGGCCGAAATCTTTGTCAAGGCACATACCGGAGCTCAAAAGGCTGAAAATAGGCTTGAAGATATCTTCGATGACAAGCAGAGAGATAATGAATCACTCAAGGAATTCGTAGAAAGGTTATAGAGAGCAAGAATATCACTGCCTAAGGTTCAAAATAATTGGCTGACTCTAGAATTCACCAATAATATGAATTAATGGGCCTCAGAGGCAACTTGGAGTTTGAACGAGAATCTCCGAGAATGTATACCTTTAACATGGAATGATGTGTACAATAGATATAGTTCAAAGATTAGTTTAGAAGAAAGGACAAATGTTCGAGACCACAAATATAATGACAGAGCAGAATACGAAAGGAATGCAAGGCCCTTCGTTCTGAGGTCGTGAACCTACTAAAGTGAGGTTTTTTGAAAGATTTGCTCTGTGACAGCTAATAGACTTACGAGATAAACCGGAGAAATCAACAGCCTCCAAGGCCCCCGTCCCCTAAACGATCTATCAACGTGATCTCAGGTGGATCTGAAGTCAATGGAGTCACCTTTACAAAAGCAAAGCGCTACGCCGAAATCACCATGGAACATGATAGAAAAATCCAAGAACACTTGAAAAGGGAAATCACATTCAGAAATTCAGATGTAGTAGAGCTGATGATCTCGTACCACGACGCTCTAATGATAAGGTTGCACATCCATGATCTAGATGTAAAACGAGTTTTGGTATATGTAGGAAGTTCAATAAATATAATCCAAGCCCGAGTGGTGGAGGAGATACAGCTCATGAGCTATGTCTTCCCCAGATCGGTTGTACTGACAGGTTTTAACATTTCCACAAAAAAAAAAAAAAAAAAAAAAAAAAAAAAAAAAAAAACTGCCAGTGAGATTACTTTGTATACTTACGCTAAGGTTTCCCCAATGAAACTGTTTTTCAGGTACTAGTTGTAGACATAGTATACAATGCCATCTTGGAAGGCCATGGATCCACTCAATGGACGCGATTTCTTTAACTTTCCATTAGGTGATCAAATTCCCTACACCTTGGGGAACCAAAGAAATCAGAAGCGAACAACACATATCACTAGAATGCTATACGGTGTTGCAGAGGAATTGAGTAAGCGCGGAAAGGGAAAACAAGGCCGCCATAAGCCTTTCCATGCAATGGGAAACTCTAAACATGCTGATTTATGATTTCTTTTTATATCATCTTATATATTTTACTAACCATATGCGAAGGACAGGGATAGATGGGTCGCATGATGACTACAGACACACGACACCTCTTGGAACCAACAGTAGTTCCCGGCCATGTCCAAGAAAATCTGACTTGAATTCCTAGCGTAATCGTCAATAATGTTCTCGTCCCAATTCCTCCTTTATTTGAGGAAATAGACTGAAGGTAAAAGCAACAAAGCGCATATGACTTATGAAGACACCGAACGAAAGGCACCATTAGCCTAGGCTCAACGCCCATAGCTCGAACAAGTGCTTGGACTTTCAGAACTTTCAAGCCCTAGCACTTAGAGGGACCACACACATACACAAGCGCTGAAGGCTTCTAAAGGTTTCATAGTGTTGAAGTTATATCTTCCGGAATAAGCAACTTTGTATTCTAAGTCCATCAAAAATATCTTATGCCCAGAGAGTGACCCTTGGATTATATAATGTACTTTCCTGATAGCGGCACTTCAGAAATAGACATTTGCGCCCTGTAGCGACATTATAATATACTTTTACGTATTACTTTTACGCCCTGCAACAGCTTTGGCATAACTCTTATCTGGTTTTTGATTAAATTTTGTATGGTATCAGGAGATGTTATTCATCTCTTTCCTAATTGTGGTATTGGAGATGTCATTCCCCTCATATCCAATTAAATTACTTAGGGAACTCGGAGATGCAACTTTTATACTATCACTAGCTACTCACAAAACTTAAATGCACTCGGGTATGCTTTCACCCAGAAAAGAACGACTTTCTATCCTTCTTACATAAGAAAGAGACGTCATCTTATATATACAATTTATGGGCCCGACAAAATGATCAAATATGATCCAAAAACTTTCAAAACAAACTAACAAGCATACTAAAATAAATTAAGATCTTGGACATATCTAGATAATCATCATTATATTACTATAAAAATGTACTCAAAATGACCAAAAGTCAGATTACAAAAAATCCCTTCTATTTATAAAAACTCCCTTACTAGAAATTGGACCCAAACAATTAAAAAAAAAATTCTTACACCTACAACAAGTTGTCCCTTTCCAACAGTCACAACCATTTTACTCCTACAAGCAGTCCCAATCCAACAGTCACAACCATTTAGAAAGCCAGATACGTACACATAGGCAAAATATATTTAGGAAGCAAATAATCACATCTCATTCTACAAAATAATCCATAAAATTATTACTTTATGGCCGCTACACCAAGATCAACACATGAATAATTATATACTTCAGGTTTCCTGCCTATTGTTGAAGTTCCAAAGCCAAACCAATCATACATGAACAAGAATACTCCAGAACACCTCTTCATATATATTACCGCCATATGAACAGTTACATTGCCTAATTGCTTCAATACGCACACACCAAATTTGTCTTCAATGGGTAAGTTAGTTTCATCTATTATATGAACTCTTTCTATATACTGATTTCATGGTGGCAAGGAATAAGAATTAGAAGATAGTATTAATGCAGGTAAAGACTCGAATCGGGAAAATCATATCTTCTTGATATCTAAAAGGTGGTTCCAAATAATTATTATCGTGGATTTATTCAGTTGCAAAAAAAATTACATTCTTCGGTACTCAATCCCAAGAGAAAGGTAATAAAAATTATATACCCATCAGTTAATGTATGTTAAATTGCTACTCTCTTTAATTTATGTGCATATATATTGACTTTTTCTTGAGTTGTTCATGTCATTCATAGGGAATAAAAAGCAATTCATTTATTCCATTTGTTTCACTGGTTTCACTCATTATTTCAGAATATTTAAAATTTCAAAGATGGATGTGTAATGTAAAGGACTATGAAGTAGGCTCGGCAAGCCATATTCCTTTTATTGTATTTAAGTAAAAACGCCAAGATTTTGCTTTTAGTTCTCTGTCTTCTATATCTGCTTTTAGCGTTCTCTATTCCAATACGTCGATTGTTTAGCCTAAGGATGTTTGATATAGTCTTTAATAATATGAGGATAATCTACTCCGTCGTGAAGTTTTCATTTGCCGTGAAGTTTTCATTTGCCTTAAAGTTTGGTGTGTTGAACCCTCCCGAAAAATGCACAATAAGTATGCATTGGGATTTGAATTCAACAAAATAGAGACTCCAAAGGGTTTTCTTTGGAGTCACCACCTAATTTAAGGATTATTAGGAACCTAAGTAAACTAAAGAGTGCAATTTTATCCCTTATTTAAAAGAAAATATTTCAGAGATTCTTCAGTAAGTGGTTCTATTAAATTCGAAAGAAGGTCCCTAACGGGAGCACGTTCGAAAATCCGGTAAAAGCGGTTAATCCGGCGATTTTCACGAATTTTACTTAAAGATAATTAATTTAGGATAAATTTTAAACAAAGATAAATAGGAAATGAATAATATAATATAGATTAGATAAGGTTTGATTATGCCAATACTTAGATAACTAAACAACAAAAACTTAAGATTAATTAAATGAATAATGAGATAATGGTCAATTGATTAATTAATAGAATAAGTAAAGGTTAAATGAAGTTAGATAATTAAATAAAATAAACTAGATAAATAATTGGATAATAATAAAGGATTAATTAATTGATTGAATAAATAGATAAATAAATAAGCAAATAAATAACTTAATTAAATAAATGAATACCTATCAATTTTAATTAAATAAAGGAGTAAATGAATAATAATTGATTAAATAAATAAATAAATAAATATTTAATTGATTAAATAAATGATTAATTGAAATTGAATAAATTGGATTAAGTAGATAAATAAATAAAGGATTAAAATTTAATTGATTAACTAAATAATTAGATTAGATAAATAAATAATTGAATATTTAATATAATGAATAAAGAAGCAATTCAAATGCGAATTATGATGAGGGTATGATCTTTAGTCGAATTTGTTTTTGCACTCATTAATTGATAAATGATTCTAAGTATCCATAAATTAATTGGCGATTCGCAAGAAATGATACAAAGCATTCATATAAAAAAAATTTAAGTAATTTACAATAATTATTCACAATTCAAATACCATTTCTATTCTACAGGGGTCTTAAACATGCTTTTCTAAAGGGGACAGGAAAGAAAGAGTTTAGAAGGTAGAACCCTGATAAACAAACTCAATACAAGCCCTGTATTTTCACAAGGTTTTCGTTCATTCATTTTTAGGAAACTGGAACTTGAAATGCAAAGCGAGGCCCGGACAACTTCAATGCCAATTAGGCGATCCCAATTTACGAGTTTTAACTCCAACTCGTCCCAAGTAGTTTATGCAAAGAAAAGAAGGAGATAAGGATTAGCAGATGCCCAAAAAAACATAACAGGAAAAAGCATAGAGAAAACTGGTACACTGCATCTTACTTTAGATTACATAATTAATTTTACATGCACATACCAACATTGATCAACTAACAGGAGTTAAAATAGATCCTTTGGAACTTATAAATGATTTATATGTAGCCAAATAGAAATATAAATGAATGCCAATATATCACATGTTCAGGACTTCATCCTAAAAATTTAAGCAAGCATCCTGCTCCTTATTGACATTTTTTAGATCAAGCACGTATTAAAGGGGATATCGCAGAAACATGGCCGACATTTTCTCTCCAATCTACCCAAACAACTCATTAAATGGATAAGTTAATCCTCTTTTCCTTTTCTTTAAAAGAACAAGCTAGCTTATTCAGACCGTTGCACCTCATACACAACCCTTTCTTTTTTACTACTTGGCTTAACAAAGTTAATGTTGACTGCATACAATACTTGATACGCCTTTAATGTGCGGCTACAGGATTGGACAGCAAGAAGTCAATGATGAGTTAACAAGCATGGAGTCGACTACCTTTTCAGAAAATTTTATGCTTTAAAATTTGAGTGATACCAGAACTACCTTGCCAATAAACATGAACCAAGGACCTTATATGGAAACTAGAATCCAGGAACTGAAATGAGGACTAATTCCAGATAGCACAGTCAAGAACCTAAGAAAGAAGACTGAAATAGAGAAGGAGCTCTTTTCTTAATTAACATGAATCAGAATCAAACAACTAAAAAAACTATAGGATAAATGAGGGCCAAGCTAGAGCAGACCAAATTGAAAACTATAAGCCAACTGGGGTGGAGGCAACAAGGAAAAGCTCAAGGAAAACTGGAGCAAAACTGCATACACACCCTCACATATACACTGATCCTAAGTTCCTACTACTCCTCCCTGGACAGCTTGCACATACGAACTCACAACACAAGCTACTCCGAACCATTTTGAAAACCTGAGACAACCTACAAAACACCTTCAATGCCTCCCTTGCCACCTTTACAAATCACCTGAGCACCTGAACACACTAACTAACCTGCATAGACACACTATGCCAACTGAAAATAACTACACCCCTGAACCCCTCGAACTGACTCTAACAATCATCTACACACCTAAAGCTACAGCCACAACATCACTTGATACTACCCCCATTTCACCTATGGAACAAGCAACAACTATGAAACTGCATAAACCATGATCTGCACCCCTTTTAAAACTCCATCCTAAAACAACTGCAACCAGGGAACAACCAAGACTGACCCTGAACTACTTCCAGCTCATGGAAACTGACCCTGCTGCTATCTACTCCCTCCTTCAATCTTTACAAATCCAAGAACATAAACTAAACAAAACCCCTCACCCCTGAACTGACCCCAAACAATCAGAACACAACCACTTCCCCATTCAGTCTACAAACTACCAAACAAACTTCCTGAAACAACTTTCACACATCAAAAGAACCCCTGA
The DNA here is from genome assembly GCA_037355625.1 of Petunia x hybrida. Taxonomy (NCBI): domain Eukaryota; kingdom Viridiplantae; phylum Streptophyta; class Magnoliopsida; order Solanales; family Solanaceae; genus Petunia; species Petunia x hybrida. The sequence goes on along the minus strand of JBBBVM010000053.1, from coordinate 4,406,412 downwards.
TACTCTTTGCACCTAATATTCATCCTTCATTTAAGTATCAAAACATGCTCACTAATACTAGCATTTTACTATGCTTTAAACAGCTCCATTTTAAAAAAATGGGCAGCAGAAACACCATTCTAAATAGAGTTAAACAATATGCTTTACTTTCAAATAACTATACTAAGCAAACAAGATTTGGTCTATAACCTTAAGAGTATTCACAGTTTAGAACAAGTTTAGCTGGCACTTATTATTTTCTTTAAAAAAAAATATATACATGATTAAACTAACAATATTCAGTTTAAATAAATAAGTAAACACACTAGTTAAGGGTATTACCTCTTTGTGAGCAGCGGACAAGGGCATTGAAGTTGAAGAAAGCGACTCGAGTAAGAGCGACGACTTAACTATGAAGCAATAATATTACTCCCAAAATCCGAATCCAAAATTTACTATATGAGCTTGATAGTGTTTTTAAAAGGGAAAAGAATAATTAAAAAAAATTACTAAACTTCACTACTGCCGTTTTTCTCCCATCTCCCCGGAAATGAACAAGAAAATAACAATATATACCTGCAGCTCTTAGGGTTTTCGGATGGTGTTGAATTCCAAAATCAACCCCCTGATTTTTGACCCGAAAATAGATATTCCTTATGGAATAAGGGTGAGAATTGTCTATTCCCCACCAAAATAGTACAATTCCTAACCTTATCCCCAAAGAAAATATCTGTTGCAATTAATCAATGGCTCGGATGAACTCTTGCTTTTGAAATAGACGACTGCGATTCATTGCTTGTACTACCACCACAGCTGGATTGAAGTGGGGTCGCGGGGGGGGGGGGGGGGGGGGGGGGGACCAGCGAGTACAGAATTCTTGGCTTATTGCTGATTTAGGAGGGAAAGATTGGGGGAAATTGGCTCGATTTAGGGGAAAGGGGAAATGGATCGGGTCTAGGAAAACAGAAATAGGTGATGCGTGTGTGTGTAATGTGTTGTGTGTATGTATATGTATTTGCGTGATTGAGCTAAATTCAGGACATAGGACGATCTTAGCCCCTTTTTTTTTTAATATAATTAGGTAAATGGAAGTAATTACACGCGTAGGCTAAAATTAAAGCCATGTATAACACATTTAGCCCTTTTCCTTTAAATTTAACTCAATTACTTCGAATTTTCAAAATTAATTTTAATTGAGAACAATTAGACTTTAATTTACACGATCGAGACAAAATTAGGTGTCAACATGGTGTTCTTTTAGCAAGAACTTTTATTTTAAGTACGCTAAAAATATAGTCTATAAGAAAATATCATGTGAAATACGCTTCATTGCGTGTTTGTATATTAGAATATTACATTTATCCAATTAAAATTTAATTTTATATCCTAGGTTTAGACGAAAAGCCAATCATCAGGACACCGAAAAATATATTATTAGTGTGTACTACACGATTTTGGCATAAACGTGCAAAGCACGTGGCGAGAAACTAGTACTATTCAAATGCCCAAAGGCGAAAACTTAAGAGCTAACAAAAGGCAATAGAACAATATCAAGAAGCTGGAGCATCATCTATGAGGTCTGGGATTGGGTTCTCTTCGTATTCATCTCCAACCTCCTCGTCTGAGTTGGCGTCAAAGCCTTGTTCATCCTCGGAGGTGTCAGATTCATCTTCTAAAAGCAAAGAACTCAAACACAACTTCAATCTGCCAAATGACTCAGCAGCTTCTTCGATCTCCACATCAAGATTTAGAGACCCGACCTTAACCTGCTTGAGGTCGTCTGGTCGATTCTCCACCATCACTCAATTGCAATATATCTCCGCTCGTCTCTTCTTGGCCTCATATTCTTGCTGAAGCACATATTTTATTTCCAAATTTTCACGACCTTTTCCAAACCAACAACCTTCGCCTCCGAAGCCTTCTCTTGCTTTTCTGAAACAACTAGCTCCTATGAAAAATGGGCATAGGCCTCTGCATCCTGAGTCAAGGAGTTCAAATCTGCTGCCTCTTATTTATGAATGAGACTTCCTCTCATTTATCTTCCCTTTCAATTGCCTCGTCTCCTCCTCGAGCTCGACACTTTTTAGTGTTAGAGCCGTAACAACAGACTTTAATTGATTATGATCTGCAGAAAGTTTGGAAGTTGCAGCTAGCACTGCATCCCTTTCTCGTCGAAGAGCTTGAAAATCCTCGGAACAAGCTCGATCACGCTCCCGAGCAATAACAGCAAATGTTCACAATAGCCTAGTAATTTATGGTCAAAATCAACTCATAAAGGAAAAACTTAAAAAAGGGTGAGAATTCCAAAATAAGCTCTTACCGTAATGAAATTTCCCATAAATTGACTAATCAAAGTGGGAGTGCTCATATCCCAGACAAAATTTACCTTATGAGGAAGAACGATGTCACTCAAAGGCTAAAAAAAACTCTGACCTATAAAAAAGGTTGACACCACGAGAGATAAAAGACACAATTGAGGGAGTCGGAATCTCATGGACAGTGCCCCCAGAAGCATAACAAGCTCTGTCATAGACATCAGAAGCGATGTTTTGTTGGCAAGCAGCCTTAGTAGAGGATGGAGACAAGCGCTGGCGGAAGCAATGACAGGGGCCAGAATAGAGGAAGTCACCACCGGGCTTCCACAGGTTCAGCAGGGAGACGGACAAATCGAGCAACTCCTACCCTTGTCCTCTTCCGGGAGACAGGGGAGTCGACTAACCATCACCGATTTTCTTTCTTTTTTTTTTTCCCGAAAGAATTGTCTCCAATCGCTTCTCCGTGGCCTTCACACTCCTCAACACTATTTTTCACCACCTCTTCCCACACCTTTTCTTTCTTCTTGATCTTCTTAGTAAGCAAGCCTCCAAAAAAAAAAAGTGGAATAGGTAAACTAAGGAAAAATTGGAGATCAAAGGGAAAAATTGGAGCATACCATGATGCTTAATAATGACTTTCAATTTTCTTTCTCCTTCTTTAGTAACCTACATGAAATTGATCATCCAATCTCTAATCTCCTCACACTGCTCAACGGAAAATTTTTGAAGCTACAACTAAGGAAAAAGAAGGATAAGAAGAGAGGCCAAGGTAGAAAATAATCCCAATCGAGGAGTACTCACAGTTTTCATTCCAACTAATAGGAAACCCCTATAAAGATCAAACCAACATCCTTGTAGGCATTTGCACAAAACTCTCATACCACCAATGATCATCATCATCGTTAGTGCATGAGATAAGAACCCGAGTACTCCGAGAAGTCATATTAACCTCGGAGCGGTTGGGGGAATATAGATGACGAAGATAAAGAAGGGTGAAAAGGAGTCTAGTCGAATCCGCAAAATTTCCTAATATAAGCCACCAATCTCCATAATATCTGGCCAAGGAAAACCTAATAATGTCTGCTGAATTCTTCTACCACACAGTCAACTGAAAAACCAACACCATTAGTGAATGGATTTGTAAAAACATAAGATTCACCAAGAAAGGAGTCCGAGATACGAGCCTCTGGGTCCATATCGAAAATAATGGCTGAAGGCCCCACCTACAATCTTCTCTCACTTGGTGAATGTGTTTAGGCAAGATCTTTGAGGAAAACTTATTGATGCTTGTTCCCCGATCACCACTCTCCTTCTCTGTTGATTCTTTGAGATTCTATTCTTTCTCGAATCGAAGCTCTTTAAGGATAATCTCGTCAGCTAAACCCGACGCCTCTACTACAGTCAAAAGGGGGAATCATGTAAATATTCTCTATCCACAAATTTTCCTTTTCTCCTTCTGGAAGACTCTGTGGTGGCCTCCGCACTCAGACCTACAAAGGTCAAGAGCCAGACGATGAACTATCAAATTAAGATCTAATCTGCAAATGACCGTGAAGCCATGAAGATAGCAGCCTCGGAATGCGAAAAAGTAGCTTTTTGAGAAAAATAAGTTGAGTCACAAATGCAGAAATAATTGAAGATCGACAAAAGCCAAAGAAAATGAAAAATAACCTATACGAAAGGTAGACAAAAAGATATTTACCATAGAAATAGGCGGCGATGTCTGCACCAACCGAGATGCATATACTAATAAGAAGTTGAGGTGCTTCTCAGTTTTACAAAATTCATGAACGGAAGGAAACTACGTCACCTTCCCACCTAAAAATCATTTCCACTCACGGGGCATAACTGATAGTACTAAGAGCATAGGGGGGAGGACTATCTGTATTAGGTAAAATTTACATAAGCAACGTAAGTAGCAAGACAGACCACATGACAACAAGAGAAAGAAAATTTGAAGATGACGTGGTACCAAGGATGAGACTTTGCCAAAGGCGAGGAAAAGCTAGTAAAACCAGAGCAGGCCCCAGATATAATGATCATATGGCACAAGTTCAAGTTGAATTGGACTCTTTGATCCGAACACAATAAGACAACATTGGATTCCATAACTCGAACAATTGGAAATGACAATTATGCCAGCTGCACCAATTTGAGGAATATTATTTAGTCGTACACTGACATCAACGTCCATAATTCCTAAAGAGACAAAAATTTATCTTAGAGGAAGCACATGACGTAATATGTATTGGGTACCTCTAGATTAGAAAGTAGTATAACTACCTATGTAACTATGCTTGTACCAACAACTATTACTGAATACAACTTTACATTATCTCTTTGCTGAATATTTTAAGTAAACGACGGCCTTGGAAAAGGAGCAAACAACATTGTCTTGGCCTTTGGGATCATGAATAAGATTTATTTACTCTTTTATAGCTCATTTATTGCTTTCATTTACTATTTGTTTGCATTTCTACCATTGATTAAATCAAACACGCTCTAGTTAAAATACTAGATCCAAGGACGGTAAACAACATGTTGACTTGATATAGCGCTTTGCTTTTGACTACATAAATATAAATCGATTGTTGTTGCCTAAATCCAATTTTAGCACATACATTTATTTAGTATAGGACAGATTCTCTTTGCAGAATAGGAACCCATAACACTTAACACATGTCCACCTATCCTCCGGAGAATGAAGAATTTTGTAATGCACGAAGTTTTGTAAAAAAACTATAGGAGAATAAGACAGAAAAGGATGCAATTGAACGTTTGAATGAGGGGAAACTTTAGGGACGTCAGTAAAGCTGTAGAAATGAGCATAGCGTGTGAAGGGAAGTGAGGAAATAAACATATAGTCTGAAAAGTGTGGTTATATTGGGTAAATTCTTAAAAGTGGCTTTATAAGACATAGTTGCGTAAAAAGACAATTTTAAAGTTAGATATCTATTAATAATTTTTTTTTAAAAAAACTCTTTTAGATTGATTAAGAGGATCTTTGGCCAAGCTTCTAGGGAGCCAAAAGTACTTATTTTGAAAGATTGGGGTGTTTGGCCAAGTTTCTAGAAGCAGAATAACTGATTTTGAGGGGGTAGTAGAAGCTATTTTTCTACTGTGGGGGAAGAAGCTGGAAAAAGTAGTTTTTTCCTAAAAGAAGAAGCATATGTTGTTTTTAATTTTTTTATCATTCCAAAATATCCTTACTAAAAATATTTATATACCTAATTACCCATATTTATTTTACTAATAGTAATTTTTTTAAATATCTATAAATAGTAAATAATTTTTTCTCCTTAATTCTTTTACGCACACCTATGTTGGAAGGTTTGAATCACATTGCATCTTTTTTTTTTTTGATGTATGAATTTAGAATATTCAATATGTAACTCTATTTTTTAATATTTTAATTAATTAAAAAAATTAAATATAATCTTTGATATTAAATATTGAAAACCATCCATCTTGTTAAATAACTATAAAGTGAATATTTACATGTCTACTCGTAATTTAATACTCAAAAGTACTTTTCAAAAGGTTGGCCAAATACAAATTACTATTCATCTATTGACAAAAGTGCTTCTCAAATGAGTTGACCAAGCACAAATTGCTAATATCTAAGGGATCGTTTGGTTGGTGGGATAAGGAATCCCAATATTAAATTTGGGATAACATTTATCTAACTTTTGGTTTGTGGTATTAACTAATCCAAGATAGATTTTATACAAAAAATGTGGTACTATCTTATCACATATAGAGTTTGGGATTATTAGTCTCGGGATAAATACAATCTTAAATTTATGGGATATCCTCAATTTTTAGTCCCGCCAAACAAACGACCCCTAAAAGTACTTTTGAAGAGAAACGCTTTCGAAAATAGACCGTTTTCAGAAGCTTGGCCATACCAAGCTTTTGAAATACCAAGAGTGCGTATTTTTCACAAAGTGTACTTATTTCAGATAATGAAGGTGTTTGTCCAAGCTTTTGGTAAAAAATACTAAGTGTTTTTGAGAAGAAGTAGAAGTTGTTTTTATTTTTTATTTTTAGGCAGAAGATGAAAAAAATAGCTTGTGAAAAAAAGTGTTTTGATATTTTAGGATACGAATAAATATATAAAATAAAAGGAAACAACTTATATGCATACCCTTCTTGTAATTTGACGTTTAAAAATAAGTTATAATTATTTATCAAATAAAAATTACTAATAAAAGCACTTGTCACAAGATTTAGTCAAATACAAACTAATCTTATTCTAAAAAACTTTTTTCAAAAGCAATTTTGTCAAAAATACTTGTCAAAATAAACTAATTTTGACAGCTAGCCAAACAGGCTCTGAGAAGGAAAGACTATCAAATTGGTCATCCTATTATATCATCTTTGGTCAAATACTCACCATCGGCTCATTTAAATCATATTACAAATAAATTTTTATGTATTCTTACTTGTTTTAACATTCTCAAACCTACAATTCCTTGTAAATAGCTATCTAACTTAGAAAATTGACCAATGATTGAGTCACGATTGAAGAATTGATATTCAAGAATTACAAAGACAAAAATTAGTTTATAATTGGTATCTTGGCAAATAAATGAAGGACACTGATTTTGTCTAATCATTCGCATAATTTAAGTTCAAATATTAGTAAAACAAGTAAGAATATATAAAAATTTGTTTTTAATATATTTTAAATTAGTCGATGGTGTAAAAATAAAATTTATACCATAAGTATTAGTTAAACTCTACTACAAAAAAGAGCAAAAACGAAAAGAAAACATTTTGACCGTACTGTCGTAATCGGATGATGGGGTGAACAATGCTCCACGTCAAAAACCCCCTATCTCATCTTCGCCACATGCACACACGCAAATCTACTGTCACAGGTTTTATCTGACTAACTATACAAAACGATCTTGAAATCTGCTAATAATAGTAGAGAGTAATACAAGTAGTCTGTCTGTCTTCAGCAAGGAACACACATTCTCTTATCACATTCCAAAATGGCTTCTCTATCCATCTCTGTAAAACACACTCTTCCTTCGACTCTGCTCCATTCTCAATCCCCTAAAACCCCCTCCATCTCCCACAACCTCAACATTGTCTCAAGATCATCACAATCTCAGTTTTATGGCCTTAAAGTTCTTCACTCACCTTCTTTTTCAACCCCATCTTCTTCTTCTTCTTCTTCAACCAAAACTTCAATTGTTGCTAAGGTATTATAATGCATTGCCCTATTTTCACCTTCTCTTAGCTTTTCCATTTTGTTATTCCCTTTGCATGTTTAATTTGTAGGTGAACAAAGGTACGGTGCCTCCAGCATTCACATTGAAAGATCAAGATGGTAAAACTGTGAGCCTCTCCAAGTTTAAAGGAAAGCCTGTCGTCGTATATTTCTATCCTGCTGATGAAACTCCTGGTTGCACCAAACAGGTATAGGCAACGACTCTCTTTTAGCAGTTCCTTTTTGTTCTATTTCCATTCATTAGCCTTGAAATTTCAAATTTATGGAGAAAATATTTAAAACAAGCTGTATAAACCATGCCTCAGTTCGTGTAGTGTTACTGAACTGGAAACTTTTGTTACTATTATTACATATTGTAAAGATAAAATTTTTTTTGAGAATCATTACTTGGTATTATTGTTCTGTTCTAATTTACAGATCTGGCAGCACGTCCTCTAATAATTAATTACATAGATAGACTTACTGTTTGAATTGTAATCTGGCACTGCAGAATTGCCTAATCCTTCTCATGTTATATATTGTTAGAATGTGATTTCATTGCTCTAATCCTAACCATAAGTACTGTTCCTTTCTAGATTACCGTTGTTGAAAATTTAACTTGTCTAGTTGGATTTACATTAGCAAGAGTATTCAATATTAAAGTTCCTTTGCTGTAACCAAAATGTGAAAAATATCCGCAGGCCTGTGCATTTAGGGACTCTTATGAAAAATTCAAGAAAGCAGGAGCCCAAGTTGTTGGGATTAGTGGCGATGATCCTGCTTCCCACAAGGTAATACAGATTTACTTGCTGAGTGAGACTACTTTTTGAACAGCCATATATTCTGTTGTCTGGAATTCATATCCGATTATAGGTTATCTGTTAACTGTAGTTCCTTGTTCTTGTAAACAAAATTACATTTCTATTGCTCTTTTACTTAATGTCATTTGTCAGAACTTAGAATGTGTAATTGGAAACTTCTATTATGTTCCGCAAAGTATTGCATATGCGAATAAGATAAAGTGGTTTAAATGTTTTTCTGATTAAACAACTGGTAAAACCTCTGGTGGTTTAGTGCTACAAAGTTGAGATACAAAGTAATTATGGAACTCCAGCATCACATATGCATTGCCCTCTGAAAAAGTAAAAAGGGAAAAGAGAAGTAATATTCTGATTGCCCCTATTAGGTTATGAGGACTCTTTGGGTGATCGTAATCTTTCAAGGAGCATCTGTTAGGATTTGTTACAAAGTACAGTCATAATGAATTGTCTGAAGTTCTGATTACATTTTGTTACTTCCCCAGTCAAGGTTATGGTCCAACTTATCCTGTATTCTGAGCTTCTTCATATGTTATTTCCCCTTATTATAGATACTGCTGTCAGCTTTCACTGATGTCCTCTAGATTTAGGCTGCATAGTGTTGCCAACTCTTCTGAGGATAACCAAGTTGTTTGATTCTGCAGGCCTTTGCAAAGAAGTACAGACTCCCATTTACCTTGTTGTGTGATGAAGGCAACAAAGTTAGAAAAGAGTGGGGAATCCCAGGAGACCTTTTTGGTACATTGCCTGGAAGACAGACTTATGTGCTTGACAAGAATGGAGTGGTTCAACTCATATACAACAATCAGTTCCAACCTGAAAAGCATATTGATGAAACATTGAAGTTACTTCAAAGTCTTTAAATGCCAAGGTTATCCTTTCTATACTTTTCTTGCCTTGGGCTGTTAAGTTTCTTGTAATTTTGCTGCCAATTTATGTGATCTGATAGGCCGTACAACCACTTTAAGCTGTTAGACGTCAAAGGAGATGTTAGTTTATAGTCATGCTACAGTTCATGGTGTAGATTGTTGAAACTGCGGTCTGCAGTGGCTGTAAAAAGTATATATATGGGCCTTTGCTCTGGTTTTATTTACTCCTTAGCGGAGAATCTTCTTCAATTGCTTTAGTGTGCCACCTCTTACCGTTATGGAAGTGCTATCGACATTGACAGATCATATAAAAAATTTGAAGAGAATGGAGTCACTCATCTGATCTTGAAATATTAATTTGTCAACTGGTAGAACTTGATTACAGAATCTTTATTTCTTTTTCATTTTAATTGGTAAAGACAGAAGCTTTAGTCATAAGCTGAGGTATTTTACAATTTTAGATACCTTGCTTGAGACCTTTCATGCATATGATGTTTATTCCTTATGATCAGACAAATATACTGCATAAGCAGTTAGCATACATGAATAACAACCTAATTTAGTAGAAAATGTTCAGATGTTAATAAAAGAAGCTACTTCCTCTCTGCATAATCTTGGCTGTTGTAGGGGCTAAAGGCTTCAGCCAACCAGTTTTTCTTCCTCCACGATTGCCATCCCATCTCTTGGCAGATTTCATCACTATGGTTGATACTGAAAGTGGAAATGCAATTTCTCTTGTAGAATCTTGTCGTCCTCTTCATAATCTCCATCTCTTGTGTTATCTGTTCAAGCATCTTCTCCACAGATGGAAGTTTAAACAGATCATCTACAAGTCGTGATAGCCATATGCAACGTATCTCAGCTGAATGCAGGTTTGAAACACTTTCAAGGTAACCCACGAAAGCCATATTTGGAATCAATGGATGAATCGTACCCCTGTCAAGAAATTGAACATGAAATATATTCTCAGTTTGCACAATGAATTTCCTCTTGCCAGTACTAGAAATTTCATCCAGAGAGTGCCTAATTACCTGTACAGGGGAATCATGCCAGAAGGAAACTCTAGCAGACTGCGAAAGGGGTCTGGTAGTATGGTTTTGAGCTTTTTCTTGCCATCAAAACCAGTTGCAAGTATGACAACATCAGCTTCCAACTTGGTGTTGTCCTCGAATTCCACTCCTCCTTCCCAGAACCACCATTTCGATGATCTTTTGAACAATATTTTTCCCTTATCAGCCTCCGTAAAGAAGTTGTCTGGCAAGATAGCCATCTGACAAGATGCATAGTCTTCCTCAAAGGGGTGATCAGGTTTTAGTCCATACTTGTTAAGTGGAAGCTTCCATACCAAATAGGACTCAATAAGCTTAGAAGCTGCTCGTTTCTGTCAACATCAGCCCAATGTTAGTCGACTGCCAAATATACTAGATAAAGGAATTTTTTTTAAAAAAAGTGTGCAAAGTAAATAAACGAAATGGGAGCTGACCAGAGGATAAAGCATGTGGCAAAGCAGGGCCTTGAGCAGGCCCTGATTTGGTCTTTGATGAAGGAACTGAGATGATCTTGTTGAATAGAACAAGTAAAATGGCAAACCCCAAATTGAGTAGTGTGGTACAGTCCAGTGCAATGTCCTTACTACCATTGTACACGGTTGCCCTTCTGGTCCTTCAAGCGGTTACAAACATGCAAGTTCTTTGTTTTAGTCTTTAATTAGCTCAACAACAGTTTCATTACATAGTGAGAGATATGGTGGTAGAAGAGAAATGGGGTAGTTATACATACTACTCGGGCCGCAGAAATTTAATGAAGGGAAAACAAAAAATAGAACTCCTTGTAACAGTCCAAAATAGTTTCCAATTAGTTAGCAAATTTAATAAGCATAAAGTTAAAAAAAAAGAGTAGTGGTTTCTGTTTTTCTCCCTCGAAATTGAATCTGTTAATGATAAGACTTGTTTGCTAAGGTCAAAGTCCCTTTTTCAATTCTACTGCGGAATTCTCTATGTAATTCATGTGGTCTGAAAGAAAAATAATGTTGCAGTCTTGAAGTCAAAGCATGAGAGTCGAACAATCAAAATGCCTTTTCTGATATTATTGAAAAATTTCAACCTTTTGAAGTCAAAGCATGAGATCGGTCTGGTCCCTCTTTTTGGTGGCAATTTCCAAATAATAAAATAATTGTAAAGTTGAGACATACGCGAACAATCATGAGTATGTTGGAATTGATTAATCAGTATGATAACCATGGCAACAGCTAGCTTTTTCACTGACATGTTCTTGCAATTTTCAAACGAATATATGTACTGCTCATGTCAACAACCAGAGTTTCCTTTTATGGATTTAGATAAATTAAACTAACTTCCCATTCTTTGCCTGTTTTGGACATTACGCTATTAATTACTCCATATGTGATAGTATCATATGTTGTGATGGTTGTAACAATCTCAAGCTAAATCTGCTACGACAACCCACTTTCAATAACTAATAGAGCATAAAATAGACGATAAAACACATACTCATATTTAAATGCATGCTCTAGACAATTCAAATTCTGCATCTTAATAAACAAGAAACACTAAGTTTTAATTACCTTGATTTGCTTCAGAGCATTCAACAGCAAGATCAATAGCCGACTTTTTGTAGCCTACTACAACAACCTTTTTCCCTTTCAGAAGTTGTGTGGAGGCTTCTTGGTCTAGTTTGCTGTAATCAAGAGTATGCAGAACTTGTCCCTGGAACACTTCAGGCCCTTTCTTCTGTGGGAAATTCGGTATATTTGGGATATCTCCATATTTTCCAGTGCACATCACCAAAAACTCGAATGCATACCACTGAAAGAAATAAAACATGAAATGCTTCAGCTTTCATGCGATAAGCTATTTTAACCACATGAAAATTTGTGTTTGATAGTCCATTTTAAATTTGAACTAAAATTTTGCGTGCTAAAGAAACCATCCTTAACCTAGCTAGGAGTTAAGACTGTCTTGATAGTCCAAGAATTTGATGATATCTACAACGCGAAAATCCCCATAATCATTTGCTAACATTATCGTACAGAAGCTGGGTAGCGCTGAGTTAATATTTTTGTAATATATTCGTAATTCTATATGGAAAGTAAGACGAGAAAGGAAAAAACGACATACATTAGGTTTTGTGTTAATGAAGAGAAAGAGAACCTGTAGGGTTTCAGATTGATCGGTCCGGACAGCAACCTCCCAAACGGGATGGCCGGTCAATAAACTTCCATATTCACCTTTAGCTCTACCACCAAAATAATTCATTTCAGGGTCACCAATGAACTTGATTTCAACAACCTTGGAGTTGAACTCGACAAACTTCAAGACATCAAAGTGTTGAGCGTAGGAGTACAAGTACTCCAAAATTTCCTCATAAGTTGGGAAACTCATATTATCTCTTTGAGTCCATGGGAAATCAGAGAACTCATAGTCACAACGAGGGGTCTGCAGTTTCGTAGACCTATAAGAACAATGCTTCCACACCCCTCCTATACAATCTGTAGCCTCAAACACCACTGGTTCGTATATTGCAAGTTGTTTAGCGGCTGCTATGCCACTTATTCCAGCACCAATAATTCCAATTTTGGAACGGACAACAGCCATTAGAGAACTTCTTTTAACAATCAAGCGAAAATAGAACTTGGGAGTGTGTATATATAATATTCTCAAGGCTTTATTCACTGGAGAGTTTATAAAGAGATGAGATGGTTTAGACTTGATGTTTTCAGGTGGTATTTATAGCTTCATTTTAGGAGTTTGCATGAGAATGGAATGTGAAATGAAGTGGGAAAAAAAGAGCATATTGCTAGAAGGCACGTGATTAGACTAGTAAGAGGGAGTCCATAACAATCGTCATGTTAGCTAGGTATATTTAATGTTTGATACTCTTATTTGGTTGACCTTTGCCTTCTTGGCTAAATAATTTTTTTTTTTGGTTATAGTACTGCTATCGTTGTTATGTGAAGTTTGTTAGTTATGAAATGGAAATTTCATCTAAGTCATCTCTCTTAATCTGCTTCCAAGAAATCTTTTATGTTAAACTAGCATCTTTTGGACCTTTATTTACTACTATCACCCTTTCCGTAGAATTCCTCAGCCGGCCGGAAGGTCTGGTTTGCTGCCAGATTTATTGTACGCAAAATCGTAAAAGAATTCAACTAGAGCTTTTACTGTGAAACAATATATCCTTTTTGAAAAAATAACCTTGGATTTATAAAGAAAAAATAGCCCTTTTTTTCAATAATATATGTATATTTCATGTATAATGTGTACAATAAGTGTAATTAAACGATATGTTCCAGCTTAGCCGTCTATTTCTATATATTTTCCATTTAATATCTCTAGTTTAGCCCAAAAAAAAAAAAAAAAAAACCTTTTGATAAGAACTCAATACAATTACTACATCTTTGTTTGACTTGACTATATTATTATATTGGAAAGTTTGTATTTGAAATATAAATATCCTTCGCAATTTGTATATGCCCGGTAAAATGTTGACTTAATTTTTATTTTGGATAAGAAATCATCAAATACATAGTGTACTAAAAGAAAAGGTCTCATACATCACATTACGAGACCGTTTGGGTGAGCTTAAAAGTGACTTATAAGCTCATTAATATATGTTTGGTAACTTAAAAAATTTTGGACTTATAAACTATAAGTGGCTTAAAAGCTACTTTTTGAGAAGTAACTTTTTAACTTATAAGTTACTTAAAATAAGCTGTTTATATGTCCATCTAAACAGGTTCTACGTTGTTTATCCTACGAAACTTGTTGCTTTCTCTTTATCATTTTTTATGATTTAGTTATTTTTATCCGGGCACTTCTTTTAAAATGTTTATTGACTTGTACGTATATTATACTCCATAATAGTAGCAGAGGAAAATAGTAAATTGGTATTGAAACTTTTGTATGATAGGACTATCATAATTTGAAAGTTTCATATTGAGCAAATGTATTTAAAGTTCTGAGATTTGTGAAGATATTTAATTTATAAAAGTCTAAGCAATTCAGAACATATTGCATATATTATACAACCGGAACGAAGAAAATAGAGTTTTCTTCTAAGAAAAGTAAACGTCATATTTTCAGATTGACCGAAAAAAAAAATTATTAGAATTATTTTGAGTAAGAAGGAGTGCTTTACTGGTAGCTGGTTAATGACAAAGGATGTGTTAGACTCTTTGTGGGCGTATTGTTGCTTATTCTAATTTTTAGGACTCCAAGCTAGAGCATCATAATAATCAAAGGACGTCAAACTCATATTTCACAGAGAACAAGTAGAATGTTCTTAAATTATACTAGAAACTTGTATCATCAATAATTTACAGACTAACTTCGTATTGAAAGTGGTGAAGGATGATGGTGGTTTTGTGGTTCCGATGATTAAGTGATGATGAAGTTCATTTCCGATAAAATATCATGATAACGTCCCGATGATATTAAGATTAATTTGTCGAAGATCTGAATGAACCAAACTATCTAAGTAAGGGCAATCCGCTGTACAAAGCATCCTGTATTTATGCAGGGTCTAAGAAAGGACCGCACTCCAAGAGGTGTGATGTACCAACTTAATCTAATGCCATTATTAGTGATTGTTTCCACGACTTGAACTTGACTATCTACATAATTTGAAAAAAAATAAATGGAGGACTAAGAATTGAATGATTCTTCTCAGTTTGACCTCAAATTTATAATGGAAACAAACATGTCGTAGCTTGAATTTGCAGACAATAGTTTGTTATATGTGACTATCCATGGATGTTCTTCGTGGAGCATAACACAAACGCTTATCAAAACCCAGAGATAGGAGAGAGACATATGAGAGCGATGACACATAGAGGGAAAGAATTAAGAGAAAAGAGAGGTGAATGCAATTAACCTCACAGGTAGTGGCCATTATGCATGAATCTTTCATTCTCACGTAAAAAGAAGTTGTAGAATAATTAACATAAGTGACTTTTTGAAGATTTTCTGCAGGCTATGGAGGGAAAGAAAAATGAAACGTCCCAGAAGATATGAAGAAGCTAGAAGGAAATGTGAGTCCTTTCGAATGTTTGAAATGTATTCAATGGAAAATACTAACAATTGGTTCATGCACCAAAGGAATAACCGTATGGTATTTGTTTTCTTTAAGGTTTATCACTTAATTGTGATTAATTAATAAGTGTATTTTTAGTTTAGTGTATCGCTTTAGTCGTGGTAAATTAAATTACATGGTGCAATACACGGACCGACTTGTTGTCAATTAGTTATTTTTCTATATTCGAAATATATGAATTTTTATATATCACATTCATATTCGGAATATTGAAAAGTTCACCTCTCCTTAAGATCATTTAATTTTGACAAATACAATTGGGATTCCACTCCTGGCCGCTGGCCATATCCATATATGTCTTTGTTAAAGATATCACTACTAAAAAAACAGGCTTTTTCGACCGCCCAATCGGTCGAAATACGGTCGATGTGTCGACCGAATTTCGACCGATTGTGGTGGTCGACACAATTATGGTCGAAATTCAACCTTCGACCGAAATTCGGTCGAACATCGACCGACTTCGACCGAATTTCGGTCGAAAGGCTGGTAAATTTTTTTGACCAACTATCGACCGAAAGTCGGTCGAAAACCTGTAAAAACCTGCAACATAAAAGCTTAATTTAGCCCTACACCACCTGTAAATTCAGCAACACGCAGAAAATCCAGACAAAACACATTCATAAATGATATTCAAACAAGGCTAACAAAGCCAAACAATAGGAAGGAGTCTTTCAACATTAGTTCAAGTGTTACAATAATCAAACAAACTTAACAAATAGTTTAAAGTTCAACAATCACTACTATTGGCTAGAAGCCGAACTAGACTCGGCATCAGACTGAGCCGGCGAATAGTGGCGACGCCTGCTCTTGCCCTTTCCCTTTCCCGAGCTATCACGCTTTCCTTTGCCTTTTTCTTGGTTCCTTAGGAGCTGTTGCATCATTTCATGCATTTGTCTTTGATGAGCCTCCTGTGCTAAGCGCATAGCTTCATTTTGTCTTTTCAGTTCTTCAATCTCCTGTTCCATCCGAGTCATTTTTTCAGGAGTTACATAGCTTGAAGGCGCAGTAGAACACGAGCCCAAATAGTTCGATTTATGCTTGCCAGATGAATACAGAGTTGCAAGGCCATAAGCGGACCCCTTCTTCACCCCTCCGACCGCTTCCAACCATAAATTGGTTTCTTGCTCAAGCGTTAGCGGTGCTGGGGTACTGCTTCCGCATTCAGATTGTTGAGTCGCGGTCCAGTCCTCAACGGCCTTTGTAGCTCTTTCCTGAAAAACAGAAATATATCAACGGTACAAATATGAAGTTTAAAAGTTGAAGGATTGGCGCGACTTTAGTTTGAATTTAATTACTTACCCAGGTCTCTTGTGCGCGAGGCTCGACCCAGGCTTCTCCGCCCTTTTTATCTTTCTTGATATGGCGGATCTTGTGCATTTCAGAGAGTGGAATAGTCCGGTTTTCTTGCTTTTCCTACAAATTAAAAAAGAGAACAAGTTAGATAAAAAATAAACTATTATAGTAATTCTTATAAATTAAATTACTTTACCAACCGCATCTTCTGCGTCGCAGCGCTAATTGAGCCACCGGTATGCAGAGATCCACCCTTACTTGATGCCCGCGCTTTCTTCCCTTGTTCGCCCTTCTTCTGAAATTCGGGAGTACCCCGATATTGCTGCAGCTCTCTCCATTGATGATCATAGAGGAAGCCGGGCATTTTCCCTTTTTTGCGCTTGCGTTCTTGAATAACTCCCCGCATTTCTTGGGGAAGTTAGAACGGACTTTATAGTCCAGAGCCGGATGCCACTTACACTGAACCTGCAATATTCATCAAAATATTTTATTTAAACATAATCATTAAAAAAACCTGCAATTAGTGATAAACGGTATGCATATTTATCACCTCAAAAGCCTGCATTATCCGTTGCTTTACTTGAGGGGGCACAGCGCCCCAGGATGGCCACGATTCTTTCCATTGAGATTTCATGCATTTCGTCACCACAGGAGTAGCATCAGTGTTGGGGCAAAAGCTACATAAAAAAACAGAAGGGTTAATAGAAATACTAACATTTAAAAACTTACTACTAAATAGATAAGAACTTCAAAAATACTATACTTTACCTGTTATCCCCCTCGGGATAAATAATCAACCGCCCGTCTTCCCATGTGCCAGGCTCACCGATGTAATAGGGCGATCTCCGATCATAGTAAGGAATCTCCTGTTGTACCGAAGGGCAGGTAGGGCTAGATGGGTCGGAAGGCGGCTGAGTCGACCCAGACGGACTAGTGGACTGTGTGGGATCGCCTAGTCTGGGAACGCCCTGGGATGGACCGGCCTGGGTCTCAGTCATGTCATAACTGTTTAACCGTAATTTCGTTTATTAGGTTAAGTCACAATTAAATTTATAAAGCGGAGTCACGATCAATAATCAAGATTAAATGCCTAATGTGAAAGGATATAAATGATTACAGTAAATATAAAGAAATAAAGACACAATTAATGCGATGTAATAAATGAAGATTTAAATAAAAGAACCGTGTTCGGGCCGTATAGACTTGATCAAACTTCCTTCCTCGTACTCTTTATGATATTTAAGCAGCGGAACAATAAATGAGATCACTTGATTATGAGTAGTAATAGTAAATATTGACAGAAGGTAAAGAATCGGATATTAATCAATAGTTGGAATACAGATTTATGTTCAGAGAGGAATTCGATACAATGCTTGCGACTTAAATTACAATATATAGATAACTAAACGTCCGTTCACGAGCAGTTGTAACTCCTTAATCGAGCAGTTACGTTGCTTAAGGATAAGACTTCTATTTTGAATTGGCTTGATGACGAGTTGCGACTATTCTGGCCGTGGTGACTGTTAATCTGTCCGTTATAGTTGTCCATCCTCGATTCCATCCGTTGCCTTTATGCCCACTCGTAGCCACGTGTCGTCTATACGTCGTCCTATGTGGATGCTTAGTCACCAACTTTGGTGACGACGGATTTAACCCAATACAGATAGTCCCCGCACTACTCGGGCAGAGAATCTGGTCGAGGAGTGGAAAACGAATTTTGAGCGGGAAAGAACCCTTTGGAATTTTTCTCAAGTAACACATTTGAGTCCTTGTATTCATATTTGGATGCTGCCCGTTGAATTCCTCAAAGGCTTTCGATTGATTGACATTTTATCAGTATAAGCATTAAATGCTCCGCTAAAGACAAAACGTGCAAGTTGTCAATTCCGCTCCACTTTTTACTAAAAAAGTGACTGTCGCGTGTTCCGAGACTGCAGGAGTGATGATTAAACTGCGCCTACTCACGTCTTGCACGTCCCAAAGCAAAAACCGCCATTTCGATTTTTACTCTTTTAACGGCTGGATTTATTTGCCTCTTGCGCGGATGCTTGCCACGTGTAGGGGCGGGTCGGGTTTTGCGAACCCTATAAATATGATTTCTACCAGCTTGAAATCTTTTTACTTCATTCCAAATTTTATCCCAACCTTCAAAGCTTCAAAACATCTTTCCAAAAATCCCTAAAACGCAAAAAATTCTTCCAATCTTCTAGTCCAAATGTCTCCAAAAGCCAAGAGAAGTTTGAATATGGATGCTGCGGCTAGTAGTTCTTCAGCAGCAGGTGGTCAACCCACGAGTTCCCCAACTTTGGTTGCTGATGTGATTCCGAAACTTTGGGGAAGCCTTGAAAATGATTGTTCAATCAGCTCGTTCAGTCACTATGGCAATATAAGGTCGTGGCCTTCAAGCCGGTTTAAGAGTTCAATTACTCCTGACCTTTTGCCTAGGGTTAAGGCAGATTGTGGCTGGGACGATGATGTTACAGTTTCTTGCCCTTATCCAACGGAGAATATTACTTCTGCGAGAACTGGGTGGACAGCCATATCCACGTATCCATTCACGATAGGTTGTACGCTCCCGTTGCATCCTGTTATAGAGGATATTTGTAAATACTATCTTATCTGCCCGGGGCAGCTGTGTCCGAGCATTTATAGAATTATTTCCCTGCTACAATGGTTTGCCGATGAGACTGGGCAGGACTTTGAATTTAAGCATTTCGTCTCTTTGTATAGCCTTCAGGTTGCGAGAGACGGATATATTAACGCCCGTATGAGAGGAAGAAAAGCTCTAGTGAGCAAATCTGAAGATACAGGGGATAGGGGTTGGATGCATAGGTATGTTTATGTGCAGTCTAAACTCCTCACACGTGGCAGCAAAACTAATCTCCGCGAGGTGTGGAACAAAACTCGTAAGTCCCCGAGTCTTTGTATTGAATACTCTCTGAATTACATATTTGCACCTCTACTTTTCACTCTTTATTGGTTAGCTGACAAGATTCCTTACGACGGTCTGATCTCCGAGGAGGAATTGTCCGCTTGGGTTGAACCTATCTTGGCAGAGTTCCCTCACGAGCAGAGGCAGTGGCCTTACTATGCTTCTTTAAAAAGTTTATCGAACCCTAGCACCCATGGTAAGCTGATTATCCAAATTCCTGCTAGTTTATGCAGAACTCACCATGGTATTAATATGATTTTACTCTCAGGTTTAGGTGTTGGTGGTAGTTATTTTCCTGCTCCTCCTCCTGTGGAGGTGACCGTTGACCCCGTGGCTGAGATCAATGAGGAGGCAGCTGCCATTCTCCAAACTGCTGCGGCTATCAAGGCCAGGGAGGGTGGTGAGGAGGTCCTCGCGAGTTTGAAGAGAAAGAAATCTGACTCTGAAAAGAGTAAACCCAAAAAGAAAACAAGGACAGCCCGTAAGACTCCTCAACCCTCTGAAAAAACAGTTGAAACCAATGTTGCTGCTGCTGATACGCCCAAGGCTGGGCAAGAGAGTGTTAAAAGTTCGGCGGCTGCCCCTGAATCTGCTGAGCCTATGATAGTTGACATTTCAGATTCAGAGGCTCCCGATGTGAGCCTGACTCAGAGGAAGAGGGCGTCTCTCCGGGGTGATAAGAGGAAGGATGTAGAGACTTCTTCTTACGCTTTTGAGGAGAGTCCCCGAGTTGGTGATGAAGGAGATAGAGCTGAAGAAGTAGGGGAAGAAAGAACGCATGAAAGTTTTGCCTTCTTCCCCGAGGACCCAAAGCCGGACGAGCCTGAACGGGTTGGTGGTCAACAGGGTGAGCCTGAACAAGTCAGCCACAGGCGACCTGGCAAAGAGCCGATGAGAGAAGAGGATGAGGAGAAAGATGAAAAGGTTGACGAGCGGAGGAAGACTGAGGAGGAGGCTGAACCTCAGATCTTTCACTATAAGGATATGATGAACTTGGCTAGTGATGATGCGACACCAGTTTATCTGCAAGAGTGCGACACTCTGGACCCTGATGAGACAGGTGACATTGAGGTCTCTCGCACAAAGCTCACTAGGAGAGTATCTCTAGGAGGAAGGATTGGGGCGTACTCCGTTAAGGGTATTCGTCACAAATTTGGTCCCCAATATCCTTCTGAGCAAGCGAGGGAGCCCAGGCCGTGTATGAGGGAGTGTGACTTCACCATTCCCCCGGACACAGACTTTCTGACGAAGCCTGGCCACTTGGTTAAAGTGATGTCCAACCTGATCGGTCCTCGCGAGGAGTGGAACATGCGCAGCATGAGCGACGAACAGCTAGCTTACGCAATCGCTGAAGATACTGCTCGGGTAATGTTTCTCTCTTTAATCCTTTATTTTTATTAAGACCTTAGTTCTGATTACCTGCGTATTTTCACTTGTTGCCAGGCAAGTATGATGGCGGCCGAGATCATGTTCCGTTCTAGGCTGAACAATCAGGAACAAGTCCTTGGCTTAAAGAAAGACCTTTTGAAGGCTCTTCAGGACAAGCAGGCCTTAGAGGAGGAGAAACAAGCTCTGATCGGGGAGAAGCGGGTCCTGGAGGGGAGGCGTGGCTTCTTTGAGGATAAGATAGACAGGTTGGAGAAATCCAACACAGAGGCTAACGACAGGATAAACGCCCTCCTCGAGGAGAGGGACCGTTTTGGATGAGAAAGAAAGGTTTGCACTATCCTTTGAAGATCTGAAAGCCAGGATGGATGAGCAGGGTAGCCAGATTCCTCAACTTGCCCATGAGCTTAATGTGAAGGAAGTCACTTTGGAAGGCATCCGTAACGCTTCCGACCTGATGTTGAGAAATCTGAACAAAGCTGAAGCTGAATCTCAGGCTGCTCGAGGAGAGCTACAAGAAGCCAAGAATCGGGCTGAGGAATCTGCGAGGATCCAAGAGCTATTGACGACGGAATTGGCGAATTTGAGGGATCGCTATACAATCGACTCCAAACTGGAAGCCCTCGAAGCTAAGAAGAAGTTGCTCATCCAAATGCAGCGTGGCCAAATTGATGTCGACTTAGTCCTCGATCAGACCATAGCGACTATCATCGATGTCAAGCGGGCCTTGGGCATGGAAGTAGGAGCCGACGATGATGATGATGATGATGAAGAGGACAATGAAGGCAGTGAGGATAATGAAGATGAAGATTTGGGTGGGGATCCGACTGATGGAGCTAGTGCATCAGGTCGAGAACCTGGCCAAAATGATGACTGACGCCTTATCTAGTCCTTCTTATAATTTTACCGGATGTTGTTAACTTTGGATATTGCTAACTCGTGAACGAATGTATATTTTGATTGTCTTTTGTCTGACTGGCGAGGCTTGATGATCATTTTTGATCTCAAGTATTGCTTATATGAATGATGTTGATATTTGTTGTTTAATGAGGTTTTCAGAAGTCAGAATTATGTTTCAAATCCTAGTGTCTGAGTTCCCTTTTTGGTGTTAATCTGCGCAGATGTTTGAAATAAAGTTTGATCATAACCAAGTTAAGTTTCCCTTAGTTAAGATGAATGAAATCAGGCCTTCTGGACGAAACCAGGTCGTTTAGGTTGACTGAAATCTGGCCGTGTAAGATGGCCTTGCGATAAACTTTGCTTATCATTTTTGACAGTTGAAAGTTTTCGCAGAAAATTTTTGTTAAGGTTGAGGTTTTACCCTGTTATTTCTATTGAAAAGGATAGGTAACCCAATGACCAAAACACAAGATTGTTTGGTCGTAAAGTTGTAGAATTTGGGCGAATACTGGCCGCAAAATGTAAAAATAACGTAGCACAAGTAAAATAGTTCTATTGAACTTACTTGATTCTGCTTAGTCGTGGATTTGGCGAATGATCATGACCTTGCTCTGCTCGAAGATCACTCATGTTAGCCGGGACTTTGGCCTACTGGGGCCCTCGCCACCCCTATTTTTATGTTGAAATTTCGTAATTTCAGACATAAAAAGACAATGGGTGAAACGCTGAATCAGAGAACACATATAACCAGAAGAGGAGTGTGTCCGTTGTGGGATTTGAACCCACAGCCGCGAAGCACGAGGACTTCGAGCTCTACCAGTTGAGCTAAACGGATCTGGCCTTTTGAAGACCGTTAGTACCATTTAGACAAAGATAAGAAAACAGAGTAACTTAAAAGAAAACAATGGCAAGTAAGCAACAGAGAATGGATAGAAACACTAACCCATGTACTACTTAGAAGTAGTACCTCTTCAGGTGAGTCACGTTCCAACTGCTAGGTAGAAGTGATCCATCTGGTCGTGCCAAACGATATGAACCCTTACCAACGAATGCAACCACCTTGTAGGGACCTTCCCAGTTTGGACCAAGTTTGCCGACGTTCGCTTCTTGCGTATTCTGGGAGACTCTACGCAATACAAAGTCCCCGACTTCAAAGTTACGCAGCCTAAGTCCCCGATTATAATATTGTTCTATCCTTTCTTTCTGAGCGACTACTCGTATAAGTGCTAATTCTCTACGTTCCTCTAGAAAATCCAATTTCTCGGAGAGGTTGACTGAATTAGATTCTTCAGTTGCATGAGCATATCGTAGACTTGGCTCGCCGATTTCGACTGGAATCAATGCATCAGAGCCATACACTAAGGAATAAGGCGTCTCCCCGGTACTCATTTTTGTGGTTGTTCTATATGCCCAAAGAACCCCGGAGAGTTCTTTCACCCAGCACCCTTTGGCCTGCTCGAGACGTTTTTTGAGAGAATCCACTATTATCTTGTTGGTCGATTCTGCCTGCCCGTTAGCCACTGGGTGATATGGGGAAGAAGTGATCCTTTTAATATGCAGATCCTCAAGGAACTTTGTGACCCTCTGACCAATGAATTGAGGACCATTATCCATGACAATCTCTTTGGGTGCTCCGAATCGGCAAATGACATAACGCCAAAGGAAATCAACTACTTCCGTTTGACGTATCTTTGAATATGCTGCAGCTTCAACCCACTTTGTAAAATAATCGGTAATAATTAACAAGAAACGTACCCCTCTAGGTGCAGTGGGTAGTGGCCCAACGATATCCATTCCCCACTTCATAAACGGCCACGGGGAGATGATTGAATGCAAGGGTTCTGCTGGTTGATGGAGGAGATGTGCAAACCTTTGGCACTTGTCACATTTTTTGACAAACTCATTAGTATCTTTTTCCATTTTGTCCCAATAATAGCCTGCTCGTATAAGCTTTCGTGCAAGCGCCTTTCCTCCCAAGTGATTTCCACAGCATCCCTCGTGAACTTCCCTCATCACATACTCAGTTTGGCTGGGACCTAGACACTTGGCGAGTGGGCCTGCAAAAGTCTTACGATAGAGGATACCATCTATAATTGTATACCTGGCAGCTTTTATCCTCAGTTTTCGAGCAGCCTTAACATCTGATGGTAGGGTTCCATGCAGTATATAATTGATTATCTCATTCCTCCAATCCCAAGTCAGACTGGTCGTATTGACCTCCATTGCATCTTTATCGATTGTTGTACATAGAAGATGAGCCACGGCCACTGAACCTGCTGCTCCAATCTCTGCGACTGAACCCAAATTTGCCAAGGCATCAGCTTCGTGATTCTCTTCTCGTGGAATCTGTATGGCTTCCCAATTGTCGAATTGTGCTAGCAAACCAGTGACTCGGGCAAGGTACCTCTGCATACGAGACTCCCTTGCTACGAAGCCTCCAGTTATTTGATTGACGACCAGGGCAGAGTCACTCTTAAGGCGAATTCTGTCTGCTCCATAATCTCGAGCCAATTTTAATCCTGCAATCACGGCCTCATACTCGGCCTCATTATTTGTAATAAAGGGACATTTTATGGCCTGTCTAATGGTCTCCCCCGAGGGAGCGGTAAGGACTAAACCTAATCCTGATCCTTTTACACTTGAGGACCCGTCAGTGTGTAAGGTCCATGTCCCCGACTCCGATCCGGCGAAAAGAACCGCCTCACGTTGAGCATCAGGGTACATAGTAGCGCTAAAATCTGCAATAAAATCTGCCAGAGCCTGAGATTTTATGGCTACCCGGGGTTGATAAGATATATCAAACTCACTTAATTCTACTGCCCATTTTACTAACCTGCCCGAGAATTCAGGTTTGTGCAAGATATTGCGTAAGGGGAAGGTAGTAACTACAGCTATTGAGTGACTTTGAAAATAAGGTCTTAATTTACGGGCAGCGATTACCAAAGCTAGTGCTAATTTCTCCAAAGGTTGATAGCGAGTTTCAGCATCTAATAAGGATTTGCTAATGTAATAAATTGGGGATTGCTTACCTTTGTCTTCTCGAACCAGAACTGCACTTACCGCAGACTCAGACACGGCCAGGTAAAGCAATAGTTGTTCACCTGGTTGGGGCGTTGAAAGTAAAGGTGGGTTTGACAGGTATCGCTTCAAATCCTTAAGTGCTTGCTGACATTCAGGGGTCCAATCGAACTCCTTGTTCTGTTTCAGCACGTCGAAGAAGCTTTTGCATCGATCAGATGAGCGAGAAATGAATCTCCTTAGCGCTGCTACTCTCCCAGTTAGCCGCATTACATCTTTTCTGTTATGAAGTACGTCGGGGATGGCTTCTATTGCTTTTATCTGGGCTGGGTTTACCTCGATCCCTCGCTGGGAAACGATGAAACCAAGAAATTTCCCTGAACCCACTCCAAATGCGCATTTCTCCGGGTTGAGTTTCATGTTGTATTGATCAAGGATTCGAAAGGCCTCCTTCAAATGTGCTAAGTGATCTTCTGCCCGTTTGGACTTGATCAGCATGTCGTCGATGTAGACCTCCATGGTTTTGCCAATGTGGTCGTGAAACATCTGGTTGACTAATCGTTGGTAAGTCGCACCTGCATTTTTAAGTCCAAAAGGCATTACTTTATAGCAATACGTACCTCGGCATGTAATGAAGGAAGTTTTCTCCTGGTCGTCGGGATTCATTAAGATTTGGTTATAGCCTGAATATGCATCAAAGAATGTAAGTACTTCGTGCCCGGCCGTCGCGTCAATTAGTTGGTCAATCTGAGGTAGTGGATAAGAATCTTTCGGGCAGGCCCTGTTCAGATCAGTGAAGTCGATGCAGACCCTCCACTTGCCATTTTTCTTTGCCACTACGACCACGTTGGCCAGCCAATCTGGATACTTGACTTCTCGGACGGAGCCAATCTTGAGCAAGCGGTCAACTTCGTCATTTATGATCTGGTTCCTGAATGCTCCTTGTTGGCGCTTCTTTTGCTTTACCGTGCGATGGTACGGATCCACATTCAACTTATGAGAAATAATCTCCGGGGAGATTCCTGTCATATCTGCATGTGACCACGCAAAGGTGGTGTGTCGCTCCTTGAGGAAGTGCAAGATATCTTTGCGTAAGTCTTTGTTTAATTCTGCTCCCAAATTTACTTTTCTTTCAGGCATGTTATCGAAAAGTCCTTCTGGTTCCAAAGCTTCAATAGTTGGCGCGTACTCTTCCCGTGCATCCAACTTTGATATGAATTCCGGGACTTGGTAGTCTGATGCTTCATTGTTCGACTCTGATCCCGGGTTCTTTAATTGCTATTTTGCCTCCTCGAGGAGCTTGACTGCAACTGAGTAGCAATCTCTAGCGCAACGCTGCTCTCCCCGAACTTCCCGTATTCCCCACTCTGAAGGGAATTTCATTACTTGATGATACGTTGACGGGACTGCTTGCATATCGTGTATCCATGGCCTCCCAAGGATTATGTTGTAAGCCATATCCCCATCAATGACATGAAACGTTGTTCATCTCATAACGCCTTCGACCAGGGTCGTCAAAGTAATTTCTCCCAACGTCTTCTCGCTGGAATTGTTAAATCCTGAGAGAACGCGAGAAATTGGTACAATCTCATCGTATAGTTTCAACTGCTGCACGACCCGAGATAATATGATGTTCGCTGAACTGCCTGGATCAACGAGTACTCTTTTGACATCAAACTCTTCCACTCGTAATGTTATTACTAAAGCGTCCATATGAGGGAATTGCAAGCCATCCGCATCTGTTTCTTCAAAAGTTATTGTATCCTCAAGTCGTGGTCGTTTGGTCTTTGTAATGGATACTTTGGCGTATTTCTTTGCTGTGTATGTGACTGTATCAACCTCAATACCACCAGAGATGACGTTGACTGTCATTCTTGGAGATGATGCTCGGGGAGGTTCCGATTTATTTTGTTGGGCCTTTGCGTGAGTTTGTTTTCCTTTTTCTGTCAAGTACTCCTTGAGATAGCCCTGTTTCAATAAGTTAGCGACCTCGCACCTTAGAGCCTTGCAGTGATCCGTTGTGTGGCCGTGATCGCGATGGAATTCGCACCACAAGTTTTTGTTGCGCTTGCTGGGATCACCCTTCATATCCTTAGGCCATTTGACCTTTTCGCTCATTCCTTCAAGCACTGCTACAAGTTCAACTGCTCCGATATTGAAAACGGGCAGGGTCGGAAGTCCACTAGAAGTTGAAGCGGAATCATTGCCCCTTGCAAGGCCTTTGTTGTTACGACCGCGTCCATTTGAGTTGTTATGCGACCGATTGGGATATGAATCGTGCCGTGCGTCTGGTTTATCTGTCTCGATCTTTCCCCCAGCGCCATTGGTGCGAGTTTGGCTCCGTCCCCGGGCACCTGTGCCAATCAATTTATCTTCGTCTATACGTACCTTTGAATTATAACGATTGTAGACATCCGACCAGTTTGCTGCAGGATATTCTCGCAGGGATTCATACAATCGTCTGGTCGCTTCAGAACTCTTGACGTCCAAGCTGTTAGTGAATGCAATAGCCGCCCATCGATCTGGAACTTTGGGTAGCAACATACGTTCACGCTGAAAGCGATCCACATACTTCCGGAGAGACTCCCCGGGCAGTTGTTTGATTTCAAAGATGTCTTCAACTCTTGTTTCTGTTTTCTGAGCGCCTGTGTGTGCTTTGACAAATAACTCCGCCATCTCGGCAAAAAATCCTATTGAATTTGGTGGCAGCATTGAATACCATCGTAGAGCGCCATCTGCCAAGGTTTCTACGAACTTCTTCAACTGTACTGACTCGATCTCCTCGTCAGTGAGATCGCTTGCCTTTATGAAATTGCTAAACATCATCAAGTGGTCGTTGGGGTCAGTTGTTCCCCGGTATCTTGGTATATTTGGCATTTTGAATGTTTTGGGTATTGCCTTTGGTGCTGCTTCTTTCTTCCAAGGTCTTTGAGTATACCGTTGAACGTCAACTTTCTTCAAAGTGGGTGGTGCGCCAGGGATCTGATCAATCCTCTCATGAAGAGAGCGCTGTAGGGCCTCCTGGCTCTCTTTGAACTGCCTGGTGAGGGCCTCCGTGACCTCGCTCATTTCTGTTGGCACCGCTGATCCTGCATTCTGATTTTCAGCGCGTCTCGAGGCATGGGACGGTGAAGCATCCCTTGGACGTCCAACGGGTGGATTTCCTGCGTTTGGCAGGGTTTGTCCTCGTAGGCTGTCGATAGCTTCCCGTATTTGCATGTTGACTTCAGCCTGTTGCCGTATGAATTCAAGGATAGCGTCTTGAGAATTCCTTGAATTCCCAGGACCGTTGGGTCTTCTAGGTCCTCCAGACCCTTGATCGAAGTTCCCTCGGCCAGGAGGGCGGCTATTTCTGCTACCCTGCTGGCTGTGCTCGTTTTCCTGTTCCGCTGGGAGCACGTTCTCGTCCTCTGCAATGGGGATCACGTCGTCGTCTGCAGGAATAACATCTTGCTGCTCGTCCCCGGCCAAATTCAAGTCTACTTGCTCCGCAGCGTTGAGGTCTTGTTGCCCGTCAATGGGAGCGTTGTTGTGTGAGTTGTTATCTGCCATTTTGACAAAAAGAAAACGAGGAGAGCCAACGAGCGAGAAGAAAGCGAATAAAGAATAAAATATGATAAGCAATTAACCTACGGAAGTTATTGACCGGCTCCCACTGTGGTCGCCAAATTGTTTAACCGTAATTTCGTTTATTAGGTTAAGTCACAATTAAATTTATAAAGCGGAGTCACGATCAATAATCAAGATTAAATGCCTAATGTGAAAGGATATAAATGATTACAGTAAATATAAAGAAATAAAGACACAATTAATGCGATGTAATAAATGAAGATTTAAATAAAAGAACCGTGTTCGGGCCGTATAGACTTGATCAAACTTCCTTCCTCGTACTCTTTATGATATTTAAGCAGCGGAACAATAAATGAGATCACTTGATTATGAGTAGTAATAGTAAATATTGACAGAAGGTAAAGAATCGGATATTAATCAATAGTTGGAATACAGATGTATGTTCAGAGAGGAATTCGATACAATGCTTGCGACTTAAATTACAATATATAGATAACTAAACGTCCGTTCACGAGCAGTTGTAACTCCTTAATCGAGCAGTTACGTTGCTTAAGGATAAGACTTCTATTTTGAATTGGCTTGATGACGAGTTGCGACTATTCTGGCCGTGGTGACTGTTCATCTGTCCGTTATAGTTATCCATCCTCGATTCCATCCGTTGCCTTTATGCCCACTCGTAGCCATGTGTCGTCTATACGTCGTCCTATGTGGATGCTTAGTCACCAACTTTGGTGACGACGGATTTAACCCAATACAATAACTACTGAAGTTTTGCCGCCAACCAGGATGGCCCTGAGACATGCCAGGTGGCCTGAAAAAATCTGGACTGTACCCTGAAGGTGCTCCTGTAGGAAGGTGATGCGGCACCTGAGAAGTAGGAGTGTCCTGTGCCGGCTCAC
Source organism: Petunia x hybrida (assembly GCA_037355625.1). Lineage (NCBI taxonomy): Eukaryota > Viridiplantae > Streptophyta > Magnoliopsida > Solanales > Solanaceae > Petunia > Petunia x hybrida. Next base: position 4,377,101 of record JBBBVM010000053.1, on the reverse strand, counting down.
CTGAAGGCTCACCTGCCTTTTTCCTTCGACTAAACACTTTCTTTATACCTGTTGACACATTCACATTACTTAAGGAACAAGTAAATATGTAACATACTAGCACATTCATTGCACAAAAATAAACGCATTCATTGCACAAAGTAAACACATTCATTGCACAAAAATAAGAATACAAATATCTTCTTATGTTTATAATTATATAAGTACATTAAACTAGCCTATTAAAAAAAACAAAACATCAAAGTACAGATTGAGAAACAATATGTATGATTTTTTATAATATTTTGCCATTTTTTTGCCCCAAACAAATAATATTTTTTAATAACACCCTATTAATTACTATTATCAAAGCAATTCAAACCAACAAAAGCTTATTCGTTTTAGGCATAACATGTTCATCTTCTCAACAATACCAAAGCAACAACACATTCCAAACAAGACTACCAAACAATTCCAACAACTACAACAATCCCAAACAACACAAACCAAACTTTATAATAGCTAACAACACCAAACAAGTTCATCATCATCAACAATAACTACAATAAAGTTTGCTAACTAATAATTAACTACCTATGCAACATTATAGGCCAAAGTTAAAAAATAATTAAATACATAATTAAATTCGGATTTAATAAAAAAAAAAAACCTTACCTCGAGGTTGATTTATGCTCCAATAGCACCTACTAATGATTCCCCACTAGTTATATGCTTCAAAACTACAAAAAAAAATGAGTTAAAAAGTTAGGGTTTAAGTTTTACAAAGTAATTAAAATAACCCTAAAATTAAGAATTTACCTTGAATTTCTTGTTATAGGTAGTGATTAGGAGGGTAGATTGTGTTTAATTGTTGATTTTGGGGGTGGGTTATGGTGGATTTCGAGTATGGAGGTTGGGGAGGGTTTTAAAGAGTGTTTTATGATTTTGGGGAAGAAGGAAATAAGCCAAGAATGGTGTTCTGCCCCAATTAAAAACGGGGCTTCCGACCGCTCCATCGACCGAAATTCGATCGACAGGCCCAAGAAAATTAAACCTATCGACCGAAAATCGGTCGAACCACAATTTCGACCGATTTTCGGTCGATAGGTAGTAGTCGAAAAATCCTGTTTTTTTAGTAGTGTATTCGGTATTTTGCCATGTTCTCTTATGCAGAAAATTTTGTCAAATGATGTTTCTTTCTTGTTTAACATACAGAGACATAGATATTACAGTGTCTCTTATTGCTCGAAACATTTGACAAGTTCTGCCACAACTATGAACATATAGTTGTAGCTATATTTCAGTATTCTCATGTACTGTTTCAATGTAATATAAAGATTAAATGCTATACGCGCTTATATACTAAACTACTAAACTGATGTAATTGTGTGGGCATAAATTAAACAATCCTTAACCGACGGACCGAAGACCCGCTCGTCCATAAGGAACGGGTCCGAGGATAACAGACACTGCAGACCCAGGAGCACACATTAGCCTCATGAGCAACAGCCATTACAGTAGCACGGATGCAGGGCTAAAGGGAGCACGAGTGTAACTGATTAAGCCGCCTTTGGACTCACATTATCCTAAATAGGATACGAGCTGACTAACCACTTTATGTAATGAATCATGACAATGAATATAATTGTTCTAGAACTAGAACTAATGTAAATTTTAGCCTATAATACCCCAATCACCCGCTATAATATTCATTCAAGAATATTATTCTTACCATATTAATATTTTCTTCGATATTTTATTATTGCTTGTGGCCCTAAAAATACACATTCAATTGGTTAGCGTACTATGCAAGTTTTAGGTTAATCAGTTTGGCGCCCACCGTGCGACCCAGGCAATTCTTTATTATTTTGAAGAAACAATCTGATCATGTCGCAAGAAGATGCATGAGTTCAGCAAGCCGTTGCCTTAGGAACGGAAGAGATGGCTCGAAACCACAACAGGAATGAGGCAAACCTAAAAGGGAAGAAATAAACCTAGCGGCGGTCGACAACCACAACGACTCGTAGTCCTAATCATTAGAAAGAGATTCGGCTTAAGAAAAGGGTAAGACAGGATCTGAAGACGGATTTGAGAAAGTGCTGGAGAAAATATTCTAGCGTTGATGGCTGAAACGCTGTCTAAGTATCTCGACGAAGCACTTAAGACCACGCCACCACTAGAATCTCCCTAGGGTTCGAGGCCCACAGAAAACACGCTAGATTCTGTAGCATGGTGGACCAACCTCAATGCCGCGCTAGGCAGCTCGAACATCGTTGTCCCGAGAACGTCAAGGACAACTTTTAAAGAGGATGTGCTCCGCTAACCTAAGGAACACAATGATCAAATTGATCAGAGATCGGGGGCTCCCCCATTTTAAGGAAGATCGATGAAGACAAGTTCGCTTAGCAATCTTACATGCTTAGCAGCCTTACAAGCCAAGCACGCGCCGCTTCCAATTCCGAAGATGTTCCGTATGCCAGAAGTACCAATGTACAATGGCACAACAGACTCGAACGATCATGTGGCAGCCTATGTGACATGGGTTAAAAGCAGACTTGCCTAAGGAGGAGATCTAGTCCATGCTGGTGAAGAAATTTGACGCCGCCCTAACCAAAGGCGTTTTGACCTGGTATGCCCAACTCACCGAAGGGTTTATTGAATCTTTTGTTCAAATGCATGACTTGTTTGTGAAGGCGCACTCTGGTGCCGAGAAGCGAGAGAAGAGTATGGAGGACATCTTTGAGATTAATTAGAGGGATGTAGAGTTGCTCAACGATTACCTAGAGAGGTTCCAGAAAGAGCAGATGACACTGTGGCGTGCCCTAGTAGAGCGGGGGGTCACAAATACCCTCCTCGTTGAGTCAAACACAGAGAACTAGCACGCTTGCTACAAAGTAGTTAGGTAGCTTGTTTCAATGATTTAGTCTAATATATCCTAGAATAGTGTGAATTATATCTATAACTAGAAATTGAAGAAACAATTGAAATTGAATGATTTTTTTTTTTAATGAATTAAAGGCACTAGGGATATAATCTCTACTTAGTCATGTAACCTAATAGAATCTAAAGGTTAAGCCAAATATGGTATTGGATCATCCAATGGGTCACACACAATATCACCCAACTCACCCCTTTCGGTAGTGAGCGAGACTAACATTTCTTAACCCTTTTGGAGTAAAGAAGTATTACAAGGAGTCCAAGTGATTATCCCCAAGTAAGATTATCCTTCTTTTGGTGTTCAAACCCGTTAACTCGAGGTAACCACAACAACACATACCCCAAATACCTTGTCACTACCTAACCCAATCCTAAAAATACTCTTTCAATGTCGATTTAGTTCTTTAGGGCTTAAACTTATATTGTACACCACAAGTTGTTATGATTTAAGATTGAAGGTAGTAAAATGGAGTAATCCCAACTAGATTTAGGCTTAACACAATAGATTCATTAAGTTAGCGGACTAAGTTTTGATTATAACTCTAGATATGGATTTAGCTATTCATGGAATTTAAGGAAATTTAACATATAAATATAGACATGATTTTCATAAACATAAATATGAAATGTTGCAGACAAATTATTGTTTTTGTCGTTCCTCAAATTGATAAAACTTGCCAAAGAAGTTAAAACCTAGCTTTGGGCTGCTTAACAAGTCAAAGATATGTAAAAAGACCAAGATCTTCCTATTTATAGTTGCAATATTTACAAATACCGGAATTTCCCTTTTAGGTCATGGTCGGCCACCTAAATGGAGAGATAGAGCACTTTTTTTTTTTGTTATCGAATGAATTCTTTTGTCATCTTGTAGGTGAGGTGGAGTGCCTCTTCAATATGTGGTTGCCTTCTCTTGGTTCCAAGAAAAGGGCGGCCGCCTGTTCTTCATAGGTGAGGCGCACTTTCTGGAAAACTTTGCATTGTGTTTCTGTTGGATTTGGTAAAGGGCGGCCATACAATTCACAAAGGGTGGCTGCCCTCTACATGGAGGGCTATCACCTTACCCCATACTCCATAATTTCTTCATCTTGACTTGTATCTTTCTCTTTTTGGGTCCATTCTTGTTCATTTGTATTAAAACCTGAATCCAAAAAAAAGTGTATCAATTTGATTCTTATCTTTTCATTTCTAGACTTAAAAAATAAAAGTATAAAAGAGTATAAAGTTAATATATTGTCCACTTATCACACTCCTACGGTGCCAGACAACTTAGTGACCGCGATATTTGCCAAGATCCTGAACCCTAAATGGTCTGCAACCACTCATGATATTTAGAGGAGTCTACAAGAGCACCCAACAAAAATGTGGAATGAATTTTACACTGGTACATCTGCAAGCTCATAATTGAAGCTGACTCGGTGAAGTCGTTCGTCACGAACAAGAGAAGATCATGTGAGCACGACTCAGCTAAGAACAATGTGTCCGATGACCACAGGTCGAACAACAGGAGGGAATCTCATTCAGGGATGCCAAGGCTGGTAGACAAGCATGAATGCATGATGATACCAAAAGGTTAGGTTCTCGTGGGAGCATAAAATCCTTGCGCTTTTGCAGAGTGTTTGAGCCCAAAAGATTCAGAGAGAACTAAGCAAGTAAATCATTTACATTCCACATATGTCAAAAAAGTCTCAGGCGATGGCAGATTTCATAGCGGACTTCAGTATCAATGTGCTTCCTGAAGTCGAAGGTGAATTGGCAGTTATCGATGGTGCAATGTTGGACTTATGGATGATCCTTACAGACGGTGTGCCGAACGTGAAAGGTGATGGGCTTGGGCTCGTTTTAGTCACCTCGCAGACGAAATGCTATAGAAAGAGATCAGATGCTCTTTCATCAAGAACAATGAATATAATATGGAAGCAGACGTGCTGGCTAGTTTGGTGTGACACATTAATGAAGTACCTAGAAAAAGGGTCATTTTTCACGATAAGAAAGCAAGCAGAAAATTAAGAGTGCAGGAGGCCCGCTATTGCCTTCTCAATGGAGAATTTTAATCGAATGTTTAGAAGACCATTAGCCAAGTGTTTGGGCCTTTCTCAAACTGACTGCATGATAAGGGAATCCCGTGAAAAGCATTGGGGGAATCATTTAGGAGGAAGATCTTTTGCTTGTAAGTAGATCATGGTAGATTATCATTGGCTCCAAATGTAAAATGATGCGGAGAAATTTGCCACAAGTTGTGACAAGTGTCGGCAATTCGTGTAACTGTATTTGGTAGTAGCCCCTTGGCCTATCGTGAAGTAAAAAATGCTTATTGTAGGCCGTTGGCTGTTGCGACAGAGCCATTAAAATCTTGTTTGTTTGAAGATTATTTTGCCAAGTGGGTAGAAACGGCAGCATGTTCGTAAACAAGAAGAGCTCGAAGGAGCGGACCCCCGCGAAATAACGAATGTCATTTGTGACCCCAATTTGAGGAAGATATTGACAACAACAATTGATGACACTACCATTTCGAACAAATAGAATGTGGTGTAGCACAAGCATTACCCCTGAACCTCAAAGCAAACGTAGCCGAATTATGTTCTAAAAGACTAAGGTGCTTGGGTGACAGGACCTGGATTTTCAGATAGGTCGTGGGGGCACCTGATATCCTCTCCTTGACCCGTCGGACTAGTCCTATCGAACTTGATTGTTTAACGGATACCAAAATAACTCTGAGGGCACATATATACATGTATACATAGGCTGTAGAAGAAAGAAGCGTAGCTAACTATCCAACATATAGGCTTTAGGTACCATCTAGATCAGCATTTAAGAATGAAAAATATATGCAACTCCCAGAAGGGAACAAAACAATTATAACAAAATAAAACTAAGGTTGGCGGAAACCACAAACAAAGGATTGGTTTACCACTGACAGTAGGATAGTCCATGCTCCTCAATCACGCATCGAACTCGGTCTTGGAGCAAATCTGCCAAAATAATTAAACAACACAAAGAAAAAAGAGGGAGTGAGTCAAAGTGACTTAATAAGCGAGGGCTAGCTAGCTACCCCTATCAACGAGTAGTCTAGCCATGGGATCACATAATCAATGTAATATCTGAAATTAGATAATGAATGCATAACCATCACACTACATATAAGCCACGTACAACTCATTAATACATGAAATAGGATGAAATGACATGTAATATGATGCAACGCAATGCAGCCGGGTACACGTGCCTAAAACCCCTCACCAGAGCGGACTCCTCAACGCGTCTAGGGGATGCATGAATTGGAGTGGAATCCTCAAAGACAACCAATCCGATGAACGCAACCTGACGCAGACTCCCCAATGCTAACAAGTATGATATCGCAGTGCAAAGTATTAAAATATAGTATCAATATGCTATCCAAGACTGCAACGTAGTAATTACGCCCTATCGACAGCAACACATGAAAAGACCATATGTGGAGACATCCATAAGGCCTAAGGCCATAAAAAAATGAATGATATCACTTACCTCAATCTCTGAGCCAAACAAGCTAATAAGTAACCTCCTTTCTCTTCCGAATCTTTTAATGGATACCAAACTAACTTTGAGGACACACACACACACACACACACACACACAAACTTTGAGGACACACACACACACACACACACACATATATATATATATATATATATATGCATAGGCTGCAAAAGAAGGAAGCACATCTTACTATCGAACCCTCTGGTTTAGGTACAATCGATTTCAGATGTCTAAGAGGATGAGAAATATATACAACTACCACAAGGGAACAAAATAAGTCTAACAAAAGAAAACTAAGGTTGGCGTCCACCATGAACAAAGATTGGCTCACCACTGATAGCTAGATAGTCCATGCTCCTGAATCATGCGTCGAACTCGGTACTAGAGTGGAATCTATCGAAATAATTAATAACACAAAGAATAATGAGGAAATGAGTCGAAGGGACTCAATAAGTAAGGGCTAGTTATCAACAGGTAGTCTAGCCATGAGATCACATAATCAAAGTAATATCAAGAAATAGATAATGAATGCACAACAATAACATTGCATATAAGCCATGTACTATAAATCAATACATGAAATGAGATACAATATGATGCAATGTATTGCAGCTGAATCACATGTGCCCAAAACATGTCACCGAAGCAGACCTCTCAACTCGTTCGGGGGATGCGTGAATTAGAGAGAAACTTGAATGACAACCAATGTGATGAATGCAACTCGACGCGGACACCTCAATGGTAACCAGTATGATACCATATCCCAAAGCATGAAAAAATAGTATCAATATACAATTTAAGACTGAGGCGTAGTAGGCACGTCCTATCAGCAGCTACATACGTAAAGACCAAGTGTGTAGACATCCATAAGGCCTACGACCATCAAAGATGGATGATATCACTTACCTCAATGTCTGAGCCAACCCGGTTACTAAATAATCTCTGCTCCCTTCTGAATTCTTTTAGAATGATCTTGCTCTAATACATGGAAGGAGAATCACACATATAAGGGCCATAACAAGGAATACATAACAATATAGAAATATAATAAAGAAATTCCCAATTTTTCCTTAGACCTACTTTTTTGAATACCAAAAAGAAATATATTTTCGGACTCCTCATAGTCCCATGATATGAGATATACTATTTCATTGCTCTTCTTGGTTCATTTAACCCAATATATCCAATTCTAAAGGTTTAGGGTTCTAACGAGAAAATCCCCAAAACAAAATCTATGAAATCTATTGAATCCATGACCCAAAACTTTCAATTAATGCTATAGAATGGTTAGGATTCATTACCCAGTTGTTTGGGATGAATTCGGTCTAAGAAATTGCCCAAAGGTCGAGCTCCACCTATTGAATTTGATGAAGATAGAGTTCTACCGACCCATAGCTCCTTTTAGATAACCCATTATGCACGGTCGTAGAGGCTCAATTGTGATCGCGAACTGGCCTCATAGTAGTCGCGGTGCAGGGCTCGCAATCGCGTGAGTCAAATTCCTTAGTGCGGTCGCACTTAGCCTCTGCCCCGATTCACCAGGAGATTTAGCAGCATAAACTGGTGCTGCTTTTTTGGTCCGAACTGGATATATGTTGCTCAAAATTATACAAAACTTTACACGCAAGTCCTTGAAACACATTTAAAACTTACTTGCGAACTCGGATCCCCAGATTAACCTCAAATACGCCAAAGAGGGATTAAACGACCTCGAAATGCACTTCTAAAAGTTCACAAATGATCCAACGAACCTAGCAACATTACCAGATTTCAAAACAGAACATATTTGTCTAAAATGACTTGCCAACTTTGTTATGTTGCTTTACCAGAGCTTGAGAGCAATAACACTCCCCAAGACAAATCTAAACAAATTTCAAATCAGCTCAAACTTCAAAGATAGGTCATAGTAGACCATACGAAGCTTTTAAGACTTCTGGTACGCAAATCAAAGTCCGAACTCTCGCAAGGATTTGTCAGGGCCATTTCATATGGAGCAGGGGAGAGGGAAGGGTGGATAGATAGTAACATCGAACAAGTTGTCCCTTAGCTTAATTTTCTGAGAATTTGTTCATTCATTGTTGTTTTCGGACCCTGCGTCCCTACTTTAAGATCCATAGTCTCCCTTTTTTATATCAATCGTCCTTATTAGGGCCCGGTGTCCCCAATTTTGGACCGAATAGCCCAGTTTTTGCACATTGAAATTGTCAATTCAATCAGTTAGTCATCATTGGCTCCGGGAAATATCGTATATTGAAATTGTTAATTCAATTAAACAAACTAAGTGAAATAGGGACGTCTTTTTACATATTGTCGAAAAAAATTCTGCAATTGAGTGGACAAGCAAAGAAGCTACAAGTAGGGTAAGAAAATGCTCCCAGCGAGCACACGCTTATTCAAATAAAACTTTTAATAAAACTTGAAGATAAGCCCAAAATTGCTAAGGCAAATGCATAAATATAAATGAATTCGAACGCATCGAGCGAAAGATTATGTATTTCATTAAATTAAGGCCCGAAAGCTACAACTTTTTTTTTAAAAAAAAAAGTGGAATCAAGTCCAAGAATTATTATATGCGCTGGATAAGGCTAGGAGAGGTTGTTGGAGTAGCTGTGTTGACACCCAATTTTGTCCCTCCTTTTTCTAAAATTGGTTGTAACTTAACTTAAAGGTACAATTTGACTATTTGTGCAAAATGTGCATTAGAAATCATGAATTTACGTGCGTTATCCTCTATTTATATATTACATACCTTAATGTGGATATATTATATAATTTTACATCATTTAGGTTATTTTCTAAATTGTGGTTGTTTGCGCAATTTAGTACATTTATAATATCATATAATTGAATCATTTAGGCTACATGTCAAATTTGTATCAATTTGTGATCATTTTGTGCAAATTAGTAATTATTTGTTATTATCTATATTTAAATAATTTTATTTGAGTTTATTTAATGATTATTTGTGCATTTTATACATATGTATATCTATATTTTATTTTTTTGCACCTTCAAGTTGAATATTGACCAATTAAAAAGAAAATGTCCAAATCCCTTTTATTAAATCCTCCATATTTCAAAATTCCCCACTAAAATTCTTTATTTGCTTATATTAATCGTTATTTATTTTTCTATTTAATTACATTTTTCCTTTGAACCTACACCAAATTTCTAACCAAATACATCCTTACTATTTTGAATTTTGAAAGGAGTATTTTTCTAAATCTTTACCTTGATTTTGTTATCTTCTAATCACTCCCATAATCCCCAAAAATGTCTCCCCAATCCCCTTTTTAATCTTTTCCCTAATTCCAATCAATCACCAACAACTATTTTACAAACTTGTGGCTATATCATCAGCATCATAGACACACATGAATTACATGGACTTCCCCTACTCTATTGGTCTTCATCATTCCCACTGACTCGTCTTCTTCCTCCACATACACCGTATACACAGTACACTCTCTCTCCTCCATCTACACAACCACAAACACCTCTCCACACACACACACACATCAACAGATACAACACAGTACACGCCTCCTTATACTCCTCCCCTAAACATACAAACACCATCAAAACTGCCTCTCTGTCTTCATCCTCTCCTTTCCATCACAATACCCAGAAACCATCACACCCATACGACATTAATCCCCCATTACCCACACCAGCAAACGGATTCGAGTATATATACATACCTCCACAATCTTAACAAAAATCCATATAAGACACACATACCCAATCGAACAAAAAGTGAGAGGGGGATGGGTTTGATAGGGGAAACGGAGCAGTAAGTCTATAATCACCACCACCGCTGTGGGGACTCAATCGAAGAAGCACCATCGTCTTTTCCCTCTGTTTTCTTCGATTCAGTTCTCGATTGTGGATCAGAAAAGAAAAGCATAGAAGGAATATTGGTAACGGAGAGTAGCAGCGATGCCGCGAGGCTCGTCGGAGAACCTCGCCGGCGGTCGCTCCTCTTTCCTGTGTAATCCCTGCCTGGGTCGCTTTCTTTCACCGGAGTTGCCTGCTTTTCGGTCACTTATTCTTTGTTTCCGTCTCCCTCCAATTTTATTGTTGGTTTCGTGTTTGTGCTCTTTACTGCTGATATAGCTTTGCTTATTGTTTTCTGTAGTTGATTCTGCTTGGTCTTACTGCCTTAGATTCGATTATGGTGTTTATATTACAACCGGGTCCCACTGCTTTTGGTGACCCGGTCCTGGCTTTTGGCTGTTACTGATCTTTTCTTTGAGAAGTTTTGCAGATCCTTTGACACGTTGGACCTTGATTTGGACAGTCACTGTGATAAAAATGCCTATGAAAATATTTTAATTTGAGGCCCACACAAGTATTTGATGGAAATACAATGAATTGAGGGACGCTATACAAATTACGGCCAAGAAAAATAATTAAATAAGTTATTTGAGGCCTACTAACTGATTCGAATGGATACTACACTTGAACAGTCCCATACCCATGTCCCTAAAAAAATAGGCGATGATGATGCATATCACTTTGCAAAGTAAGCGATAGTAGATTGGTAGGATTGAAGGTACCTGGCATGGCAAACCGGCCCGGGCTCCGTATTTTGCAGTCGTACCGACAACCCTAACCTCTGCTTGATGCAATACACCATTCTGAGCCTATATTTTTGTAAAATCCTTTTCGCCTTTTATTTTATTTTTATTATTATTTTTTTTATACTATTGTTATTATTATTATTATTAATACTAACTTATTTTTCTCTATATTTTGTGCGAGGTGAAAAATGGATGAAAGGCGACCTATTTTTGAAGGAGAACAACAAAAAGAAAATCCTTTATTTATTAATATTACTAGTATTTATTATTCGTTATTATTATTATTTCACTTTATTAAATTGTCGTACTAACTTATTTTTATTTTTGTAAGGTACCTTTGGTAGAAGTCAATTCGTGGATTTAAACTTTTTTATTTAACCTTAATTAATTTTATGCATATTATCGTATCAATTTAATTACTTGTCTATTTTAGTTAGCTATTTTATTTGCTTATTTACTTAGAATCCCAATTATTTAGTCCGGCCGGTAAACCACATTTGGTGGAACCTGAGAGGTGTCTAACCCCTTCCTCTCGGTTAAACTTGAACCCTTACCTAGATTTCATATTCGTAGACTAAGTTTTGGAGTTAATTTGTAAAATTGGCTAGAAACAAAATAGGTGCTCTAATACGCCTAGTTCAAAAATATGTTAGGTGGCGACTCCGACTCTTTACCTGTGAGTTACCCAATAAGTAGAGTCCTATTTCGAGGCTTAACCGGTTAGGTAAAAATAGGATGCGACAGAATTGCGACTCCGCCGGGGATGTCAAGGTTCAAACCATAACGGACTTTAAAATTGGGATTCTTTACTTGTTTTATTTTCTTGCCTTACTAACTTTTTTTCTTTTCCTTTTTACAGGATTAAAGTCATTTTTAAATTTTCAAATTTTAGTGCTCTATTATTTGCTTGGTTATATTTTTTTATTGTTTATGTTACTCAAACTTCCTCCATTGTTTATCTCACGGCTGTTTCACTCTCAAAAAAATCCTTTAGGGAATTAGGGGGAACGGTGGGGGTATAGTTGGTCCGTGGTACAGCTAACAATTCCAAATGTTCCCACCCCTTGGTTGTCCGCCTAGGTGAACCATGTCCTTGTCTAGTAAAACCACTCTTGGAAGGTTCTTTAGGATAGCGCAATACGTCCCACACTTCAATTATTTTCAAATCTTTCATAAAGTTTGCTAAATCTTTTTCTTTTAAAACAATTTAACGTCATAATTCTTTTTGTATTTTCTTTATTGTCTAGTTTATATTATCCTATTTTTAAAAGCTAACTTATTTATTTTATTTTTCTTTTTACTCATCCTTTTTAAAATTATTTTTTGAAATACTTCAATATGTGCATTCTTTCTATAAAATTGCTAAATTCTTTTTCTTTAAAACAATTTTACTTAATCCAATATTTTCTAGTTTCTATTAATTCTATTTTCAAGACTAATGTGTGTTCGTTTTGTTATCCTTTTTAAAAAACTTATTTTGTGAAATATCTCCGTATGTGTATTTTTAGAAAGCATGTGCATTTCTTTCAAAACTTGTACATTTTAAAAACTTGTGCATATCATGCATATCTTCAGCCACTCCTGGCAACTTTCTAAATTGTGCGTTGAAAACACGGTGATTACGACCACCTCTTCCCTCACAAAAATTCCTTTAGGGGGAATGACTTGGAATCTACTTGGTCCGAGACGTTCCCGTTCCCGAGTTGTCCGCTTGGGAGGATAATAAAATCTGGTCTAGTTAACTCCATTGCTTAGTAGCAACGCTAGAAATCATGCATCATGACATATCATTATTCGACTTGTTCTCAAGTCCAATAGGCCAACTTGTTCAAACAATCTGAACGGGTTTTTGACTCCAAGGAATGTTGAACATTATTTATTTGTATTTGCTTAAGGAGCCGAACGTGCAAATATGGACCGTTTAATGGCATTTTCTGCATTCAGTGCTATTCAAAGGCACAAAGGTTACCCAATGGGCGTTTGAATCAGAAATGATTATTTATTCATTAAACAGTCGGAGTTGTTATGCATTCAGTGCTATTCAAAGGCACAAAGGTAACCTAAGAGGCGTCAAAAGCCCAAATTGGATCAGAAATGATTGTTTATTCATAAAAAATCGGAATTATTTTGTATTCAATGTCATTCAAAGGCACGAAGGTAACCTAAGAGGTGTCAAAAGCCCAAATTGGATAAAAATGATTGTTTATTCATAAATAGTCGGAATTATTCTGTATTCAATACCATTCAAAGGCACAAAGGTTACCTAATAGGCATCAAAAGCCCAAACTGGATCAGAAATGATTGTTTATTTATAAACGGCCGGAATTATTATGTATTCAATACCATTCAAAGGCGCGAAGGTTATCTAAGAGGCATTAAAAGCCCAAATTGAATCGGAAACGACCATTTATTCCCAAAGATTTGGATCATTCTGTATTCAACGCTATTCAAAGGCTTAATTAATAAGCGAAGGGGCATTAACAACCCAATTCGAAGCAGAAATGATCGCTTGATAGATGGGATGACACATAACACACGTTTATCCTTTAAAGCATTATATAAAGACTTGACATCTTTGGCATGTCAAAAGTTCATCAGCAACTTCTGTCTAAAGTGTCTAAAGAGCCCTCAACCCACAACGACACATCTCTTCATATTCATCTGTTACATTATTTTTGAAAGCTTGTGCCACACGTTGATCATTTTGCTCACAATAAAACAAATCTTAAGCATTTCTCTTCACCCTCTCCCTATCGTCCTTCACCTGCCACTAGAACATTTGACATGGTTGTTGAAATCCCTCAGTTGCTGAAAGATTGGTGGAAAAATCTAAGTATAGATCAACAAAATCAAGTCAAAATGGTGTTGGGAAATTTGATTTCACTAATGGAGCACACTGCAGTGAAAGGGATGATAGAAGCAGCAGTACACTATTCGGATGCAGACCGAGAAGTTTTTCACTTTGGGAGTGTAGAGTTGACACCATTACTGGAGGAAATAGGCGGGCTAATTCAATTACCATTCAAAAGTGAAGAAGTCTTGATGCCTAAGAACATTACACCTGAGGAGTTCTTCGAAATGATAGGGTTTAAATCTGAATTAATCACAGACAACATAAGGCAGTCGGTAATTTCTCTGACTTCCCTCTACATCAAATTTGGGTACGGAGAAGCATTTCAAGTATCCGAAGGCTATTTCAGCATCAACCAGGTGGATTGGTAAGAGCGGAAGATACTTGCTTTTGTCGCCAGCTTTTTAGAGACTGTCGTGTTTCCACAACACAAAAGATTAGTTGATGTTTGCATGGTTTCAATTCCTGATGTTTTACTCAAAGAGATTAACAAGGAATACACATTAGTACCTATGATAGCCGCAGAGATGAACCGTGCTTTAAGAAAATGCAAGAAGGGCGCTGGTTTCTTCGAAGGTTGCAATTTGCTTTTAAAAATTTGGCTGATGGCGCATTTGCAAAAGATAGGTAGCATAGAGCAAACTCTCCATTCCATACCAAGAGAAAACTACATCCTGACTCATACCGCCCGCATGGACAAGGCTCTCGAGAAGTGGGACCAACCAATAACTGCCAATGGTTGGCACCATATGTTCTGTCAACTGACACCTGAAAATTTACAACGGATGTTTGATTACTTTCCTAGCACAACGGTAATCACACGATCCGAAAGAGATTCATTTCTCATCTTATTGGGCTTTAGAGGAGTTTATCCATACACTCATTTAAGGGCACTGAGGCAAGCAGGGAGAAAGCAGACTATACCCCAAATTGCAGACATTAGAAATTTTAAAAGCAAATATCCTCGGAGGAGTAATTCCGTTCAAAGACAAGATAATAGAACTTTGGAAAGAAAGGCAACGAATGGGAATCGAGACTATTGGACGAGACAGGTTGACGCTGGCTATGACGAAGACTATCCAGACTGGCTTAGGAAAGACATAGCAAGGGCAATTCAACCAAGTGCAACAACAAAAAGGAATGCTGATGAGTTAGAATCCCAGTACAAAAGGTTACGCAAACAACTGGAAAGGGCACAAGGAAAAATAGCAAAGAAGCAAAGTTTGGCCGAAGTAAAGAATGAAGAAAAAGGCAAATGGCGCAGTAAGGCAGATCTCCTGACAAAACGCATACAGTCTGTCGGCGTATGGGCTAGCGAGGGGATGAACTCTGTGGCAAACAAAGGAATAGAGGAGAAAGGAAGAAAGGCTTGGGAAATGTTTAAAAACTTCACATTTGACATATCCCGGCTCTTAACTGATGCAGACAATATCATCTTCCGAGGATACTCATCAGAGGCAAGCTTATCCGAGGAAGACTCGTAAGAAGAAGAAGAAGAATCTTCTGGGGAAGGATCAACATGAAAGATGTTCGCCTGGCCACGATCTAATCTCCTAGCAATGTTTTCCACCTTTTGTACTATTTAAATATCAGCCAATGTAACAAAAGAACAATAAATACAATATTATCTTTTAGGCTCCGCATTTTGTTAGCAAATGAAATGATGCATGTGGCACAAAGCGCTTTTCAAAATCATCGTACGAAAAACAATCTTTCACATTGTAGGATGCATTTCTTATTTAATATCTGTGCATTGCATGAATGTGTTTGTTGCTTTAGGTCTCTAAAGGAATCCTTTCTCCAAGTTCAATCTCCTACCAATGCACCTCCTCTCCCTACTCAATTCCCAAATCCGCATATTTGAAGCCTTTCGCATCTCCAAGTTGTCTCTAACTCATTGCCGAACTCAAAAGTCTATTACCCAAAAGGTTGGTTCTAATTGAATACCAAGGAAAAAGATATGGTTAAGTAAGTGCACTTGTCAGGGATTTTCCGAACTAAGAAAGTTTTCATAGTAGTTCCCACCAGCCCTCTCCTCTCTCTACAAAATCTTCGCTGCATTACAAGATATTATTAAGGCTAGCCTTTTCAAAAAGAAGATGAAGTCTCTTTTGCTGCAACCATTCAAGACCATACTTTCAACCACTATTATCAAACAGCGCTACCATCTTATCCCTACCCTCACAACCACCTGATTATCCAGTTTACAAAACACTCAGCCCACTCGACCTATATTCCATATCCTAACACCAAATCATCTACCATACCAGCAAAACACTCAATCCAACTATCAAAATGCACTACCATACTCTCCTAGGCCTCATCCTGATGCAAACCAAAGACCGAAAAGAAACTACACTCCACTAGCTGAGTCCCACACTCAAATATTCGAGAGATTGGGGACTGCTGGGCTCATTGCCCCAGTACCTCAACTGTTCCAGCAAAAACTATGCACATGAAGAAAATTAACAAAGCAAGAAAATATTGGTCAAACTCAAAGGCACACATGACTCAACTTGAGCCCTTTTGACACCAATATCAAAAGGGTTACTTTATTACACCTGCCTTCGCTGTCACACCACCTACTACACATGACTGTGATCCAAGGCACTTCCCGAACTCGCTCCAGTCATGTAACAAAGACTTGTGCGCAACAAACAAAACAGGCAAGCTAATTTAACTTGAAAAATGAGAGGCAAAGACACAATGGCAAAGCCATCATTATATGATGAACCTGGAAAAACCTTAAGTGTTTTGGAAGCATGTCCCTATCCACTAGCAAGGATAAAGCAAGACGATGCAGTTATTCGAGACACTTACAATAGCAAGGTTTGAGTTTTGTATAAAAGCACAGGCGAGTAAACTCCTTGGAGAAATTTTGGTCGAAGGCTTTATTGGGGTGATATGAGTTCTCATGACGACAACTACAAAATGACACAACAATCTAGGAATACACATGATACATAGCGAACCTACATCGAGTTCAACGGCTCAGCAATAAGATATTATCCAACAAGGAAAGTTGGTGCAAGGACTATATTGCAGCAGTTGGTTGACGAGTATGAAAGACGTTGAGAACCTCTTTGAAAGACACATGGCCGTCATGATAGACGAATTTACAAGAAAGGATGACAAGTACACTCAAGGTCTTGGTGTTCGAAAAAAGCCAACATCCCTTTCTGTCGCACAACACAATCTATTCCTTACACAACATCTTTACCACCTTTGATTGACATTCAACTCCTCACCTCCCGCTTAAACAAACGTCGACTGTTTGCCCAAAATCCGTTCCTTGGCTGCTACATAAAGCATCTAGGCAATCCCTTGTGATATCTATGCACTCTGTCATAATTCAAGCATTAATCCGGCATCCACGGTCTAGACTTTCTCTAAAGCTTATGTGTCATTTCTGCGTATAACCTTTGCTAATATGCCCACGCTATCTTGTGTATTTCACCACTTTGTTAAGTTTGCTTCGCATTTGAGCACTGAAATCGGTCAAAAATCTGCATTCGATTTTAAAAAAGCCGAAATGGTAAGCCAAGAACACTTTCTTCCTACCACAAAGTCCTTTGAACCATCAGCATATGACACCAAGAGAATTCAGACAATCCCAATACCGTATAACCTGCATGAGAGTTGCAATAAAGAAATCCTATTACTATACAACCGAAGCTGACAAAACTTACAACCTCACACTGCACCCAAACTCACACAATAAACAACCTCCCCTCTGTCAAGACTTTCAACTACAACCCTATCAGGCTCAACCCGATTAGGGACGTAAAAAAAGACAAAACCTCACGCCTTTGTTCCTTTAGCCCAATCAAATGACATTGCAACCAGC
Source organism: Petunia x hybrida (assembly GCA_037355625.1). NCBI lineage: Eukaryota > Viridiplantae > Streptophyta > Magnoliopsida > Solanales > Solanaceae > Petunia > Petunia x hybrida. The sequence goes on along the minus strand of JBBBVM010000053.1, from coordinate 4,359,388 downwards.
AAACAAACTACTCCCTAAAGGCTCACTCCTAAATTCGATCCAACACAGATCTGCACTCATCACTCAAACATTCCATACCATGATACCACAAGACATCCAGCATTGAAACACAAAGTTCAGAGTCTGATTGACCAAAACAAGCATAATTATGGACAACCTCTAAATCCGGTAAAATCCAAATATCAAACCCCAGTCTGAGTATGCAAATATCCACATACTCATCGTCATCAATGCACCCAATCGTCACACTAAAGGACGAATGCAGGTTCTAGCCAATACATTTGGTGTTCAGTGCAACGCAACCACCATCTCTCAAAGATCTATCATAAACAATCAACTGGGGCAAAATTTTTTGAGGATCCCCTCAAAAATTCCAAAAGATGCAACTTGACACTGGGGCAGAAATTTTTGAGGTCCCCTAAAATATTTCAAGAAATTCCTTATAAAAGCAACACGATAGCCTCCTTAGCACATCGCATGACATAACAATACTACTTGTTGCTCTTTACTCTTGATGCATCGACTGAGGGTACAAAGCACGATGTCGATCTTGTCATTTAAATTATCGGAGGGTACACAGCCCGATGCGTCGACTGAGGGTACACAACCCAATGTCGATCTTGTCATTTAAATTAGCAGAGGGTACACATCCCGATGCGTCGACTGAGGGTACATAGCCGATTTCGATCTTGTCATTTAAATTAGTGGAGATACACAGCCCGATGCATCGACTGAGGGTACACAGCCCGATGTCGATCTTGTCATTTAAATTAGCGGAGGGTACACAGCCGATGCGTCGACTGAGGGTACATAGCCTGATGTCGATCTTGTCATTTAAATTAGTGGAGGTTACACAACCCAATGCGTCGACTGAGGGTACAAAACACAATGTTGAGCTTGTCATTTAAATTAGTGGAGGGTACACAGCCCGATGCATCGACTGAGGGTACACAACTCGATGTCGATCTTGTCATTTAAATTAGCGGAGGGTACACATCTCGATACGTCGACAGAGGGTACACAGCCCGATGTCGATTCTGTCATTTTAATTTTACGGAGGGTACACAGCCCAATGCGTCGACTAAGGGTATACAGCCCGATGTCGATTTTTTTATTTTAATTTTACGGAGGATACACATCCCAATGCGTCGACTGAGGGTACACAGCCCGATGTCGAATTTAGCACTTAAAAAAGAGGAGGGTATACAGCTCAATGCAAAGTTTAACATTGTAACAGGTGGATAGCCCGGTGAAAGAACAACGTGACAAAGGGCAGACAGCCTGAAAGGTAGACAGCTCGGTGAAAGGGTGACATGACAAAGGGTGTGCAACCAAAATGAAAGAATGATATGCAACCCTGCATGAAAAGATACACAGCTCAATGCAAAAAAGTAATGGACATACAATCTGGCGTTGCATTGGCAAGATGTTCCAACGACAGCTCGGCGCGACGAAGCAATTATCTCCTGAGGAGAAGCACTTAGCAAGCGGATATTCCCCAGAGGAGAGGCAAACATTCCCTAGCACTAAGCACCTGAAAGCGGACCAGACAAAGGAGAGCTCAACTCAACTGGGAAGTTTACTTTATCTTTTTTTTTAATCATAATTTGCATTTATCTTGATTTTGCTGTAAGGACTATCCAATCTCTCGACAACCCCTGCGCCCTACTCTCACACCTGCTCCCAAAACCACTACCAATGGCGCAACCACAAAACCTCAAATATATACAAAGCATCATCCCAAAACCCAATTCAAAAAGCTTAATCCCACGGACAATGCTTTTGCTACACCCATAGGCTACCTATTTTGCCGAGTTCCAAAGCGCTCAAAGCTATAATCTGTACTCGCACCAGTAATCTACCTAATTTTTCCTTGTCGATTTGGTGTCAGTTCTATATTCCTTCCTATCCAAGCTTATCTATGTCAATCGTGCGCGCTCTCGTGCTTAATAGTGCCTATATGTCTGAATCGTGCGTATTTATCATGCTTTACTCCTCAATGTTCCTCAGTTTATTCAAGACAATGTTGAGGCCAAGATGACTCCTCTATCGAGTTATAATGGAAAATGTGCCCATGTAAACCCCTCTTTATAGGTGTGTCGTGTACCACATCTTCATAACTAGGACGTTTACAAGCCTATTTCACTATACTCGATCTATTGATGTTATCTCGACTTCGACAACTCTTTCATCGTACCTGCAAACTACCTATGCTGTCAAATTTCGACACGCCCGAAGCCAATTATCTCATACTCCCACAATTAATCTACCTAATCATTCATTACGAATTAGGATGTCATTTTGCATTTCCTTCCAGCTAATACCTACTTTGTCTATTCAAACCTATCTGTGTCAATCGTGCGTGTTTTCGTGCTTAATCGTGCCCATCTTCTTGAGTCGTGCGCATTTATAAAATTCGCTTCCCAAATTCTTCCCAGCTCAATCAAGTCAGTATTGGAGGTGAGTTTACTCATTTATCAAGACGAAGTGGAAACTATGTACATATAAACTCCTTTTTATGGTTGTGTAGCGCGCCACATCTTCATAACTAGGATGGTTATAAGCCTCTTTTCCCACGCTCGATATACAGATGTTATCTCATCTTCGATAGTACCCTTAATTAATTCATCATTTATCCCGCCGAAAAGGCAAAACATACACAAACCTAAAAAAGTTTAGACTTTATATTTAAAATCATGCGTCATAAATCTCTCACACAGGCAAAATTCCATTCTAGAACTACACACGGCCTGATTCTCGTGAAACCCGAGATATGTAGGCAACTCAGAGACCGAGTTTCGGCCAAAAACACCCCAAAACTCCCATTCTCCCTTTCAATCATTTTGCATACCAGTCGTGACAAAATTGGCTACACTGTCAACAATCATTGCCCGAAGACTCTTTCATCATCCCCGGGCAAAGAGGGGCAGCTATTGACACCCAATTTTGTCCCTCCGTTTTCTAAAATTGGTTGTAATTTAACTTAAAGGTGCAATGTTTACTGTGGGCTTAGACGTTGATTTTTGTGCAAAATGTGCATTAGAAATCATGCATTTATGTGTGTTATCCTCTATTTATATATTACATACCTAAATATGGCTATATTATGTAATTTTACATCATTTAGATTATTTGTCAAACTGTGGTTGTTTGTGCAATTTAGTACATAGATAATATCATATAATTGCATCATTTAGGCTACATGTCAAATTTATATTAATTTGTGATCATTTTGTGCAAATTAGTAATTATCTGTTATTATCTATATTTAAATACTTTTATTTGAGTTTATTTAATGATTATTTGTGCATTTTATACATATGTGTATCTATATTTTATTTTTTGCACCTTCAAGTTGAATATTTGCCAATTAAAAAGAAAATGTCCAAGTCTCTTTTTTATTAAATCCTCCATATTTCAAAATTCCTCACTAAAATTCTTTATTTGCTTATATTCATCTTTATTTACTTTTCTATTTAATTATATTTTTTCTTTGAACTTAGACCAAATTTCTAACCAAATACATATTTGAATTTTAAAGGAGTATTTTTTCAAATCTTTTCCTTGATTTTGTTATCTTCTAATCACTCCCATAATCCCCAAAAACCTTTCCCCAATCCCCCCTTTAATCTTTTCCTAATTTTTTCCTAATTCCAATCAATCACCAACAACTATTTTACAAACTTGTGGCTATATTATCAGCATCATAGACACACACGGATTACATGGACTTCCCCTACTCTTGGTCTTCATCATTCCCACTGACTCATCTTTTTCCTCCACATACACCGTATACACAGTACACTCTCTCTCCTCCATCTACACAGCCACAAACACCTCTCCACACACATACATCAAAAGATACAACACAGTAGACGCCTCCTTATCCTCCTCCCCAAAACATACAAACACCATCGAAACTGCCCCTCTGTCTTCATCCTCTTTTTTCCATCACCATACCCAGAAACCATCACACCCACACGACATTAATCCCCCGTTACCTACACCAGCAAACGGATTCGGGTATATATACATACATACCTCCACAACCTTCACAAAAAATCCATATAACACACACATACCCAATTGAACAAAAACAGAGAGGGGATGGGTTTGATGCGGAAAAGGAGCAGTAAGTCTATAATCACCACCACCGTTGTGGGGACTCGCTCGGAAAAAGCACCAACATCTTTTCCCTCTGTTTTCTTCGATTCAGTTCTCGATTGTGGATCAGAAAAGAAAAGCGTAGAAAGGTCATTGGTAATGGAGAGTAGCAGCGATGCCACGAGGCTCGTCGGAGAACATCGCCGATGGTCGCTCCTCTTTCCTGTGTAATCCCTGCCTAGGTCGCTTGCTTTCGCCGGAGTTGCTTGCTTTCCGGTCACTTGTTCTTTGTTTCCGTCTCTCTCCAATTTTATTGTTGGTTTCGTGTTTAGCTTTGCTTATTGTTTCCTGTAGTTGATTCTGCTTGGTTTTGCTACTTATGGTGTTTGTATTACAACTGGGACCCACTGCTTTTGGTGACCCGGTCCTGGCTTTTGGCTGTTACTGATCTTTTTTTTGAGAAGTTTTGCAGATCCTTTGACACTGCGGACCTTGATCTGGACAGTAACTGTGATAAAAAGGCCTATGAAAATATTTTAATTTGGGGCCTACACAAGGATTTGATTGAAATACAATGAATTGACGGACGCTATAAGAATTACGGCCAAGGAAAATAATTAAATAAATTATTTGAGGCCTACTGACTGATTCGAATGGATACTACACTTGAACAGTCCCATACCCGTGTCCCTAAAAACAAATAGGAAATGACGATGCATATCACTTTGCAAAGTAAGCGATAGTAGAGTGGTGGAATTGAAGGTACCTGGCATGGCAAACCGGCATGGGCTAAGTGTTTGTTGCTGTACCGACACCCCTAACCTCTGCTTGATGCAATACACCATTCTGAGCCTACATTTTTATAAAATCCTTTTCCCCCTTTATTTTTTTATTATTATTATTATTATTATTATTATTATTATTATTATTATTATTGATATTTTATACTATTGTTATTATTATTATTATTATTACTAACTTATTTTCTCTATATTTTGTGCGAGGTGAAAATAGATGAAAGGCGGCCTATTTTTGAAGGATAACAACTAGAAGAAAATCCTTTATTTATTATAATTTATTAATATTACTAGTATTTATTATTCTTTACTATTATTATTTCACTTTGTTAAATTGTCGTACTAACTTATTTTTATTTTTATAACGTATCTTTGGGAGAAGTCAATTCGTGGATTTAAAATCTTTTTCATTTAACTTTAATTGATTATATGCATCTTATCGTATCCAGTTAATTATTTGTCTATTTTAGTTAGCTATTTTATTTGCTTATTTACTTAGAATCCTAATTGTTTAGGTCGGCCGGTAAACCATATTTGGTGGAGCCTGAGAGGTGCTTAACCCCTTCCTCTCGGGTTAACTTGAACTCTTACCTAGATTTTTGGTTCGTAGATTAAGTTTCGGAGTCAATTTGTAAAATTGGCTAGAAACAAAATAAGTGCCCTAATACGCCTAGTTAAAAAATATGTTAGGTGGCGACTCCAACTCTTTATTCGTGTGCTACCCAATAAACCGAGTCCCATTTCGAGCCCTAACCGGTTCGGTAAAAATAGGATGCGACAAGCTGGTGCTGGGAGAGGTAAGTATAAGGTTGGGAGATCCGCACATGCGCTCGCCATTTAGAAAGAAACCCTTCACCTATCAAAGAAGTTGCTTCCTTCCCCGACAACGTCATCTGATGCACCACCTTCCTCATAGACTAGACATTCTGAAGAAGCTCTATCATCACCTCCCTAGTTAGAGTCATCTTGTTCCATGACCCCTCTTAACCTAATTAGCAGCGAACTCTATGCCAAGTCGCTCTCCTGCTGGGTCTGCTAAGGCTCACATAACTTTGGTCTCTGAATCTTTTCATCCCGCATAAATTAAGCCTCTGTGGCCAACGGGCACACACCGTCAATAGTAGCCAACAAAGCGACATTCTGTTAAGAGCTCAAGCATTGAAGAACAAACCCTGCTAGAGCAAAAGGATGTGTGTGTAAGCGCACATGATCAAGAAGACAACGATTGGGAATCCAAGTGCAATAAGAATTACCTTCAACTAGAGTAAGACAACATTGGAGTCAAAAATTTCACATGTGCACCCGCAAGGGGAAATAACCGCTTCCACGACTTGGCATGAACTTATACAGTATAGTAGAAAACTCCTATGGGTTTATTAAAGTATTTGAGGGACACAAACGTGAACCAGCAATACTGGTAAGAAGTGGCCGGTGAAAATAGACGGTCTGCAATTGGAAGAAATTTTGAACATCTGTAAGGGAGCGTGATTTGCAATTGGAATTTTTTTAAGCATTTATTAGCATATGAAGGGTGAAAGGATGCATACAACATTGCTGAGCGATCCCATTTACTTCGAATTAATTTGTTGTCAATCTTGCTGACAGTAACGATGGAGAACGTGAAAGAAACATGGAGTTTGAGGTTACCATGTTTGGCTAAGACACTGTAACAGAGAGTAAGCAGAGTATTTGTAAATGAGAGAATATAGAAGAAGCCTGCATTGCTATTGAGACCCCCGAGATTTGTGAAATTCAAAGAAAAATAGAGGTCTTACGATACCAATGCGAAGAATGGCCTTTTTTTACACAAAGCTACTACTAATCGTCACATCCTCATATGACAAAAATCATTGTTGTAGCAACCCTACAACGATCAACAACTTCTATAAGATCATCCCAAGTCCCTTTGGTGAAACTTATTTGGAATGCACGTACACAAGTACAATGTGACAACCCTCAAATCGAAGCGGTGCAGAAATATAACTTGCTTCTTTGCTAGCATATCACTTCATTTCTTGAGCACTAATGTAAGCACTCAAAAATATGGAGACTGGCTTTGTAGGCATAAATTACACAACCCTTAATTGATGAACCAGAAGGCCCACATGGAACGGGTCCGAGGATAACAGACACTTTTGACCCAAAAGCACACGTTAGTCTCACGAGCAACGGCCGTTATAGCCGTACGAATGTGGGACGAACAGGCACACGAGTGTATCTGCGTCTTTAGATTCTACTCCTAAATAGATTTATAATGAGCCATGGGGCCATATAATAGATTTATACTAAAGGATTGAGGTAAAGTTTAGCCTATAAACACTCAAATCACCCAATTGTAATATTCATTTAAGAAATACTATTCTTACCCTATTATTAATTTTTTTTTAATATTTCATTATTCCTTGTGGCCCAAAAATAAAAATTCGATTGGTTGGCCACTACACAAGTTTTAGGTTAAATAACAACATTTTTCATTATCGATCCAAATGCACTCGCAAGTATACGCAGCCGATCAAGTAATAAAGTTATAAGTAAAGTATTGTTCCCACGAGGACTATTGATTAACTACTAACTAAATCAAACAACTCCTAAATACCTAGACAAGAATAATTCAAGAGTCGAGGATTTATATAACTAAAATTAACTAACTAAACTAAGAAAATAATTAACAAGTAAAGCATGAGATTAGATTCAAGAAAGATAATAGCCTAGTGTTATAGGAAATCTACCAATCAAATTGAATTCTTGCGTTAATCTAACTAAATTAATTATCTGGTTTACTAGTCAGGGGGTCAATATTACTCACAAGACTCTTTCGATAACCTGTTTGCCTATTCAAGCCAAGCCAACCCAAGCCAACCCAACCCAACCCAACGCCGATATGTCTATGGAATCAGGATTAACAAGAATGCATTTATTTTTCATGTATAGTGACTAAGCATGACTGTTAGGTATATGTCTGTCCTAACCGTGAAATCATTGCTGATGCCAAGTTCAGGAACACACTTTATTCAATCCTATTGCAATCTATAGTTCCCATTTTCGAGTTCAACCATAGGTTCGTAGATAGTAATAGGTGATCAAAGCATCAAATAATTAGGATCGAGATTGAAGAAATAACCCAATATAATAAGTAGAAAAAAATTAAATGATATTCGAATATCAACAATCATAGAGAATCTCACAATATTAGACCACACAAACTAGATTAAAGGAAAGAATAGAGGAAAGAAGAACTCGGCTGAAGACATCTTGTCCCTAGCTGCTTCCTGCCTTCCTCTTGTGTTCACAAGTGACAAGCTTGCCCTAATTTATATTTATAACGATTATATATGGAATATAATAAGGTAGTAGCGTTCTAAGCTTCTCCGAGTTCGCCCAGGACTATGTTTCGGCGCACATGGCCAACAATGCTTCACATGCTAGGCTGTTTTCGATGTTGTCTTCTCTTTTTTTCTTCAATTTTTCTCTTCCCAGGGCATACAGCCGAGCATGCCAAGCATGAGGGGTTGTATGCTCTGCTATTTCATTTTCTTCTTTAGCTCCAACTGTATCTATTTCATTCCTAAAACATCCACACACACCAAGTTAGCAATATATCACAATTAAATTATTGTTGGGCATATAATCAATTAAAAACAAGTAAAAATGATAAGGAATTGGAGTCGAAACACAAGACATTGTCCATCATCAATTTTGATTAAATGATTGATAGTGTAGAAAGTTATTTATCCCTATAGTTTAAATAAGATATACCATTAGTTTTAATTGACAATGGATTTCTCAGAATTGTTATACCACAAGCTATGTAGGAAATTTAAGCAAATGAAATTCAGCGTACACGACCTTCTCACTTTTTCCATACCATCCTGACACCCCACACCATAAAAAAAGGCTTTAAAGAAAGTGGAGAAAAAAATAATATAGTATGTATTTGTTTATGTTGAAGGATGGTTTTGAAGATGACAAAGGACATGGTTCTATGTGGACTAGGAAAAGGTTCATAGTTGACGAAGAAGACCTGGCTGTTCAAGGTGTTATTCGAGTTCGAGTCAAAAAAGGAAAGAAGGAACAACTGGAGTTGAAGTCTCAATCTAATAAGAAGAAGGAAAAGCTTTCAAGGCGGTGCCGAAGGAGAAGCTGTTTCCTATGCGAAGAAGAATTGAAGACTTAGGCAAAACAACTTAGGTTTCATAAAAGGCAATATGGGTAAACCTTATTAGAAACTGATTCCAAGCGAAAAAAGGAGTTCCAAGTTAACTATAGAAAAGGCTTTCCATGAACTCTATAAATACAAAGTTGTTTTGACCTAATTAGTTTACGCACTCAAGAAATCTCAACAGCGCAAATAGAGAGCAGATCGATCGTGAGAGTTTTTGTGTGCAAGAGCAGAAGCAAGGTGGCAGAACCTGGAGGACTTCGAGTTTCATAAGGTCTAGTTCGTTGTCTTAGTTTTCTGTTATAGGCTATAAATTTTTAATCATTCAGCTTATTTAGAAGCATTATTTTGTGATTATGTTTTCGTGAGGTAGTTCAATCTTACAAGTTATAGTGAGGCTTGGGAGGTTCTAGGTATTAGTCATAGTGAGGCTAGTTCCTTGATTGCATTGCATTGTAATCTAAAACTTGCTCAGTTTTCTTGAGTGGAAAAGTTTAAATCTCAAGAATGTTAGGTCGTGGTTTTTGATCCCTTGAGCAAGGATTTTTCTACGTAAAAATCTATGTGTTTTTTACGTTTCCGCATTGTGTTAAATTTCAGAGATAGGTGAAACTTGCAAGGAACCTGGTTCTTTTGTAAGTTAGGCGTATAAAGTAAAAGCAAGTTTTAGAAGTTTGAAAATCGGGTAAGGACACTATTCATCTCCCCTCTGGTGTTTTATGAAGGTGCACCTAGTGCAACAAGTAGTATCAGAGCAGGTTCTCTCATATATAGATTAACATCTTGAGAATGATCTGAACAATGAGTGCACTATTGATTATCAGTGAAGGTCAATCCATCAATAGGCCTACTCAATTCAATGGTCAATACTATGGATGGTGGAAGGGTAGAATGGAAGATTTCATTCAAGCTGAAGACTATCAGGTTTGGATCATCACGACTGATGGACCTCTTATTCCTACCAAGACTGTTAGTCAGCCACCTAATCAGGAAACTATTCCTTAGGAGAGATCTGAATACACTGATGTTGATTTCAAGATGGTTGAAAAGAATGCTAAAGCTAAGAGGCTCATCATATGTGGACTTGGCCCAGATGAATACAATAGAGTCTCTTCATACAAGACTGCAAAGGAGATTTGGGGTGCCCTTCAAGTTGCTCATGAAGGAACTACTCAGGTTAAGAAGTCAAGGATTCAGTTGTTGAAATGAAAGTTCGATCGGTTTGCTATGGGAGAGACAGAATCTATCCAAGATTTGATGAACAGGTTCACAATCATAACCAATGAGATGAAGTCCTTGGGTATGTTTCTTACTAATGAAGACTTGGTGGAAAAAGTCATAAGGATTCTCCCAGACTCTTGGGAATCCATGGTCACAGCTATCATCGAAGAAAATGAGCTGGACAAGGTTCAATTGGATGAACTTGTTGGTAGTCTGAAAACTCATGAACTGATGAAACAGCCAAGAGTAAAAGTGGAACCCAAGAAGGAGTAAACCTTTGCTTTAGAGTCTACTGAAGGATCAAGATATGAAGTTTCTGAACAGGAGACAGCTTTGGTAAATGCTGTGAGGAAGTCATTAAGCTTAGAGAAGAATAGAAGGTCTGCCAAAATTAATCCAAACAGGAGGAACATTTTTGACAATCCAAACTATTCAGGCTGCTTCAAGTGTCACAAAAAGGATCATATTGTGAAGGACTGTCCTGTGTGGGAGATGGAGTGGAAAACTAAAATGCTGCTAAGGAAGGTGAACCAAAGAAGACTAAATGACCATCCAACTTCACAGCCATGAGGAGAAAGAAGAAAGAAGCCCTTTATGCTACATGGAGACCATCTGAAAGTGACACTGATTCAAGAGAAGAAGAAAAATCAGATGATGACTCTCCTTTTGTGCTGATGGCTCTAGATGAAGAACCTCCCACTGATGACCTGCCTGAGGTAAGTCTCGATAACTTGAAACTGAAACTTCCTACTTGTTCCTTAAGAAAATTGAACATGCTTGCACTGACTTTAATTGAAGGAATTGAGAGTCTAAGAGCTGAGAATGAACAGTTGCTTTCTGAGAAGGACCATCTGTTCTCAGTTATGTCTGATTATAAAATTAAGAATAAAAACTTGGATGAAGCTAAACTGAATTGGAAATTGAATCTGCTTCAATTAATGGGCAAGTTTTTCAACATAAATAGAAAGGCTCAGCTCTTGAACTTGAGAACCTGAAATTAAAGGAACAGGTGCTTGAGGAGCAAGAAAAAGCTTCAACTTTTGAACTTAATAATCTTAAACTGGAAAAAGCCTTGGTAAGCGAGTAGTTGGTAAGTATCAAATCAACCTTGAATTTGAGCTAAAAAAGAAAGACAAGGTTCTGCATTAGGAAACTGAGAAAATCGTGTTCTTCAAGAAAAGGTTGATAAGGCCAACTATGAACGTACCAGGCTTACTAAATGGAACAAGTCTTCAGAAGCTTTAAAATAGTTGCATGAAAATCATAATAGAGGTAAGAATGACTTAGGACATAGGGAACCTTTACCAGCCTGGAACCCTAATAGTAAGTATGTAGGACTTCCTTGCTATAAACTTTGCTTCCTTTATAGAAAAATTGGGCATTATAAAAAGGAATGTGATATTGCATCAAAGGCTGTTAAAAGGAAGCTTAAGTCAGTTTTACCTTATTGGGCTAGAAAAGATTTGATTAATCCATTCTATCACAAAAAGGGACCCAAGCTTGTCTGGGTTCCTGTTACTAACCCCCTGATTTTGCTTTGCAGGCTGGAGTGAGAAGGAACAACCCAAGCTGGATTCTTGATAGTGGGAGTTCCAGGCATATGACAGGAGATAGAAGAAACTTTCTCTCACTCACAGCATTTCAAGGGGTAGTATGGCTTATGGAGGAGGTAAAAGCGGAGAAATTGTTGTTATTGGAAAGGTTGGGAAGACCCTCAATCATGCAATTGAGAATGTGTTGTGTGTTGATGTATTGAGGCACAATCTTCTAAGCATCTCCCAACTTTGTGATAAAGGGAATCAAGTTAGTTTCACGTCTTTATGATACATTGTGAAGAACCTACAGAGTGGCAAAGTGGTACTGGAAGGGAAACGTGCAAACAATGTTTACAAAGCTGTATTAGGTTCTCTTCCAGAAAATAATTTGACTTGTCTGAATGCACTTGAAAATGATGCACAACTGTGGCACAAGAGACTAGGACATGCAAGCTTGACTCAGGTGAATAAATTGGAGTCAAAGGACCTGGTTCTTGGATTGCCCAGCAAAAGGTTCGATAACATCAAGATATCTGATGCTTGTGTGAGGGGGGAACATGTAAGATCTTCATTCAAGTCAAAGAAGGTGGTTAGTACTTCTAAACAACTTGAGCTTGTTCACACAGATTTGTGTGGACCTATGAAGGTTAGGAGCAGAGGAGGTAAGAGGTTTGTAATGGTAATTGTTGATGACTACTCCAGATACACGTGGATCGTTTTTCTCAGATCTAAGGATGAAGCTTATGACATGTTCGAAGACTGGGCAAAGGTTGTTCGGAAGAAACTAGGATTTCAACTTGTGTGTATCAGGTCTGACCATGGAACTGAGTTCGAGAATGCTAACTTTACTGAGTACTGCAATAAACATGGTGTGGACCATAACTTCTCTACACTAAGGAGCCCTCAACAAAATAGAATAGTTGAAAGAAAGAACAGGTCCTTGGAGGATATGGCTAGAACAATGCTGTTATCAAGCGGTATGGCTAAAAACTTTTGGGCTAAAGCAGTTAACACTGCATGTTACTTATTGAATCGATTTTCTATATGTTCTTTGTTAGAGAAAACTCTCTATGAGTTGATAAGAAGAAGAAAACTCAATATTGCACATCTAAGAGCGTTTGGATGCAAGTGTTTCGTGCATAATAATGGGAAGGAACCTTTGGGGAAGTTTGATGCTAGAACTGACGAGGCCATCTTCTTGGGATATTTTTCACAAAGCAAAGCTTAAAAGATGTTCAACAACCTTGATTGTAGAAGAGAGTGTGCATGTGGTATTTGATGAATCTAGAACAATTGCAAAGACAGTTGAAGATGATGATCAAGAAATTAGATTAGCTAGAGATGAACCTGCTGAAGACCCTGTAAGACTTGAAGAAGACATATTTGATCAAAGTGAGGATAAGGATCAGACTTAGAGAGAATAAGGGGGCAATCAGAGGGGGGAATAGAAGAACCAGAAGAAGACAATACTAATATACTTGGTCCCTCTTGTACTACTACTCAGTAGATTCAACCCAAACCATGGAAACATCAAAGTTCTCACCCATTGGAGAATCTTATATCTGATCTGAATACTGGGATTGTGACTAGAAGAGCCCTGAAGAACTTCTGTGCATTTTATGCGTTTCTATCGGCCGTAGAACCTAAGAATGCACGAGAGGCACTTGAGGATCCAGATTGGGTGACTGCTATGCAGGAGGAACTTCATAAGTTTGAACGAAGTAAGGTATGACACCTCATCTCTCGGCCTTCGGACAGGTCCACCATTGGAAATAAATGAGTATTTAGAAACAAACTAGATGAACATGGTATAGTGACAAGGAACAAGGCAAGACTCGTGGTTCAAGGTTACAGTCAAGAATAAGGGATATATTATGATGAAACTGTTGCACCTGTTGCTAGAATGGAAGCCATTAGGATGTTGATAGCTTTTGCAGCTTACATGGAATTCAAGTTGTATCAGATGGATGTAAAAAGTGCATTCCTTAATGGTTATTTGAACGAAGAGGTGTATGTGATTCAACCACCTGGTATTGAAAGTACAGAGTTTCCTGATTATGTCTACAAACTTGACAAGGCACTTTATGGGCTGAAACGGGCTCCAAGGGCTTGGTATGGAAGATTGTCAGAGTTCTTGCTAAAGAATGGGTTTACAAGAGAAAAAATAGACAACACTCTGTTTCTAAGGAAGAAAGCCAAGGACCTGCTGATTGTGCAAGTATACGTAGATGATATCATCTTTGGAGCTACTAATGAGAACCTTTGCAAGGAGTTTTCCGACCTGATAGGAAGTGAGTTTGAGATGAGTATGATGGGTGAGCTGAGTTTCTTTTTACGCTTACAAATGAAGCAAACTCATGAAGGCACAATAATCCATCAGTAGAAACATCAAGGAACTTTTGAAGAAGTTTGAAATGAAAAATGCTAAGGTCATAAGCACACCTATATCACCTAGAACTAAATTGGATCTGGATGAACCTGGTGCTTCTATTAATGAAGCAAAGTACAGAGGAATGATTGGTTCTTTACTGTACTTGACAGCAAAATGTTCGGATATTGTTTATAGTGTTGGTTTGTATGCAAGATTCCGGTCAAAATCAAAGGACTCACACTTAACAGAAGTCAAGAGGATTCTAAGATATTTAAAAGGAACTCAAGATATGTGCTTATGGTACCCAAGAGATGGAAGTTTTGATTTGATGGGTTTGCTGATGCTGACTATGCTGGTCACTTGGTTGATAGGAAAAGTACATCTGGGATGGCACACTTCCTAGGTCCTAGCTAGTCTTGTTTCATGGGCTACAAAGAAGCAAAATTCAGTGGCATTATCTACAGCTGAAGTTGAATATATAGCAGCTGCTCTATGTTTTCACAGCTTTTATAGATTAAGTAGCAGTTAGAGGACTTTGGAATTAAGTGTGGACCAGTTCCAATATATTGTGAAAATACCAGTGCATTTAATATAGCCAAGAACCCGATCCAGCGCAAGAGAACAAAACACATTGACATTAGGCATCACTTCTTAAGGGATAATGTTGAGAAATGCCTAATCACTATGAATTTTTGCAGGACTAAGGATCAAATTGCTGATGTCTTTACTAAAGATTTAAATAGGGTACAATTTGAGAAGAACGGGCTTGAGTTAGGAATGACCAAGATACACTGATCGAGGCAGCACCTGGTTCTGCCAATGATTGGCTAGAGAAGTTTCTTTGTTTAACCTAGCTTAACTTTGTTTAGTTGACTCTATTTTTAAAAACATGTTTGTTTTGCTTGCTAACTTGTTTGGAACATGTTTTCATGACTTAGATGCTGGCAAACTGCTTTTGAGTAGAGGATATATGCTAAAGGACCTGGTGCATGGACGTTCAGGTACGCATCCAATATTACATACTGAGAATCTGATTGTGTCTTATGTGGCCAAAAGTTGTTATCAAACTATCACAAGTGTCAGCGGATCAGTTATTGATCTTTAAAATTCAAATTCCATGTATCTGGCGGCGTTGGACTTTTCAATGTAATTATTATGTTCAGCTTTTTCACATCCCATCACTTCAGTTTTCCTTCCCGATACAACTACTACCTTTCCATATTCTCTTAAGCTATCAAACATCGGTTTGTAAGTATTGTTTCACAAACTACTCTCTAAAACTCTCATTCTCTCTTTTAAAAAAAAAAAACCTCTCAAATTCCCTCATCATGTCAACCACTTCAAAGAATACCGGAAACCCTACGTCTCTAAAACTCAAAATGTCTAAACTTAATCAAAAGGCAAAGCAACTTGTGGCAAGTCATTCCATTATGATGGCGAAGAAATTTGCAAAATTAAGACAAAGAAGGTGTCAGAAACGGCTACAAGTAAAGGGGAAATTATATCAAGCACTGTTGCAGAGGAAAGGATTGATATAAATCAAGAATTGGTTCAAGAAGTCGAAGAGGTAAACACTATTGTCTCTACTGCTACAGTAAACGTTGTCGATAATGTAGCTTCAGAACTGTTAGGAGAATTAGGAGTACCTGAGGTGTCTGATAAGGAAAATAAGGTGGGAGATTTAGCTAATGAAACATGTGAGGTTGATGTTAGTAAAGATGACGAGAAAGTGTCTGAGGAACCTGTTCAGGAACTTGTTCCTGTGACGGTTTTTGAAAAAGAAAAGTTTGTTAGTAAGGGAGATGAGAAGGTGGCTGAACCTGCTAAGGAATCTGAGAAAGGCCTTGGTTCTTTCTCTGGTTCTGTAGCTGGTGATGATGCAATCTTAAGAGAAATAGATGAGTATGAGGATGAAGATCACATAGGGTCTGGGTTTACTGAGCCCTTAGATATGGTTTATCCTAAAGGAACTGGAGCAAATCCAATTTCTCAAGTAAGTGTAGGATCCTCAAGTGGAACAGAGGTTGTGGTAGTTGAGGATCATCAGAGAAAGTTAGAGAAAAAACCAATGGTGGAGGTTAAGCGTGTAGTAGCTAAGAAGCGTAGGCTGGTAAATGGAGGTGAGCGTGTGGGGAGTTCCAAGGTTGGGAGTTCTGGTGATTTGGCTGAAGGTATTGGGGAAAGTAGTAGAAAGACTGAAAGTCATGCTATGAGACCTACAACTCGAGGTTCTATTAGGGAGAAGCAGGAGAGGGCTGGTGATGAACCTGAGGTGCGTGGGAAATTTCCAAAATTAAGCTGATAGTTGGTGACAACAAGGAAGAGAAACTACGGAGAGTGGAGTACTTTAGAAAGTTGCCTTTGGTAAAGGGTAAAATTCTCACAGACCTGAAAATTGAGGGTATGACACAGTTTGGAGAGAAGCTGTGTGTCCAGGACTGGTTGAATCTATTCCACGATGGACAAGGAAGCTTGGAGAACAAGAAGTGAGGGAATTTTACTCGAATTGCTCAATGAGGGAGGGCATTGTGACGACCATAGTCATGGGTTTGGTAATCCATTTTGATTGTAATGAACTTTGAGAAATTCTAGGTGTTCCTTCTCAGGGATATAGCGAGTATCTAAGAAACTCGTGGCCGGCTAGGGGAGATGGTGTATCTGCTTTGGAGATAACTCGAAAGTCTGCTGGGAGACCCAAATTGGCAAGGGCCACTCAAGTTGAGAAAAAGGCTATGCAATCCTTTCATCAATTGTTGTTTGAATTTATGCTTAAGAACCTGTTGCAGAGGTCAGAGAGGCGTAGTGAGGCCAACTTTCTTGATCTGACCTATATGGACCTGCTGGACAGAGAGGTTCGTATAAATCTGCCTGAATTCATGATAAATTACATTAGTAGAGTAGCTGATATGGGATTGGGGAAACTTGCCTTGGTGTATGGGTTTCTTCTAAGTAAGGTGTTTGAAGTCTTTGGGGTACCTATTGCTAAGTCGACCGAGCCGAATCACAATGATATGTTTGGAAGGAACATTTTAAATTCATGTGACTATGTGTTGGATGGTGAACCTGTAGATAAAGCAGAGTTTGTGGAGGAAGAAGCTAAGGAGGTGTGTGCTGCTAGAATGGACAGGAGAATTGAGGGGTTCAGGAGGCAACTGGAAAGATAGAATGATGAGCTGGCATGGCTGAATGCAGAGAATACCAGGCTGGATGCTGAGCGTGAAGGGAACTCACGTCGCCTTGCCTTGTTGCTTGCTCATTTTAACATTCCTGACATTCCCTGATTCTGAACTAGTCCCTCTCAGTTTCTTTTGTTGGGTTCTTATGTTTGGATTGTTAAGACAATCTATTTTTGATTTGTAATATTTTGGATGTTATACCTGGACGTTTTAAACCGATTTGGCACTTTTTAATGATTAATTATCCTTTGCTATATTTGCTGGTGTTTATTATCTGAAACAGGTTCTTTACTTAAAAGGTTAGCTAGCTGCCTATGACACCAGAGTCAACTAGACTTAAATTAAGTTATGCAGGTTCATACAACTGTGAACTTTTTGATGATGCCAAAAAGGGGAAGTTAGATATTGTTTAGTTCAGTTTATATTTGTGACTTAATTTTTGCCTAACTGTTTATTACCCTGGTTCTTGTTTAGTGTTGATGGTATACAGGGTTCTTGTTCTAATAACCCTCGGTGTGAGACAACAATATTTGTCATCATCAAAAAGGAGGAATTTATTGAAGGATGGTTTTTAAGATGACAAAGGACCTGGTTCTATGTGGACTAGGAAAAGGTTCAAAGTTTACGAATAAGACCTGGTTGTTCAAGGTGTTATTCGAGTTTGAGTCAAAGAAGGAAAGAGGAACAACTGGAGTTGAAGTCTCAATCCAATAAGAAGAAGGAAAAGCTTTCAAGTCGGGGCCGAAGGAGAAGTTGTTTCCTATGCGAAGAAGGATTGAAGACTTAGGCAAAACAACTTAGGTTTCATATAAGGCAATATGGGTAAACCTTATTAGAAACTTATTCTAAGCGGAAAAAGGAGTTCCAAGTTAATTATGGAAAAGGATTTCCATGAACTCTATAAATATAAAGTTGTTTTGACCTAATTAGTTTACGCACTCAAGAAATCTCAACAGAGAAAATAGAGAGCAAATCGATTGTGAGAGTTTTTGTGTGCAAGAGCAGAAGCAAGGCGGCAGAACCTGGAGGAGTTCGAGTTTTATAAGGTCTAGTCCGTTGAGTTTTCTGGTATAGGCTATAAAGTTCTAATCATTCAGCTTATTTAGAAGCATTATTTTGTGATTACGTTTTGGTGAGGTAGTCAACCTTACAAGTCATAGTGAGGCTTGGAAGGTTCTAGGTATTAGTCATAGTGAGGCTAGTTCCTTGATTGCATTGCGTTGTAATCTAAAACTTGCTAAGTTTCCTTGAGTGGAAAAGTTTAAATCCCAAGAGTGTTGGGTCATGATTTTTGATCCCTTGAGCAAGGATTTTTTCACGTAAAAATTTATGTGTTCTTTACGTTTCCGCATTGTGTTAAGTTTCAGAGATAGGTGAAACTTGCAAGGAACCTGGTTCTTTCTAAGTTAGGCATATAAAGTAAAAGCAAGTTTTAGAAGTTTGAAACTCGGGTAAGGACACTATTCATCCCACCCCCTCTAGTGTCTTACAAAGGTGCACCAGGTGCAACAGTTTAAAAACACACAATGTTTCTAAAGGGTTTCATCTGTATAAAGCTATATTAAGACAGTTTATAGGTTAAAATTATCTATAATAACAAACAACTACTCTTCCTTCTATTTCAATTTACATGACAATATTTCTTAGTAATCGTTTTCAAAAATATTGACAACACTCTATATGTGGAACCAATATTACTGCTTTATGTACCCTTATTATAATGATTTATAACCACACAAATATTTATGGCTTACTTTAGACCACAAGCCTCAATAGTCCTATTTTTTTTTTTAAACTCCGTGCCGATTCAAAGTATGATACATAAAGTGGAACAAAGGAAGTATTATATTACACAAATGATAATTTGAAAAATAGGTAAATAATATGTCCTTTACATTGTAAGTATGAATAACATGGTATTTGAATTATAAGAGTTTAGTATAAGTTAAAGGTTAGTGGTAGGTACTCATTCACCTTGAATCGAAATTTTGGTTTTGAATCCCAAGATTGGATCAGAATCGCTTTTAGTAGGAAGCGTTTTACCGTACTTTTCTGCCTCGACCGTTCTTCACTTCAGCCCGACAGGCTTCAAAGTGAAAATTGCTGACACAAAAAGTAAATTTAAATCCTATATAGTCGTAGATTTTACCGTTTTTCCAACTACGAGATGATACCACCGATTTATGATTTTATGCGATTCTTAACTTAATATAAAATCTAACTATGGAACATGCGAAGGGCCTACTTATATAAAGCTTTTACTAGACTAATTGTAAGTTCGTAAAATAATCTAAGTGTAGTCTTGTTTAATCATCAAATAAAATACTAATCGTTCTTGCTCAAGTGTTTCGATGTAAATGTCTCAACTCACGACTAACAACCTTTGTTTTACTATTCCATGGTATGTAAAATTAAATACAACCTGATCGTCAACCCAATTCTTTTATTTGAATATTAGATTAGGTGTATCGCATATCTGGAAAATGAATTTGACCTTGACCTTTATTTTCTCTGTTCAATCTAAATACCTAGACTCAAGGGTTGAAGTCAGGAAATTGTTCAATTCTTTGAAACTGTGGCACAAATTAAGTCAATCAAAAAGCAGTTTGGGTAATTCGCTAGTATCAAAAAGTGTGTAATCCTGATATCTGGATGGATCTGAAAGAACAGCAATATGCTTTTTAACATAGTTATATAATCGCAAGACATAAAGGGAGTCAACAATCCTTGCAATGCTAAATCATGAATCTATAATACATATAAAAAATAATATTTAATATATAAACATAATATAATTTTTTTATGAAATTAAGTGTTCAACTAATTACCACATCTCATTGATGTATCTTCGAGCTTTTGGGTCCTTGGCCCTTCAATATTATATTGGAGTGCAAGGTATGGTTGGACTTATTCTTATTACGTAAATGTAACTACCCCAAACCTCATGCCAAATATGAAGTTTCTAATATAGGATTTTGAAAAATAAAAGATTGTTAAATTAAAGGCTCATTTTCAATACGAAGAACAATGATAAGACTTGACCAAAGACCATAGACACATACAATTAGTAGCTAGTATCCGATAAAATTAAACTTAATAGTCAAATGTATATTTAAATTTTAATGAGAAACTCCATTTTGGTTGTTAAGACTATACTTAGACATACAACAAGAGAACTGAAGGGTCTTCCCTCCATTGACATCTGAATGATTGCAGCATATGGATATAATCCTGCAGAAGCATTAATAACCAGATGACAGCTAAGTCCCTAACTGAAATGAGATACAGGTTCCCATGTTACTGCTATTCAAATCTTTTGTTACTATCTTTTAAGGGATTGTTTGCTAAAAAAACAAGTGATACATGGATTAGTAATGCAATGATTATTTTTATTATATATATTTGATTTATTGCATCAAAAATTGAATATACCATGTATTAACTTAAAGTATTATTTGATATAAATCTGCATAAGTTTTTATTTACAATAATTTAATTGAGTAATTAGTTAGTGAGCTAATACTCAAAATGCTCTGACTCACGAGTTTGTTAACAATTAATATTATTTTTATCTTTCAGTTACATGACACACTTTGAAGTGATATTAAACCAATTCAAAATTTAACTATGCACCAGCAGCAGATTCATTTAAATTAAATACGATTTTTCTGAGAAAACTTTTAAACAAGGTGCATGATGCAACAGAAGCACACAGGACTATCTACTCACCAAACATGTTCGGAGTTTTGACTATGAAATAGGGGTCCCAACCATTTTTTAACTCGTATTTCTCCTTTGCTGCAAGACTCCTATATATCTGCAATCTCAACACCACTAGCTAATTAATTTTTCTGGTATAAAAATGTTGTATCATTATTCAATGAAAAAGTGATCATTAGAAAGACGCATGTGGCTACCAGTAGTCACTTACATCTCTTTGGACAAATTGCGAGCATGTTGTGGGATTCAATATATGGAATTCAATCTTCAAACATCAATTTTTATGAAATATTTTAATCCTAGAATGAGAATTAGCCACGCATACTCATAATAACAACACAAAGATTTGATGAAATAATGATGTAATAGATTAATGGAAGGAAGAAAAACCCTTGTTCAAGATGTTATGAGCTCTCCAATTTGCTCCAAGATCTTAACTCCTATCAAAAACTAAGTAAAAGAGTATTTATAGGGTTTACAAAGGCCTAATAATAAGTTACACCTAAGCCTAGACGAAATAGGAAGTCCAAAAACGCTCCAGGGGCGCTGTAGCTGGCGCCCCGCGCCCCCGAACGCACGCACACAAGCAGAACCCGTCGAAATCCAAGCGCCTTAGCCACGCCCCGCGCTGAAAAACACGCCAGAAGGCTGGGCATTTTTGGGGGCGCCCCGCGCCACCTATAGCGCCAGGCCAAATTCCTGCTTCCTTCGTCTGCAGCTCGCGTCGCGTTGTGCCTTCGTATGTTCGATCCAATCCTCAATCCAAATCCAATCTTTTCTTGCTCGATCATGCTCTTTAAAACTCCAATTGCACTTCATAACAACCTACAATCATACGATATGAAATCAGTGCAAAATCACATTCATTAACTAGAAAACGCGCGAATAAAGTATCCAAACGTGAGGAAATATTAAGGAATTATAGGCATAAAATGCCAAACATCACCCATAAAAAAAAATTGTAAACCGTTACATAACCGATAATTCAATAACCCAATACCAATAAATCAATAATATTTAATCAGTTCGATTTATCGGTTTAAATCGAAAAATGAACAGCCCTAGCATGGACTAGCTCCGGCTGTCACCGGCGGTAACCACGTCTGGCAGCAGTGTGGACCAGCTCTATAGGTAAGTTTTTTATTTTATTTATTCTAATTTTTTCTTTTCTTTTTATTTTGTATGTGCTCCAATAGTTTAACTAAGAGAAATCAATAGCTCCCACATACGTAAAGTTAATAAGTATAAATATTATAGAGAAAGTGAAGGAGAATCAATAAGGTGAAGGTGAGATATGGGGTTAATAGTCTTGTGTTGGGATTGATATTGTTGTTACCGCTGCCCATTGTGTTCACCTATCCCTCATACGATTCTCTCTTTGTTTTTTATTTCTATAACACAAATTAAGGACTACTAAAGAGAATATTTTGTAAAAACATGGGGTCTAATTATTTAATTTTTTGTATGGTTTATGTGCTCTAATAGTTAATTTTTTGTATGGTTTATATACTCCAATAGTTTTGCTTTTGTTGCTTGGCTTAGATATAGCTTAAATGGAAGGTTTTGCAGAGTTTTGGTTAAATGATATTGATCTACTACATAGTTTTTGTATAAAAAACATTATCTTCTTATCGTTCTCATACGCTATCTAATCTCACGCCTATTTCGACATTATCTTTTTAGGCAATGACAATGAGCTATGCACAGAAAGACAACAAAAAATTGCTCCATAATCTCTTTAAGGATGATAAAACTTACAATATCGATCGGACAGTTGTTGAAGATCCATAACAACACCTAATTTTGCTCTAAAATGAAAAAAAAAATCAATAATTATAAATTTAAAAAAGGAATGTACATGAGCACAAATTTATAATTTCAACATTAAATCACTAAAATATGTCCATTAGCTTAATACATCCAAGCTTAAGAAATGCTAAAGTAAAAAATATCTCATTCCTTTTTAACATATATTGACGACATATCCTAATTTTGGGGTTAATTAAAAATTTGTTCGCACATATCAACATAATTGTAAGTTAATCTTTCGAGGGATTCAGAGTTTTAGCTCTGGCCAAGTTTTAGTGATTTTGAAGTCTAGGTTATCAAATACGTCTAACTAAAAGCACTTGCTAAAAGTTTGAGGTAATTTATCATATTTCCTCTTTGAACAATAGATTTATATGTTTGAACTAAAAATAGGTAGAAGAATGAAGAGGAAACTAGGGTTTTGACTAAAGTGCTAACCTTGTTAAGAAAATCAAATAATCAAATGTTAAAGAGAAGAAGAAAATGCTTCAAAGTCTCCTCCAACACTGCAACTAGTTCATTGCCACAAAGAAGAGCTGTGTGTTTCCAACTTTCAGAGAAAGTGGTTTGTTTTACGTATAAAAGGTTAGTAGAGATAAAAGGTAGTTTGGTCATTACGAAATTTTATTCAGATATTATGAAACTTGGTATTATTCATCCCATGGAGGTCATGGCATAAATTAATACTCAAATTGAGGGATAAAGTAAATCATGTTTTAATTATTTCTCACCTATTTTTTGTCACCAAATAAGGGATAACTCAATCCACAACTTTATTCTTATACTACCTCCTTTCCAATTTATGTGGCAGCATTTCCTTATTAGTCTGTTTTAAAAAGAATGACAACATTCTAAATTTGGTAAGAATTTAACTTCAAAATTACTACTTTGTCATTACTGAAATGATTTACAACCACACAAATATCAATATTTTATTTTAGACCACAAATTTCAAAAATATTCTTTTATTTCTAAAATTTCATGCCGGGTCAAATTATGACACATAAATTGGAATGGAAAGAGTATTATTTAGTCCATTACATCAAACCAAACGTCTCTCGAAAGAACAAAATCATTCACCTAAGTACGTCTAAATTAATAGCTTCAAACAAGAAAAAAGTGGCAATTGAGTTGTGTGTTTCGGTGATCACAATGGACGGTAAAAAAATAAAATGGTTTAATACTTTAATGTTAATAGGCGAATAAGTTTTATAAGAATCATTGTTTTCTGACATTACAGCACATAGGTTAAATGCAATTGCCAAATATAGTACTTTTGGCAGTTACACAGGTCGTCGCATGCCCGTTGGGCAAAAAGTCTATGCAATATGACGTCATTTATTTTCAAAATGTAAGCTAGCGTTTGGATATAGATTTGATTGAAACATGAGAAAAATAAAATTTTAAAGTTGAGCTTAAAAATAATTTTTAAAACTTGAAATTGTGTTTGTATATATATTACATCTAAATAAAGTGGAAACTAATTTTGTGAGTGGGAATAGCTTTTTTTCCAAAAACTTCCGGAACTAGTCTCAACCAATTTTTTGAGAATTTAAAGATTTGATTTTCAAAGGCTTTTTTTGGGCTCAGGGCGAGGCGTACCAAAAATGCACCGGGCGTAAATTCTGAAGGTATAAGCCCCACTATTTGGGGCATATTGGGGCATACCGCTTAGGTATTGGGCAAGTCTCAGAGCGTAAGTCCTAAAAGAAAATCAAAATTTAAAAAGATGATTCAATAAATTTTCTATCTAATGCGTACACTCAAATGTCAACTTGCCAATTAAATTCTCAATTTTTTTATCATTTCTTAGTTCTATGTAATTTTCTACTCTTAGCTCAACATAATATTTGAATTTTTAGAGTTTTTACGTAGTTTAACCCTTTTTATGTGATTTATATTTTTAAAAAAAATTATCAATTATTTTATTATATAATATTAAATATTAAAGATTCGTGGGGCTTACTCCTCGCCCTATATCAAGTAAAATACCTCGCCTCCCGCTCACACCTTTTAAAAAATTGTTTCAAATTTTAGCCGAGCTCTATAAACAAATTAAACAAGAATTTGAAATATCATTTGAAGAAAAGCTACCGAATTTTATAAACAAATGCAGCAAGGTTGCCAGACATTATGCCTTGTTGTACGTACTGTCTAACTTACCAACTACAAATAGAGTGCAGTTTTTCTGTTAAACAATATATATGGTCATCGATCATCAAGTCTTATTATCCCTCTTCTTTCTTAATGAGTCACTAATAATCATCAAAATAGTAATCTTACTTTGCAAAATCTTGCATTAGTACCTTTATATGTTGCATGTGTTTGGGGTAGCTACACGTGTATACATGAAGACCGAGTCCAACCTGCCTTGCATTGCAGCATGCGTGACTGCTGCTTCACTTACCAGCCAATGACCAAGGCAATAATATAGATTACTTTTATATGCTTAGCATTTTTTAACAATGTCAAGTGCATATTGTGATAAATAATATTAACATCGTAGACCCCTAGCTAGCCGATTGTTTTTAGGAAAAAACTTGTCCTTTTATTTGACACATTTAGATTGATTATAATTTACAGTTAGTTGTAAGCTAAGCGGGTTGTTGAGGGTAAGATCACTCTAAAATATTGTTCTATAGACCATATCAAGATTACCACTTTGCAACTTCTTTTTTGTTTTACAATTGCCGTTTTGTCCGATACCAGAAGTAGGTAGTACACAGTTCTTCGTCAAGCATTTCTTTGAAGCAATTTTAACCAAAAAATCTTTTTGGTTGACTTTGTAACATAGTTCTGAAAAGTTGAAATATTTGTTGACTTCAACCTTCAGTCAAAGTGTTTAGATTGAACCGAACAAGGGTTAAAGTCAAGACTTCATTTTACCTACACATAATCTAATATAACCACGTATTTACCAAAAAAAATAATAATAAGATTCATTATAACTAATATTATTTAAAATTAAAAGAGATTCAAATATTTTTAAGAAAGACTTAATCTAATTTTTATGTTAACTTAGTTAAAAATAAAGATATGAATATATATGAATAAAGTTAAAACAAAATATGGAAGATGAGAACAAAGTTTATTCATATTTGAGATATATACGTTAAAATTATTAGAAATAGTCTGATGAATTAAATTTTTTGATAAGGATATTTTTTCATGAAAAATTAATGATGAGCTTCTGTTTTTGGGTAGAAGCATAAATTTATAGCTTCTCCTTAGTTTCAAAAATATTTTTCGATTTTGGACAAACGCCTTAATTTCTACTAAAATTCTTTAAAATAAATATAAAAATAAATTATTTTTGACTTTCTAGAAACTAAGCCCATGCAATAAGTACTAAGTAGTAATGGTTATCGGTCGGTTCGGTTCGGTTTTCCACCTTATCGGTTGTACTATCGGTTTTCGATTTTTAAAAGTGCTAAACCAATAACCGAACCAATAGGTTATCGGTTTTCGATTTTCGGGTTATCGGTTTAGGTTCTTATCGGTTCGGTTTTTGGTTTAACCATTAAGAAACTTAGGCCTAATAAGTGTAAGAAAAACCTCTTAAACGATTGCATCCAATACAAAATCGGCTTTATTTTCACAGTGAATTCAAATGCATCTTATAGCATTCGCCATATTCAAAAAACCAACCAACAACAGATTCAAATATACTTCATTATTCTATAAACTAATGGAGGAGGCAAGGAGTGAAATAGTAAATCAGTGGTTGAAATGGATGGGACGACTTGAAAGCTACACAAGTAAAATAAGACTAGGGTTTGAGGTTTCCAAGGTCCAACTAATAGTAATTAAGTATACTACTTTTATGCACATAAGCACAACATAGTAAATTTGAAACCTTATTGGGTTATCGGTTTAATCAATAAGAAAATGTACAAAACCAACAACCAAACCGATAACCCAATAAAAATATTTTGCAAACCGTTAAATAACCGATAACCCAATATTTATAAACCATTAACTTTTTATCGGTTCAATTTATCGGTTTAAACCGAAAAATGAACAGCCGGACTAAGTAGGACTAACAATGGGGCAAAGTGCACCAAAGGCCACTTTTGACAGTGGTCTTTGGTTTGAGGCCACTTTTTTATTGGTCTTACATGAGAGGCCACTTTTTGAAACTTCAATTCTTTTGGGTTGAACTTCATACAAGTTCAGCCCACAAGGATTGAAGTTCAACTTGAGCTCACCATAAGGATTGAAGTTCAACTTCAGCCCATAAGGGTTGAAGTTTACTCATCTATACCTAAAAGTTCAGCCCTTACATATTGAAGTTGAAACTTCATAATTTAGGCATGAAGTTCGACCCACAAGGTTTGAACTTCAGCCCATAGAGATTGAAGTTCCAAAAAGTGGTCTTTCATGTAGACCAAAAAAAAGTGGCTTCAAACTAAATACCAGTAATAAAAGTGGTATGTGGGTTAAAATTTTACCTACCAATGGCATAGTCATTGCGGTAAAAATTTCGCACAGCAGCCACTTTTAACACCGGTATTTGGTTTGAGGCCACTATTCTTTTAGTCTTACACTAGAGGCCACTTTTGGGCCTTTTACTAAGTAAACATTGACTTAAGTTCTCATCATTGACTGAAGTTCAGTCCATACGGCCCGACGGAACTTCAGTCCATATGGCCCTGGACTGAAGTTCCATCTTTAAGGACTGGACTGAACTTCAGTCAACATGGCCCTGGACTGAAGTTCTATCTTTAAGGATTGAACTTCAATGCATATGGTCCTGGACTGAAGTTCTGTCTTTAAGGAGTGAACTTCAATCCATATGGCCCTGGATTGAAGTTCAATCTTTAAGGATTGAACTTCAATCCGGCCTCTGGACTGAAGTTCTATCTTTTAAGCAAAAATAACTACAAACTAAATATTTTGATATTAATGACATGTGCTTAAAAATCAGTGGCAAAAATGGTCTTTCATGCACTTTCCCTTCATTGCCCATTTGAGATCTATTTTCGGGGTCTGGTGCTATTGGTCCGTTTCAATGAGCCCTGCCCATACACGTGCACCCATATATTCGGCACGGCCCACTTGCACTCCCAAATACATTCTGGTACATGTAAATGTTAGAGGAATTTGGATATACCTTAGCATCCCCATTCACGATTCCCAGCATCTAATCTCAGATGCTTTTAACTGTTCCGTTATCCCATGGTTCACATTTATCACACCAACTCCCTATATACCTAGTCCCCCTTCTTTAAACTCCACTTCCTATATTGAGACACGGAAACAACTGAAAAAATACGTGAGGAGTCCGAAAATTAGTCATAAAGCATGAACACAATATTGGAATCTCCACTCGAAGTTTTGGTTTTCAATTACTGGAGCGTTGGATTCTTTTTTGTCGTTAACAATGTTTGGACATGGGTTGCCGTTATTACCGCTGCAGTTAGCTTCTGGAGGATCAAAACATCTGCAATGTTGCCCCAACCGGGGACACATGGCTACGTTTCCACAACCCTGAGTACTCCACCTCCACCACCGACAATGATGGTATCGTCGTCTTCGTCTTCATCAACAGCGCAGGTTGAGAATGTCTCAAAAGAAACCACTAACTCAACAGCTACTACTTTAATGTACTCATCAGATGCTGCTTTTACGTTGGTCAAAGAGGAAGGAACTAAAGGGAAACTTACGGTGTATTTTAAGCAAGATGTCGGAGGAGAACGTGAGGACTATGGAAACAGTGATGAAGAAGGAGAAGATGATGGTGTTGAGTTGTGTAAGGAGTGGTTTAAGAATTGGGAGAGAGTAATGGAAATGAGAAGAGGGGAAATGGGGTGGTATTGTTACCAGGACACGAAGGTAATTGACGGCAACGTAGTTAGGTTGTGGGATGGTTGTAAACGACGAAGGAAAGCAGAAGCCACCACTTTCTCAGTTGATGTAGTTAGTGCCTGGTGGTTGTATGAAGAAATATGATTATTGTAGGTTGCTGTTTGTAGGACGAGCAACTTTGGAAGAGAAAAATTGTACATATTCTCACAAAGTATGTTTGTAATACCAAAAAATTGATAAAGTAAAATTTTTAAATTTCGTATTCTATGACATAAAATTTCTGAGTTTGTCCTATGTTTCTGTGGCTATAACACAAGCAAATGTCGTCTTTAAAAAAAAAAAAACAACTAGCTTATTAAGCCAGTACCTCCTTTTCAGGAATTTTGATTGTTGTTTCTGTAGTTTGTTGAATCCAGAATCGCTCATCATTTTCATGCGTTAAATGTTACAAGTATTTTTCCTACCCAATATGCATAAATTCATCAACTTCATCATCTCTCGGTAGTCTGCTAAAAATAAAGAGGGAGTATTTCAAAATTACAGTGCATTTCTAATGTTTGTTTTGTGTTCTTACTTCTTATGAGTTGTACAAATGTTGTACTTGGTGCACCTTGCAAGACACTAGGGGAGGAGGTGAATAGTGTCTATGCCCGATTTTCGATCACCTGGAAACTTGCTTTATTAAGTTGAATTTACTCACAAAGAACCAAGTTCTCGATGAGGTTCAACCGAGATATGTAAATACGAATTGTGGAATATAAACTAGACATAACTTTTTACAGAAAATTCCTTGTTCAAGGGAGAAAAAATCATGACCCAATTAAACTTTGGGATTTGAAATAACTTTCACTAACAACAACGAGTAAGTTTTAGGTTTCAAAACTTTATAACCAAGAAACTAAACTCTAGTACCTAAACGTCATACAATCAACTCGATTGTACCTACCTGCTCTGAGCTAGACTAACTCTAGCTCAAAAGAAAAAAAAATTTTAAAAAAAGAATACCTAAAAACGCTTCTTGAATAAGAACAATAGGTTACAATTGAATACCCTAAATACAAAGATTTAGGCAAAGCAGAACTAATAAGAAACTCATCCTCTGCCTGGTTCTGCTTCACTTATTTCTGCAGATTCACTCCAATACTTCTCTCAATATGTTTGCCTTTGCTTTGCTCACGAAGTTTGTGCATGAGTGAATGAATTTTGCAGCCTCAACATGTAGTATATATAGAGATCAAGAGACCAAGTAGGGTCAGAAGAATAAAAGAGCTTTCACAAGTAAATAAGGAAATAATCTCCTTAAACTTTTTCTTATATATAGAATTCTAACTCCTACTGCCTTGAAATCTTTCCATAAATAGAACAACATGTTGGTTGCTTTTCCTCCAAGTTCTCAATCCTTTGTCGCTTTGGAAAACTTCTACGGTTGAGTTTTCTTCGTGATTCCTAATCATGTTCGGGTTGTAAGACTGTTTTTTCAGATTCTTTCTTATTCCAGATCGAACTGAGAATGCATTTGTGTATCTTTTCAGCATAAGGTGAACTATCAGTGAACCAGGTCCGTCACTAGTTTCTTCCCTCTTTTTTATCATGACAAACAAATGTGCCCAAAAGAGTATAAATTATTGTTCAGATTCACACACTAGCAAAGAAATAGGTATAAGAATAATAACATAACGAAACTGGGTCACAAACACCTCAAATATTTTGTCACGCCCCAAAACTGGGGCGGAACATGATTGGCACCCGACCTGGATACTCGTCGAGCGAACCCTGAATTACCGTTTACTCTTTGAAAGACTAAACTGACAGCAAAATATTAAATGCATAAGGAGACTTAATTTCGAGCCCGATTAATATAAATAATTATTTTCTAGTATTTCAACTGTTATCATTAAACATCGACTAAAGTTACTGAACCCACTAACAAATCATGAGCCTCATCTCACCATCAACTTGGTAAACAAAATCATTCTCTCCCCAAAATGGGTTTGTACGTGACTATTCAACAATTTTGTATTAAAAGAATAATTACAAAAAATAGACAATTTTGACATCTACAGCTATATTATGCGTCTATAACTACCAAAACATCGTATATAAATATGAAAATTTCGGTGGCTAAATACTTGCATTCTAGTTGTAGGTATTGAAATATTATTGGATTGAAATTCAAAAAATAGTATGTATCATTATTTAAATTCAAGACAAGAATTTTAACTAAAAGCGCAATTTAATTGAGCTAGTCCATCTTGTCAGGTTTTAAATGATGAGCCCAAGTTCTCAGCCACATGTCAAATGAGGTGACGCCAAGTCAAATCAAGAACCAATAAAATCATGCCACATGCATAAATGATGCAATATGCCAAGTCAAATCAAGAACCAATCAAATGTCGCCAAGTATTCAAAATGACATAATTTTTTGTCATAGATTTAATGACTCAACTGGACCAATCAAATCCAAGGAAGAAAATTTGTAGTCATCACAAACTCCCTTCTCAACTATAAATAGAGACCCTCCATAAACCAAAAGAGGGATAAAAGGAGAAGATCAATAAGTGAAGATCATTAGAAATACATAACAGCATGCTCATCTTGGCTGTCATCAAGAAGACTTCCATAAATCAAGAAACCTGTTCCTCCTGACTATGATTGAGAAGTCCTCCATAAACCAAGAAGCCTTTCTTTGGTGGAGATCAAGAAGTCTTCTATAAATCAAGAAACCCTCCGCTCTAGTGGTGATCAAAAGCAATTTCTACGCTCGTGATCAAAACATATCTCCACGTTCGTGATCAAATCAAGTTCATGTACTCAAGATCAAACTCAAAAGCCCTTGAATCAAATGAAGTTTATATATTCAAGAACAAGCTCTCAAGCCCTTGAATCAAATCAAATCCCTCTGTTGAGGATCAAGCTAGTCATGATCCACATGATTAGTAGTTTAGCTTAGTCTAGTTTTAATTCTTGCTTAATTTGTATATAAGGCCTGGTTCTTTTATTTAAATAAGGGTGTGTGGTCCAATTGTATAGGTAGTCGGCCCACTTCTCTTATGTTTGTATATGTAGCCTTTTCTACATTTGTACACCGAGGCCCATAGTATAAATACTAGGGCCCAACATTGTTTGTATTGAGAAATTCATTTCACAGAAAATATCTCCCCAAATGCTCTAGCTTTTCTCTCTCTCTCTCTCTCTCTCTCTCTCTCTCTCTCTCTCTCTCTCTTTCTCTCTCTCTCTCTCTCTCTCTCTCTCTCTCTCTCTCTCTCTCTCGGAGCTCTAAACACTTCTCACCGGCGATTCGTCGGTTTTACAAAGTTAACATGGTATCAGAGCGGGTCATTGTGTAGATCCCGTCTCCCTCTTCACTCCGATACTACCCTCGTTTCGTTTGAAGGAGTTTTCGTTGAGTTTTTGGAAACCCTAATTTTGATTTTTTGGGGATTTTTCGGCTTGTTCTTTCATATTTCGGTGTAGATCGATTGATTTCAAGGTGCTGCAGTCATATCTTCAGCACTTTCACAGTGGCTTTTCGTGTTTCTGCGGTGGGGGCATCGTGACGGTTGAGATTTTCACTCCTGTTGGCGGCGGAATATTTTTCAGTCATTCGTCGGTTAGTTTTCCCTATACAAAGGCATAGGTAATATCTGACCTTTCCTATTATTCTAGGGTTACTATATGTATCGCATATTACTTGTGAACTCTCTAGAAGTTTCTAGATTTCGTGCTCTTGTATTAGTGACATGGCATCGTCAAACTCTCTTTCTGTTAACGGTAGAACTATAGATCCTTCTGATCCTTTATTTGTACACGCCTCTTATGTTCCTGGAATTTCTCTAGTCTCTACCCTGTTCAATGGAACAGGGTATAGTGGTTGGAGGAGGAACATGTTAATAGCCCTCTCTGCTAGGAACAAAATTGGATTCATAAATGGATCATGCATTAGGCCTGAGGATGACTCTCCCCCCCTTAGGCAGTGGGAGAGAGTCAACGATCTAGTGACCTCCTGGCTTCTGAACTCCATTACTAAAGAGATTTCTGATAGTGTGATGTATGGCTGCTCAGCCAAAGAGGTTTGGGATGAAATACATGAGAGGTTTGGAGGTGTGAATGGGGGAAAGATTCTGGAGTTACAAAGGGAGTTGGCTCTTATCTCTCAAGGTGCTATGGACATAGCTACCTATTTCACTAGGATCAAAAGGCTATGGGATGAACTTAGCCTTGTTTGCACTAGCCCTTCTATTAAGTGCACCTGTGGAGCCAAGGCAGAGTTTCAAAAGGCTGAAGAGGACCAGAAACTCTATCAATTCATGATGGGATTGAATGAGTCATACCTGGGAGTAAGAAGCAACATTTTGATGATGTCTCCACTCCCATCTGTAGCTAGTGCCTACAATATGCTGAGTTCTGATGAGCAGCAAAGACAAATACAGAATGGAAGTCACTTCTCTTCAGATTCTGCATCTTTTCATGCTGGCTCATCATCTTACAGTGCTGGGTCCTTCTTCCCATGATGCTGGGTCCTCTGCATTCCCATATGCTGGTAGCTCCTCACCTTCCCCTCACACTCAGAAATCCAACTCCAACTCTCAAAGATCCAACTTTCCACAGTCTCAGAACTCTGGTCATCCTTCTTATAACAAGAATCAGAGATCTTTTCCCCAAAGGGTGAATTTTGATCATAGATCACAGAGGAAACCTATATTCTGCAAATATTGCAATAAACCCAATCACACAGAGGACAAATGCTATATGAAGAATGGGTTTCCTCCTGACTTTAAGTTCACAAAGGGGAGAAGATCTTCCGCAAATGCTGTATCCAACTCAGATGGGTATATTGCTGACAATGACCTTTCTGATGGTCCATCTTCTGCTTTCTCCATGTCTCAATACAATCATATTCTGATGCTGCTTCAGAGATCAGGAATATCTGACACACCTGAGACAATTCCTATGTCTTCAGCCATGTTTGCTGGTAAGGCAACTACTTTGTCTCAGAGTACTTGTTCTTGCATGTTGTCCAAGATGCAGGAATCTTGTTGGATCATTGACTCTGGGGCAAGTGACCACATGACTTCCAATCTTCAGCTGCTCCTCAACATCCAGCCTCTATCTATCCCTTTCTTAGTCACACTTCCTAATGGGTACAAGGTCAAAGTGACCTGCACTGGATCACTTTGCCTCTTACCTTCTTTAACCTTGCACAATGTGCTTTACCTTTCATCCTTTCAATTCAACCTCATTTTTGTGCATAAATTGATTTCTCAATTGCACTGCACTGTTCAGTTTACTCATGATTCATGTCTGATACAGGGCCCTTCCATGAAGAAGCCACTGGATCTTGGTAGACAAGAAAATGGGCTGTACAGGTTCTTCAGACCTTCTGATCTTTCATTTTCTGTCAATAAATCACCTGTACTTCCTACTTCTCTCATCTCTGGTGATAGTGCCAAATGTATCCATTTTAAACATTGTAATCATTCTTCTGCAATGAATAAGATGGATCTGGTATGGCACCAAAGATTAGGGCATTTGCCCTTTTCAAAGATGAAGTCTGTTAATGCAATCTCCTCTGTTTTATCTTCTCAGCCATCATTTCAATGCAGTGTGTGCCCTATGTCTAGGCAATCCAGATTATCCTTTTCTCACAGCACCATTAAATCTAAATTCCCTTTTGAGTTGGTGCATGTTGATACATGAGGGCCATATCATGCACCCACTACTAGTGGTGCTAATACTTCCTAACCATAGTAGATGATCATACCAGAACAACTTGGACCCACCTTATGGGGTCCAAGAGTAATGCCTTCTCCCTTCTTAAAGCCTTTGTTCTTCTGGTTCACACTCAATTTGACTTGAAGGTTAAGACCATAAGAACTGATAATGCTTTGGAATTGGGACTCTCCACATCAGCTACTCAATTTTTTTCAGACATGGGGATTATTCATCAGACCTCTTGCTCTCACACACCTCAACAGAATGGTGTGGTAGAGAGGAAGCATAAACACCTTCTGGAAACAGTTAGGGCACTGCTGTTTCAATCTCACTTACCTCTAAAGTTCTGGGGAGATTGTCTTTTGACAGCAACTTACCTTATCAATAGGTTCCCTTTCTCTATACTCAATGGCCTTTCCCCTTATGAGAAGCTATTTGGGGAACCTCCTTCTTACACTCATCTGAGGACCTTTGGCTGCCTTTGTTATGCCACAGTTCCAAAGGTCCACAGGGATAAACTCCAACCTAGAGCTGTTGCTTGTGAGTTTGTAGGCTATCCATTTGCAAGAAAGGCCTACAAACTTTTTAACCTGCAGTCCAAACAGTGTTTTATGTCCAGAGATGTAGTCTTTCATGAGACTGTGTTCCCTTTTGCTTCCACTACTCCTCCACTATATACTTTCCCTGTTCCTGATCTTTTCTCCACCTCAGATACTCCAGTCACAGATATACCTATCCCTGCTGCCTCCCCTGCTTCTCCTGCCTCCTCATCTCCCACTTCCTTTCCCCACATTGTCTCTCCATCAGCTGTCTTGCCTCCTCCTCTTCCTAGAAAATCTTCCAGGCCTCATTCCCTTCCTGTTCACCTCAAAGATTATGAAGTTCACCTTCCTGGTGCTACATGCTCTAATGTCTCATTGCCTGCTCAGTCTGCTGCAATCTTTGAACCTAAAAGTTTCCAGCAGGCAGCTTCTGTGCCTGCTTGGCAAGAGGCAATGCTTCAGGAATTCACTGCCTTAAAGGCCAACAACACCTGGAGTATTGTTCCTCTTCCTCCTGGGAAGAAGCCTATAGGGAGCAAGTGGGTGTATAAGGTGAAGTATAAGGCAGATGGTTCTGTTGAAAGGTACAAGGCTAGGCTAGTGGTCAGGGGTGATACTTAGGTAGAGGAGATTGACTACACTGAGACCTTTTCCCCAGTGGTCAAAATGAATACAATCAAGTGTTTGATTGCTATTGCTGTGAAGTCTGAATGGGGATTGTTCCAGCTGGATGTCAACAATGCCTTCTTTCATGGGGACTTAACTGAAGAAGTCTACATGAAGGTCCCTCTTGGCCTGTCTGTTGATCTTTCCTCCTATCCTCCTGCTCCTGCCTCTGCAGTTGCCTGCAAGTTGCATAAAAGTCTCTATGGATTAAAGCAAGCATCCAGACAGTGGTATGCTAAGCTTTCCCGGGCCCTTCAGTCCAGAGGCTATGCCCATTCTCTGAATGACTATTCAGTCTTTATCAAGAAATGTGGTCTATCTTTAGTCATCCTGGCTGTGTATGTGGATGATATCATCCTCACTAGGAATGACACTTCTGAAATCCAGTCCCTGAAAGCTTTTCTTGATGCCCAGTTCAAGATAAAGGATCTGGGCACCTTGAACTATTTCCTTGGTATTGAAGTGGTCTCTGTTCCTTCAGGTCTGCACCTCTCTCAAAGAAGTTTATCTCTGACATGCTCTCTGAATTTGGTTGCTCTAGTGTGTCCCCTGTTTTGGCACCTTTGAACTTAACTGTCAAACTCTCTGCTGATGTGGGTGAGCTACTTCCTACCCCTGAGAGATACAGGTGCTTGGTGGGCAAATTGAACTTTTTAGTCGATACAAGCCTGATTTGGCCTTGCATCATCGAGGTCACATACTTATACCTCGGTTGTACGCCCCGGGTTCACCTCAGTCGATCAGCAAGATTGCATAACCGAGGTCACATACTTATACCTCGGTTGGATGCCCCGATTTCAGCAATGTAACCGCCCACTACTTCAGCCCACTAACTCCACCATCAAACATGCTGAACGTGGGCCTGAAGGTGGCTGACTGTACAAAACGTGGCCAGAGCTCATTTCTCCTATAAATAGCCTCATTTTTATGTTGTAATGGACACACAAATACTTGGAAAAGCTCTGCCAAATTGTACATTCACCCATATATTGAAATACCATTTATTTACGTATATTGCTTGCCTTTTACTTATATTCTCGTCTGTTTTTACATCCATTACGGCTTTGATACATTAATTTGCTTATATCCGCAATCCAAATTTGATTTGTTCTAAAGACGATATAGGCCCATACATCAAGCTTAAACATACTTTATACAAAATACAACCAATTAACTAAAAAAGCCATTTGATAAATAAGAAAAAACGTGAGGGGAGTTGAGCACTTAAGCTATTGCCAGTAGACTCTTTACAAAAGGCTTACAAGTATGTACGAACCTCTTCCGTTGTGGAAACTCAATTCTCTTGACAGTGTTATGATCTAAATTATAAGATACTAACCCTTCATCCGAAAGTTCAAATAGAAGTTCATTATCTTGGATATCCAAAAGCTTTATCCACCACCCTTCAGACATTCCTCTCATTTCGTTGTAATGCAAATTACTAAATGGGAAAATTCTCTTATCAGAAATATTAACCTTGTATCTTTTAATCCATGTCCTTATTTCATAGTTCTCCAAGATCCATATATCCACTGCATACTCAGAGACAAGCAAGTGGCAAAAAGACAAACAATCATCCTTGGCAAAGAGAGTCATAGTTCGATGCACACGCTTTGAGTTGCACGGGCTTCCAGGATGAGGCATAGTAGAGAATTCTTCCTTACCCATGCTAAACACCATGATTCCATTTGCACAAGGAGGAATACCTCTTTTTTCTAAATCATGTTCCGTGATCCAATGCAGTGCTCCATTAACAATTGAATAGCCAGCACCGGGCAAAAAGTTGAAACTGTATGGTGATCTGGTTTTCATCCACGTTTGCATCTTGAAATTGTAAACAAAATACCGACACTGGTTGTCTCGCACTTTTACATAAAGAATTTTGAATGCTCTTGCTAATGGACAAAAATAAAGAGCACATAAGTAGCCAGGGTGAAGTGTGTGTTGCACAGTTACTTCCTCTTGCGTTACCGGATTGAAAACATAATAAGTAGAAAGCCACCTGAAATCAGCAAACAGAAGAACTCCTTGACAAGAGAATAGAAGAGTGGGGTAGTGGTCCCAGCACGTATTAATCAAAAGCTCAGGTCTGAGATTCAGTTTCCGGAACCTCTTCTTATTATTACAGTCTTCACCAAACACATAAAGGCACTGCCCACGCTTGCTAATATTGCTATCATCCTGTAAGAGTAGCATGGGTCTAGCTCTACTAAGATGTAAGGTGGTAAAATACTCTGATGATGAGATCAAAGCTCTCCAATGCCTACAAACCCTTCGATTTCTAAGAAGGCGATCGAATGGAAGTCTACTCATGATATCAACAACGAGACACTCTGGCAAACGTTCAAAAGTTTCAGCAACATCTTCATCACCTTTACATATTTTATTAAATAATGAACCCAAGAGCTCTGTGAAACATTCAAGTGCCATGAGCTCCTTCCTGTCAAGCTACAAAAGAAGCAAACAACAAACTGTTTGGTATGATATATAGCATAACATGCACTGTTTGATTAGAAGAAAAGAAACAAAATACATATTGGGATTCAATTGGAGGGGCATACTAGTCATCGAAACCAACAGATTGGAAATTACGTTTAGATCATTGTAATTAATTCGCTGAATTTATGTTATATATACACCATCAATGAAAGAAAATTTTTAGAAGAACAAGATACTTTTACCTATTATAGCAGCCAGAAGGTCACTTATATGTTATGGTTCATCGGGGGACTTGAGTCCCGCGACGGTCTAATGGGAGTGTGTGATGTGGATTTTATATAGTCTTGGACTCTCCCACTTTAATAACTAGTTTTTTAGTTGTGATTCTCCCTGTATCATTATCTAAATTTCAAGATTACAAATCTCCCTCGTCATAGTGTCCGGACTAGACGGTATATGCTATATCCCACCCCACAAGTACAGATGAGAGATCGTCATCCAGAAATTTGAGAGGGGGGTACAAGTATAACAATATATTAATTGAATAAGAAACTGAAATCATAAAATATGAACATGATTCTATATTTTGGGATAGGTAAAAGTTGATTCTAAGCAAATAAAAATAACATGCACACAGAGAACTTACACCTTGTAGAGCGGAATAGAACCGGCCGGAAACTGAGGGACTTCTGGTTTATTTTCGGCTATTTATTACAAGAAGTATAAAGCTAAAGGTTTTCTAAATCAATTATGTTTCGGACAACAATATTATGGTCATTTGAATTAGGATGCTTGGGTTTATGTTTTTGTCATAATATTTGTACCGAATTTCATAATTCAACTTCTTAAATTTCATTTTGTTAGTTTAACACCTCTATTTGTCTAAATGAGTTATTCACGTCTCATCTTATACGGCATAACTCTGATTTTGAAAATCAAATTTTTTGAATTTGATCATGAATTTGGACATTGATAAATTTTTAAAATAAAATTTACATATTTAAAAGCTGCGCAAAAAGTATTACAAGTTATAATAATTAATAATTCAAAATATTTAAAAAACATACAAAAAAAAGTACGGTAAAAAGAATTGACTCTTGAAATTCGACTTTTGTCCGATAAAGTGGAGAGAATGGATTATTTATAACACGTTTGACCGTTAGACCGTGGCTATAATTGTGGACCTAAAAGAGTTGCAAGCTAATGTGTTGTTCATTTACTTTGGACTTGATTATCTAAAAGAATTCTATGATTAATTAGTCAATTTGGTGATAATCAACGGTAGATTGGGCCTTTTTTGTCTTAGTTCTCACTTGGGGAAGGTAAAATTAGTATTGGTCTGTATTCATACTAAGGGAAAAATTTAGCAACACATCGTATTTTTCCAGTGCCAATTAAGGCACAACCACTTTTTAAATTTTTTTGCAAACATTGCCATTGATCTTCAGATGGGGACTTTGGGTCTGAGCTGGCTCAACTTCAAACTAGAAGACTAAGTGTAGGGCAACCCATAAGAAAGACAAATTCGGACCTAAAAGATTGAATTTAGGTTTAAATGAATTATAACTTCAGTCCTAATGAGTTTCAGAATTATCTATTCAATCATATTATTAGTTGTTTAATTGTGTGATCATTAAGTGAACTTTATTTATACATTTATATTAAACTTGAAAAGGAAAATATATGATTGATTTGGATGGAACAGTGTAAGATCAGAAACCT
Organism: Petunia x hybrida; assembly: GCA_037355625.1. NCBI lineage: Eukaryota > Viridiplantae > Streptophyta > Magnoliopsida > Solanales > Solanaceae > Petunia > Petunia x hybrida. Next base: position 4,319,607 of record JBBBVM010000053.1, on the reverse strand, counting down.
GCGCATTAAAGAATTGATTTGTGGCCTAACAATTTAAGAGATCACATTGTATCCTAATTCATGAGCACGTCATTCTGTTTTCCTAGATAAATAGTGAATAGGTTAATTAATTCTCTTATCAAAGGAGACCAAAGCTTTAGGCTATTTTTATTATTGAGTTTCCTATATTATTTGAGCGCTTTACTTTATTGATACTTAGCTTGACTTCATTCTTCAGAGTTCATATTAGATTAATCGATTTTCTTTAGAAACCAATCTACATATTTTCTTGATAATTAAGGCTTAAATGTAATTAACCATAAATGCTCCTGGAAATGATATTTTATTCACTCTGTATTGCTTGTACCATTGCGTGCGCATTTGGTACTAACTCAACCCAGTTCATCCGTGGAGTAAGTATTGTGTTTCCATCACTGCATTTTGGTAGGCTTTCTTTGATCATCTTTTCTTTCTCCTATTTTTCTTCTATATATACATTTTTCTTTCTTTGTATACTTTTCAAATTTCAAAGAATTAATTCTCTAATCGAGAAGTGAAGGAATCTTTTAGTCTTGGTTAGAACTCATAAGCCCAACATTTATAAGGATTCTTGGATTTTTAAACCAATACGGCCTAGCTTAAACTTAGCTAGGGGGTGACTTCAATTCATATTTAAATGAACCAAAATGCAACCAAAAGAATCTGTACATAATCTACTTTTATGAGTATTGCAATCAAACATGGAGACCAAATTAATACATTCATAATTGGCTCATATAATAAAAACAAAGATGTCTCTGTGTTTCCAAAACTTGAATCACTTTGCACAAGATACAAGTACCCGGGGAGTAGAGCTGCTTTTGGTAGGAAGCACTTTACCCCTAAAGTGCGGCTTACCGAACGCAAAACCAAGATTAGTCGGGCCAATATGGATAACAAACACCGTAAAGGAAACCAAAAGCAGTCCAATGAACTTTGGTCTAGGAAACTCTCAGGAGCTTTTGATGCAACAAAATGACAATTAATCCTAATGTTGCCAATTGCTGACAAAGGAGAGCAACTTTGAACAATCCCCATGGAAATGAAAATCTAACTCATTCTTAAAAGTGCATTATCTAACTCACCCAATACACAAACGTAAAGCACAAACAAGATGCTGCAATTTTTTAAATAGATCAGCTAACAGAAAACAGCACATAACCACTAATATCCATACAAAATAGAACATTGCTTTTAGTTCATCACTGTCAGTAAAGAATTATCTTTCTCAAACTTCCCAACCTTTTCCTTGAGAGACTTGATCTCCTTGTCAGCCTGAAAGACATAGGAAGCAGTAATGCCATCAATAGGAGTACAATGATAATCTCATTAATGTTAAGAGCAGCATGAAATGCAGTGAAATAGATTAGATGAACTTCTCAACTAAGGCAATAAAAGTTTTACATAGAAATGCAGGATTCAATAATTGCGATCAACACTTCATTAACAGTGGCTTTTCACAATTGATCAATAGCAGTCAGCCCTGTATGCAACAGCATTCCTCAAACAATGCAACAACATTCCTCAAACAATGTGCCTCTGATTTTGCAAACCTCTAATTGCTTCCATATCCAGGGAAAATAATTTTAACAGGTAATGAAATGAAAAAAAAAAATCATTATATATGTTTACGTTAAAACCAGTCGTACTTTCACATCTTGCAGACTCACACACAAAGCTTACGACCTGATTCTATTTTGAAAACACTTTGCCTCAAATGGCTCCTCGCTAAAATCTGTTTGGAAACCAAACAACTTTGGAAAAAAACATTTCTTGAAAGCAAAGCTTCAGCACAGTGCAGTCTTTGAGGTAAACATGGACTCTGGAAGACTTCACACATAGACACTCTGATTTTGCAAACCTCTTAATTGCTTCCATATCCAGGGAAAATACTTTTAACAGGTAATGAAATGAAAAAACAAATTCATTATATATGTTTACATTAAAAGCAGCCATACTTTCACATCTCCCAGACTCACACACAAAGCTTACGACCTGATTCTATTTTGAAAACACTTTTCCTTAAATGGCTCCTCGCTAAGATTTGTTTGGAAACCAAACAACTTTGGAAAGAAACATTTCTTGAAAGCAAAGCTTCAGCACAGTGCAGTCTTTGAGGTAAACATGGACTCTGGAAGACTTCACACATAGACACTCTGTGGGTCAGAGTGAGAGAAAGAAAGCGGTGATACCTCTCGCCAAGCACCAGATGAAACTTGGAGATGAAATCTCCAGACCAGTATATATACAATACCAATACATTAAAAAATGTGATATTGTCAGTCTGAATCATTGAATCAAGATATAGGGCAACTGGCCTTTAGTTGTCTGTGGAAGTCGACTCTATCTCTAGTCAGATGTATGCTAAAATCGAAGAGGAATAACATTAAGCATTGAAAATGTTTGAGTCAAACCTAAAATTTCAAAAAATTGATTGTTACCAATAGAACTGCAATGCATTACAGCAGAACTACTTTCAGTAATAGCTATAGCTAGTTACTAAAAATTTGCCGAATCAGAAAGATGAATTATAACATTCTTGACAACATTAGAAGAACAAAATTTGTTAGAGAATCAATAGAGGGACAAGCCTCAATATCCTTTGCGATATACAGATAGATTAGAACAAAATATAGCAGGAGTTGTCCCTTCCTAATCAGAACTTTGAAAGAAGGGTGTACCAAAGCAATTAACTTTCCACTAAATCAAAATGTACGTTCCCTTAGAGCTGAACATATCATGTACTTTCTAATATCATCTTTCACAAATCACGGGGTCAAAATATCAAGAGATTCATACACGTCCCAACAACAAACTGTTCCATCAACGGCCTTGTCAAGAAGTAAAAAATAACCACCAAAGCAATGGATATAGGAAGTGCAGGCAAAGCAAGTCTAAATTAAATCCCATACTAATAGTACATCCTAAACTAATAAGGAAGTGTTGGACTATCTGATAAGTGGGCGCAGTGGCCAAACAGTTTAGAACTCACTTTTCCATGTTCAAAAGTGATAGAAAACATAGTATCATAATATCAAGAAGGTATATAACCTGAAAGTTCCTAGTAGAAGTAACAATTAAAGCATAACATACATTCTTCTATGGATCTTCTTCATGTAGGCTTCATCAGATGGTGTGGCATCTGCGTGTTTTGACATCCTAACATAGCAGAATCTGCACACAAATGGTTTAAAAATCAGTTGATACTTTTGTGGTTCAAATTTAATATAAAGTATAACTTTCCACAAAGTCACTTTATACATTTAAAATTTAGCAAATCCAAGTATTGAGAATCACTTACCGCAGTAGTTAAAGTAGGCAATGAAACATAAACATGTCCCATTCAATATCACACACACAATTGCAGCACATATAAAAATCTTGTTGTACCATTCAAAGTTTTTCAAGTATTCCTCAGATTCCATTAAGGTCGCACAACGTTCCTTCACTTTATCAGCCTTCACTGTAGGATGTAGTGGAGCATTCTCTACATTTCCATTCACATCTTGGGACCTTTCAATCCGTGTACCCTCCGATTTCAAAATCTCTTCGGCTCGTTTGGCTAGTTCTTCTCTTCTTGCCTCCAAGTTCTTAACACGAGGGATCATTCTTTTCAGCTTCATGTAAGCCCCCCAAACGACAAGGTATACTCCCCCAGTAAAGGAAATCATCAATGCAATTGTGAAAATTGTCATAATTGTACATGAAACCTGTTGCTTTTGATATACTACTCCAGCTCCTGTGTATGTCAGTATAAAGGCAACCTCTACGAATAGTTTATGTATGTTACCAGTTGCCTTTTGTTCCAAGCTTGTAATTTGAGTGTCCAACTTGTCCCTTAGCTTCTCTATTGATTCTAAAGATCTCACGTTGGCTTTTAAAGCAGGTAGAGAATGAGTGTCCGGAGGAGCACCAGCAGCTACAAAGTAAAAGAATCAGTTACAACATAACACTACACATCAACTTTGACCTATTAGTGGTAGTACTAGCTATATGTAAGATGTGACAAGACTAAGCTACACATATAAACTGGAATTTTTAGAAAAGAAGTATTACCTCCCAAATTTTGTGATGCGGGGGTTAGGTTGTGGAATCTCCTCTATATCTATTTCTTGATCTAGAGATTAAAAGAAAAAGAAAAGTCAGACAATTATCTAAGAGAATAATAAAACACTAAATTTATTCCATTTTGTCAACTCTCTTTCAAGCTATATTATTTACCATGTGAGCCTACCGGAAACCAAAACAAGAATCCAGAAATAAGAAACAAGAACAACCAATTCTATAATATCAAACAAATAAGAATCAAAAGGAATCAAAAGGTATAGTTCATAAAGCAAACCCAAACTAGTATGAAGTATAAACATTATACAAACTAAACCCATAATAACATTGTATACATAATTTTTTTAGACCCATTTTGCAAACCCAAAGTACACATCTCTATAGCCAGAGATCAAAATAAACAAACTCACGAATAAGAAACAAAAACACCAATTCTATAATATCAAACAAATAAGAATCAAAAATCCACAGAGCAAACCCAAACTATGAAAGTAAAAAACATCATATGAACTAACCTCATAAAAATCTTTTGACATTCAAACCCAACGCACACATCTTTATAGATCTTTTAAGACCCATTTATTCCATTTTGTCAAGTCTCTTCAAGTTGTAGAGACTACTATAGACTTTAAGAAACAGGCTCACAAATAACAAACAAAAACACCAATTCTATAATATCAAACAAATGAGAAACAAAATCTACAGTTCATAGAGTAAACCCAGACTATGATACTATAAAACATCATATGAACTAACCCTATAAAATAATTTGACATTCGAATATATAAAATAATATTATATAAACAATTTTTCTAGACCTATGTTCAAACCCAACGTACACATCTTTATAGATTTTTAGACACATTTATTCCATTTTTTCAAGTCTCTTTCAAGCTGTAAAGACTAGTATACATAGACTTAAAGAAACAAACTCACAAATAAGAAACAAAAAAATAATTCTATAATATCAAACAAATAGTAAGAAACAAAATCTACCATTGTAGAAGCGAACCCAGGATTTGAACATGGCAAGACACGACTGATAGATATTTAGTCTGTCAAGTACTACATATATCCAATTTTTGAGATTCTATACGTACAAATATAGAATTTTCGTTCTTTCCACATAGGTCCGCCTTTGCACAGTTCATACGTAAACCCAGACTATGATACCAAAAAAGACGTTCAAAAATCCAAACTAAACATATATATCTGTTCAAACCCAAAGTACATATCTGTTCAAAATACTAGTATCAAATCAAAGAAAGAAACAGAGACTAGTGTTCAAACCCATTTATAAAATACTAGTACTAGTATTAAACAAAGAAAAACAAAACACAAAATATTTTTAACAATGGATTCAAAATCCAACATATAAAAAGTAGTAAAAAACAAGGAAAAAGAGATAGTAAGAGTATAGAGTTAGCTAGAAAAATACCAGGAGCTGGAAGAAGAAGCGGTGTATGGAAGTAGGGATGCATCGTTTTTGGTGTTCTTTCAGAAAATAGGTAATGAGTATTTGCAGATGGAAAATGAACTCAAGCTCAACAATGGTGCACTAACTTAGGCTCATGGTGCATTTTAAGCTAACGTACGCCTACATGTACTCACTTCAACAAACTTGGAAATAAAGCTTTACTATCTTTTTTGTCTTATTTACAGTAAAATTCTTAATTTTGTTTTTTTTACTTCTTGAAAAGAGAAATGTTACTCCTACTGATTAGTGTAACTTTTTCAAAAAGAATAAAAAGGAACTAAACATCTTTCCTCTTTGGTGGAAAGTTAATAAAAATTAAAAAAAGAGACAAGAAATTATGTAGGAGCTTGAGCGCTAATTGAACACAATGTCGTGCTAAAACTTATGCTTTTAACGTACATTATTATTTTATGTTATTGGTTATTTATTAGTCTGATTTTTCAATACCATTATTGGTTTAACTTCATATATAAACTTTAAACCTTATGAAGTTCGCGATTGAGGATCACCTAATCTTAAATACGTCGTCATCATTATTGTGCTTAAACACAAGGTTACTCTTTTCCTATAACTATGGAGGACCACCTACCGCTAGTCTTCAACCAGAAGGGTTTATTGCACAAAATCGCCAAGGCGCAGGCTTCCGAAGATAAAAGCCCAATGAATGTCAGATTCAAAGGCCGACACCTCATTAAAATTATATTTGCATATTCACCCAAAGGAAGAAAAAAAAACAGACCCATCGAAGACGAGAGTGAGGTATATATAACACGACCATTTTTGTCTACCACCCTTCTCATAGTACGTAGACGTTATTGCTCATACAGCTCCCAGCCAGCAAGCACGGTCTGAGAATATTTTAACCTAAGAAAAGAAGATTTAATAAGAAAAATTGCCTTCCTCTATAAAGAATGGAAGTATGGATGAATCGACATCAAATATAGAATTATTATTGTACACAATTTTCATTTTAATAGTCCTAGTTATCCATTCCACTATGTGGTAGAGTGTTCGTCCTGCTCTAGGGACAAACGAAGATAACAAGATGCTTACGAAGTGGCTGGAGTTTTCTGATAAACTATAACGGATGCTTACATTTCATCAAAATTAGGGAAGATTGCACAAAGGAGTTTCCCTTTTAGCAAATAAATTTGGCCCTCAGAACTAACGTGTACAGATATTATGTATAATACCCTTAAAAAAAAAAAGCTTTAGCAAATAAACTTGGCGCATAGAATTAACGGGTACAGATATTATGTAGCAGTCTTGAGAAAAAGGCTATTAGTGCAAATGCCGACACCTGATAGCCAAATCAATCAGTAAAAGATAATGACATTATTCATTTGCATGCATGTTAAACAATTTATCCAATTAATGACTCGTTTATTCATATATAAGGATTAGTTTTAAAGTCTTAATGGGGTAACATGATTAATTTGAATTCATGTTGTAGACCTCAACTAAGATGTGCGGAGTAATTAATTACAGTAATTGACATGTTCAAATTTTGAGTTGACTCATTTGATTTTTCCACATGTAACACTGAGACATAAATATTGGTATTTGGTACATCTGATAGTCAGCCATGAGAAATCTCATTGACAATATTACTAACTAGTACTAACATATAAATGATCAGAAACAAAAAGATTTTACAAAAGGAATTTATAAATTTCAATGTAATATGACCGATCTCTACAAGTATGTCTTAATTTAATAGAATTTCTTTCTATTTAAATAAGACAAATAGTATTCATAAACTTGTACTACTACAATTTTATTTTGTGTAATTTAGTAGTAATTAAGTGATAGTGTTACAATCACAACACTAGCTTTTTTGCCATTCATGAGCCAGCAGCGTAGTTTCACCATTTTCGTGCAAGTTTTAAGACGTTGTACTCTATTTTCTCTATGGCAGAATTCTTTCTTGTCTTTATTACCATTCTTGGTGAATGTTTGACCATTATTTTGGTAAAAGTCAGGGTCTTTAGACACTCATTTCCCTATATTTATCTATGTTCAGAGATTTGCTTAACCTATATGGAGAGCCAAACTTGCTGATTTGCTAGGATAGTATATTATAAGATGTTAGAAATCATGTTAAGCTTTTTTTTTTAGGATTAAGAAACGATTACTATGATACTACTCCTAAAGAGTAGCAGCATACTAGTTTGTCTTCAGAAAATGCTAGAAATCAAGAGCTAATTATTTTTTTTTTTAGCAAAATACCACTAAGCTTATAGCTTAGCAGCTAATTTTATTAATAATAAGCAAATAAAATATAAATACGGTCTTCACAATCATGAATGAAATATGAACTTGAAACCCTAGTAACAGGACTAGATAAAATTATAGGAGTAGTAGAGTCTGATGACAAAACAGATAGGGGGAACCCAGTTGAAACAGAGCAAAAGTGTGGTCAGGAAGAACTTAGGAAAAACTTGCATGTGCCGTTAGTAGAATAGACTGATGTGGGGTTGGGTGTAGCGAAAAGAGTGATAGAACAACTAAGGGAACATGATCTTGTTGAGTCCCTTACAGAAAGTGAAAAGAAATCAAGTACAAATGTTGTGGGTACTGAGGATAATGAGGGAGCTTCTGGTCCAGTAGTTGGAGGACCTAGTCTTGCTGAGGTTTCACAGGACTTAGGTCAAGAGCATGTCTCTTGCCCAGATCCTACTGAAGCTGATGATGCAGAACTGAATTGGACAGACTCAGAAGAAGAGAAAAATGAAGGTACTGTGACAGAAAATGCTGAAAGTGAAGGGGTTTCCAAGAAATCAGAAGAATCAAAGAGGAAAAGAAAGTTTGGTGAGGAGGATGAGAAACTGGAGTGTGAGGAAGAAGAAGAAGAGGTAGTATTTGTTGAGGGCTGGTTTTGAAGTATGAAAAACGGAAAGGACTTAGAGGTTCCCACGAAGAACCTAGTCCTTGAAATGAAGGGCACGCTTGATCGAAAAGAATTACGGGTTGCAAATCCCTGCGGAACTAGGAGTAGTGGCGCATGAATGAGTATGCATCCTAGTCAGACTAAAAGAGGCGGTGCCCAGGCTGTGTCTTCGAAGTGTGAAAAGGAGTTGGACTTCAACAAGGAAAAGAGTTACTAGGAATCCTGACTTGCCATAATTAAAAGGATTCCTTGTAGGACTCAACTAGGGTTTCAAGACCTGTATAAATACAAGTAGTGGAGACAGCCGTAAATTTAGTTATTCACAAATGGAGAGTTGAGAGCATACAAAGACGATCTAGCATCTTTCTACGTGAGTAAACTGGAGAAGACAACTGAAGTGCATGCAGTGTATTGAGTCTAGATATTCTGTCTAGGTTCATCGAGTTGTAAGTTGTCTTAGTTTGAGCATTCATAGTTTTACCTATTGGCTTATTACAGAAGCATATGTATTAGGTGAACTCTTGTGTAATTACTAGAAAAGCTAGAGTTTAGCTTTGAGTAGTGATTAGGGTCTAGAGTGTAGCCCCTTGGTTACAGAGTTTGTAATCAGAAACTTTGCTCTTGTGTTAGCAAATTCAGTTCTCCCAGAGTGTGGGTCGTGGTTTTTCTCCCTTGAGCAAGGAGTTTTCCACGTAAAATCCTTGCGTCTTCTGTGTGTGTGGTGTGGTGAGTTGCAGTGCTGCTCGGCTGAGATGAAACCGGGGCGTTCAACCGAGGTATAAATATGTGACCTTGGTGATTCAATCTTGCTGCTCGGCTGAGGTGAAACTAGGGCGTTCAACCGAGGTATAAGTATGTGACCTCGGTGATGCAATCTTGCTGCTCGGCTGAGGTGAAACCGGGGCGTTCAACCGAGGTATAAGTATGTGACCTCGGTTATGCAATCTTACTGCTCGGCTGAGGTGAAACTGGGGCGTTCAACCGAGGTATAAGTATGTGGCCTCGGTGATGCAGTCTTGCTGCTCGGCTGAGGTGAAACCGGGGCGTTCAACCGAGTTTTGACTGAGAGTTTGAATATATAAGTATATGAGGTGTCCCTCGAGAATAAACAATAATTTATGAGAACAAGGCGTAATCTGAAGGATGACTGGCCACCGTTGAAAGGAATCAACGGAGCTCACAAACTGGATATACTGAAAGCCTGCTTTTCATCGTGAACTTTATTCTTTACAACTTCAATACCTTCCACATAAAAGTATGCAGGCCCTTACGAGCTAAATACCTCCGGGATACCCAATAAATCTCATAGACTCCCTTCTAAAAGGCGAAACAAGACTTACTTGGGTATAACATATTAAGAAAAAAAATGTATACAATCCATAAACATGTAAATCATTGATGGCCTGAGAATTAATACTAAACTGAAAGTTAATCTGATAAACTAATAACTGATGCAAAACTGAAGCCACTTTATTAACTAATATCACCGATCCACTTCTTTATTAACTTTACTATAAGATTTTTGGTTGCACTACAAAGCTTAAGTCACTTTCCATTTGCAAAGATAGAGCTGAATAATAACACAATAAATCTCCCCTAATCTCGCTTAGAACACTGCAGTATTTCGCAACTGCTAGCTCCATTTCTTCGCTTTTCATTTCACCACTCATCTATTAGCTGACCATCAATTAGCACCGTTCTCTCTTATTGAACTTTATCCCCACACTTCATGATTTTGCTCTTTAGCCAAATCTTTAATAGATTTTAGTAGGTGGGACTCCCTAAGACATCATCAATATTATTTGTATGCACCATCTCTTAGTGGACATTATTTTCACCCAAATTTGTGCACATTCACTAAACTATCTAATGTTTATCTCCTGCAAAGTGCACTACTTGGTATTAAGGGTGCCCAACGGTTCAGTTTTGATCGAACGGAATCGGATCCGGCTCAGACCGATCAAAACCGGACCGATGTACTTAACCAATCCCTGAAACCGGCCACGAGACGGCCCTTCGGATTTCGACCTGATGAACCGGTATTAAAATGGACCAGAACCGGCCCGGGCCAATTTAATCTGGTAAAAAAATAGAAAAATCCAATTTCAGTCGTTGGCAATGGCTCTTTTTACGCCCTAGCCGTTGTCCAACGTCCAAAAACGACCATTTTAGTCCCTCTACCACCCCATAACCACCCCAACTAATGTTTTCCTATAAATACTCCATTATTTCATCATATTTTCTTAGAAATCATCTAATTCTCTCTAATTCTCTACAATATTGCTACTTTTCTACTCTGACTATTTGTTAAAATTTTATAATTTGGCTATTTTATCAAGTTTTAACTGGAATTGCTATAAAAGTTATATTTGGCTATTCGGTAAAGTTTTAAATTATCATGTATTGGGTAAATTGGAGGCGCTACTTGGTTGAAATATCAGTTTGGCTATTTATTGAAATTTTTTACTATCAAGTATTCAACTAAGTAATTGGAGTGAAGGATCAAGTATCAACTTCAACTCAATTATATGTTTATATTTGGTTGGTCAATCCTACTTCCTACTCTTTTATAATTTGTTTTCTTATATTTATTTTTAATTTGATATAATTATGTCTCAAAGAGGTTCAATTAGAACTAGGGGTGGGCACTAAACTGAAAAAATCGAAGTACCGAACCGAACTAATTCGGAACTTCGGGTTCGGTACTTTAGTTTTTCGGTTCGGGTTCGGTCAAGGAAATTTTAAAACTTCGGTCTAAGAGAATAATAAAACACTAAATTTATTCCATTTTGTCAACTCTCTTTCAAGCTATATTATTTACCATGTGAGCCTACCGGAAACCAAAACAAGAACACAGAAATAAGAAACAAGAACAACCAATTCTATAATATCAAACAAACAAGAATCAAAAGGAATCAAAAGGTATAGTTCATAAAGCAAACCCAAACTAGTATGAAGTAAAAACATTATACAAACTAAACCCATAATAACATTGTATACATAATTTTTTTAGATCCATTTTGCAAACCCAAAGTACACATCTCTATAGCCAGAGACCAAAATAAACAAACTCACGAATAAGAAACAAAAACACCAATTCTATAATATCAAACAAATAAGAATCAAAAATCCACAGAGCAAACCCAAACTATGAAAGTAAAAAACATCATATGAACTAACCTCATAAAAATCTTTTGACATTCAAACCCAACGCACACATCTTTATAGATCTTTTAAGACCCATTTATTCCATTTTGTCAAGTCTCTAAAAGTTGTGGAGACTACTATAGAATTTAAGAAACATGCTCACAAATAACAAACAAAAACACCAATTCTATAATATCAAACAAATGAGAAACAAACGAGCACCAGCAGCTACAAAGTAATCTCCACCGAAGATGAATCTCAAGTTATAGCTCGGTGGAGATTCACCCTGGCCGAACAGCTAGATTGTATCACCGAGGTCACATACGTATTCTGGAACTTCGGGTACCGAAGAACTGAATAACCCGAATTTTTTTAAAAAAAAAAAAAATAGAAACTTCAAGGGAACTATTAAAAGTTCTTCGCCAGAAATAGAGCTGATATAGTGTCTCGGTTTGTAATAAGGTTGATGATCGTAGAGAATAGTTTAGAAGATCCATCTAGATTTGTTGGTACTATAACCCTAATAGTTTGCGATAAGGTTGATCAACGTAGAAAATAGTTCTAAAAAAACCATCTAGATTTCTTGGTACTGACCTTAAGGTGTGGATTGTAAAGTACCAAATTAGTAATTCATTTAAATAAGCATTAAGCGATGACTATTCTGGACTATCTTACATGAGATGCTAGCTATCTCCAATATTTAAGCATTATAAATTTTCTTGTTTGGCCTTTTTTTGGGCGATAACTTTGGTTTAAACCGAACAATCGATGTACCGAACCAAATACCGAACAAAAAAATCGAACCAAAGTATAAAAATTATGGATTTTTCTACACTTCAACCAAACCGAAGACCGAAGTACCAAACCGAAGTTTGAAAAAAATCTAACAGAACACCGAACGCCCATCCCTAATAGGAACTAGTGGTGGGGGTGGTCACGTGGTCGTCGGGGAAATACGGGTAAAGAAATTGCTGGTAGTTCTAGTTATTATCATGATGTTAGTGCTAATAATATACTTGATCATAAAATATTAAAAGCACAATACGGCTTTTATATCACATAAGGGGTTAATTTAGAAGAAACACCACCTAGTAAATTCCAAGCTAGTCCACCTAAAGTTCAGTCTGATTTACCTCCTGTAGCTCCTACTAGAAAACCGGCTACATGTAAGGATAGATCTGAGGTGTGGAAATTTGTGGAAAAGAGAGTTGCAGAACAGAGGGCCATATGTGGGCTTTGTAAAAAGGATTGGTCTTTTAAAACTGGGGGTAATGAAGGTGAGACGGGTAAAATTAGGACGCACTTACAAAATAAATATCCTAAAGAATGGGCAATGAGGGACTGAACATACGGGAGTAGTGCATGATCAATCTTCGGGTACCCAGATACAACTTAACTCAGTAATAGGGGGGATTTTTCATTATGATAAGCAAAATGATAGGGAAAATATTGCTAAACTGGTTGCAGTAGAGGCTTTACCCTTTACTTTTTCTTCATGTACTGATTGTGTTCATTATATTCAGTCTACATATAATCCCTTGTTTTCAAGATTTTCTAAAAACTACTGTTGGAAATGATATTATTAAATTTAAGAACGAATATAAAGATTATTTGCGATATTTATTTGATAACTTTGACACTAGAGTATGTCTTACTACAGATATGGATCGTTCACTACTAAAAAAACAGGATTTTTCGACTGCCAGAATTCGACCGAAAATCGGTCGAACACCTATTTCGACCGATTTTCGGTCGAACAGTACACTTGGTGAAAGTGTTCGACCGAAAATCGGTCGAAATAGGTGTTCGACCGATTTTCGGTCGAAAAAAAAAATTGTCTGGTACCTCTCGACCGAAATTCGGTCGAAATAGCGGTCGACCCACGCGATATACATTTCAGCAGACAGCCCTCCTTCTTCATTTTTTCTTCTTCTCCAATTATCTCTCTCTCTCTCTCTAAACACCATAACCCACCCCCAAACGTCAAAAAATACGAAATCCACCATAACCCACCCCCAAAATCAACACTAAAACACAATCTACCCTCCTAATCACTACCCATAACAACAAATTCAAGGTAAATTCTTAATTTTAGGGTTACTTTAATTACTTTGTAAAACTTGAACCCTAACTTTTTAACTCAATTTTTTTGTAGTTTTGAAGCATATAACCAGTGGGGAATCAATTGTAGGTGCTATAGGAGCATAAATCAACGTTTAGGTACTTTTTTTTTTATTTATTTATTTCGAATTTAATTAACTTTTTAATTATTTTGTAACTTTGCATATTTAATGTTGCATATTTAGTTACTTATTAGTTAGCAAAGCTTATTGTAGTAATTGTTGATGTTGAACAACTTGTTTGGTGTTGTTAGCTATTACAAAGTTAGGTTTGTGTTGTTTGGGATTGTTGTAGTTGTTGGTATTGTTTGGTAGTGTTGTTTGCAATGTGTTCTTGCCTTGGTATTGTTGAGAAGATGAACATGTTATGCCTAAAACGAATAAGCTTTTGTTTGTTTGAATTGCTTGGATAATATTAATTAATAGGGTGTTATTAGATAATATTGCTTCTTTGGGGCATTTCATCAAACAAGTTTGTGTAGATATTGTTTCTCAATCTTGCAATATTTCTCAATCTTGCAATATTTGTATTCACTATTTTTTTTTCAATGAATGTGTGTATTTAATCTATTTAATTGGACTATTTTTTTTTCAATGAATGTGTGTATTTAATCTATGTTACCCGCCTAATTTTTTTCAATGAATGTGTGTATTTAATCTATTTAACCCGTCTATTTTTTTTTTTTTGCAATGAATGTGTTTATTTAATCTATTTAACCCGCCTATTTTTTTTGCAATGAATGTGTTTATTTAATCTATTTAACCCGTCTAATTTTTGTGCAATGAATGTGTCAACAGGAATGAAGAATATTTTTTCAGGAAAGAAGGGGCCTAAAAAGGCAGGTGAGCCTTCACGTGAGCCGGCACAGGACACTCCTCCCCCTCGAGTGTTTGCAAGAAGGAAGGGGAAAGGAAAGGCAGGTGAGCCTTCAGGTGAGCCGGCACAAGACACTCCTACCTCTCAGGTGCCGCATCACCTTCCTACAGGAGCACCAGCAGCAAACAGTCCAGATTTTTTCAGGCCGCCCGGCATGTCCCAGGTGCCGCATTCGCTTCCTACAGGAGCACCTGCCGGATACAGTCCGGATTTTTTCAGACCACCTGGCATGCCTCAGAGCCATACTGGTTGGAGGCATCACTTCAGTAGTTATGACATGACTGAGAGCCAGGACGGTCCATCCCACGGCGTTCCCGGACTAGGCGATCCCACACAGTCCACTAGTCCGTCTGGGTCGACTCAGCCGCCTTCCGACCCATCTAGCCCTACCTGCCCTTCGGTACAGCAGGAGATTCCTTACTATGATCCCAGATCGCCATATTACATCGGTGCCCCATCGATTTAGCAGTAAGCTTTTAAATATTAGTATTTCTATTAACCCGTCTGTTTTTTTACGTAGCTTTTGCCCCAACACTGATGCTACTCCTGTGCTGACGAAATGCATGAAATCTCAATGGAAGGAATCATGGCCATCCTGGGGCGCTGTTCCCCCTCATGTAAAGCAACAGATAATGCAAGCTTTTGAGGTGATAAATATGCATACGGTTTTTCACTAATTGCAGGTTTTCTTAATGATTATGTTTAAATAAAATATTTTGATGAATATTGCAGGTTCAGTGTAAGTGGCATCCGGCTCTGGACTATAAAGTCCGTTCTAACTTCCCTAAGAAATGCGCGGATGTGTACAAGAACGCAATGTACAATGCGCGCAAAAATGGGAAAATGCCCGGCTTCCTCTATGATCATCAATGGAGAGAGCTGCTGCAGTATTGGGGTACTCCCGAATTTCAGAGGAAGAGCGAGCAAGGGAAGAAAGCTCGGGCATCTACTAAGGGTGGATCGCTGCATACCGGCGACGCAGTTAGCGCTGCGACGCAGAAGATGCGCTTGGTAAAGTAATTTAATTTATAAGAATTACTATAATAGTTTATTTTCTATCTAACTTGTTCTCTTCTTTAATTTGTAGGAAAAGCAACAAAATCGGACTATTCCGCTCTCTGAAATGCACAAGATCCGCCATATCAAGAAAGATAAAAAGGGCGGAGAAACATGGGTCGAGCCCCGAGCACAAGAGGCCTGGGTAAGTACTTAAATTTAAACTAAAGTCGCGCCAATCCTTCAAGTTTAAAACTTCATAGTTGTACCGTTGATATATTTATGTTTTTCAGGAAAAAGCTACAAAGGCCCTTGAGGACTGGACCGCGACTCAGCAATCTGAATGCGGAAGCAGTACCCCAGTACCGCTAACGCTCGAGCAAGAAACCAACTTATGGTTGGAAGCGGTCGGAGGGGTGAAGAAGGGTTCAGCTTATGGCATTGGAACACTGTATTCATCTGCCAAGCATAAATCGAACTATTTGGGCTCGTGTTCAAGTGCTCCTCCAAGCTCTGCTCCCGCTCCAGAAATGACTCGGATGCAAGCGGAGATCGAAGAACTGAGAAAACAAAATGAAGCTATGCGCTTAGCACAGGAGGCGCATCAGAGAGAAGTGCATGAAATGATGCGCGCATCACAGGAGGCGCATCAGAGAGAAATGCATGAAATGATGCAAGAGCTCCTCAGGAACCAAAGAAAAGGCAAAGGAAAGCGTGATAGCTCGGGAAAGGGAAAGAGCAAGAGCAGACATAGCCACCATTCACCGTCTCAGTCTGATGACGGGTCTAGTTCGGCTTCTAGCCATTAGTAGTGAAAGTTGAACTTTAAACTGTTTGTTTAGTTTGTTTGAATATTGTAAAACTTGAACGAATGTTGAAAGACTCCTTTCTATTGTTTGGCTTTGTTAGCCTTGTTTGAATAGCGTTTATGAATGTCTTGTGACTGGTTTTTCTGCGTGTTTACAGGTGGTATAGGCCTAATTTCAGCTTTTATGTTGCAGGTTTTTACAGGTTTTCGACCGACTTTCGGTCGAAAGTTGGTCAAAAAAAATTACCAGACCTTCGACCGAATTTCGGTCGAAGGCCTATCGACCGAAATTCGGTCGAAGAACATGGACTAAGGTGACATGCTCTTCAACTGAAATTCGGTCGAAATATGGTCGATAGGTCGACCGAATTTCGACCGATTGGACGGTCGAAAATGACGGTTTTTTTAGTAGTGGTTCTACCAATAATTGTGATTATATTACAATTATTGTTCGTTGGATAGAACCTGATTGGATTTTCAAAAATGTATTATTGTCTATAAAGTTGTTGATGAACCACACACGAGAAATTATATTTGTATTAAAGTTTCATCAATTTTTTGTACGTACCGTTTAATTAACAAAGTTTTTAGTATTATGGTAGATAATGCTACAAACAACACAGATGCACTTAGGAACTTAAGACCTATTTTGAACCCCCCTTTTGAGGACTTTTTTCATGTTAGATGTGCATGTCATATTTACAATTTAGTAGTAAAAGATGGTCTTGACTTGTTTAACCTTATTATCGAAAAGGTGAAAGTAGCTATTACTTATATATTTAGAATAAAAAGTCTAGATAGATAAAGAGAATGGGAAAGAAAATGTATAGAATTAGGAATGGAAATTAGGAGAGTCCCAAAGGAAGTTTGTACTAGATGGAACACTTTATATGATGCATTGAATGTTGGTTATGAATATAGAGTGCCTATTTCATAAATGTATAATAAGCATTTTATGGAAGACTATCACCTTAAAGATGAAGATTGGAACCTTGTTGCTCATCTCCTTCATTTTTACAAAAAATTTATCTTGCTACTTTAGAATTTTCTGGACAATATTATCCAACTGTTCCTACAATGTTATATTATATCGCTGGAGTATCGGAGTTATTGAAAGAATATAGGAAATATGAAGTATATAAAGTGGCTGTAGAAGCTATGGTTGAAAAATTTAGAAAATATTTTTTCCCTATCCTCTTCTTTTTTACATTGCTTCTGTATTGCATCCTGCTTTTAAACTAAAGTTAACTAACGACTTGTTTGAGAAATATATGCAAATTTAGAAATTACTCACACTGAAATTGAGACTAATAGATTTCCAAGTATGGAAGATGCGTGTGTTAAAGTTTTTACAGATACCATGACCGTTTTTGCAAAGTATAGAGCTTGGGCAGACAGTGCTACACCAACTGCACCAATACAATTCACCGGTGAAAGTTCTTCTCAAACGGGTCAAAGGTATGCAGGGATGAGCACTTTTGGCAAAGTTGATGAAAGGTTGCTAGAAGAACAGGACTAGTACGGGGAAGAATATAGCGAGTTTCAAGTTTATTTAATTCAATATCCAAAGAAACTTAAAAAATTTTGGAAGTCATGATTTGCTAGATTACTGGAAGCTTCAAGAATTGCAATTTCCAATTTTTGCAAAAATAACCCAGGATATATTGACAATTCAAGCTTTCATCAGTTGCCTCGAAAAGCACTTTTAGCCAAGGAAGATTACAAATTAGAGATCATAGATATTCGTTGAAGCAAGAGTTAATGGAGACAGCAGTTTTATTCAGGGATTGGATTAGAGCCGAGCGAAGAAACTTTGTACTACTAGAAATAATACATAGACGGCCCCTTAAAGTTGACAGCATTTTCCTCACAGCTCCCTAAACTATACCTATGGCTTTTTGGACACTTAAACTCTACCCAAAATGTTTCATTTAGACACTCTTCACGCAAACATTCAGCACACAACATGCGTGCATGTAACGCACTATGATGTGGCAAATATGCCGGTCAAACAATGCCACGTGGCTTTGAGTCTAAATAAAATAAACTTTAATAAATTTTTGGACCCCACAATAAAAAATTCAATTACACATTCATCATCTTCTCTACCCGACACCAAACTCAATTACAATCTCACCATTTTACTCCATCATGTTTTTCGGCCAAAAAAAATTGCCAACTTGAATAGTCATTACCATCATCTTCTCATTCTCTTACCATCCATTTTTCACTCACTCATCATCCATCACCTACTTTCTCCACCTCTTTGCTGTCAATCCATCACATGTCACACAATTTTTACACTTTCACAATCTCAAATTTAGAATAGTGCACCCTCCACTCTCTGGCAAAGATCAATTTGAAAGCAAATTCATGGGATAAACTCGACAACTTCACATCAGCTTCGGACTTCAAGATTACATGATTTTTACAGTTACAAAGCTATTGATTGCTCAATTTATCGAAAGAGAAGAATAATGTTGTGACTTACCTGGATTTTTAATTTTAACCAAATGTTACTAGATCATCCTAATTACGTACTAACAGTATCCTAAATTAAAAATAATGCTTTGTTTCAGTGAGTTTTCTTGATGGTTTTAGTGTGTGCTGTTGAAGAAAAGTGGCTGGTAGGTGGTGTTTTTTTGTCAGAAGTAGTGTTGATTATAGAGATAATTGAATGGGCTGTAGCTTGTACTTTATCATGGATGAATCTTGGCTGGTTTTTGATGAATTAGGCGGAGATGAAGGAGGCAGTGATGGCGGCACAGAGCAGTTGTGGCTATAGGTGGTGGAGATGGTATGTCTGCAACTTTTTTTACTCGCTCACGTACTTTGAGCGAGTGCAGTTCACGATTTGTGCCAGGTAAGCGAGCTGTGCTAACTAGGCACATTATATAGTAGGTTCAGGTGGCTCACAGGGACAAGGTAAAGTAGAGGGGGCTGTGGAAAAATGATGTCAACTTTAAGGGGTTGTCAATGTATTCCGCCTAAAAAGAAAAATATATATATATTGATCAAATTTTAAACGACGGAACAAGCGAAGGGAATCAAACTGGCAATGACGAAGAAGAAGAAGAAGAAGAAGCAAAACCAGACGAAGAAGATGAACCAAGAACAATAACCACCAGTTCCTAAAGAAAGCCTACGGCTATCCTCAAAAATTTAACCAATATGTTTAAAAGAATGTAATTTTCTAAATTATGATTTTGAAATTACAAGTTGAAAGTTTGGCTATATATATAGTATGTACTTGGCACTACTTATGTTTTAAACAAGTATCAATAAAGATAGTATTTTTGGTATTTTAAAACTTTTTATGGTATTTAAAAAATTAAATCTTTTCAACTGGTGTTTCATGTGAATTTCCCTTTAACTTAACAAATATAAGATGTTTTAGTAATAAGCACGTCTAAACTCCACAACAACCAAATGAGGACGAAATTAAGTACTTGCATGAGTTGTAGAGGAACGACACGTTAAAGCAATACTCCATTGGTTTCTGTTTGTAAATCATTGTGTCACTAGGCCCGAAATCTTTTTAAGAAAATGAAAACTTTTCAATCATTCAGTTTAACATGAGTCATATATTTCTGTGGTTATAAATCATCTCAGATAAAATAAAAAATATAAAATAATATTATCTTTCAAATTTTAAAATTTGTTGTTATTGTTCAGACGAAACAAAAAAATGCTACTATATTTTAAATAGAATGAGTACTCCCTATAAAATTACTTTGACATCGAAAACATTAAATTAAAGTATAAAAGTTTTTTTTTTCGATTCGATAAAAATGAATGTGCACTTTTCCGTTCTACTAATTAGTCTGGAGCGATGGCGCCCTCATTATTAGATCCTGTCATGACACTATCAGACTATGAGAATTCTACCCATTTACTCCTCCCGTCCAACTCTTGTTAGAATAGAATGGCCAAGTTGAATGCCCAAGGGTGATTTACAGAAACACGATATTTCTGACGCCTTGTCACAAATTTAACCCTTTAATGAAAGTGTTACAAATTTTGCCCCATAAGAAAGTTCCTGACATCTTTTTATAAGGAAACACTTAGTGGATGCTAGGAATTTTCCTCTTGCGATTGCCAGAAATTTTCTTGACGAGGTTATTTTGATAAGACTTTTCAGAGCCAAAACTGTAAAAGCATCGCCCGATCTGTCGGTTTTGCAGAAAAACTAGTAGGCCCTATATAGTAAAGCCCAATTTAGTAAATTGGCCCATTATCTTGATACCACAAAATATCTTAACTTAGTAGGCTTGTCCTAACAATAGAAGTCTTTAACTTTTAACCTTTATGGTGATCCACCAGGATCTTCCAGGACTTTTTTTGAACTAAAGTCTTGGTAATCCGTCAGAAAGTTCGCATTACTATTGAACTACATGGTTTACACATTTTGCGTAGCCAATAAAAATTTCAAGGGTGTTCAAGCTTAAAAAATATCTTTCTTCAAAAATGTATAAATTGGGATTTGATCCCGGATTGTTTAGGGCATCTCCAACTTTGTGCACTATTTTTTGCACTAAAATAGTGCAAACATCAAAATGGTGCAAACTAACTCCAACCCATTGCACTATTTTTTGCACCAAAAAAGAATATTCTATTTATATTCTTCTCTCTCTTCTAAGTTATTATATGTTATTGTACATTGTGTTATTTATTAACAACATATTATATTTTATATGGCCACTTTTCATTTTTGTGATGGTTATATTTTTTTTATACGATTATAACTTATAATAAAATTAACTCACAATTTTAATAAAAATAATGCACTAAAAATAATTATAAGACACTTCAAATTAAGATATAAAATTAATATTATAAAATATTACATAAAAAATTATTAGGTATATCAGGAATCTAAATGTAAAAATTAAAATTTATAATATGAAAAAATAAAAGTGTTATATAAAAAATATATATTTAATGAATAGTAATGGTATAAATGAATAGGTATATTAGTAATCTAAATGTAAAAATTAAAATTTATATGTTAAATTAAAAAATTTATATAATAATAATAATAATAATAATAATAATAATAATAATAATAATAATAATAATGGTGAGTGTTGTACCAAATTTGGTGCAACACTATTCATACACCAAAATGAAGCAAAAAAGATTGCAAGGTTGGAGATGGTCTTAGCTAAATTTGATCACCTTATATCACCAGGCTAGTACTATTAGTATTAGTTGTATTAAGGGTGTTCAAAATATAATATTTAATCATAAAATAGTTAAATTTAATCCATGTACACGATATAATTTTCCAACGAAGGGTGGTCGCCTGACTACCCTTGCCCCCATGTGGCTTCACCACTGTATTTTGAGCCCTGTACAAAAAAAATCCCCTCTTTTATCTTCTTTGTTTATCACGCATTATCCCTCTCTCTTTACTTTTTCTCCCACCAATCTTCTCATCATCTCCAAAATGAGCTATTGTTTGCCTCTCAAAGATATGACAAGAAAATCTCCTTTCTAGCAACTTCCTTATGCATTTTTACTCCCCCGATTTTTCAAATACACAGTCCAATAAGTCCGGAAAAATTTATTTTGGGGACTTCTATTCTTTAATATTTCTTCTACCGACTAGATCAGGCCATCATTGCCAGAGAAATTTGGATTGTCGACTTCCATCTCCTAACGAACCTAAAAGGTTTTTTATGAGCTTTCACCATATCCAAAGCTGAAATTGTAAAACCTTCAATTCCAACAGGTGAATTGTTGACTTTGTAACAACTAAATTCGTGTCAAGAAAATAAATACCGAGCAAATATTGCAACAGGTATATTTTATTTATCAAAATATGAGTGTTACAATTTCTATGATTCATCTGATTCGTCTTTTTAAAATAATAACATCATGGGCTTTTGAGCTTGATCTTGAAGTTTGAATTTGAATTTGATCTTGATCTTAACTTGTTGAGTTCAAGGGCTTGGAGCTTGGTCTTAAACTTGGTCTTGGATTCAAAGGCTTGAAGCTTGATCTTGAATCTTCGTCTTGATCTCTAGAACTTGTAGAGTAATATTTGAATGCTTGCAGCTTTGTAGAAATCTCTTGCTTTAATCCACGAGCTCTTTCTTGCGTCCTGTTCTTGATTATATCTTTTGATTTTTGATAATCTCAAATGAGAGATTTGACCCCTTTATATAGCTGTGGGATGGAGCAGCCACCAACAAAGCCTAACGACCCTTGGCCCGTGGACCGGCCAATCAAATTTGAGCAGTGATAAGGCTGTATTTGATTGGTCATAATACGTTATATGTACATGTTGTGTGGGCAAAAATATGCCACCTACTATTACAATGATACAAGTCCAGTTGGCGAGACTAGACTTATCCTACAAGTCACCAGGTGCAAAGGATACACGCTCGTTCTACGAGTTACGGTCATCCTGGCGATACGGGCGTGGGACAAAGGGCATACATCCTGCCGCCTTACGATTACAGTCTCCTAGTTAGGATTTTGTATATACTACCGCCTTGAGTTATAGGCCTATAGCCTTATTAGTCTTTGTATTTTACCTTAATTAGGACAGGGTATCCACTACTATAACTACCCCTCCTTACATTGTATTGAACATCATCGTGATTCACCTCAGAATCCAGCTATTCTCAAGTAATAAGACTACTTTACGTTTCTTACTCATTATTTCTCTCTTTTATTTATTTACTTTTTCATCATATTTACTGTATTGCTTGTGACCTCATTCTTAATTAATTGTTTAACCTTGGCGACCGATTTTAGGCATGAACAGTTTGGCGTCCACCATGGGGCTCAGGCAATTTTAGGTATTCTCCGAAGGCAAAGGCGCAATCATGTCATGCATCGGCGATCACACTGTATGAAATACTGATAACGAGATCTGACTGATAATTTATAACTCGGTCAATACGACTGAAATTGTGAACAACTATCTAAGATTAAAACCTAGTTATCTGTCATCATGGTTAAAGTCATACCAATTTACCGCGCCTTATACTGCCCCTCATGGAGCAAAGCCGCCGGTCCAAAAGTGTGTCAACACTATTTTCAAGGGGGCCCGGGGTTGGAAGCATCAGGACCAGAGCCGTCATGGCCTGCGAGGCTCACCAAGAGATAGCCAAGAAGCCACGTATCAACACAGTCGAGTTTGATGACAAGGATTCGCGACGAGTTCATCACCCTCACTATGATGCTTTAGTAATCACCTTGCAAGTATACAATGCTCGAGTCAAGCGTGTGTTGAGGTGCAAGATCAGGTAATTTCCAGTCCATATACCATAACCAACTTTAACAACTCCAGTGAGAAGTTTGTAGGAGAGGTATTCCTTCAGGTACACCTTTCGGGAGCAACCCAGGTGGCGTCCTTCCAAGTAATGACATGCGATCTCTCATATAACATTATTCTCGAGAGGCCTTGGATTTACGAAGTATGCGCAGTGCCATCTACACTTCAGCAAATCCTTAAATACCCGAATCTTTGGGGGGGTGAAAGAAATTTAGGGATAACAGAAGCTGTCCCGGAGCTGCTCTGTAACTGTTGTAATAGACGCCGCAAAAAAGGAAACGAAAAATCAGAAGAAGAAGCTAGATAAACTGCTTGACCCTGAGCTGGTCACCAGTGTACCTTTTGGGTTCAGGGTCCATGAAGCGGTTGGGTCTCAAAATTCGGCCATCGTGACTCCTGACTTGAAAGAGAAAGAAAAGCATGTCAAAGCTACAGTTGATGACCTTGACCCGTTGAGCTTCGATGAGAAGGATCCAGATAAGAAATTATATGTAAGGGCCAAGCTCTTAGCAGAAGCCAAGCGGGAATATGCTAACTTTCTGCTCGGTCAGGCACCTTCGCCTGGACACATACCGACATGCCAGGAATATTGACAAGCATCACTATACATAATCTAAACGTCGACCCTAGCTTTAAGCCAGTCAAGTAGAAGAAGCGATCAGCCAGTTGTGAAAAGGGGCTAGCGGTCCGCGAGGAGGTCAAGAAGCTACTAAACAATGGTTCCATTCGAGAGGTGCAATATCCCGGTTGGTTATCCAATGTAGTAGTAGTCCCCAAGAAGAACGGGAATTGGAGGATGTGCATCGACTTCATAGATCTGAACAAAGCATGCCCGAAGGATTCCTTCCCACTGCCCAACATTGACCAACTCATCGATTCAACGACAAGCCATGAAGCTCTAAGTTTTCTAGACACTTACTCAGGATACAATCAGATCCTTATGAACCCGGATGATCAAGAAAAGACTTTTTTTATCACATATAGGGGGACTAATTGTTACAAGGTAATGTCTTTCAGATTGAAAAATGCATGAGCAACTTACCAGAGATTAGTAAACCTGACGTTCAAAAGAAGATTGGTAAGATCATGGAGGTGTACATAGATGATATGCTGGTCAAATTAGAATTCGCCAAGAATCACATCGACCATCTGGAGATAGCGTTCGATATCCTGGATAAATTTGGAATGAAGCTCAACCTAGAGAAGTGTGCCTTTCGCATGTTCTCTAAGATGTTCCTCAGGTTCATTATTTCCAACAGGGGAATAGAAGCAAAACCCGTAAAAATCGAAGCAATCGAGGTTATACAAGAAATCCTGAAGAATGAAATCGAAGTTAAAAGGCTAAATGTCTGATTGCAGCACTCATCCGGTTCATCTCACGGTCATCGGAGAAGTGTCATCAGTTTTTCAAAGTGTTGAAGAAAAATAAAAACTTCGAATGGACAGACCGGTGTAGCAATGTGCTTCAAAAACTGAAGCAGTATCTAGAAAATCCCTCGTTACTAACTAAGCCATGTGAGGGAGAATCATTATTGTTGTACCTAGTAGTATCTGATGTTACCGTCAGCGCTGTCCTGGTACGAGAAGAGAAGGGGGTGCAATCACAGGTGTACTATGTCATCAAGTATCTTTTAGACATAGAGACTAGGTATCAATACCTAGATAAACTCGCACTGGCCTAAGTCATGGCTGCGAGGAAGCTGCAGCCATAAGGCACACCATTATCGTGGTTTTCTCCTTTCCCTTACGGACTATTTTGCACAAACTCGAGTTTTCAGACAGGTTGGAAAAGTGGACCGTCGAGCTCGGCGAGCATGACTTCATTTATCAGCCTCGTACGGCCATCAAGTCACAGGTGCGTGCGGGCTTTGTCGCCGACTTCAGTACCGAATTGATTCCGGGAGCTGAGATAGAGCGCAAAATGATAGAAGGAATTATCCCTGGGGAATGGGCGATCCACACCGACGGGGCCTCGAACGTAAAAGGGGCCGAGCTTGGTTTAGTGATTAAATCCCCAACAAAGAGAATATTAAGGAAAGTTGTCAACTGATCCCAGATGACGAACAACGAAGCTGAATATGAAGCAGTAATTCAAGCTCTTGAATTAGCTTACATATTTGGGGCCAGGGAGATCAGTGTTAATTGCAATTCTCAATATGTAGTCAATCAGGTAACCAAGGCATACACCGCCAAAGACGCCCACATGCAGGAATCCTTAGCCAGAGTAGAAAAGTGCTTGAAGAATTTTCAAAAATGAAAGATCAATCAAATACTGAGAGAAGAACATGCGGAGGCTAATGCCCTAGCAAGTCTAGCGGCCACTGCAGACATGAATGTAGACAGCCCGGTTTCCACCATTGAATTAACTTATTCGGATGTCAAATGCCACGAGGTCAACACAGTGGGATCATTGTGGGACTGGCCACACCCGATCATTGAGTATCTGGACAAAGGAGTACTTCCAGCAGATTGAAAGGAGAGCAGAAGTTTGAGAGCCCAAGCGGCCCGCTATTGCTTAATCAACAGCGAGCTGTATACACAGATGTTTAAAGGACCTTTGGCTAAATGTTTGGGACCCTCTCAAGTATATTATGCACTCAGGGAAATATATGAGGGGCAGTGTTGAAACCATTCCGGTGGGCAATCTCTAGCTCACAAGTTAATCAGGGCGAGCTATTTCTGGCCCCGAATAGAAGACGACGCGAGCAAGTTTGCCCGGGCGTGCAATAGCTGTCAAAGGTTTTCCCATGTACTTCATCAGCCGACAGAGTTAATACATTCAACAATAGCCCCTTGGCCTTTCATGAAATGGGGGATGGACATCTAGGACCTATGCCTAAAGCACCCGGAGGTATCAAATTCATGCTCATCATGACAGATTATTTCACCAAATGGTCGAAGCAGCAGCCTATACCCGGATCCAGGAGCAGGAGGTGATAAATTTTATATGGAAGAACATTACGTGTCGATTCGGCATTCCAACGGAAATCACTTGCAATAATGGGCCTCAGTTCATAGGTGATAAAATCACTGCTTTCCTGAAGGAGTGGGAGATAAAGAGAATAACCTCTACGCCCTATCATCTTTCGGCCAATGGTCAAGCAGAATCTACAAATAAGACAATAGTGGAGAATTTGAAAAAGCGACTCAAGAAAGCCAAAGGAAAGTGTATAGAAGAACTACCAGGAGTCTTGTGGGCCTATCGTACTACCTCCAAAGCCAGTACTGGAGAAACTCTGTTTTCACTAACATACAGAACGGAAGCAATGATTCCCCTAGAGATTGGTGAATCTAGTTTGAGGCGGTCATTTGCGATAGAAAAATCCAACGATGAAGCTTTGAATGCCTCCCTTGATACTTCGGAGGAACGGTGAAAAATAGTAGCCATACGCCTCGCGGCCTAGAAGCAACGGGTGGAGCAGTATTACAACGCGAAGGCTAATGGTCCTTCTACATAGGGAATCTTGTCCTTTGCAAAGTTACTCTGAACACCAAGCAGGCTAGTGCAGGAATTCTTGCCCCAAATTGGGAAGAGTCGTACAAAGTTCGAGGCGTTGTTGGAAAATATGTGTATGTTCTTGAAGACATAGAAGGAATAGCCATTCAAAATAACTGGAACGTCACATGGCTAAAGAAGTACTACTCTTGAAAGGCTCAGTTAAGCCCATATCGAGACATGTATTTTTCCCTTTCCTGTTTTCTTTTATTGT
The DNA here is from genome assembly GCA_037355625.1 of Petunia x hybrida. Taxonomy (NCBI): domain Eukaryota; kingdom Viridiplantae; phylum Streptophyta; class Magnoliopsida; order Solanales; family Solanaceae; genus Petunia; species Petunia x hybrida. The sequence continues at coordinate 4,292,211 of JBBBVM010000053.1, read as the reverse complement.
CATTATTTACAATGGGCACACAACCCCGTTCTTTATGTTTGAAAGGCTTCGGGCCCTATTCATAAATAAAACTACTATTTTTGGTCAGTTTTATTTATTTATTTAGATCCATCTGCGATCCAACTATTCTAGCCCCATTCAGACCTAAGTTGAAATAATATACTCACTTTTTGCTATAAAAATGTAGGGAAAACTACTCGCTTAGAGCTAGATCATGTCTAGCTCGGGCACAAGGCATTACTCGTACGCTGAACTCATTAATTCAACAACTGAACCTGCATGCCGACAAGGACGCCTGTTCGCATAGTGCCAGAAAGCCTTAAAATACTCGAGTAACTAACTAGAGACGTTCGAAGTCGGACGCAAAAGTTCTCGTCATCACACGGGCTAAAGTCATCCCATTGTGTGCGCAAAAAGCCATCTCCTACAGATACAACCTAAGCCGCCAACTATTGGTGTACAACAGACATAATTGCCAAAACAGGCTCGCTAATAAACGTTCTAAACATTAGGACATTCAGGACGACCAGAAGCCATCTAATCTTTAGGTGCAAAAAAACATATTGTTTTACTACACATTACATCACATGTAATTACACATGTATGTATAAAACTATTGATGAGCGACCGATTCATTAATAACAACCAGCCCGTAGACTCATAATATACAATTAGTTCTTCCTGAATACAATATTTTTTCATAACAATTGTAGAAAAAAAAAAGGAAAGACTAAATTCGCAGGTTCCTTCGAATTTACAGGGTCGGAGACTCTTCGTCTGGATTGTAACTTTTGCAACGAAGTCTCTCGGTAACAAGAAGGAAAAATTCCCAAGTTGATACCAAAGCAGAAACATCTTTGTGACGTTGCACCACGTGAACTGGGAAAATCAGCCCAACTGAGGAATCCCTCAGTAGAAAGGCAGAGGCAGCAGAACGGGTACCGAAGGCTTCACTTGGATTCACTTAGAGAGACTCCAATTAGGAACCCTCTTGAATCTTGGAAATGCCTTATACTCCCTCTTCCCTGAACGAGTTGAAGCTTATGCAAACCCCAAAACTGCAGAATAGGGCAGAGCTATACAGCCACTCTGAACGTTGTTGGTATGGAGAATGCTCTCAAGTATTAACCGCTTGAAGAATGAGAGGATATCCCAGGGACGTACTCCTAGTTCAAATGAAGTTGCTTCTGTGATATGTTCCCATGCAACTAGTAGATGAACGACTAGAAGAAGCCCGAATGGGTTGGCATTCCTTTACTGTTGCGCGCCACATGACAAGAAAAATATCACAGCAATCACCACGCATAAAGACAGATATACCGAAATCAATGTATCTACCACAGTGAGGACATTCCGAAGAACATCATCATTAGAATCCTGGTCGAATTTCATGAGTCGAGGGACTTTATTCGTTCTTTTGCAGATGAATAAAGAACGGAAGGTAACTGCATATGAGTTTCCTCCTACAACTTCCTCATTCATCATCCATTCATAACGAAAAAGACTTTCAAGGAATATCAAACCAGGATCGAAGGCAAACATTTGTGAAGAAAGAGAAGTTTCTCACTATCGTAAGAAATTGTTGAAGAAGTGAACTATTCTTCTGAAGATGAGTTTGTGATTTTTCCATCATCATGAAGTCCCTATTTATAGGAGGAAAAGAGATAAAGATGATATGTGAAATGAACAGACATCATTATTTCTGGAGATATGAAATGATTCGGAGCAGTTAATAGCAGTTCTTGGAAAGGTACATGGAATCAGCATCAGCCAATCAGATGAAAGCACGCGGAGTTCCCAAAGAAATCAGAATCATTCTTGGTCAAAGAGACTGCGAGTCTCAAGGAGTCAGTGAGATATCTTTTCACATTTGTCTTGCATGCCGCTTTCACTTCCCGACTGCTCACGACAGCACTCATAAAGTTGGGGGACTGACTGTGTGGGAAAAATACACCACCTACTATTAGGGGGATATGAGTCCAGCTGGCGACACTAAACTTATCCTAAAAGTCACCAGGTGCAAAGGATACATGCTCGTTCTATGAGTTACGACCGTTCAGGCGGTACGGGCGTAAGACAAAGGGCATACATCTTGCCGCCTTAGGGTTACAGTATCCTGGTTAGGATTTTGTATATACCACCGTCTTGAGTTATAGGCTCATAGCCTTTTTAGTCTTTTTATTTTATATTAATTAGGACAGGGTATCCACTGCTATAATTACCCTTCCTTATATTGTATTGTACATCATCGCGATTCACTACAGAATCGAACTATTCTCAAGAATGAGACTACTTTACTTTGCTTGCTTATTATTTCCCTCTTTTATTTATTTACTTTTCCATCACATTTACTGTATTGCTTGTGACCTCATTCTTAATTAATTGTTTAGCCTAGGCGATGGATTTTAGGCATAAACACGCGTGGCATATTTTCATTGGCCATTTTTTACTAGGATTGCCACATCATTTGACCTATGACATAATCCAATTGGCTATTTTATTTGACTTGGCGCCACGTAACTTGACATATGACACATTTTGGGCCTCTAGAAATTATTATATCCATTGGATCGTAAGCTAATTGGGCTAGCCTAACAAGATCAGACTTTTATCTAAATAAATAATTACCCCAATTATATATTTGGACTAATATATCTTGAATTGAATATATAATCCAAATAATTTAGTGGATTTAAATTCAATAAAATTTAATTGTCTATAAATTCTGCCTGCTTCAAGGCTTGTTGGAGTTTAATTTGTCGACACTTGAAGAGTAGACTTGAAGTAAATTTCTTTGGTCATGTGGTCATTTCCAATTAACAGCTTAAAAAGTGACTATATGATAATCAAGTCATGGTAAAATTGGGTATCATCCAGTTAACAGCCCACAATATGGCTATATGCCAAAAGTAACTACTTCTAGTTAGCAGCTTAAAAAATTGGTCATTTCTCAAAATTACCAATATCGCTACAGCAAAATCGAACTAGCACCCAATTATAAAATATTTTTTATGTAGAATGAGTACTTTACTGCCTGGTCTTTATTTGGTGAGCTATTTATCTATGATCTTTAATGCATAAGCACTTTTTAATTCTCCCGTATGAAATGACAATTTTACCCCTCACATATAAAAACTCTTGATTCATTATTGTGTTCCCTTTTTTGACTTATTCGACATTCTCTCTATTTCTTCTCCTCTGAATGAAACCCTAGCCGCTAGGTTTTCGTTCATCGTTTTCTTTATCTTTTAATTTTCGCTTTTATTTTTATGTTGTTTAATTAAATTTATTGTAATTTTTGTGTTATTTTTTTCTTGTTACCGCTATTACGATTTTTTCTGAACTTTTTGGGTGTTTTGTTTGTATTTATTCTATTGTTTTTGTTGATGAAGCTATTACGGAGTTTTGTTATATGTGTTTTTGTTTAGATTTGCGCAGTGTTGACAATTCGTCTTCATTTAGTAACAGTTGTTTCTAAAGTGTGACTATTCCGTCGTTTTTAGCATGTGAAGTTTTTAATGTTTTTCTGTATTTTGTTGGGTTGTCTGAAATGATGTTGATTTTTCATCATTAGCTGCATAATGCACCCATTTTTTTGGGTGATTGTTTCAGCAGGTGCTGCCGGACTGTTTGTATTTCTTATTTGTCTGTATATATGCAATTTCTGATGCATTACTGTCCGTATTTGATTTATGGTCCTTATTTGGTTTATGTATCTTTGGTTTATTTTATTAAGACGGGTGCATTTTATGTAGGGATCTCTTTCTAGTATGCTCTATGTGTTTTTCTTTATATTGTTGTTGATGTTTGAAATAATGACGATCTGTCATCATTTAGGTTTAAAAAATTCAGGTATTGTTTTGGTTCATATGTGAAGAGGTGCTGCTGGATTATTTTTATTTCTTCTCTTTGTATATATGTGCAACTGTGATACCTGATTTTTCTTATTTTAGTGTATGTAGCTTTGGTTTATTGATTAAGATATCTACATTTTTTATGTAGGGGATACATATTGAGTCCTTCTTTAGTGTGATGTATGTTTTTTCTCACTTTATTGGTTTGTGAATTGATGACCATATATCTCTTTTTTTTTACTAGGCATTGCACTTAGTGACCATTTTTATTCATAAACAAAAATAAATACAATGCCTTTACAAATTGTGCACAAACAAAGTGCAATATCTTATGTAAACTACTTCTCCCTAAAGTGGCACCAAATTTACTTATTATCCTCACTCTCTTGGGTTGAGTATCATTGGACACTAATACCACCAAGTAAAATGAAGATAACTCATATACTTGATGCCTAAGAACATGTGAAATAGGAATTAAAAAACTGATACAAGAATGAGTACATAGGTCATAGAACCAAGCCCTAACTAATCTTGATCTTCTTTTGTGGTTGCAGGGTATGCAATACTCCAGTAGTTGAGTGTGAATTAGATAGCCAAGTGATGAATCAAAGCTCATCTGAAAGCAGGCTGAAAAATTAAACAAGCTCAGTCGACTAAGGTAGTGGAGCACCACTACTCCTCTATGACTATAGTGGTGGGGAACCGGTGATCCTCCAGTTTTATTCAGCATAGTATTTTGAGACAAGAATCCTGAGACTTCTGAAGCACATATCATTATGAGAAGCATCAATCTAGATTGTGTGTTTATGCAATGAAGATCCAGCATCCCTAGAAGTAAAAGGAACACAACCAACATGCCTCTATCACATCCTAAGTTGAGAATCTGAGTAGCAAGCATCATGTATATAACTATTTCAAGCTGAAGGAAATGTAGTATCAATTCATTTGTAATCCCAGCTTGTATAACTACTAAAGTCATCATAGCAATCCAGCTTAACATGTATGTACATATCCAACTTGTACCTGCAAAAAAGAAGCAAGAGTGAGTTAAATAAACCCCTATGATCTCCACTATCTAGTCTTGACCATAGGGGCATTCTCCCATCTCCAAACAGCTCCACCTTTTCCACCTTCCCCCTTACTTGTCATCATTATGAACCTCTGCATCTCTTAGCTCTATACTCCACATAGTGGTGCTTATCAGAATTGACAATCAACTTAGCTTTAGAAGGCAATTGAGCAAAGGAGGTAAAGCTGACATTAGGCAGATCATATGCAAGATTAGCAAGACAATCAGCCAACTTGTTACCCCCTCTCAATGTGTGCTGAAACTGAAAATTCCCCAACTGTTCCAATTTTAAAATATCATCAACAATATAGGCTATTTTCCACATATGCTGCCACAGCCCCTCTATCACTTGTTTGACAACTAATGAATCAGTTTCAATCACAACTGCACCTAAAGCATTCTTTACACTGTACCTCATGGCTTCCCTGATTGCCATTGCTTCAGCATACATATTGTTATGTTCCCCAATCAACTTGGCAAAGGCATAAAAGACATCACCCTTCACATTTTCACAAAGAATGCCATAGAACTAGGGCCTGGATTGCCCCTAGAGGCACTATCAGTGTTCATTTTTAAGACTCCAGGACTTGGTACTTTCCATCCCACTTTAATGTACCTAAACTTAGGCAAATAGTTCTCAAGAGCATTAACAATATCAAGCCATGACTGACTCCAAATAGCAACAAATGGAAACCTCACCTTCACAAAGTAGAATATGTTACTGGTGACTTCATATAATCATGTTTGATAGCATTCCTCCTTTTCCATAATGACCAAACAATAAATGAAGGAACAGTATGATAAACAGCTTTTAACCAAGGCTTAGGCCACTGCCTCCACCACTTTAGACAAACCTGTTGAAGATTGCACCCATCCAGCTGAATCCCTGCACTTTGAGCAAAGTATCTCCATACACTATTGGCTACTGGACTTGTCCTAAAGAGGTGTTCCCTAGTTTCAACATTAGGAGAAATACAGCACCAACACCTGGAAGGAAAATGATAGCCCATTCTCTTCAGCTCATGATCAAGTGGAAGCTTAAACTTCCATAGTCTCCACATCATAAATGACACCTTGATAGGCATCCCTTTAATCCACATAAATCTAGCAATAGAGACTTTATGCTGCTTCACCCTCATGTAATTCCATGCACTACTCACTGAGAATTTACCATTTGATGTCAAGCCCCGCCAAGGCTTGTCTCTTCTCTGATCAGACCCTATCAAATGCACATTCTGGACAATGTGCTCCACAATGTCTTCAGGAAGCAACAAGTTCAGTAACTCAATCTCACAGGCTCCCTCCTCAAATAATTCCTTAACACTATTATACCACAAGTCATAATCAAAAGTGTAAGGAACTATAAAGTATAATGGTCCAAGGCCTGACCAGTTGTCATACCACAAATGAGCTGACCCTTGCCTGATCTGTCGGTGAATCTCATGATTAATAGCCTCCCTAGCATGTATCATTTTCTTCCATACATAAGACCCTTGTTTAAATGGCACAATGGCTTTGTGTAGCTTCTTGCAATATTTATTAGACATGTAGGTAATCCACAAAGAGTCTCCAGTCCTGAAATTCCACCACAGTTTAGCAAACAAGGCACTAGAAACATCAAACAAAGATCTGAACCCCATGCCACCTTCATCAACTGGCAAACATAGATTCTTCCAAGAGGACCAGTGCCTACTTATTCCCTCTTGTGAATTACCCCAAAAAAATTTTGCAAAGAGCTTATGCAATTGGTTGAGCATACTATCCAAAAGATTCATAGCTGAAAGGAGATGAATTGGCATACTTTGTAAAACATGCCTGATCAGAATTGCCCTTCCTCCAAATGATAATATTTTTGTACTCAAACCATGAATCCTAGCAGTCACATTCCCTACTAACTCTTCATAGTAAATCTTCTTCCTCCTACCAGAGAAAATAGGGCAGCCTAAGTATGTGAAAGGAAATTCCTTCCTATGAATGCCAGTAATCAGCTCCACCTTTTCAATCTCCTCCTCACACACTGATCCATGTAAGTAAATAGCATTCTTGTCCTTCTTTATCTTCTGGCCTGAAACTGCCTCATAAGCTTGTAAAACCCCAGTGATCAAGTGCAAGGAGTCCTCATGAGCTGAGGTGAACAAGATTGTATCATCAGCATATGCTAAGTGATTGAGATGTGGACTCCACTTAGGCATTGCATATCCCCTATAAAAACTGTGAGTGTTCAATGAATTCAAGCTTCTAGATAGTACTTCAGCTGTAAGGATGAATAATGTAGGTGACAATGGATCACCTTGCTTTAAACCTCTCCCTAAATGAAAGAAACCATAGCTCTGACCATTGAATAAGACTGAGTGCCAATTAGATGATACAAGCTGGAAAATGACATCAATGAACTCATGACAAAAACCCATTTTCCTTAACACCATTGTCAAGAATGGCCAGGACACCCTATCATAGGCCTTCATCTGTCTAGTTTGATCACAACATTAGTATCTTCACCTCTTTCATTGATGTCATGGATAATTTCCTGAGCAAGAAGTACATTCTCCACTATACTCCTACCTTTTACAAAGCCTGCCTGATTTTGTGAAATGAGTGAAGGTAGGACCTCAACCAGTCTATTATGCACCACCCTAGAGAGGACCTTGTTAATGAAATTGCTCAGGCTGATAGGCCTGAGGTCAGATAAGGTTGAGACTGTTGGCTTCTTTGGAATCAAAACCAGATTTGTATGCGTCACATATCTAGGTATAGTTCTTCCACTAAACATAGCCTGCACCACCTTCACAATGTCATTCTTGATGATATCCCAAGCAACATGAAAAAACCTGCCAGTATAGCCATCAGGGCTACTTGCACTGTCACCATTAAGCCCAAAAATTGCCTGCTTGACTTCATCTTCCCAGGATACCTTTGTAAATTCTTCATTCTGCTCATCAGAGATCATTGTTGGAACATTTATCAACAAATCATAATTAGTAGACACATATTCAGTAGCAAATTGCTTTTGAAAGAACCATAGAGCCTCATTTGCCATTCCTTCTTGTGAATTAATCCAGTTGTCATCCCTATTTTGTATCCTGCTCACATGTAACTTCTTCTTTCTACCATTCACATGAAAGTGAAAAAATTTAGAGTTCACAGCACCCTCCTTGAACTACTGCATACCTTCCTTTTGTTTCCAAAATTCAGCCTCAATAGCAGGGTATCTTTTCAGCTCAGCTTCAGCCTTTTTCAAGGCCTCTCTATTCTCAGGTGTGAGTGCAAGTTCAAGCTGAAATTCATGTGCCAAAATGATGTCCTCCAAAGTAGAAATTGCTGAAAGATGTTACCATAAGTGGCTTTGCTCCAGGCAGACAGTTTCTTCTTCAAGGTCTTTAGTTTTGTGTTCAAAGCAAATAATGGATCTCCTGTGACTTGTATCTCCCAATGCTCCTTTACTAGATTAAGAAAATCCTCATGTGAAGTCCAGAAATTAAGGAACTTGAAAGGCTTGATAGTAGGAGTAGAGTCTTGTGAGAAGTTGACAAGCAAAGGAGAGCGATCTAAGCCAACTCTAGCAAGATGATCAATCTCAATCTTTGTGCACATGTCAATAAGCTGTTGATTGCCCAAGCACCTATCCAGCCTGTTAAGAATAAAGTCCTCTTCAGTCCTACCATTCCACCAAGTAAAGATACTACCTGAATTAAATCCTAAGTCCATGAGCTGACAATTGGCAAGATTAGAGTGAAATTCTTCATACTCAGGCATGAACACTGGCAAACCTCCATACTTCTCATTCTGAAAGAATGACATTGAAATCCCCAGCTACCAGCCATGGCTTGACATTGTCAGTAGCAAAGTATTGCATTGCTTCCCAAAGAAAGAATTTGTCCCCAGAATTTGTCTTGGCATAAACAAAAGGTGATGACAACTTCTTCATCAAACTGTTGGTTGAAAAAAGAAAGTGTAAGATATTTCTCATCATTCATCAACTCATGGATCTCAAAGTCAGCTGAAGCAAACACTCAAACCTTCCCATTTTCATTATAAAAACAATGTTCCATCCCAAGCCTGATTCTATAGCTATTAATTGTGCTTACATCCTGGAATGGCTCCATTAACCCTATAACTTGAAAATGCTTTCTTTGATGCAATGTGATAAGCCTATCAAAAGCTTCTTGTGTATTCACTGACCTTATGTTCCAAATAAGAAGCTTATCCATCTAATTCTTCTTTGCAGAGGTTCCAAATATGTCCCTATTTACTTGCAATATTCATGTGTTTTTTTTTTTTTTTTGCTCATTATGAAGAGGAACTGCCGGATTTGTTTTGGACTCTATTACTGCTTTGTGTTTGTATATTTGATGGTTGATTGTTTTTATTTGTGTTTATGTATCTAGTGTTTATATATAAAGATGGTTGTCGTTAAGGAATGCGACTTATATTGCCTATTTGAGCACTGGTATAACGCGAACATTCATTGGAGAGGGGATTACGACTACCATTCTGTCATTACTTCTTTCTTGACTGAGTCGCAATTGAATCTTTTGAAATCTAGTGTATTTTGTAAGCTTATGGATTTGGATGATTTAAATTTATCTGCTAAGCTTATTCATTGTATGTTGTTATCCCAGATTCACAGAAATGATATGAATTCTATTAGATTTAGGGTGTTTGGTCGGGTTTGCACCTTTGATGCAGAAGCTTTTTATTTGATAACTGGTTTGAGATTCTCTGACGAAGATTTTACTTATGTGCATAGGAGTAAGGCTGTCTATTGACCCGGTCCGGTCCGGTCCCGGTTCGGCTTGTCCGGTCCGGTCCGGTGTTGTGTTGGCAAAAAAAATCCGACACCGGCCCGGTTCCGGTCCGGTGCACCGGTGCAATTGCACCAATGCCGGATCGGAACCGGAACCGGCAGCCGGATATTGTACCGGTCCCGGTCCGGTTTGATCCGGTTCGGTTCGGTTCGTTAATTATTTTTTTTTTGTTTTAAATTAAATTTTTTATTTTTTAAAATACTAAAATCTAAATAAACAACACAAAACACATATATTATTCAACAATACACACATTACATTACGTTGGAAAATGAAAATGCATAATTAGAAAATAAAAACATGAAAATAGACTAGAAATTAGAAAAATACATAAATTTTCAAGTTCATCGACTCAACACTGACTCAACTCAATCATCAGTCATCACGTGGTTGCAGATATTTGCCACCAGCACGAGCTGCCCATTCGGGGTCATGATGGTTTTCCAAGTGGCTCTTAAACCTCATTGTCCCTCCAGTATTTGTTCCATCTTCCCAATTCCAAACTTTCTGACAAAGAGTACATTGAGCTTTGCCGGTATCATTATTTTTTGTGATAAATTCCCAAACTTCGGATCGTTTAGTTCTTTTTGGAGCAGCAGACGGACCTACGTTAGTAGCACCTTGAACTTGATTTGCATTTGCAGCCATGTTGATAGAAAATTTAATAAAATAGCTTTTTTTTTAAGAGAAATGAATAGAAAATATTGAATTGTTATTAATTTGATGAAATATGGGAGTATTTATAGGCAAAATAGGTAGGGGAGGGTTGTAGGGGCGTTTATGGGTGTGGGGGTGGGAAAAATAGCCGTTTATGGCCGTTGCCAACGGCTATTTTTCAAAATGGAGCGGATTTGGACATAAATTTGAAGTGGGCCGGTCCGGTCCGGTTCCGGTCCGGTCCGGTCCGGCCCGGTTTTGTCGTTTTCTTTATTTTTTTTTTTGTTTTTTGTTTTTTGGTTATTTGTTTTGTTTAAATTTTAGTTTTATGTAATAACTTTTATATAATACTAGTAATCTAGTATTAAAATATTTATGTAATGTAGTATTTTAGTATTATAAAAGTATAATTGAGTAGTTTTTTTATAAAACTTAGTAATCTAGTATAACTTAATAACTTGTTATTTTTCAAACTTAATACTAAGTTAGTAGTATAATAGTATTTAGTATTTTAGTATTTTAGTTTTTAGTATTTAGTATTTTAGTATTTTAGTTTTTAGTATTTAGTATTTAGTTTTTAGTTTTTAGTATTTTAGTATTTAGTATTTTAGTATTTAGTATTTTAGTATTGAATTGCAAAGAGGAAACTTAATAGCAAAGGACACTTGAGAATATAACAAAGGATTTACTTAATAGCAAGGCGTAACGCATTTTATTGAATAATGGATAATGGTTGATTTTTTGCAAAGTACATAGATATTAAATTGCAAAAACTACATATTAATAAAAAAACTTCTCATTTTCTGAATAATTTCGTCTGGCACCTCTGGAGGAATCGGTGGCAAAGAGTCATCTTGTTCATATTCAGTTTCATTGTCCAAACTTCCATCGCCTGATAAAATTTCTGATGATGCTTCTGAATCGGCTACTTTATCTTCTGCAAATCCAAAATTTCTTCGCTCCGATCTAATCCAATCTCTGAATAATACGGCCGTCTCCATTGCTTCTTCCTTCAATGAATGTCTATGATCTCCAATTTGTAATCTTCCTTGGCTAAACGCGCTTTCTGAAGCAACAGATGATGCTTGAATAGTTAGAATATCCCGCGCCATTTTTGCTAAAACTGGAAACTGTGCTTGTTGATCCTTCCAAAATGGCAGTAGTTGATCGCTTCCAAAATACTCAATTTCCTTGCAACCATGAAGTAAATAAACATCCAGCTCGTTGAACCCTCCGCTGCTACTCGACTGCCTGCTAGAAAGCCTTTGATTAAGGCTGGAAAAACTTCCCAATCCGGTTGCAGGTCTTTTGGGAGCCTGCGTTGAACTTGATCCAGCTCCACTTGGAACACTTGGAACAACATTATCAGCTGCACTCCTATACCTTTCATAAATCCGTTGGCAATCTACAATTACCTGCGCACAAACTGTTTCTACACTTGGTGTTTCTTCATCAGTAATTTTCAAATTCCGATAAATTTCTCTAATGAGCATTTCCGTATTAAAACGTTTAAAACATGGATGTAATACAGATGCAATGTAATAAAGTGGTGGAATCGGAAAAAAATATTTTTTAAATTTTTCAAGCATTGCTTCTACCGCAACTTCATAACCAGGCACTACTCTATAATCGTTAAGTAATTCTGCTATTCCAGCTATAAAATACAACATGGTAGTGATTGTAGGATAATATTGACCGGAAAATTCTTTAGTAGCATAAAAAAACTTTGCTAAAAATTGAAGAAGACGCTCAACTTCTTGCCAATCTGTTTCTTCTAGGTGATACACATCAGCTACTTTGCGATTAAAATAATTAGTAATAGGCACTCGTAAAATGTAAGCAACATTCAAAGAGTCATATACAGTGTTCCACCTAGTTGAAACTTCCTTTGGAACTTTTCTAGGAGTTATACCTTCTTTCAGACAATCTACTTGAAAGTCCCTCCATCTATCCGGTTTTTTAGATTTAAAAATATAACTAATTGCGAGTCTAACCTTCATAATAGTAGGATCAAATAACTTAAGTCCATCTTTTACAACTAAATTATATATATGACATGCACATCTAACATGAAACAATTCTTCAAAAGGGGGATGCAATGCGGGTATTAACTTACTAATAGCATAATCATTGTTACTTGCATTATCAAGAGTTATACTTAAAACTTTATCACTAAGATAATACGCCTTACAAATATCCGAAACTTCTCCCTTAATAAAATTTCCCGTGTGTGGTTCATCGACAGCAGAATATGCTAAAATTCTTTTTTGCATTACCCAATTAAGATCTATCCAATGACAAGTAACTGTTAAATACTCATACCCATTTACACCACGACCCAAATCAGAAGTAAGACAAACTCTACAATCAAAGTGATAAAATATATATCGTAAATATTGTCTATATTCATTTTTAAATTTTATAATATCAGTTCTAACCGTAGTTTTTGGAAAACCTTGAAAAGATGGATTATATACGGTTTGAATATAACGAATAAAACCTTGACAAGAAGCAAATGTAAAAGGTAAGCACTCTACCGCAATCATTTTTGCCATTTGTTCCCTATCTTTCTTTTTATCATAATGCAAAAGCCCCCCCGTCACTGGGTTAATTTCCTGTTGGATTCCACTACCTTGCGATGGAGCCATTCTATTCCCTGAACGAGGGCCACCCGCCCTTGCTTCCCATTTTTCCTTATGATGGTTTTCTAAGTGTGTTCTCAACTTTCCCGTCCCACTATTATGGCTGCCGGTTTTAAATTCCCAAACTTTTTTACAAAGATTACATTTAGCTTTCTGAGCCGGAATATCTTTAGTCATAAATAGCCACACATCCGATCTTTCGGGTCGTGCATATCGTTCTCTACTAGGAGGCATAGGTGGTAATTCAGTTTCTTCATGTTGTTCGCCGTGAAATTGACTAGTGGGTGTTTCATCTAAATTAGCCCCTTCGGTAAACTCTTCATATTGTGTCTCTAACATATCATTATCTAGTGGTGCACCAACATTTATATCATGCAAAAATTGCGAGTCATCTTCCTGAGTAAAATCATCTAGAAGAGAAGGAGCGCTAGAAGTACCAACTGGTCTTTTACCTAAAGCACGACTACGTCTATCATCCCCCCCCCGGTTAGAAGCACTTGATCTACGACCGCTACCCGTACGCCTAGTAATTGATCTCAAAATTCCAGACATTTTTTATAATTACTAAAATATGCTTCAAACAAATTACTAAAATATGCTACAAACAATAATATTGCACAAAAATAAAATAGATAATAAAAAGTAAGAACGAGTTTACTTGATATCGTGAACTTAGAATGTAGAACTTAGGAAGTGAAAATTGAAACTTGACCGGAACCGCACCGAACAATATTTCCACTTTACTCCAAATATTTTTTTAGTATGCAATTTAGCAAATAGCCTTTTGTAGAAATAAGAGAGATTGATAGAAATTTAGAGAGAATATTAGAGAAATTGTGAATAAATTGATGAAAAATGATGGTATTTATAGAAAAAATAGATAGGGGGGGGTATGGGGGCGCCCTAGGGGGTGGGGGGGCCAAAATAGCCGTTTTTGGCCGTTGGGGCAATGGCCAAAAGTGAAATAGCCGTTGCCCAACGGCTAGTTTTGGCTAAGCCCATCAGTGTCCGGTCCGGTCCGGTTCCGGTCCGGTCCGGTCGGTTTCCGGTCCATTTTGGTCCGGTTCGTCCGGTCCATTTTGGACGTGCCGGATCGAAACCGGGTCGTTTTTTTTTTTTATATATTTGGCCCGTTTTGAGCCGGTCCGGTTCGGCCCGGCCCAAACCGGGTTATTAGACAGCCTTACATAGGAGAGATAACAATTTATTTAAGTGTGTTTCCCTGGGCTTGGTAGTATTAAAGTTTCTCAGTTGCTGACTGTTGATGTCGATGATTCTGATGTTGTAAAACTTGCTGAGCTTTATCTTCTTGAACGTGTATTGCTTGGGTATTGGGGAGACAACGTTGTGGATCCTCGGTATATGAAGATTATTGATCCTGATGGTATTCATCATTCTTTTCCGTGGGGGTTGATAAGTTGGTATTTTACCAACTTAAACGCTACTTTAAACTTTTTTTTTTGAATCCAAAAGCAACATTGCGTGCTATTAGTGCCATGTATTGCTTAGTTTCAGGTTATGATAAGTTTACAAGAGTCGTTGACTAAAAAGTGAAGCTAAAAGAGAAAGAAGAGAGCAAAAAATATTTGAATTGCATTTGAGCAGAGAAGGGCGCCCCCACCCCCCCCCCCCCCGATCAGAGGGCGCCTTGCCTTCTGGGAGACAGTGAGCTTGAATTCATGAAGCTCTAGAGGGTTCCCCGCTTCACGAAATGGCCGCCCTGCCCTTTCCTGCAAAACAAGGTGTTGATTAGCCAAGTCATAGTAAGGGCGGACTGGCCCATGTCCTTGGGTCGGCCGCCTTTGGCAATTTCATAATTAAAATTAGCATTGAATAAATAGAATAAGCTAGGAGTTTTAACACTATTCTATTCTACATTTCATATTCTACTCTTAGATGCAAGTTTTGGAAGACAAGGTTGAAGGTTTCCAATGATTTGTAAGCTCAATATCTTGTACTTTTGAATCACTAATTTTATATCAATTACATATTTCATGTTTGAATCCATTACATCCTTTCATTACATATTTTTATGTTTAATTCAAACTCCTAGATTAGGTACTTCTTTTCTAGGTTAATGAACACCATATGTAAGTATTTTTTTCTTCTCCCTATACTGCTCAACCAACCACCTCAGAAGCTGTATGGCTTCTGTAGTCGA
Organism: Petunia x hybrida; assembly: GCA_037355625.1. Classification (NCBI taxonomy): domain Eukaryota; kingdom Viridiplantae; phylum Streptophyta; class Magnoliopsida; order Solanales; family Solanaceae; genus Petunia; species Petunia x hybrida. The sequence goes on along the minus strand of JBBBVM010000053.1, from coordinate 4,277,023 downwards.
TTGCCCAGGCATGATTTTTAATTGGTTCCTAAAAATAGTCACCTCCATCCTTATTCCCTTCTTTACCACTCTTTCTCACACTTTCTTGTTGTAGTATTGAATATCACCATTGTTCTTGTACAACGGTATCATGGTACTCCACATCCATTCGTTTAGCATGAATAATATATCAGCGGAAAGATTACGATGATTATATTCTGGAAACATTTATCACGCCTTGAAAATCCGATCGTGTACTTTCCAGATTTTAAAAACAGTTCTTACTGTTACCAAAACTGCAAATATTTTAGCAAAAATCTGAAAATTCATATCTTTCTTTTTTTAAATCCATTTTTAATGGGTAATATATCAATTGAAAGTCCTAAATGAGTAGATTCCAAAAGAATTAAAGTCATGCAGAAAATCAAAAATAGGTAATTCACAGTATACAATTTACAGTGAATATGGATAAAAAAGTGTACATATCACGTATTCACACACCAAAAGATCATTGATATCGCCACCAAAATCTTTGCTCGAAATTGATGTTCAAATCAGTAGGAAATGAAAGAAATTGTCATAAACTCAATGTACTTTTTCTTTGAAGTGTGTATATTTTGCTATTATGGAAGAAAGGGCAGTTGTTTGAAATAAAGAGAGATAAATCACGTTCAGTTCTTTTCTTAAAAAAGAAAATTGACGGAGCAGTTTCTTATTTAACGTGTATTTTTTTGGGTAACTTCACTATAGGAAGTTATCTTTGATCCTATCTCTTCTAACCGAGTTGGTCAGCCCACACGGGGGACCCATGACCCAAATTCAAATAACCAACATCTCCCATTTCAAAATCTTTCAATTCTCTCGAAGTTTTCCATACTTAAACACCAGTCTTATATGTAGGATTTGTTGTATCTTTGGAGCTACTACAGAAGCTCGTAGCTTTTAGTTTTCATACTTATAGGGCAGACCAAGGCTAACCCCTCCATAGGCATCACTACACATGTTGAACGCATCAGTAATAACACCAACACTCGTTTCTCCCTTTCTCTTATCTCCATTTATCTTTTAATTTATTGTCTTTACTTTCAAATTATCCTACCATTATTTGCCTTATTTCGATTCTGACCGCATAGCAAATTTTGCCTCCACAAATATTGTAGACTTTTTTACCCTTCATAAATATATTCTATATTGGATAAAATTATACTTAGCAATTAAATTAAATTTCTTTCAATTATAGATGATCAAAGATCTTGAGAATTTAAAGCATCAATGAGAGGACTCCCATGGAATTGTGTCCAAGCAAATATCTTCGAAGTATACTAGAATTTGAGTTCTTCAAGTTTCTACATGTTTGGAATTTTTAAGTTTACTTATTGTTTGAATTAAACCAAAATTTGTATTCCTAAATATTTTAGGTGTTGATATTTTATAACTTATTTAATTCATGTCAAGTTAGATTATTTTGTTTAAGTTATATTGGAATGGGTTTTCTATCTTCAGTGAGAGCAAGTTTTGTTTACTCTTATAAATTGGGGTGTTGCTACCTATTATTCATGTGGTGAGTTCAAGAGTTTATCAGTGATTATATAGAACATCATACCTTCTCTCTTTAGTTTCATTAATAAAATATTTTTTGGTTATTTGAGTTCCTTTAAATTAGTTGAGAACCTGTGAAATCCGGTAAAAGAAATTATTTATGGACAAGAAATTAATTTATCGATATCCCATTTTTGTATTTAAAAGCAAAAGTAAATTTTTTATGAGTTAGTATCAACAAATGAAAGGACTTTTCAATGAAGTTGGATCATGGTCCATCATTGACAAAGGATTAGTGAAAATCTCATAAGGTACTACACCGACTGCGGGAAAGGCAACACTATTAAAGAAAACTAGACATATGAAGTATAAGCACGCTGTTGTATCGACTGGGAGGTTGAAATGTCAACATATAGCAAACTTTTGCGTGTAGAGTCAGCAAGAGTACTGGATAATTCTGGTAAATTCATATCGGTGTGTTGCAGAGATCAAGAATGAGAAACTACAAGATCTTGGGAGAGATTATAAGTTGGCTCAGACCAACATAGTCTGTTAAAGAAATTTTTGCGAGAATTATCGCACCCCATTTTTCAAGACTCGGGTGCGTTCGAACACGGGTTTGACTAGGTGACTCGTTTAAGTCGAGTTTTGCAGTCACCACCTAATAAAATATGTATAAGGCGTATTAGGTTACCTAAAAGTGTCTAAGTGTCTAAATTAACTCCAGGTAGGTCTTTGCTAAAGAGATTCTAATGTAAAATATTCTAGTGACTCGGCGTGAAGGTATTAAGCATTTTCAAAACCCCACAAAAAGTGGTTCCCGCCTGATTTTTGAAATTGGGTAGAAGTCATTCGCTAATGTCTCATCTAGAAAGATAGGCCAACTTCTCAAAATAAGTTAGTAAAAGTCGTCCCCAAGCAAATTCAGTTTTCACCTCAACCTAACTACCTCAGCCTGCGTGCATTTGCATAAATACGCCATTCACAGTTTTCTTGCACTTTTGACCCATATTTATATTTTATAGGTGGCCAAAATCGCAATTATCCCACAAAACCAAATTATTTCCGCAAAAAAAATAGCAAAAAAAATAGGGAGTTTTACATAAATATACAAATTTTCACCCTTAATTACAAAAAAATAGCAATATTTTTCTAATTACAATGCATAGCATTATTTTTCTAACACATTTAACAATAATCTAACATATTTCACTTTTTTTTTTCAAATTACAAAATATCTCACTTTTACTCTCTCTCCTCCTAAAATAAACAGAGATACACCCAAGACTCGGTCAACCATTGTTGCTTTTACCAACTAATATTACACAGTCGATGTAGATTCAACAAGTATAATGTGTGAAACAAGATATTATCCCTGATTTTGATATTTGAGCATCATTGATGAATAGATGCACCAAGTATCAGTTAACTATTATGTTTATGTGTTGTTACTTTCTGCTCCCTTATTTGAACTTCTTTATATTTTTGTTGCAGCTGCAGCTGGGACTGCGATACCAGGAAAAGGTGTTGTTATTTGTAAATGCGGGTCTGACCCCACTGTTGCCTTGGGTTATTTGCCTTTTGTTCTTCTTGTTGCATCTTCTGTGGCCGGGTTTCTGTCTTTATTTTATTCGTATCAAGAAAAGTCAATCCCACAAGCTGCTTTGCTGAGAAACTCAAGTTTTCTCGTGTTCTTCAATGTTGCTTTGTAAGTACTCTTCAACTGGTCAACTCCAGTTTGAACTTATTTATTATACTTAATTATGTTCCTTGTTCTTTTCAATTTGGACAACTAGTTAACGCTTATTTTAATTTGAACTACTGTAGTAATTTTCTTGTCAGCAGAAATATTTTTATCTCTAAGCCAACAGATTGGACCTCTGGCATTCAATATTACAACTTTGTGGGTGTGAATTTGTACTTTTATCACAACTATTCCTTTGTGTGTGTTCTCCCACTGATTTAGAAACAGTTGAAACCGTGCAGAAACAGTTAGATACGGTGCAGCAGAAACAGTTGAAACAGTGCAGAAACAGTTAGATACGGTGCTGCAGAAACAGTTAGATACGGTGCTGCAGAAACAGTTGAAACGGTGCAGAAACAGTTAGAAACAGTTGAAACGGTGCAGAAACAGTTAGAAACAGTTGAAACGGTGCAGAAACAGTTAGATACAGTGCTGCAAAAACAGTTAGAAACAGTTGAAACGGTGCAGAAACAGTTAGATACGGTGCAACAGAAACAGTTGAAATGGTGCGGAAACAGTTAGATACGGTGCTGCAGAAACAGTTGAAACGGTGCAGAAACAGTTAGATACGGTGCTGCAGAAACAGTTAGATACGGTACAACAGAAACAGTTGAAATGGTGCAGAAACAGTTAGATATGGTGCTGCAAAAACAGTTGAAACGGTGCAGAAATAATTAGATACGGTGCTGCAGAAACAGTTGAAATGGTGCAGAAACAGTTGAGATACAACGAGATACATCGAAGATGGGATGAACAAAAGTAAAATTGGGGGAAATAATAGGAATAAAAGTGAAATTGGAGGAAATGGTGGGAGGAAAAGTGAAATAGGGAGAAACGGGAGGAGCAAAAGTGATAGTGGAGGAAATAAGAGGAAGAATGTAAGGGTTTGATATGTTATGAGAAAATATTGTTATGTTGTTGCTACATTTGTAATTATTTTGTGTTTTCCTCTATATAGGGTAATTTTACTAAAATATTGCTATATTTGGTAATTAAGCTCTAAAACTTGTACTTTTATGTAAAAAATCCAAAAAAATATTCATTGGAATCCTTAGTCATACAACAACGCTTAAACAAAGTAGAATTGTTATTTCTAAGGAATGTTAGCCAAGTCGGTGGAGATCTTTTGACATGAATTGTCAAGGACCAAAGAGGCAAAGACCGTTATGGCTATTTTATGTGGAGTCCCGCAAAATTGAATTATAACAAAAATATACATAAGTTTCCCTTTGAAAACAAGCTTGAGAAGCTGTTGAGAATGAGTTTATTTGTGTAAGCATAGTAGCAGCAGCACGGTATAATAGTAATATAGCATGATATAATAATGTAAGAATAACAAAATAACCTTAGTAATAAGACTTAGAGCCGTGAATCTTTATCCCTCATCACCCCCTCTCACTGTTTTCTCTTAACTTAAGCCAAAGCATGCAAAGGAATATATATATATATATATATATATATATATATATATATATATATATATATATATATATATATATATATATATAGTCTTGCTAAAATACTACACCATTGTAGTAGGTTAGCAAGGTATACATCTTTTAATTCTCAATTATGCCCTTATTTTTTTAAAGTCATTTGATGAGTCAGGGGTAATTAAGTCATTGGACAAAAAAATTTTAAAAAAAAGATAAAACAACTCCAACTAGTGTAACAATTCAGAAACCCATTTGTCCCATGTAGGCCTGGGCATCGAGCGAGCGAGCCGAGCTCGAGCCGAGCCTAACCGAGCCCGAGCCGAACCGAGCTTTATACATAGCGAGCCGAGCTCGAGCCGAGCTCAACCGAGCTTTGTTAGAGTTTGACCGAGCCCGAGCCGAGCCCGAGCTGACTTTTTTTTCTAGTGTCCCCATAATCATAGATATGGATAAAAATAATAGTTTATAAATTGTTAACTATTGCATTAAAATATTAAATAACACATACACTTCTAATATTTTTTGGTAATTAAGCCTAATGAATGGAAGTTATATTTTAAAGATAAAATTACACAATTAATCAAGCTAATCGTGCCGAGCCGAGCTTTGACCGAGCCGAGCTTTATCGAGCTTTAACCGAGCCGAGCCGAGCTGAGCCAAATTTTAAATGAGATTGAGCCGAGCTGAGCCGAGCTAAAAGACAACCGAGCCGAGCGAGCTCCGAGCCAGCTCAGCTCTATGCCCAGGCCTAGTCCCATGATACAACAAGTAACAACAAAGCTTCAAAAGGGAGATGGGTCAATTTTCGACCAATATAGCAGATGTTTTGAGATCCATTTCATCTTCTTTAGTTTTTTCGATAATTTTTCTTCCTCTCTCAATCTGCAAAGGAGTTAAAAATTTGTCTTCCACTCCAGATCTGATTATTTCTGCTACAAAGAATACCAACTTGTTCTAATTTCTTTCTTATCGGATCGGAACCTTTTCTGATGATTCTTTCTATATAAAAATTTTGATTTAATTATGCTTTCTTCGTTCAAAAATATTAAACTTGGAAGATTTAGCAAAAGTTCATGAAAAAGAAATAGTAAATCTTAAATCTAAATTTAATTCCTTACATGGGAGTGACTAAACAATAGTATCAAACTACTTAATAATAGAGATACCAGAGGAGCTTTGCTGTAATGTTTTAGGAAAGTGAAATTATGATTTAGATTTAGGAGATTATAGAGAAACAGAAAAGAGGGTTGGGCTTTGAACGTCGGCAGCAAATGCAGATGAAAGAGAATGAATTTGGTAAAAAGACAAAAAAGTCCATAAGTTCAATGAGATGGTACCAAATATTAAGGGTATTTTGAGTGTTCAAAAGATGTATACCTTGCTAACCTACTATAATGGTCTAGTATGTTAGCGCATATATATATATATATATATATATATACCCTTCAAAACACATTGCTATATTTTTAAAGCGGGGGCTTTTCTGTCTATTCCACATAAAGTCCAAATGCCCTAGAATTCATTCCCCCCCCCCCCCCCCCATTTCATCAATTGAATCAGCCGCTTCACCAGTCTTTGCTCTTCATCGCTGGCGTTTCTCTCTATGGCAACTGGTCAAGTCTAATCCTTCCTCCGGCGAACTAATTATCTAATAACGCATCGAATCAAAGTTGGCCATGAACTAATTAGCTAATAAAGCTCCATCTCCATTTCGTTTCTTCAGCGAACCACTTCTTCCTCATTTTTGTTAGCCCTTTCTATTTCTTTTTTAATTCACTAATTAATGAATATACCTTAAGAAAATACATCAACAGTTATTCATATGATTTGTAAATTTTTCGTTAGTTTATATCAAATTTGCACTATGAAACATAGGAAGTTTTGTTTATCCATTTCTTTTACTCAAAGACCTTACCATCACAAACTATTGTAAAAAAATTCTCAACACAAGACAATGATTAAATTATAGTATCAAACCCAGCTGTTTAATCCAAGATAATCAAAGCCAACAATTTAACCAATGTTGTAATCTCAAATAGTAAAAATATTCATTGATAGTACTTATTTATTTTGCCATTGTCAGCTCTTGCTTATGAAAAAAAAAAAATTCTTTTTCTGCAATTGTTGGAGGGGGTTTTCAAATCAAGTTCCAAGGGGAAAAATTTCCAAATCGTTACCTTTTCATAAGATAAACACAACAAAAACTATTGGAATAATTCTATCTCTTCACATTCATCTTGGGATTGGGTAAGATATGATTGATTCTCTAATTGGGTCTAAATTGTGTGAAAAGACAAAAGAGCCTTACACTAACACTTCCTTGTTATGATCATAGGGAAATTTTTGGAAAATACAAGATGGGTCAATGCTAACCTACTATACCCATTAGGTTAGCAAAATCCATATATATATATATATATATATATATACACGCGCGCACACACACATACATGCTTTTTGCGTCAAAAGCTTGACCTCCAAAGCCTTGACCTTCTTACTCCCTCTCGCACTATTAGTTAGTGTGTTGGAAGTATATGAAAATATTTTTCATATTAAAATATTATCTTTCAAAGACAGGCTCGTTTCAAAATCAAGTCAGCATGAACATTTTCGTAGAAAATAACCTTTGTTTGGACAAGATCACGAAAATCACTTGTCTGTTTAAAATTTTAGAGCATACGTTATCATTTCATACCCAGTTTTCCTTTGCAGGCAACACCTAGTTTTAAACTCATATTCTAGTTTTCGAACAACCCAAACATTCCAGTTTCAACCACACAAACAAGAGCATAGGGAATTAAAGGAGGCCCATGTGTAGCCTATTTATCACAACCCACTGTTGTGCAATTATCATGGCCTTCATGCCATAACTGATCACCATGATTAATGTACTTGGATGTACAAATGGCGGAACCTATCAAATACAGTAAAGGAGGGGGGGGGGTCTATATGAGTATAAATGAGGACTCGAGTGTCCTGGATACACTGCTTTAAAGGCCGGTCATTCAGCCATGCTCAATAGCCTTCTGGGAAACTTTTAAATGCACAAGATGCTTCAGGAACCAAAACCTGTGAATCATTTACAAGACTGGTATGGTCTAATGACCATCCAAAAGGAAGAAAGATCCTGCAAGACAAAGGTTAGATACAAGGGCTCCAAGGGAGCCTTAATATACACACAGTCGCACAAGCAAGAAACACAACATATTGATAGATGATCCAGAGTGCATGGAGACCAAGAGAGTTTTTTTTTTTAAAAAAAAGGCCCCCAGAATCACATGATGACCCCTTTAAGGTCTTTACATTCAATGATCAAGTAGCAGGAAATAACCAGAGCCAGTAGTAAGCAGGGGTCACCAGAAATTCCACTTTGGTTTTCAACCAGTGGAAAAAGCCAAACAAGAGAGAGGAAAGAATGAAGAGGGGGTGAGTATGAGAGTAATTTCAGCCGTGTGTAAGTGTCCCTAAAGGGTGAAAAGGGGCTAGTTTATATAGGTGTAATTTATGGCTATTTTAAAATTTAAAACCCTAGTGTGAAAAGGGTAAGAAAAATGGTAAAAGTTGTAGAAGTAAAAGTTTGATTTAGCTCGAAATCAAAGGAAATCTCTCTTTCCTCTATTTTCAATTCTGAAAACTAAAATTATTCAATTACAAAGGTTATCCGTTAACATAAAAGATTTTCTGGCAATATTCTAATCAAATCCGAATGATTTCTTCCTAATTTACTTAACACTTCAAATTCAAATTGAATTTCAAAAATAGGGCACTCCATAAATATTTTAGCTCGTATATTACCACATAGTGGACCAGATGCATTACCAAATGATTTTAATCAGATTTAGTATCTTCAAAGATTCTGAAACTTAAAAAGCCAACGGTACCAAGAGGAGTATAAACTATGTACATGCTCATCCAAATTTTGAAAACTGTTCAAGCTCAAAGAAACAATGTCACAATAATACAAAGGGAAGATAAAGCATGACCTCAAAGCGTATCTCATACTTTTATAGAAAATCATCACAAACATAAATTGGATAAGGGATCGCAAATGGTCACAGGTCACTGCCCTAATCAATTGATATACAATATTTAAACAGTTAAGAACATAAACATCTAATTTAACCAGCCATCAAGTTAGGCATGGATATCACATAATAATTCAAAAATCTAAAGGAAAGGGAATATACCCTTTTGAACTTGGGTCGGGTCAGTTACGACACATTTTTTATCCATGTTCTCATGCGAGTTACCATCTCGTTAGGTCGAGCTTAGGTCCGGTAAATCCCTCGCCTGAGTTCTCCCTATCTCTCCGGTAACAAACGGTGGAGAAGACGAAGAGTTCATTTCTGGACTTCGTTGTTTCCATGAATTGAAAGAGGGGTGTTGTAACGAACCACGAGAGGAGCATGGGGATGTAATATTTATGGAGTTTCGTCGGTGGAATTGGCCGGAGAGAGTAGAGCGCTAGGGTTTCGCAGGGAGAGGGAGTAAAGAGAAGGGCGGTGTGGGCAAGGAGGAAAATGAAATGAGGGGTTTGGGTTTTAGGAGTGATTGTGTAATTAACAAAAGGAAAATTGTATTTCAACCGTTGGATTGTGTAATGGAGGGCTGAGATTGAGCATGTAGGCCGTCACTTTGCTGAGCATGTGTGCGCTGGACAAAAAGAGAGTTGGCTGCCTGCAATTGGCTGATTTTGCTTACGTGGATGCCACATGTAAAAATTGTCTTAAGTGACTTATAAATTGAGTAAAAATGTCAAAAAAAATTGTGAAAATAATAACAAAAAAATATTTATAATTATAATTAAAGTAAATAGTATGAATTTTAAGTAGTTGGCTAGTATTTTGTATATTTAGACTCAATACATGTCAGTGCATTGTAGTAATTACATAAACGACATGTAATTGACGCATATGTTTGAAATTGGCCTTTTTAAATGATACAGTTGCTAAAAATATCTATGGTAGGACGTCTTCAAAATAATTGTTTATTTAGTAAAATAATTTGTTAATGTATTTGATGTGATATAATTATTTTGGCATTTCTAACTCAGATATAGTCAACTTAAAATAATAAATACTGGTGGGGCAAAATTGGGTGTCAAGAAGAATTACTAAAATTGTGAGTGGTCTAAGGATCAATAGAAAAGTATTAGAAGAAATTGAAGTTTGTTGAAAAAATATTGCAGACTTTCAATATGAACTTTTACACCAAGGAGATGCTTCTTGATGCTGCCAAGAATCTAAGCACCTTAAGACTTGACGATATATAACACGAATTGGCAACATATGAGATGTCCCTGAGTGACAAAAAAAAAAAGAGATAGTGGAAGATGTGTCGCAAGAAAAGGTTGAACAACCAGAGAAACAAAAAGAGAGTTATAATCCGAGAGAAACCGATCAAAAAGATCATATTATAGAAGTAAAGGATAAAATAAGTATAGATGAAGAAAATCTTATGTTGTGGTATTGATGTCACTGAAAACAAAGTGGAGTCAAAGATATACAATTTGGTGTTGCTATAAGTTTTGGGATAGCTAAAAAAGATGATTTGGTTGCACGCAGTATTATTGTAAAAGAGGTTGGTGTTTTACAAGAACATGGTCAAGATGAACTAAGTATTCAAATAATAAAGATAATTCAAGAGAAAATTACAGAAGACCAACCCAAAATCGAAGCAAAAATAGCGAGAGTTCCAAAACCAATTGACATGAACTAGATTTCCAGCTAGGCCGTGCGGGCACTCGACAACCTTCCCTAGACAAATGGGGCAAATCCTATTGACTTTAATCAACATACAATAAGAAACAAGGCTCAGAAACATATATATGTATGTGTGTGTGTTGTACATAAGGAATTACAACGGTCTACTCAATAAGCTAAGTTTGGGACTATCCAGATCAGACATCTAAGAGTACAATGAAGGGAGCAAGATAAGTCTAACAAAAGCTGGCTTACCCCTAATAGTTGAATACGTCTTCGCTCCTTAATCGCGTGTAGAACTCAATCTCGGAGCTAAACCTGCCAAAATAAAATAAACAATAAGAAACAGACATGAGTGAGCCGAAAGGACTCAATAAGTGGGGCTAGCTAGCTATCTCGGACGACAGATAAGCGAGTTAGGGAATCAAATCAACTAACAACAATCAGAACAACCAGTCAACGATCAATCACATAAAGTACATAAACACACAAACTCAGCTACATATGCAACTTGATGTAATGATAGATGATGTAATGTGTTAGGATCACATGTGCCCGAATTCCATACCGGAGCAGACTCCCTCATACTCCGGTGGGTATGCGATAAGATGCAAAGTAAATCCTTCATGCACATGTGACGAAATATCCACAGTGCATCGATAGTGATACAACTAAATCCTTTGTTCATCGAGGGTGCAGCAATATCCATAGTGCATCAAGAGTGATGCAATTGAATCCTTAGTGTATTGAGGGTTATGAACAGATACTATATCCATAGTACATCAGAGGTTCATGACGGAGTCATAACTATAGCAGAATACATCCGCTCTCAATACATTGATACTCTAAGATTCATAACTCTAATAGAATACTTTTGTCCCATGTTGATATCCATTATAACTACAGAACCTCTATTCTCAATATAACACTTTCAATTAATGCCTAACTCATATCAACAATAAAATACTCTTAATCTTAGCGCGACACCGAGACTAAAGCAATACAACACAAAGTACAGTGTAATCAGAACCATGGCGTAGTAAGTATGCCTAACAGTAGATATGCGTGTAAGGAAGGCGTGGGTAGAGCATCCATAAGGCCAAAGGCCGCCAAAGAATAGGATAACCAATTACCTCAATTATGGGGCCTAGTCGGCTATTGAACGATCTTCTTTCCTTTTCGAACCTTCTTAGAATTGCTTCTTTATGAGCCAGGGAAGTATAAAGGCACATATAAGTGCTAATATAACGATTAACTAGCAAAAACACGCTTTAAAAAGGAAGTTACAAAACTACACCAAGGCCTAGGCTAGCTGAACATCCATATAAGTTATGTTTTCAGACTTCTCATAGTCTTACGGTATCAATCATACCATTGGATCACAATTCTAGAGTCAGTTCAACCCATTTCCCTAATTTCATATGTTTAGGGTTCGAACCCAATTACCCCAAGCTAAAATTTATAAAATTTCCATCCCAAAACCTTAAATTATTGCAATAAAAAAGTTTATGAAAAATACCTTATTGATTTAGAAGATTTGGTACGAATATATTGCCTCACACCGACAATATCTTGAGAGAATTCAACCAAAATAGAGATTACCCGACCACAAAGGTCACTTTATACCCTGAACATTTGCCTTTATGCTGATGCAGGCACTTTCACGAGCTGGAACTGTGCTATCGCATAAGCTGGCGCGCGTCGCGCTGAACTCCCTCTCTGACCAGCGCTATCGCACAGACCATTTTTGCTGGAAAGCAGCACTAGCTGGTGCTTCGTTTTGGTACAAACATGACACTTGATTGGAATTTACCTAAACTTAGCACATGATTTATTAAAAACTTATATGACCTACTCACAAAGTCGGATCTCGAAACGGATCCCCCAAAACCCAAGCCGAGGGCTCAATATAAGGAGGCAAGACAACTTCCAGAACATGCAAAAACCATTCAAACGACCTCATATTTTACTTCCGAAAGTTCATATCAGTCATAAATGACCAATATAAACTTAAAGTCACTTTCGGATTTCAAAACTGAGCTCATTTACTCGAATCGAGCTAAAAAATCATACTTTATCTTTACCAACACTAGAAGACGAAAATACCTTCCAAGACCTACCAAATGAGGTTCGATTTGGCGAAAACTTTACAGACAGATCCTAATGGACCTTACAGAGCTTCCAAGACTATCGGCTCGCTAACATTAGGTGGGTGCTCTGGCAACTACACGTAAATATATGGTTTATAAGATTTGAAACATGGCTGGTAGGAATGGGTTTGAGGGTGCTCAAGGTAGTGATTAGGGTGATGTAAGGTTTGGGACTGGAGGGACGGGGTGGGAGTGTTATTGGAGGTAAAATTTTCAACATACCCTAATTTGGAGGAAAAATGTCTACTGACCAATACTGAAGAAGATGGATGAACTATAAGAGGCTAATGCAAAGTTGATCAGGATTATTGGAGTGGACGAGAAACACTTGATAACACCAAAGTGGTTATTGGGAACTCGCATCTAATCTTTCATTCCTCAAGAGCTATTATAGAATTAAAGATGCATGGAGTGCATATCTGAAGACTTTTAACATGCTTAAATGAATGTTCATAAGACTGTTATTTTAGTCCTTCTCTTAGGTAGTTAAGTAGCCACTATACTTAACTAGAGTTAGGGCTTATTTCCATAATTTTTGAATGAACATTGTGTTGTATCACCTTCATGAGTTTAGAGGAGACCCTTCAATCACTCTTTAAACCTCATTGCATTACTTGGATCAAAAAATTAGATATGATTTCAATTCTCATCTCTCTTAGATTTAAATCATGTAACTGAATGATTGTTAATGCTTCTTTTATTTTATAAATCTTTCTTTCTTCTACTTCTTAAACTCTCTTATCTATCTCTTTAATTTTCTGATTCTAGCAAACTGGTTGTTATGAATTGATATTAGAGCTTTGAATGATTAAGTATTCTTATACACAATTGTTTCTTTGATTTGAATCTCAAAAAGTTACAACAACAAAAAAAGTCGGGCTTGAAATTTCAGCATTGTAGCAAATTCGGGATTTAAGAACGACAACCTTAAAATGCTAGTAACTATATTCTATTTCAAAATTATCCTAGATTAAAAAAATATAGTATCTTAGATGACCGTTCAAATATGATAGTTCTAAAATTATACATATTCACAAAGAGCAGTGTTTCTCATTGGGATGATACTGAGGAGAGGAGGGAACGCATCGAGGCGGTGAACTAGACAACTACATTTTAGTTTTTCCGTACATACAATGAACCTAGTGTATTAGACCATATGCTCTACGTAAGCTGTAAATTTCATCAAATGCATATCAGTTTCTTTCGGATTGGTTCAAGAATGAAAGAAAAAGATTTGTTTACATAATATCTATTAGTGGACTACAATATGGATCTTTTTAATATTAATGATCATGGCATGAATTAGAAACGATCTTAGGCAATTGTTTTGAGAGTTAGGAATCTGATTGGCATACCGAGAGTCTTAAAAGCTCTGTAAGATCCATTAGGACGTTTTTGTAAAATTGATGCTGATTCGGACCTAGTTTGATATGATTTTTGAGAAAGTTTATGTTTCAGTTGTCGGTAAAACTTAAAAGAGGTTTTCAAGCTCTATTTGAGTAAATGAGATCCAATTCAAAATACGAAAGTTCTGTTAGGTTCGTATGGTCATTTGTGACCTGTAGTAACTTTTTGAAGTGAATTTTGAGGTCATTGGGATAATTTCACTAAAATCCCAAAAGTTAAGAAATCAACATCTTTCTGTGGGAGCCGTATCTTGAGTTTTTGAGATTTGATTCAAGTTTCGTCTTTGCGAGCATATCATACCGGTCTTGTTTAACTTGCGTACAAAATTTAGCACCATTCCAAGTCTTTGTAGGGTCCTGTTTGGACTCGTATTGCAGACAAGCAGCTACCGGTGCGAAAAAGAAATATGCACTGTAGCAATTTTTTCACATAATATAAAGGGGTTAGTCGGTTATTTGTTCCAAAAATTAGTCAGAAGACAATTCCATCTAAAGTGAAATTGAAGTATAAATTCATTCCAATACCATAAGGTAACATCTTATAATCTTCCAATTCGATAGTTCATGATTCTTAAGTAGAATTTCTTAAAATTTAATTGAAAAATTGAGTTAGGATCCTAAAAATTATGAAATTGGGGAATTTGATGAAACTAAATTCAAATATGAAAAATAATGATACCATTGGACTCATGGAATTATGAGGAGTCCGAAAATGTATAGTTTATGGGCTTTTCGGCTAAGCCTGGCCTAGGGATATTTAGTAATTTTTCTTCTTTCACCGTACAAAGGTTAAATACTCTTTCTTCTGGCACTTATAACTGCAAATATATTTTTTTTGCTCAGAAAGGGATTATCTTGAGGGACATCACATAGAAAAAGAAGTCATTCAGTAGCAGTTTTGACCCAGAACTTAAGGTAAGTGATTATATCCGCTTCTTTGACGGCCTTTAGCATTTTGGATGATTCATTCACGCGTTCTTTACATGAATAGCTGCCGACATAGCATACTTACTACGTGAAAACATTGTTATTATTTTCTTTTTATGTTTCTTAAGTTCTGGGTTGTTATGTCATCTTAGGGCAGGATGATTCAGCCCTAGGAGCAGGAGGATTCCACTCCTCGCATCATATTGAGGATATGAGGATTCCGCCTCGGAGTAGAAGGATTCCGCTCCATTTATTGGGCACATGTGACCCCATTGCATCAAGTTTATTTATCTCATAGTCTTCTATGTGTTTGCTACCTGTATAAGACTGCTACTAGGTTATTTTTACATTGTTTATCTGTTATATATTGTTACTTTATATTTCGTTGGCTCATTTTAGTATTTTTTTGAGTTAAATAGCTATTCCTCGCCTATTGAGTCCTTATGACTCACTCCCTACATGTTTCTTGTTTTGTATTTCTGTTTCGGCAGATTATGCTCCAGGACCCAACCAGCGTCACGAGTGAGGAGCGAGGTGATTTTTAGCTGTCTGTGGTGAGCAAGCTTATTCGTTGAAGCCACCGGATATAAATGTTATAGTTATGTCTTATTTTTGTTTCCTTCGGGAAATGTATATATTTTTGGCCTTCTTAGATGTCTGATCTGGGAACCTTTAGACCTTTGTACGGGGTAGCTAGCTGCATTTTTGGAAAGCTTACAATATTTGTATTATATATCGCATTTGAGTCCTCTATGTGTTGTTTAAAGATTGTTCTATCTATTTTGTTGTGTTAAAGTTTATAGAGTTCGCCCAACAGCTCTACGGGAGGTTATGGGGTGCCCGCAGGGCATATACAGTAATTCAAGTCGTGTCAGTTGGTATCAGAGTCAGTTTAGAGTCTTTTCAGATTATGGCAGTTCCTAATAGAGTCTCGCTAATTGCGCGGAGACCTTCGTACCTATCTACGAGAGGCTATGGTGGCATTTAGGCAATTTTCTTTCTTTCTTTCCCCATCATGCGTGAGTCTTCCTATTTGAAGTTAAATATTTTTGTTAATTCTTTCACAGTAAATGGTGAGAACGCGTGCGACTGCCCTGCGAGAGGTAGAGGAACCAACAGCATCCCCTATGCATGTTGCTCCGCGAGGTGGAGGTGTTGGGCACAGTAGAGGCCGTAGTAGAGGTCATAGTTGAGACAAAGGTAGAGTTGCCCGGCCGCGAGGATGAGTGATCGTGTTGATCCAGTTGCAGAGGTTCTGGCAGTGCCAGATCCTAGTAGGCAGTGGGAGCAGGGCTTATTCGTTCCCCCGGCATTTCATGATGCTTTTATGAGACTCTTGACGTTGTAGATGCCCCAGGGAACTCCCATTCGTCAGGCTGCTTTAGATGCTCCTATTCCTCGGGCAACTCCTCAAGCTGCGGTAAATACTGGTGCTCAGGCTCAAGGAGCCCATATTCTAGCTCCAGATGTAACTCCATCTGGTTGTGTTCCAAAGGCAGTGGGTGTTGTGCCTCCAGTTGTTTATGCTGGTCAGCCAGCCCAGTTAGCATATCGAGTTGATGATTCTGTGAGGCTGTATAATTTTACCAGACTTAATCCTCCTAAATTCTTCGATCATATATCATATTAGTCCCTTGAGTTTCTTGATCGATGACAGCGTATTCTTGAGGCCATTGGGTATCTTAAGCATTATGTAGTTGTGTATACTTACTTCTAATTTGAAGGTCCAGCTTTAGCTTGGGGAATTATACTTCGATCAGCTAGGCAGGGCTTGCCTAAGCTGACTTGGAGTGAGTTCTCCCATCGATTCATGGAGAAGTTTCTTCATCGCAATCAGAAGGATGAGCAGAGGAGGCAGTTTGAGAGGCTTAGACAGGGTAACATGTCATTCTCGGAGTATGAGCTTTTATTCTCTAAGATGTCTGCATATGCTCCAGATCTTGTGCAGGATCCATCCGAGAGGGTCAGACATTTTATTGATGGGCTTTCTCCCTGTTTGGGGTCCTAGATGGCTCGTGAGATTGAGGCAGTGACTCCATTTGATGTCATCGTTGATATTTCTAGAAGGTATGGGACATATCAAAAATTAGAAATGGAGGAGTTAGAGTGGGAGAGTAAGAGATCACATACTCTAAGGTATTCTAGGGCCTCATCTGGAGGTAGGAGTTATCAGCAGCAGAGTAGGCCTCCCATGAGAGCCAGTCCAGGTCTCAGTGCATGGTTTTCAAGGTGTGTTTTTTCCTTCTTAGGGTCGGTTTCCATCCCGGTCTCGTCCTCGTGATTAGTTCTAGTTTGAGCAACACAAATCTTCTTATAGGTGTTTTATCTGTCAGGATTTAGGGCATCATAAAAAGGATTGCTCTTATCTTTATCAGCAGGGTAGTAGCCATCTTTTCTCTCGCCCTCTAGCGCCTATGTAGCAGCAGCCTCAGTGTGCTCCTTCAGGGTCTCAACCAGCTCGTGGTGCACCAGTGCCTGGTAGAGGTTGTGGGTGTGGTTCTGGTGGTCTCTCTAGAGGTAGTTCTCAGAGTGGCGGCTCAGCTCAGCCGTAGAGATAGCTAGATGAATTGCTGGCTAAGCAGGATGCTGAGGCATCTCCAGCTGTTGTTACAAGTACTCTATCTGTTTGTGGTCGAAATGCATATTCTTTGGTGGATCCAGTATCTTCCTATTCATATGTGACATATGATATGTCTCTCTTTATTTTGCTTTGAGTTTTCATGTCGACTATGTGTGTCTTCGTGATCCATTATGTGTTTCTACTCCTATCGGAGATACAATTATGGTGGATCGAGTTTATCCACCTTGTATTATATTCTTTGGGGGTTGTGAGACCCGAATGGACCTTTTGGTTTAGATATGGTCGATTTTGATGTAATTATCGGCATGTATTGGTTGACATCATGTCATGTCACCTTAGGTTGTCATGCAAAGTCCATTCAGTTGTGTTTTCCTGGTTCAGCACTGGTGGTGTGGCGGGGCTCTTACTGTCCACCCACAGGGGGCGTTATTTCTTTCTTGAAGGCGAAGCGGATGATGGATAGAGGGTGTTCAGCGTATCTTGCCATGGTTCAAAATACCACTATGGAGATTCTCTCCCTCGATTCTGTTCCTGTTGTGAGAGAGTTCTCAGATGTGTTTCTAGATGATCTCCCAAGACTTCCTCCTGATCGAGAGATCGAGTTTGCTATTGATACAGTGCCAAGGACTTAGCCTGTATCCATCCCTCCTTATCGCATGGTTCCATTAGAGTTGAAGGAGCAGTTGCAGGCTATGTTGGATAAGGGATTCATTAGGCCGAGTATTCTCCATGGGGTGCTCCTGTTCTGTTCATGAAAAAGAATGATGGGACTTTGTGAATGTGTATTGATTATCGGCAGCTGAATAAAGTCACCATCAAGAACAAGTACCCTTTGCCCCGTATTGATGATTTGTTTGATCAATCGCAGGGTGCCAGATTCTTTTCTAAGATTGATTTGTGGTTTGGTTATCGTCAGTTGACGATTCGGGAGTCAGATATTTCAAAGAATGCTTTAAGAACTTGTTACGCCATTATGAGTTCCTAGTAATGTTTTTCGGGTTGACTAGTGCCCCTGTAGCCTTTGTGGATCTTATGAATCGAATATTCAAGTCATTCCTTGATTTCTTTGTCATTGTCTTTAGCGATGATATCCTTATCTATTCTCGTAGCTGTATGGAGCATGATTATCATTTGAAGGTGGTCTTTCAGACCCTTCGCAATCATAAATTGTATGCCAAATTCTCGAAATGCAAGTTCTGGCTTGATTCTGTGGGATTCTTGGGTCACGTGGTATCTAATGAGGGTATCAGGGTTGATCCGAAGAAGATTGAGGCAGTACAGAATTGGTATTACTCTACCTCGCCGATAGAGATTCGCAGCTTTCTTTGTCTGGCAGGTTGATATCGAAGGTTAATGGAGAAGTTTTCCACTATTACAGCTCCCCTGACTCGTCTGACCCAGAAGGCTGTTCAGTTCCAATAATTCGATGAGTGTGAGGCGAGCTTCCAGAAGCTCAAGGCTTTATTGACTTCAGCTCCATTTTATCTCTTCATTCTAGCAGTGGTGGATTTTAGTCTATTGTGATGTGTCCCGTGTGCGTCTCTGATGTGTTCTTATGCAGCACGAGAAGGTCATTGTTTATGCTTCCAGACAGCTGAAGCCGAATGAGAAGAATTATCTGACTCATGATACAGAGTTGGTAGTTGAGGTCTTCGCTTTGACAATTTGGAGGCACTATCTTTATGGCGAGCCTTGTGAGGTGTGTATCGATCATAAGAGCTTGCAGTATCTATAATCTCATGAGGATCTTAATGGCGGGCAAAAGAGGTGACTTGAGTTAATTAAAGATTATGATCTTACCATCTGCTATCATCCCGGGAAGGCGAATGTGGTAACAGATGCTTTGAGCAAGAAGTCCATGGGAAGCATGGCTTTTTTTTTATGCTGACATGCAACCTTTGGCCCGAGAGTTACAGTCCCTTGGAGACTCCAGAGTGAGATTTCTTCGCCCAGACTCCAGCCGATTCTTAGCATTTATTGCGACTCAGTCTTTCTTAGTTAGTTAGATTAAAGGAAGACAGCTCGAGGATCCTCATTTGCAGGAGTTGCGTAGTCGTGTCCTAAGTGGAGGAGTTCCCTCCTTTGAACTTGATTCGGATGCTATTTTTCGGTTTAATGGCTGACTCTATTTCTATATTTTTTAGGATTAGAGGTAGCCAGTGCTCTGTGAGTCTCATAACTCGCATTATTCCATTCATCCTGGCATTACTAAGATGTATCAGGATCTCCAAGAGCTATATTGATGGAACGGGTTTAAGAGGAATGTGTTTGATTATGTGTCTCGTTGCTTAAAATATCAGCAGGTTAAGTTTGAGCACTGGAGACCCGTAAGGTAAGCTTAGGCATTACCTATTCTCGAGTGGAAATGGGAGCACATCACCATACATTTTGTGGGTGGTCTGCCAAAGACCATGTGGCATCGTGATTCAGTCTGGGTCATTATTGACAGACTTAGTAAATCAACTCACTTCATCCCAGTGAAGACTACTGATTCAGCTTAGAGATTGGCTCGGATTTTCATTGATCAGGTGGTTAGGCTGTATGACACTCCTGTATCTATTATCTCAGTTTGGGGTTCCCAGTTTACTTCTCAGTTCTATCAATCTTTTCAGATAGAGCTAGGGACCTAGGTGCAACTTAGCATGGCGTTCCATCCTCAGACTGATGGTCAGTTCGAGCGGGTTATTGAGATTCTGGAGGATATGCTGAGAGCTTGTGCACTGGACTGCAGAGGTCACTGGGATAATCATTTGGCATTAGCATAGTTTTCTTATAATAATAGCTATCATTCCTCCATTCAGATGGCTCCATTTGAGGGCTTGTATGGTGGTATATGTCATTCTCCTATCGGTTGGTTCGAGTCTCGAGTTATGGAGGTGATGAGTTCAGAGTTAGTTCGTCAGACTCTTAATGTCGATTGTGTTATTCAGGATAGTCTGTGCACCGCACAAAGTAGGCAGATTTCATATTCAAATCGGAGGAGCTGAGAGTTAGAGTTCAAGATCTGCGACATGGTATTTCTGAAAGTGTCGTCGATGTGGAGTGTAAAGAGAATTGGGAGGAAAGGGAAGCTCAGTCCCAGATTTATGGGTCCTTTTCGTATTGAGAAGCGCATCGGTGAAGTGGCTTATCGGCTTGATTTGCCTGCTTCTATGACAATTCATCCGGTGTTTCATGTGTCGATGCTTCAAAAGTGTATCTGGAATCCCTCCGAAGTGATTGAGTTAGATCTTACTCAATTGGATATGAATCTAGCCTATGAGAAGTTCCCAGTTGCCATAGTTACCCAAGACGTCCGGGAGCTTCTTTTGAAGCAGATTCTGATGGTTTGAGTGCGATGGCGCAACCGTTCTCACGAAGAGGACACTTGGGAGCTTGAGTCCAGCATGTGTGAGGGATATCCTCATCTATCCGATGACTTGGGTAGGATCTTCATTTCTAAGGCTTAAAAGATCTTATCAGTATTTATGTTTTTGGTTTTTTATGGTATAATTATGTTTGTTGATCAGTTGTTGAAACTGGCATAATAATTTCCATCAGTCATGTGAAATTTGCTATAGACTCTAGCTCGTTCGAGGACGAACGAGAGTCTAAGTGGAGGAGAATGAAACGACCTTAGGTAGTCGCTTCGGGAGGTAGGACTCTGATTGGTGTTCCGCCAGTCTTTCTATAAGTTCCAGTAGGACCTTTCTGTAAAATTTGAGATGATTCAGACATCGTTTGGTATGATTTTTTAGAAGGTTTCTATTTTAGTTGTCGGTAAAGCTTAAAAGAGGTTTTCAAGCTCGATTTGAGCAAATGAGCTCTGATTCGAAATTCGAAAGATGCATTAGGTTCGTATGGTCATTTGTGACCTGTAGAAACTTTTGGAAGTGAACTCCGATATTGTTCAGACAATTTCACTAAAATCCCGAAAGTCAAGAAATCGACTTCTTTCTGTCGGAGCCGTATCTAGAGTTTTAGAGATCCGATCCAAGTTTTATCTTCGTGAGCATGTCAAACAAGCCTTGTATAACTTGTGTAAAAAATTAGGGTCATTCCAAATCATGTAGGATCCCGTTTAGAGCAGTATTCCAGACAAGCAGCTGCTGGTGCAAAAATAAATATGCATTGTACCTATTCTTTTCACAGAATATAAAGGGGTTAGTCGATTATTTGTTCCAATAATCAGTCCAAAGCAATTCCAAACAATTCTAAAGTGAAATTGAAGTATAAATTCATTCTAATACCATCATATAACATGCTATCATCTTCAAACTCGATAGTTCATGATTCTTAGCAAAAATTTCTTGAGATTTAACTTAAAGATTGAGTTAGGATCTTAAAAATTATGAAATTAGGGAATTTGATGAAATTGAATCAAATATGAAAAATAATGATACCATTGGACTCGTGGAATTATGAGAAGTCTGATAATGTATAGTTTATGGGTTTTCAGCTAAGCCCGGCCATGGATATTTTAGTAATTTTTCTTCTTTCACCATTCAAATATTAAATACTCTTTCTTCGGGAACTTATAAATGCAAATATATTTCTTTGGCTCAGAAAGTAATTATTCTGAGGGACATCACCCTGGAAAAGAAGTCGTTCAGTAGCTGTTTTGAACCAGGACTTAAGTTAGGTGATTTTATCCGCTTCTTTGACGGCCTTTTGCCTTTTGGATGATCTATTTACACGTTCTTTATGTGAATAGCTACCGACATAGCGTACTTACTACGCCACAACCTTATTATGTATTTTCTGGTTATGTTTCTTAATTTCTAGGTTGTTATGTCATTTGAGGGCAGCAGGATTCCGTCCCAGGAGCAAGAGGATTCCGCTCCTTGCATCATATTGAGGGTAGGAGGATTACACTCCATTCATTGGGCACATATGACCCATTGCATAATGTTGCATTTATCTGATAACCTTCTATGTGTTTGCTACCTGTATAAGACTGTTACTCACTCATTTGTGTACTGTTTATCTGTTATATGCCATTACTGTCTGTTTCCTTGGCTCGTTTGAATATTTTTTGAGTTAAATAGCTATTGTTGAACCCCAAAAATTACCCTTTCTTTTTAGGGAAAGGATAGGTTTCGGAATATTTCAACAAAGTGGGATTCCAAAGGGTTTCTTTGGAGTCGCCACCTAATTTAAGGATTATTAGGAACCTAAGTTAACTAAGGAGTGCAATTTAACTTTTATTTAAAAGAACTTAAATTAAATTCAGAGATTCTTAGGTAAGTGGTTCTTTTATTTCCGAAAGAAGGTCCTTATTACGGGAGCACTTTCGAAAATCCGCTAAAGGCGGTTAATCCGGCGATTTTCACGAATTTTACTTGAAATTTAGCTTGGGATAAATTTTAAAATAAAATAAATAGGTAATAAATAGTATAGAGAAGATAAAATTTATTATGACAATACTTGAACAAAATTTAAGATTAATTAAATGAATAATGGGATAAGGGTTGATTGATTGATTAAATAAATAAAGACTAAGTAAATAAATTAGTAGATAATTAGATAAAGAAGTAATAATTGATTAATTAATTAATTAGATAAATAAATAAATAGATAAATAACTTAATTAGATAAATAAATATTAATATGATTCCAATTAGATAAGGGATGAACAATAATAATTGACTAGTTAAATATAATTTGATTAAACAAATAAATGATTAATTAGAATTAATTAACTAAATAAATAAAATAGAATAAATAAATGAAGTAATAAATAAATACCACTTAAATAACTTTGTAGATGAATGAATAAATAAGTAAATAAATAATTATAATTGATTAGGTAGATAAATGATTAATTAAGATTAAACAGATAAATTAAGAATAAATGCCACTTAATTAATTTAATTAATAAATAAATAAGTGAATTAATAAGTGGATAAATAATTGACTAAATATAAATAATGAATAAATAGGTACAATTTTAATTTTTATTTCTTTTGCACTCGATAATTAACTAAAGGTTTCTACTATCTTAAATTAATTGGCGAGTCCCAAAGAGACGGGATATGCAATTTATAAACAATCTTAGGCCAACAATAAGATAACAATTCAATTAAAGCGACTAACCTACCAGGCTTCTAATCATACAAAGTCCTAAAACATGCTTTCTAAAAGGGGACGGGAGAGAAGGAGTTTCAGAAAATAGAACCCGGGATAGCGAACGCAATGTGAGCCCTGTATTTCACAAGGCTTTCCATTTATTCATTTCTTTTGTTTTACATTTTCGGGGATATCAAGTCCCGAAAATGCGGAGCGATTCAAGTAACTTCCAGATGCAAACCGTCCCAATTCGTGAGTTTTAACTCAAACTCGTCCCAAGTTGCCATGAAAAGAAATAGAACGATAAGGATTAATACATGATTTAAAATCTCACAATATGCAAACCAAAGGAAAATTGATAAAGTAAATCGAATTATTCGCAAGATCATACATAAGGCTAAAGAAAACTATTTATCCCATATAAGCATTACAGAAAAATAGCTATCTCATTTTCAGATTTGTTAAGAACACTAGTACTGTTAAATATCAAACTTGAAAACAAACTACGTCGTGGCCAATTCAACCTTAATTAAGAAAGACAGTTCATATTCTTAAAGAAACAAAATCACCATAGGTCAATTATTTTAACCATTAGCACAACCAAATAAATGTTACTTCTAGGAACAAAGAGCAAAGATCCAGAATTCCATCCAAACATTCAACTAAATCAGGCAACCGAACTCTTTTCACGCCGCAGCATATTGAGGTTTAGCTAAGAGGAAAAAGAGAGGAAATTTTATACGAATAGACTCTAAGAACGAAGCTGTACCGTTTTGGACAAATGCACCAGTTAAGATTATAATATAAATTCAAATTCGACTGATAAACTAATTAAACATCTATAAAACCATAACTTCACATGACATGGATCTGGACTATACTTAGCCAAGAAGAACAACATAACAGATCTTCTAAGACTAGCACATTGACTGAAACAGAACCATACTCTACAAACCACTCTGCAAACCACTTTTCTAACACCTGATACCATCTCACAATCACTTTGAAAACTTCATTCTTTTACCAAGAACAACAACATTGCCTAGGCTCAACCTGGGAACACCTGCAAGCCTTCAAACCAACAGGAAACTAACTTTCTGAACCACAACTGAATCAGAAATAGCTTGCGCACCACCCTGACAAACTCCTACTAAACTTCAGACCTCTACCTAAAATAACAACATGCACTACTCCCTCAAACAGCTACACCTCACCTGAAATAACTCCAGAGCCAACTCTGAATACCACCAGACTCCTTCCCTATCCCAAAACACCCCTGGAAGAAACACCCACACATACCTGCCAGAAATACCAAGGCAAGAACAGACTTCTATGCCCTGAGCTAGAAAAACTAAAGGAGGGAAAACAATGCTAAATTTTAAGGCACAGGGGCCTCCTCTATTCTCCTGAAGCCTATCAATCTGACCCCTCTTGCTCAGATACCTTCACCAGGACACTACAAGAACATCTCTTCAACTCCTCCTATACTTCCCTGAACCAATCACATCACCTGCAAACCCTTGGAGCCTCTACTAGACCCTGCAAACAACTACCAGAACCCCTAGACAGTTCCAAACACCAGGACTCCTACTACAGCCCCTCACACTTCCTGCTATCCTGGCATCATCAGAAACAATTCCACTGCAAGAGATAACAAAAGCAACTCCCCTGGCATTCATCACAACACCTAGTACTACTCTTGAAAACATATCATTTACTCAAACAAGGCATGCCTAAAGATTGACTTTACATCCTCTACTAGCAACTAAGAACCAAAGACAACACCTTATAGCTCCCAGAAACAAGCACAATCTACCAGAACTCTCCCCAAGACCAAGACAGCCCTTAGCCATCCTCTTTACACCTGAGCTTTCTTGAACTTATACTATTCCAAACAGAATTGAACCAGACAGAGCAATGACAAGAAATCCAGAATGCTACTTATCTTTTAGCAAGGGAATAAACAAGAATCTTTGATATATAAAAAAAAGGTTTCCATTTGTTAATCGAGCTAAAAAAAACTGACATTTTGAAATGAAACAACACACTGACATCCTCTTTTAACAAAGCCAGAGCTTTCCTTTCATTTTAACAGAGATCTATCTCTTTTCAATATAGACATTAGCACTAAAATTTCAGCTCTTAGCCAGATAACCTTCTATTTTGATTAACATGAGGTCTAAAACTAAGAAAAAAAAAACTTTTACTCTTATGTTTCGAAGATACACAGTAAGATCCTTTTCTTTTTTTTTTCTTCATCATTTCAACTTAAATGTGATTTCTGTAACTAAAACGAATTAAAGATCCGAGCTTTAGTTCAAACAAAAGTTCATAACATCTAACATAGGGCTAAACACCTTCATTAACTAGGCAGAAAAGTACAAAACAGAAACAGAACAAAACATCACATTTTGAGAATAAACATGACTGAATGAATAAAGAAGATGAAAGAAAGAAAAAAAAGTTATTACCTTTTGTAAAGCAGGGAAATGGGGGCGAGGGTCCGAAAGAATCGACTCGAGCGATGTCGACGACTTAAAACAATGAAGCGACGACACGAAATCGAAAGCGACGTTCAACTCGAAACAGAAACTGAAAAACACTATGCCTATTTTTTTAAGCTGAGAAAAATATATATTGTATTAAATACTGCCGTTTTTGTGTTATGTAAAAATCCGAATCCCTAAAACCTTACAAAAATGTTAAATATATAAGATAATTTTAGGGTTTACCTAGACTTTGCAAAATCAGAAATACCCTTGCCATTTTCGATCTAATTCCTTTAGGATAAGGGTCTAAAGTGTCCATTCCTTTCGGATTGTACACTTTGGATCCTTATCTCCAAGGAAAGATCAAAGGCCGGGATTTACTTCGATTCGAAATGGATGGCTCAGATTTTGTGCCCGTTGTTTGGAGAGAGAGTGAGGAGATACCAGCTGGAACTGAATGATTTGCCCAGCACATCGAGCTGTACGGAAGGGACAACAATGGCGCAGGTTTGAAATGAGAAACGGGTCGCGGGTCGCGGGGGAAAACGGGTCGCGATTTTCTGAAGGGAATTGGGATTAGGGATTGAAATTGGGTCAGAGAGATTAGCGGGTTAGGAGTGTGATGCATTGTATATATCTTTGCATGGCTAGGCTGAATTTTAGTTAGGATTTGCACATTTGGCCCTCTTTTAGGACAAACTAAAGAAAGAAAAAGGATTGCATTAGTAGGATAGGAATTAAGCTACGCTTTGCAAAACTTGGCCTCTTCCATAGAAATCAAACAATTACATTTAATTTTCAAAATTGTCCATTAATTAGATAATTAGATATTTAATTAAAATTTTCGGGATAAAATTGGATGTCAACAGCTGCCCCTCTTTACCCGAAAAGGATGAAAGAGTTTTCAGGGTAAAGAAGTTGACGGGAAACCAATTTTGTCCCGATAAAACCAAGACTTTTGATTCCATGTACCAAAAGGCGAGGCTTATGGACATGGCCGAACTCCGGTTTCTGAGTTGCCTACATATCTCGGGCCGAAAGAGAATCAGGCCATATGTAGTTCGACGACACTTAGGCACGAAAACTCGCACGATTGACAAAAGAAATGACGCACGAATAGGAAAGAATTCAAACTGACGCCTAATCCGAAATGGAAGATTAGGTAAAACTTGCTTGTTCGAGTGCGATTCTTCAGATCCTTGTTGACGAGTCTAGCTCATGTCAACGATTGCCCCAGTTCACTGCTAAGAAAGGGTTCCACGTTATGCTCCAAATGCTACTGCGGTATTGCCAAAATTCTGTAAAGACTTAACAAACGGTAAGCGAGCAACTGCTAATAAACTATAATAATATTTGGAATAAGAAATAAATAAAAGTATAATATAAAATTGTAAATGCTGGTCGTGATGCTCGATAAGTTCTTCTCTCGATCAACTGACGAGATGCTCCGCCCGGAGAACCTCTAGGCTGATCATTATTCTGAAACAGTAAAGTAAGACAATAAGTAAAGCGAAAATGAATGGTAAAAATGCAAGGCTTTCATAAGATAAGTTTGACTAACAAGACATAATGTCTCAAGCCGAATCAGGTATTTCAAATACAATATGTCGATGTTGCAAGACAACCGACATTGCGAAACACCCCGAAAGCGGTGCTTCAGCCGACTTGTCTTAAATTATCGATCTACTTCAAACATAAAATGCTAATATTGCAAGGCAACCGACATTGCGAAAACACTCCGAACGTGGTGCTTCAGCCGACTTGTCTTAAACGATCAGTAAATTTAAATATAAAATGCCAATATTGCAAGACAACCGACATCGCGAAACACTCCGAAAGCGGTGTTCCAGCCGACTTGTCTTAAATTATTAATAAATGCCAACATTGCAGGACAACCGACATCGCGAAACACTCCGAAAGTGGTGTTCCAGCCGACTTGTCTTAAACTATTAATAAATATCAGATATAAAATGCCAATATTGCAAGACAACCGACATCGCGAAACACTCCGAAAGCGGTGTTCCAGCCGACTTGTCTTAAATTATTAATAAATGCCAATATTGCAAGACAATCGACATCGCGAAACACTCCGAAAGCGGTGTTCCAGCCGACTTGTCTTAAACTATTAATAAATATCAGATATAAAATGCCAATATTGCAAGACAACCGACATCGCGAAACACTCCGAAAGCGGTGTTCCAGCCGACTTGTCTTAAATTATTAATAAATGCCAATATTGCAAGACAATCGACATCGCGAAACACTCCGAAAGCGGTGTTCCAGCCGACTTGTCTTAAACTATCAATAAATTTGAAACATAACATGCCAATATTGCAGGACAACCGACATCGCGAAACACTCCGAAAGTGGTGTTCCAGCCGACTTGTCTATCAGTATCGCGAGATAAATTCTATCGCAATGTCAAGATTCAAGAAAGAAAAGCGCCGCCTTTTCGGCAATAATCCAATGTAATGCTTAGATGTCAAGCCAGCCAAATCATTTGCATTATCAACTTGATTAGTGTTGCTTGCATGGATAGTGGTGTAAAGTTTTGAATGATCTCTTCAGTTCATATTGAATCTGATGTTCAATTCTTTGAATGCGCGTTCAATAAATTGTTCATCCATAGTGCGAATGAACCTCCCATTGCAAGCTTTCCGGTTCCTGCTCTCAAAGAAAAATTTGTTAGTTTTGGGGAGGGGTGTTTGATTTGTGCTGATTCATCTTGAATTCGCTGCTATCGCTTCCTCTTCTTCGTGAAACTCGGGCTTTGAAAACCATCCTCGGAAACTTGGTTTATGAACTCAATAGTACGACTCATTTTAATATAGAGGCAAAATAAAAATAATTTGATAAAATAGTAAGCAAGCAATCATTGATATGCAAGTGAAAAGTTTATAATGCATGTAAAATTCCTGCTTTAACTCAAACTCATGACATATCTCGAAACAAACTGAACATCCTTTGTATTGCAACTTGTGCTAATCTTGAATACTTTCAGAACTTTGTTGTTCCATCCTTTGATAAGCGAACCAATTCTTGCAAAGATCTGCCCCAGTTATGAACTTCCAAATCTTCAACTCATTTTGCAAAATTTGCCCCAGTTGATATCTTTCAAATCTTCAAATTGTCTTGCAAAATTGCCCCAGTTTCTATCTTCCATATCTTCAAATTATCTTTGCAAAAATTGCCCCAGTTTCTTGCCTTAGGGGAGACTGAAAATTTTAATATTATAGAGTCGAGCCCGTTAAGAGCGCCTACGTATCCCTCCACGGGAATCAGACCGTGCGTAGTTCTGCTTACATAAGATTTTTGGGAAGATATGGCAATCTAAGTACGAAGCCGTATCCGAATTGGAAAATCCACACATCTGCCTAGATGCATAGTTCGGCATTACATCATAAAAGATAAACAAGCCTAAAGTGTTACAATATTTTGACCGAATCCGACGGGGATTGCCTACTTATCCTGTTGCCATTCCAGGAATCAGGTCAGAAGTAGTTCAAACTTACATAAAAGAGGAAATAGGGGAAATTCTTATATCAATGCAACCAAACTCTATGTGAGTTACTACGTATCCCGCCTTGGGAGTCAGGTCACGCGTAGTTCGCATTACATCAAAGATTACATTCAAAACCATGCTAACTTGCGATCGCCTCAAACATAGTATCTTTTGACGGCATCTGCGTTGATTGCTTTTGGCCAAACTTGACCATCCATTTCTGCCAGAATCAGTGCTCCTCCGGATAAAACCCGATGAACCACATATGGACCTTGCCAATTCGGTGCAAATTTGCCCCTTGCTTCTTCTTGATTAGGAAAGATCTTCTTTAACACCAATTGCCCCGGTTTAAAGTCTCTCACTCTTACTTTCTTGCCAAAAGACTTGATCATGCGATTTTGGTAAAGTTGCCCATGACAAATTGCATTCATTCTTTTCTCATCAATAAGCATCAATTGTTCACATCTGATCTTCACCCATTCAGCGTTTTCCAATTCAGCTTCTTGAATGATTCTCAAGGAAGGAATTTCTACCTCCGCGGGTAAGACTGCTTCTGTGCCATACACCAAAAGATAGGGAGTTGCCCCAGTTGAAGTTCTAGTGGTGGTGCGGTACCCAAGAAGTGCAAATGGCAACTTTTCATGCCAATCTCTATAATTATCAATCATCTTGCGAAGAATACGCTTGATGTTCTTATTTGCCGCCTCAACAGCTCCATTCATTTGAGGGCGGTATGCAGTAGAGTTGCGATGAGTAATCTTGAAACTTTCACAAGTCGCTCTCATCAAATCACTATTCAAGTTTGCACCATTATCAGTGATGATTGATTCAGGAACTCCGAATCTACAAATGATATTGTTGCGCACGAAATCTGACACCACTTTCTTGGTTACAGACTTGTGAGAAGTTGCTTCCACCCACTTGGTGAAGTAATCAATAGCCACCAAAATAAAACGATGTCCATTTGAAGCGGCCGGCTCAATAGGACCAATAACATCCATTCCCCAAGCAACAAAAGGCCAGGGAGAACTCATTGCATGAAGTTCAGAAGGAGGTCTTTTGATCATATCTCCGTGAATTTGACATTGATGGCATTTTCGCACAAACTGAACACAATCAGTTTCCATAGTTAACCAAAAATAACCGGCTCTCAAGATCTTCTTTGCCAAAACAAAACCATTCATATGCGGCCCACAAACTCCCGCATGCACTTCCGTAAGCAATTTATTTGCTTCAACTGCATCAACACATCTTAAGAGTCCTAAGTCTGGGGTCCTCCTATATAGGATTTCACCACTTAGAAAGAATTGATTTGCTAACCTCCGAATGCTCTTCCTTTGGACACTTGTTGCATTTTCGGGATAACTCCCGACCTTGAGATAATTCTTGATATCAAAATACCAAGGATGGCCATCTCGCTCTTCCTCAACTTGAAAACAATAAGCTGGCCTATCATGCAATTCAATTTCGATAGGATCAATATAATTCTTGTCAGGATGTTGGATCATAGAAGATAAAGTTGCCAAAGCATCGGCAAATTCATTCTGAAGTCTTGGAACATGCTTAAACTCAATCTTTGCAAACCTTTTGCACAATTCCTTGACACAACGCAAATAAGGAAGAATCTTTGCGTTCTTGGTGTTCCACTCGCCCTGTACTTGGTGAATCAGCAAGTCGGAATCCCCAATCACTAAAAGTTCTTGAATATTCATATCAACTGCCAATCGAAGACCCAAAATGCATGCTTCATATTCAGCCATATTGTTAGTGCATGGAAATCTGAGCTTGGCCGAAACAGGGTAATGCTGACCCGTTTCAGAAATTAAGACAGCTCCAATACCAACACCTTTGAAATTTGCTGCTCCGTCAAAGAAAAGACGCCAACCATCATATTCAGAAGAGATGTCTTCACCTAGAAACAAGACCTCTTCATCGGGAAAGTAAGTTCTCAATGGCTCATAGTTGTCATCAACAGGATTTTCAGCTAAATGATCCGCCAATGCTTGTGCCTTTACCGCCTTTTGGGTGACATAAACTATGTCAAATTCACTCAACAAAATCTGCCATTTTGCTAATTTTCCCGTGGGCATCGGCTTTTGAAAGATATATTTCAAAGGATCCATCCTCGAGATAAGATAAGTTGTATATGATGAAAGATAGTGCCTTAACCTTTGTGCAGTCCAAGTCAAGGCGCAACAAGTTCGCTCCAAGAGAGTGTACCTGGCTTCATAAGGAGTGAACTTCTTGCTTAGATAATAAATGGCTTGTTCTTTCTTCCCGGTCTTGTCATGTTGCCCCAAGACACATCCAAATGCATTTTCCGAGACAGACAAATATAAGATCAATGGTCTTCCAGGTTCAGGAGGAACTAACACAGGCGGATTAGATAGATACTCCTTGATCCTATCAAAAGCCTTTTGACAATCTTCTGTCCATTCAATAACAGCATCTTTCTTCAACAGCTTGATTATTGGTTCACAAATAACCGTGGATTGCGCAATGAAGCGGCTTATGTAGTTCAAGCGGCCAAGAAAGCTCATCACATCCTTCCGGCTCTTTGGAGGAGGCAAGTCTTGGATAGTCTTGATTTTAGACGGATCCAATTCTATACCCCTCCGGCTTACAATGAAACCCAACATCTTACCGGCGGGAACACCGAATGCACATTTCGCAGGATTAAGCTTCAAGTTATACCGCCGAAGGCGGTTGAAGAACTTTCTCAAATCGGTCAAATGCTCTTCTTTCTTCTTTGACTTGATAACAACATCATCTACATAGACTTCAATCTCTTTGTGAATCATATCATGGAAAAGAGTTGTCATTGCCCTCATATATGTTGCCCCGGCATTCTTCAAACCGAAAGGCATAACTCTATAACAAAACACACCCCAAGGCGTGATGAAGGCGGTCTTTTCAGCATCATCTTCATCCATCAGGATCTGGTGATAACCGGCAAAACAATCGACAAAAGACTGAAGCTCATGTTTTGCACAGCTATCAATAAGGATATGAATATTTGGCAATGGAAAATCATCCTTTGGACTTGCTTTGTTGAGATCACGATAATCAACACAAACTCTAACTTTGCCGTCTTTCTTGGGCACCGGCACAATATTCGCTAACCAAGTGGGATATTTGAGAGATCGAATCACCTTGGCGGTCAATTGCTTTTGCACTTCTTCCAATATTTGTTTGCTTGTGGAGGTTTTGAAGTTTCTCTTCTTTTGCTTAACAGGCGGAAATGAAGGATCAGTTGGCAATTTGTGAGTGACAAGATCAGTACTTAAACCGGGCATATCATCATAAGACCAAGCAAAGATGTCCCGATACTCGTTCAATAGTTCAATATAAGCTCTTCTTTCTTCCGATGTCAAATGAACACTGATTCTGGTTTCTCTAACATCTTCTGAAGTCCCCAAGTTGATTGACTCGGTTTCTTCCAAGTTAGGTTTTGGTTTGTTTTCAAATTGATCCACTTCTCTTGTTATTTCCTCAGGAACGAAATCTTCATCAAACTCCCCAATACTCAATGCATCAGTGCCAGTTTGTTCAGTTGTTTCATTATATGTCACAAGCAAAGTTTCGGCAGTTTTGTTAAGTGGAAAGCTGAAACAGAAACAAACATTAATCAAAAGCGTAAAATAAAGTAAATAATTGAAGCATATCAAAATAATAGTAAGGAGAATGCAATGCATTTTATTTGTTTCAAAATCTAGTTTAGGGAGGCATACATTAAAGCAAAACATGCAGAATGTAAACAGATTATTTTGAAAAGACATAAACATAAACCAAAAAGCGAAACACAGTTCAGGGCCTCAATCTGACTGTGACGCCAAAATAACTGTTGAGTTCATTCACCAGGTCTCTTCCACTGGGACACAGGTCCAATTGGCCATCGGATCCTTGGCCTCAACATTTTGCACAGGTGATTCCTCCGCACAGTCTTCAATAATAACATCGCATTCCAAATCATCACTCAGAAACAAATCGCCAACTCCCTCTATCAGATCCGGTATAATGACTTCCGGTGCCTTGATAAATGACTGGTACAAGGAAGGAAAGGGTTCTGGCATGGCAATGGCTGGTTTCCTTTTGGCCTTCTCAATCTCTTTTTTGGTGGGACAGTAACCCAAGCCAAAGGTACCCAGATTTTTGGGCAAGCAGATGGGTTCAGTAATGCCGTTCAGATTTGCTCCCAATCCCGAACCAGGTTTGAAACCATTTTTCAACATCTCCACAGCAATCATCTTGGGGACTCTGGGTAGGATACCTTTCTTTGAATCCTCATTTGATGCTCGGGTCACATTCATCAGCTCAACCGTGTGAAAGGTAGTCCCATCAAGCTCTGCGGCGTTGTCCACCATAGGAATCGTGGTGCTGGCATGCGTGGGGCTGTTTCCCTCGCCCTTGACCACTACTTCTTCATTGTTCCATATAAATTTCATACTTTGATGCAAAGTGGAAGGGACGGCTCCGGCCATGTGAATCCAGGGTCTTCCTAACAGCATGTTATAGGTAGACGGGATGTCAAATACCTGAAACTCCACAGAGAAGTTCACAGGACCTATCTGCAGATCAAGATCAATCTCTCCAAAGGTGCACCTTTGAGCCCCATCAAAAGCCCTTGCTTTCACATTGCTCTGTCTAATTTTGCCAGCGTCAATTCCAAGCTCCTTCAGAGTTGCCAATGGACATATATTGAGCCCGGAACCACCGTCGATCAGTACCCGTCCAACAAATTTGTCCCTACATTTGACAACAATATGCAAGGCTTTGTTGTGTCCGAGACCCTCGGGTAGAAGCTCTTCTTTGAAGAAGGACACCTTGTGAGGTTCTAAGATTTGGCCAACCAAGACGGCCAAGCTCTCACCCGTGGTCTCAGCGGGCACCTCTGCTTCCTTGAGTACTTTTAGCAATGCATTTCTATGCGTTTCAGAGCTCATCAGCAAAGCCATAATGGATATGCGGGAAGGAGTATTCTTTAGGTGCTCCAGAATAGAGTATTCCTTTGACTGCATTTTCCTCCAAAAGTCCTCAGCTTCGGTGTCAGTCACTCTTCTTACAACGCCCTCCTTTTCCCTAAGGCCTCGACCCAACTCCTCAGGCGTATAGAATCTACCAGATCTGGTCATGCCTTGTGCAGCAGCAACAGCAACAGTTACCTTTCCACCTCCGATAGGCACTTCAGAATAGTTCCAAGGAACCCTCTTGCTATCATATTGAAGGGGTGAGGCAAGCATGACGGTGACAGTTGGCCTCGGGATACCCGCTTGCACCAGAATGGGAGCTCTAACTTGCACAGATACTTTGGCCTCGTTAGCAACCCTCACATTGCTAACGGGAACAATGGTCCCTTTCAAATCGACTCCCTCCTCAAGGGAAATGACATTGACAGCATTGTTTCCATAGGCGGGAAGAGGATTATCTTGCACATTAGGCTGAGTTCCAGTAAGCTGGATAGTGCCTGATTTGATCAAAGCTTCCACTCTATCCTTGAAGGCATAACACCTCTCCACATCATGGCCCGCAGCCCCAGAATGATAAACACAATGCTTATTAACATCATACCACCTTGGAGGAGGATTTGGAGTATTGTCAGGAACAGGCTGCACAACTCCGGCGCTTCTTAATCTTTCAAATAATTGACCATAAGATTCGGCTATAGGAGTATAGGTTTTGGGTGCTCTCCTCTCATAGCTTTGGTTAGGTCCTTGCATATTTGGACGGACCGGAGCACGGGGTTGGTAATTTTGTGGGCGAGGAGGGTATTGTTGTGGTGCTGGTGCTCGTGGTGGATAATAACTAGGTTGCGCTTGATAGACAGGATATGGAGTGGGAGGAATTTGATAGTGACTAGGGTAATTTGGTGGTGGTGCATTTGGGTAAGGAGAAGGAATATTTGGATAATGAGGAGGTGCATTTGGGTAATGAGGAGGTGCATTTGGGTATGTAGGGTAGGTTGGTGGATTATCAAAGTTCAACCTCCTAGCCGGGCGGCGGTCAATATCTGCGGCAACAGCTGTGACTTCTTCCCTCTTCTCTCTTCTTCTAGCATTGTTTGAGCTGGCCTGAGCATTTTGAGCACTTGACTTCATTTCAGCAAAGCTCACAATCCGACCGGATTTGATGCCTTCTTCCACCATCTCCCCCATTGTGAGAAGTTCAGCATAAGGTGCACCCATCATAGGAAGCATATGCATATAATATGAGTCGTCTTGAGCACGAATAAAGTACTTCACCATATCTCTCTCAGTCATCGGGGGTTGCACCCGTGCAGCCTGTTCACGCCACCTCAAGGCGTATTCCCTAAAAGATTCTGTTGTTTTCTTCTTCAAATTGGCCAAGGTTATGAGGTCAGGGACCATAGCCACATTGTATTCAAACTGCTTTGTGAAATCACCAGCTATATCATCAAACTCGTGCCATTTGCTTATGTCTTGTCTGGCAAACCATTCAGCGGCAATACCTTCCAGACTGTGGCTAAAGTAAGCCATCAGAAGTTCTTCTTTGCCTCCCGCCGCCCTCATTCTATTGAGGTACTTGGTTAAATGAGCAAATGGGTCACCATGACCATCATACATGTCAAACTTCGGCACTTTAAAACCGGGAGGAGGAGTAATGTCCGGGAATAGATAAAGACTGCGGTATGAAGTGCTTTGCCGTTTCTTAGTCACCTGCAAGTCCTTAATAGATTGTTGCATGACTTTCATTGCCTGGATTATCTCATCTTGTTCGCTTGTCCTTCCCTGTTTTTCCACGGCTGTGGGCATTTCATTCTGTGGCGGATAATCTGTGAAGTCCGCATTCTTCCCATTAGGGTCATGCTCATAATATAACGCCTCGGGATATCCCTGCCTTGGATCATTGGCGTTTGGAGGAGCAACGGCTACAGGAATGGGCGCTTGAGATTGTGGAGGACGGGGAGTGTCTTTAGCAGGCAAATATTGGTAGTGAGGAGGAGTGGGGTCGTTAGGATATGGATAATATGAAGGATAACCAGTGGGTTGGGCATTTTGCTGAGCGGGCGGGGTATTTTGACTAACTTGTGGGCGATTTTGTGGTGGTGGTGTTTGATTAAGTGGGTTGTTTTGGTATGTGGGTATATTGTGAACAGGATTGGCATTTAAAGGTATGTTTTGAGGGGCTTGCCCTTTAATGGCTGCTAGCTCATCGCTCAGCATTTGTATCTGTTTGGTCAGGTTCAAAATAAGGTCATCCTGAGCAAGGAGGATGTTTCCCCTCGAAGATCCAGGAGTTTCGAGAGTCTTATCATTGAGGACGGGAGGCTGATCATCATTACCGGACATTTTGTCGAAATTCTGAAGTGTATATCAATGTGCAGAGGAAGGCCTTTGGATCAGCTCGATCAGCACAAATCAAACCTCTGTTTAGGAATAAACAAAAGAAAAATTCAAAAGGTAACTGTGTTAGTTTGCATGTTGTTGGTAAAATTCGCACGTAAGCACATAGCGCGCGTCACGTAGCGCTTTTGCATTTTAAACGGGCGATAAATTAGGCATGTGGCAACCACAAATAATGTGCGTAAAATAAAATGCGGACGCGTCCTACCCTGTAGGGTGCCTCTTTGTGCTAGAGGTAAGCCTAATCGCGCAAATTGCATACACATGTGGATATTATAATGATACAAACCGTTTGCCAATACAAAATTGGGATGTAAATAAACATTAGTAATTGCCATTAGTAATAAACCGGTCTCAAAACGTTACATCGTGATAGAGTTGGGATAATAATATCCAAATATTAAAAGGGGAAGAAGCATCAAGCTTTACATCGGGACAAAAGAAGGGAATTTTAGAAAACAAGAGCTAAATTCTGCTTCAATCTTTAGGAATCAGCAATAATCATCAGCATTCAGCAACATCATCAGGCAGGTGGCCTTTCAAGATACAGCCGGTTTGTGGCATAGAGATATCCTGAATATCCCGGGTAATGGCGAACTTGGTCAAACATCAAATCATCCAATGTTGTTATGGGCAAAATGTGAAGGCGAGAATGCCTTTCAGCTTCTTTGTCAACAAACCCAGTCTGCTCCCAAGGACTTGTTTCTATCTCCCCAGTTTCATAGATGTACCTTGCCCATGCGTAATACTCAGGAGAACATGGTGGGTTTTGATCTCGACGAATCAATTCTCTTTCTAAGCGAGCCCAGTCATCACAGATGTTTGTTGCTTCAGGAACTGTGTAATTGGGTGCTTCATATTTGATTTCAGACTCCCGAATACCAGCAATGAGTGGGATGGACTGTAATAACCCGAACTGCCTCATCACACGGATTGGAGCGTAAGGCTGGATGCTCCTGAACCCGATCAACCTGATATAATACCGATCGGGACTCCTTAAGCGAACTTCATGATTGCCAATCCATGAATAATTCCAGTGAATGTCCGCGCCACTCAAACCCTTTATATCATCATACCAACCTTGAGCAGTCTTATGACGTCTGAAACCTCCCATTCTTGCATGGTGTGTGGCGATTCGGTTTCCATTTTGAGGAATCAAATCATCCAATGGGCCTCGAGTGCAAAGATGTTCAATAACCCATAGTTGCAAAAGAAGATTGCAACCAGAAAAATGACAATTCCCTCCTTTAGAACACTCAGTCAAAGCGCCCAGTATATCGGCCAAAATCATGGGAACCAGAGTAGTTTGCCTCCCATTTACGCCCTCAAATATAGATCGGACCACGGTACTAAGTCGCATGTCAACTGCGTCATAGCCACAAGGAAATACTAAAGTGCCAAGCAACGCCAGTGCAAAAGCTTTGGGTCTGAGCTTCTCCCATTTATGTTCAGTGCATTTGAACGCCCTTGGATTGGCGCGATAAGATCCCTTTTTCCCGAAACGGTCAAACAAATATTTCAAAGATACTGTGCCCTGGGTTTTAGTTATCAGTGATGAAGAGTAGTTTAATTCAAACATTTTGCAGAACTTTTTCTCACACTTCTCCATGGGCACAATCAACTCACGGTCATCCAGGGCCAAATTGGTAAAACCAGAAATTTCCTCTAAAGTAGGGCATAATTCACAATCTGGAAAACGGAAAACGCCCTGTTCAGGATCCCATAGTCTTATTAAAGCCTCGATAAGACCCTTGTCTCCCTGGATATCCATTAATGAAACTAGGTTCCCTGTTTTCCTTATGACCAAGGAACCATGATCTCTTCTGATGTTATCCCACCAGTCTTTGAGAATTTTTGGACAAGTGTGGATCATCTGAGTGTTCCAGAAACTCGGAAAAAGGTGGTCTGCATTCATATCTATAAAACAACAAAAGACACGACATGAGATCCCAGATTAGACATGGCAAAGGGCTTGGAGTTCATTATAATATCCACACGATCACATAAGATGCAACGTCGTTGGGTCTGCAATAACCCGTCAACAAAAGGGCGGTTTCTTAATTCCTGGAAACGGTACCAAGGACCGGGTCCAAACTAAGGTGTATATGCATGCATGACCTAATCTCCTTCTAAGAGTGGGCTAACGGTTGAGGCTGACTCGACCTATGCGGGATAGACCTGGCCTCACAACGCAGTAGAACTGGCCATGACAAAACCAGGCAATCTCAATATCCCGAACTAACTTTGGTGACACGAAAGAAGTTTCAAAAGTGAGGTAAGGGCAATGCCCTTCCTGCATAACTACCCGTCAAGCGGGTGCCCCGTGATGAAATCGAGGAGGTGAAAGAGAATTGACAGGCTCCATGAGGGAGGAAATATGAACGGAATGCGGACTATGCACAAATAAGAACATGCTTTATACACAATCAATCTAATCATACAAACAAACATTTATTTAAGCTATGCATACTAGTTTTAGGCATTCAAACAATAATTAGTTAAGCTACGCATACATACAATCAACACACGTATAAATAAAGCAAATTCGTGAAAATCTTTTGGTTAGAACCATTTGCGCAATCCCCAGCGGAGTCGCCATGCTGTTGAACCCCAAAAATTACCCTTTCTTTTTAGGGAAAGGATAGGTTTCGGAATATTTCAACAAAGTGGGATTCCAAAGGGTTTCTTTGGAGTCGCCACCTAATTTAAGGATTATTAGGAACCTAAGTTAACTAAGGAGTGCAATTTAACTTTTATTTAAAAGAACTTAAATTAAATTCAGAGATTCTTAGGTAAGTGGTTCTTTTATTTCCGAAAGAAGGTCCTTATTACGGGAGCACTTTCGAAAATCCGCTAAAGGCGGTTAATCCGGCGATTTTCACGAATTTTACTTGAAATTTAGCTTGGGATAAATTTTAAAATAAAATAAATAGGTAATAAATAGTATAGAGAAGATAAAATTTATTATGACAATACTTGAACAAAATTTAAGATTAATTAAATGAATAATGGGATAAGGGTTGATTGATTGATTAAATAAATAAAGACTAAGTAAATAAATTAGTAGATAATTAGATAAAGAAGTAATAATTGATTAATTAATTAATTAGATAAATAAATAAATAGATAAATAACTTAATTAGATAAATAAATATTAATATGATTCCAATTAGATAAGGGATGAACAATAATAATTGACTAGTTAAATATAATTTGATTAAACAAATAAATGATTAATTAGAATTAATTAACTAAATAAATAAAATAGAATAAATAAATGAAGTAATAAATAAATACCACTTAAATAACTTTGTAGATGAATGAATAAATAAGTAAATAAATAATTATAATTGATTAGGTAGATAAATGATTAATTAAGATTAAACAGATAAATTAAGAATAAATGCCACTTAATTAATTTAATTAATAAATAAATAAGTGAATTAATAAGTGGATAAATAATTGACTAAATATAAATAATGAATAAATAGGTACAATTTTAATTTTTATTTCTTTTGCACTCGATAATTAACTAAAGGTTTCTACTATCTTAAATTAATTGGCGAGTCCCAAAGAGACGGGATATGCAATTTATAAACAATCTTAGGCCAACAATAAGATAACAATTCAATTAAAGCGACTAACCTACCAGGCTTCTAATCATACAAAGTCCTAAAACATGCTTTCTAAAAGGGGACGGGAGAGAAGGAGTTTCAGAAAATAGAACCGGGGATAGCGAACGCAATGTGAGCCCTGTATTTCACAAGGCTTTCCATTTATTCATTTCTTTTGTTTTACATTTTCGGGGATATCAAGTCCCGAAAATGCGGAGCGATTCAAGTAACTTCCAGATGCAAACCGTCTCAATTCGTGAGTTTTAACTCAAACTCGTCCCAAGTTGCCATGAAAAGAAATAGAACGATAAGGATTAATACATGATTTAAAATCTCACAATATGCAAACCAAAGGAAAATTGATAAAGTAAATCGAATTATTCGCAAGATCATACATAAGGCTAAAGAAAACTATTTATCCCATATAAGCATTACAGAAAAATAGCTATCTCATTTTCAGATTTGTTAAGAACACTAGTACTGTTAAATATCAAACTTGAAAACAAACTACGTCGTGGCCAATTCAACCTTAATTAAGAAAGACAGTTCATATTCTTAAAGAAACAAAATCACCATAGGTCAATTATTTTAACCATTAGCACAACCAAATAAATGTTACTTCTAGGAACAAAGAGCAAAGATCCAGAATTCCATCCAAACATTCAACTAAATCAGGCAACCGAACTCTTTTCACGCCGCAGCATATTGAGGTTTAGCTAAGAGGAAAAAGAGAGGAAATTTTATACGAATAGACTCTAAGAACGAAGCTGTACCGTTTTGGACAAATGCACCAGTTAAGATTATAATATAAATTCAAATTCGACTGATAAACTAATTAAACATCTATAAAACCATAACTTCACATGACATGGATCTGGACTATACTTAGCCAAGAAGAACAACATAACAGATCTTCTAAGACTAGCACATTGACTGAAACAGAACCATACTCTACAAACCACTCTGCAAACCACTTTTCTAACACCTGATACCATCTCACAATCACTTTGAAAACTTCATTCTTTTACCAAGAACAACAACATTGCCTAGGCTCAACCTGGGAACACCTGCAAGCCTTCAAACCAACAGGAAACTAACTTTCTGAACCACAACTGAATCAGAAATAGCTTGCGCACCACCCTGACAAACTCCTACTAAACTTCAGACCTCTACTAAAATAACAACA